>CM068372.1:364539757-365739757 GCA_034769895.1 Magicicada septendecula | reverse complement strand
CGCTCTCCATCGCTTATAATATTTCTCATACGCAAACGTTTTGTTAACTGTCTTCACACTTGTAGCACCCGTCGACGATGATTATCACAAGGCAGGCGGAATAATATACAGCAGTAAAAAAAAACGAACCAATAAAACAATTGCTGTAGGCTAATTTTACATGAAGCTTTGTACGTTCTGTAGAGATAATGTAACGACTACAACATAGGGACTCGACTCCACGACCGGGTCTTCTAGTAGTTCCCTACATTAGTCTTCTCTTAATTTTTAATGTTAATTTCTAGTAAAAGCATATGAGAGGATATAGGATGGGTAGAAGTGTATTTAATATTATACGTTATTCTAAAAGCGGAAAATGAAAATGACTTACAAAGATCTGTGTATAATTTTAACAAAGCATGCCGGAAATATAACATGAAGATAGCGGAAGAAAAATCGGTTGCAATTTCACATGCCCCATTAACGTGTAAGCTTGTGATAAATGACGGATAAATAGAACAAGTAATGCAGATAGACTACTTAGGAACAAGGCTTACAATTAACAATAGGGATGATGAAAAAATAGAGCATCAATTGATGAAGCAAGAAGAATTGGTGGACGCATGAATAATCCTATATGGAATAATAAATACCTCACACAAGAAGCAAAACTAGGATTTCAAAAAGCACAATACCTCCAGTAATATCCTATGCATCAGAGACCAACCCAGATACAGCAACAACTCAAAGAAGGCGATAAACTATAGAAATGACTATATGACAGTGGGTACTAGAAACGACAAGTTTCGATAGGTTGCCAAACAATAGTGTAAGATAAACGTGCAATATAACAGATGTTAATTCTTGCGGAAAGAAGAAGAATATGGAGTGAGCACATATCAGGAATGGATGACACAAGACTGGCGAAAAGGCAAGAGATAGCCAAGCCGACAGCATGAGAGCATTGGTCGGCCAAGGAAGAGGTGGAGTGACAGCATGTAGGACCGTTGTTATAGAACAGGACAGAGTCCTAGCAACAAAATTAAAGAAGAAGAAGAAGAAGAAGAAGAAGAAGAAGAAGAAGAAGAAGAAGAAGAAGAAGAAGAAGAAGAAGAAGAAGAAGAAGAAGAAGAAGAAGAAGAAGAAGAAGAAGAAGAAGAAGAAGAAGAAGAAGAAGAAGAAGAAGAAAGATTTTCTAGTATTCTTTTAATATTAATTAGTTGTGGCTGAAGCGTTGAGGTTTTGTTTAAAAAATCAAACGCCACAAGCATGAAACAGAAATCTGGATAGATAACCATATGACAGTGCGGTGGACGAGGGCCCCTACACTGGAAAGGGTAAAAATAGTGAGGCAATTGTGCGAATTTATTTTTTTTTGTTCGCTTTGTAGGCAATGAGTAGGCAATTGTTTAGTCCTCGACAGTGAGGTGCGTCCGATTCTGACATCCACTGAACGCTATATTCTACTGAATATAGCCTCCGGAGGTGTGGGCGAAACGTAAGCCCATAGAAATAATAATTTAAGCAATCGACACGTAGATAGACAGACAAGCCTCACCACAATACATTCTAGTTTTATTAATTTTACTAATTTTGTCACACACGAAGCACAAAATTGATGCTTGAATCAAATGATCTATGTATTTTTACTGTATACTATATTGACATTTGTACTATTAATGTATATTATTGTACTATGAGCATAGTAACAACAAAATACACCAATAGTTACAATAAAATTATTTCTGTTAGTTTTTGGACAACGCACTAAACAATCGCCAAATCTTTTTTACCAACTTTGTTTTAGATTTAACCTTTTTGCGCCGTACGGTTTATTACCATTTTGTTTCCAGCATAATGCGTTTGTTTGCTGTGAAATAGAACCTACTAAAACCGCAACGTGCTCACGCTTAAATTCACTGATAGAAATTACCGACTTCAACATGAGTGGTAAAACAATACGACCAGTAACGAGTAGACTCCGCGTAATAATTAATAATTTAATAATTATTTTTAAAATCGTCATTTATACTGTTAAAAATTTTATAGTTTTTATTTTTGTTTCGATCAAGTTTCTCCAAGTCACTCAAATTGCGATCAGCAGTTATTAGAAGTTATTACAAAAGTGTTGTTAAAATTCATTCCCGGGCTGTTTGGCCGTTGCCCATTGTTTTCAAATAAAACAGACGTTTCGACAGTACCATTTACAGCCATCATCAGTGTAAAATTCGAGCTTTGCTAACGTAGGGTGTTAGACGTCAGTACTGGGGCTGGAGAAGTCCCGTGAACACCACTCCTACTTATAAATGGCAGTCGATGGTACTGTCGAAACGTCTGATTTAGTATGCAACAATGGACCACGGCCAAACAGCCCGGGAATGAATTTTAACATTGACCCCAGCCATGTAACCCTACGAAGTATATTTTTACAAACGTGTTTAATAAATTTACACTTTAATTAATTCTAGAAGTACTTTCATTGGTTACGTACATCTCTATGTCGCTTTCACGGTATGTCAGGGCTTTAATTATAGAATTATCGTAATCTGGTCTACACCCAAATCAAAGCGTATAATTAAAGAAATGCCCAGACAAAAGTAACATGAATTGATTCGAATTTTTTGGACGAGCGAAGCGAGTCTCAGTTTTAACTCGACCAATTGGATTTGACTGTCTGGCTATCTATCTTTCTGTATTCCTTTCTATCTGTCTGTTTGAACGCATCTTTTGAACGTTCGATAACTTTTGAACGCATAAACCTTATGCCGTAAAACTTTGGCATTCGCGTTCATACTTTCACTCTAGAGTACCCTGTTGTTTTTACTCCCATGTTCCGTAAGGAAATGGAAGTACGGTTTTTATGTTTTAAAAAGAGTAATTTTTTCTATGACGAACGATAACTGCCGTAAATTCTAACAGACTCAAATAATTGTTTGCATATGTGCCTGAGTTGTAGAGGACTCAAGGCCTATTGGTTTTGGTGAATATCGGTTAAGGGGAAAGGGTAGTTTACCTGCAGCGTTTTATATTTTAACGAGAGTGAAGTACTTAATTTTGAAAAATAAAGTATCCTGAAAAAAAGATCATAATAATCCACTGTAGAAAGGTAGATGAAATATCTATAAATGAAAATGATAGTTGAAGTGGGAGGGATAATTTTTTATAGGCTATGTGTACTACGTTATCGGCAACAAAGAAGTAGTTTGTTGTTCAAATTCCTTCCCGGGCTGTTTGGCCGTGGTCCAATGTTTTCTACAAAACCAGACGTTTCGGCAGTGCCATCGACTGCCATCATCAATGAAAATCGAGTGCGCCAACGTGAGGTGGTATACGTTAGTGACCACAGTACTGTGGTTAAGACTGAAGAAACAAGTAATTTCCGTGGAAATATTTCATTTCGAAAATGATTTTAAATATAAATCTTAGAACATGGAAGTCATGTATGGTTCGCCATACCAATATTTTATATGTGTACTACGTTATCGGGAACAAAGAAGTAGTTTGTTGTTAAAATTCCTTTCCGGGCTGTTTGGCCGTGGTCCAATGTTTTCTACAAAACCAGACGTTTCGGCAGTGCTATCGACTGCCATCGTCAGTGAAAATCGAGTCCGCTAACGTGAGGTGGTATACGTTAGTGACCACAGTACTGTGTTAAGGCTGAAGCAAGAAGTAGAAAGAAGTAGTTTCTATGGAAATATTTCAATTCGAAAATGATTTTAAATATAAATCTTAGAACACGGAAGTCACGTATAGTTCTCCATACTGATATTTTTATGTGTACTACGTAATCGACAACAAATAAGTAGTTTCTATGGAAATATTTCATTTCAATTTGTCAAACATAAAACTTGATTTACAAGGAATACACCTAACTTGTTAGAAATTATCGAACCGAATTCAAGTAAATTATTTTAAATATAAATCTTAGAACGTGGAAGTCGTGTATAGTTCTCCGTAGCGATATTTTAAATAGGTCACGCCAAAACATGGGGAAGCGGGAGGCAAAAATGTGAGGGGATCAAAACTGTGATAAAATCGCAGAGACCCACGTAAAGTATCAACTTAGAAGAAAGTTTAACCAAAATCTGAACATAATGTTCATTTTTGAGTATTTAAAAATGTTTGAATGTCAGAGTTCAAAAAAATGTGTAAAAATGTCGGTGAAATATTAAAAGTCATACGGGGTATCAAACTAAAGAAAATCTCAACAAACATTTTAAAGTAGTGTTAAGTTTTGGGGATTTTGAAAAATTTTGGAACCCCATGCCCCCAAAAAGGATGAACGACAAAAAATTTGCAAAACGTTTTGAAAATCGTGTAGGTTGTCAGACTAAAAGGAATCATAACACAAATCCGCATGTTTTTAATGCTTAGTGTTTATTATATGATTTTATGCTCTACAATTATTATAATACTAATGAAATAGAAGAGTAATCGTGATTTTGTAGTTTTCCCATACTTGAAATATTATATGGAAATTTATGTAGGCCTAGTAATAAACGTACATTATTCGAAGCAATGAGCCAGTTCTGCAGATCAGGGATCTTAACAGTATCATAATTATACAATTTACGATATGTCAAATACACGATAGGCCTATTAGAAGAAATATAAGCGTCTTCATAATGAACACACACACAGACATTCACATTCACGTATGTGTAATGAATGCGTATGTACGTATTGTTATTTACAGTACTGACAAATTGAAACGGTTCTGATAAATTCTACCAGTTCATTATTAAATTACACTACTACTATCATAAATGATCATGATTGATGACGTGTCAAATAAGATTCACAATACCTAATATATTTCACTCGTCCTTCACTGACAATCTAAATAACTAATAATAACATCAATAAAATACAAAAAATTATTATATGTATATAACAATTTATAAATATTAAATATATAGTTATATATTATTCCTTTGTAAGTAACTCATTGAATTTCGTGCAGGTCTCCCATGTAATATCTTCAAATAATTACACTGCAAATACAGTACAATGGATTGTAAGCGATTACAATTCAACAAACCTCTGAAGATACGGGCGTCATGTGAAAATAAGCCTACTTTCAGTGTAATTATTTGAAGATATTACATAGTTATAGGCCTATACATATAGGCTACATATTTTTTAAGTATTATTATTAATAATAAAACTTTTTACAAGAATATATTTTTTTATTTTGTAAATTACAGTGTTTCAATAGCATTCAGCTATCATCATCAGATATATAATTATATATCATCATTATTATAGCCTATATAGGCTATATATATGTATATAAGCTGATGATGACAACTGAATGCTACTTTACACTGTAAATTACAAAATAAAAAATATATACTTGTAAAAAGTTTTATTATTAATAATAATATAAAATACATAACGAGAAAAATATGACCATTTATGAATATTATATCTTATGTATATATACATGATAGAGCTTTATTAAGTTTTGCAAACTCGCGAGCATATTTATGAGTGTTTTCTGTTCTTACGCCTCTCGCCTCGCCTCTGTCTCTGTATGACAGTCAGACATCCACAGTCTTAGTGCACCTGTAGTGTGTGTGTGTGTGTGTGTGTGTGTGTGTGTGTGTGTGTGTGTGTGTGTGTGTGTGTGTGTGTGTGTGTGTGTGTGTGTGTGTGTGTGTGTGTGTGTGTGTGTGTGTGTGTGTGTGTGTGTGTGTGTGTGTGTGTGTGTGTGTGTGTGTGTGTGTGTGTGTGTGTGTGTGTGTGTGTGTGTGTGTGTGTGTGTGTGTGTGTGTGTGTGTGTGTGTGTGTGATTACATATTTCAAATTACTTGAAGATATGTTGTGCTGAAAAAAAATTCTCACACACATTACAAATTGTCAAACTATTGTTGATCACTTAGCGTTGTGGAACTTTTCAACTCTCTAATTATATTATCTATATTTTGTAACTAATAAAAGACTATACGGAAACAAAGTTTCTACACTGGAGAAATCCCGTTTTCTCGTCACGTACATCTGTTGTTATATTTCTAAAAATTACAACGTATTTTCAAAACGTTAATAAAGAAAGCCATTAACGAAGAACGTATATTTTGTTTCAACAACAGACGTTTCATTTGTTTTGTATATAACAATGAAAATTGAAAACTAGCTTTATTAAAATATTATCATTATCATTACATTTTAATCTTACACAGTACTTTTTATTTTATTTCCAAAATATTTATATTATATAATTTATTGTACACTAATACTGCTTTATTTTTTATTTTGGCTTTTTTTCACTTTCATGTATTATTCATTTTCTCTTTGATTTTATGGTAGCAATGGCATCTGCTGAAGAAAGTAAAATTAAGTAATAAGAAAACATTTTATTACACACACACACACACGGACTTACATATATAATGTAGGCCTATATCGTGTGTGTGTGTGTTTCTATGTGTGTATGTTATACTTTAGTATAACATTTATTTTATTAACTGATCTTATTTGTACTTTATTTTGTTTATTTGATTTACTTTAATAGACTGAATATATAAATATGTCATTACAAGGAGCGAAAAAAATTACGTTTTCCTTTCACTAATAAGTAGCGATAGTACACTAGAACGTAAGCACGCGAGAGCGCGCGCGTAAAAGAAGAGCCATTTATAAATCTACAACACACTCACACACATACATATACAATTTCACTGTTTCACTTGAGTGCACGACACAAAAAAAATTTACAATCGATTTCGCTAAAAAGACAAAATAAATATACGCATCGTGGTCGCATTACAAAAGATTGGCTACAACGCATCTTTGCCAAGTGCAGCGAGCAAACTTGGTATTGTACGGTATTCTCAGCCCGTTGAAACCACCCCTTAGCAGTTCGCGGTAAATCCGCCAGATGGCAGAAGTAGACGGGGGTAAGGAAAAGTTGACTCATATTTACTGAACACGCATTGGCCGGTCGCAGGCCCGTGTCTATACCACATGTGCACATGTGTGTTTTCTTCCTTTTCTTTCTCTTCTTCCATTGATTTTGCGCACAAACTGACCGTATACGAAATATTAAGCACAAAAAATAAATATTAAAAATACAAAAGATAAAAATATTTTTATTTATTTTTTTCTATTATTATATGGTATTTATTATTTCGATTGCGTTCTAGAGTAATAATAATAATTCTTATTATTTTTTAAGAATGTTTTTAATAACACTTAAACTGAAACCGCTTTTGAAATCTAGAAGTTTAAAAGTTTCAAACCTAAAATTGTTTTTAATAACAATTAAACCTGAAATTAGTATTTTCCAAACAAATAAATAAAATAAAACAAAATATCTGCAGACGTAATTACAATATTTTTTTTAACATTTATATAATATATGTTCACAAATACTCACATAATTCTTGTTATTTAAACATTAATAATAAATTTATATTTTATAAACAAGAACATAGTTATTATTTTATTTCTTAGAGTCTCTGGACAGTTTTTATATTGCATTTCATCTTCAGAAATGTAATATTTACAAACAATTATATTCTTGTGCAAAATAAATAATATCTTGTAATAAAACAAGAATAATCGTGATAAAATTTGAACACACACACACACACACAAAACATAAACGCATGAATACATTCGTCCAAAGAAAATTCGTTCATGAAAAATTAAACAGACTACTATACATAGATCAGCCAAATTAAGGTAACATTAAATTACAATGTATAAAAATACGCACGATCAGATAAGAGGCTACTTTTAATATAAATAAGTTAGAATTTTTTTTTATATTTCAAATAAATAGATGATTTTTAATTAAACGAATAATAAGTGACTATACGAAATGCAAAGTTTCAAGTAAAATTATGTGATACAAATTAATGTAAATACGAGTACATACAATACCGGTAATTATAGAAAATACTATTTTTTAAAGCGCGTATTAATTTTACATACCGTGATCTGGGCGTCAAAGAATCGATATATGCACCACCAGTAATAGAAAATATTAACAAATAACAGATGTCTGATAAAATATAAAATTGGGCATTTTGTCCTTAAACGTAAACACCATTCAGTCTTAACATTTTACAGATTACAGAATATTTATTACTATCAGGATTTCAATTAAATAAATGTGTCAAGGATAACGCGAAAATATATATTAATAATTTGCAACTAATTAAAATTTATACACTATTATATAATTTTATTAATAAATTAAATAATTTTACGTTTATAAACAAACAAATTTGTAAGTAATTTTCAAGTAAATTTAAATTAACCACCGTTTATTACCACGAATTAAATGATTAGATACCTTTAAACGTGACAAATTGTTAATTGTCGAACCGTTATTAAATTAACTGTCTTTGTATTATCTAACCAATCACGGTATCCATTCATTAAGTCATCAAATTTCAACAGCAACAAACTGTTTTTGATGACGTCTTCTTAGTTTTCAGTTCTTACTAAAAACGTTGCTTTCTTCTTCAACGCTACCAGATTTAATGATTTTTAATGACATGATTTTTTTTAACCAACAAATTGGGAACAGGCAGCGGTAACCACTAAATTAACCATCGTTTGTTGCCGACTAAAATTAACAGAGCAACGTTAGTTGGTTAAGTTCGTTCACTCTGCAGCATTGAATGTAGATTCAATGAAGTTGGTTTATTTTCTAAGCTACAATAAAAAAAAAAATATGATGCAAACTTTATGATACAAAATATATTTAATAAAAAAACACGTCAAGCGTGAGTGTATATACGTGGACTAATTTATTATTGCTTTATGATTTTTTTTTTTTTTTAAATTTGACCAATTGTCAATTGAAATTCAGAAAATATTTTTCAGCCAGTCTAACCAAGAAGGCTGATATTATTATATTAATTAATAAATAGTTAAGCAAAAGATAGGCAACATGTAATGTCCGTGTAAACAGGCACAAATAATTGGCAGTCTTCTCTATAAATATACACACATACAGGAAAGTGTGTGTGGTTCTTATTTTATTTACGTGTAAACATAACAATTCGGGTTGTCTAAAGTTCGCGCACACTTAAAAAATTCGTAAGATAATTATTTTGCGTTAAAGTTACCACCAGCCATCAGATTGTCTGTACACATGACTTCCTCGGACGTTTCCCTCCCTCCCCTTCACATGACCACTGAGTGCATCATGAGGGCAGCGCGACACCCTCTGCTCATCAGACGGACAGATTCCTTAGTCCATATCCCTCTTATTATTGTCCCTCTTATTATTATCCCCCTTTTTATGCTATTCTGTTTTTTCGTTCTTTCCACCAAGGGCAAAGGGGAAAGCGAATTATGTCTCACCACGCGTACTCGTGTGTGTGTGTGTGTGTGTGTGTGTGTGTGTGTGTGTGTGTGTGTGTGTGTGTGTGTGTGTGTGTGTGTGTGTGTGTTCGTGTAACATGAGGGTTAAAAATGCTGACCAGTTTCCTGTCAAAACAGGTATCAAAAAGTTAATAACCTAAGTCCACTGTTGACTTGAATATTAAAACCAAAGACGTCATGAATATAGACATGCCCCAAACTTTACCTGTCTTTGTAGGCTACATGTCAGTAAATGTAGACAAAAAATTTGTATAAACAGTACATATAACTGTGTGTGTGTGTCTGTGCGTGCGCGCGCGCGTGCGTGCGTGCGTGCCCCAGTGTAGTCTGAAGGCCATAAGTAACTGTTAAATAATCATATCCTTATTTTGTATTATTACTATTGTAAAAATAAACGTCGTCACTTCACGGTGAAGGTTTATAGCCCGTACCGTTTCACTTCTATCAGCCTGTATCTCTTCCAGGGCTTTCCCACAGATCTGCCGCCAACAGGTTTGTAGTCTACAGCGCGCTTTACTAGCCTCTGGTGGTCCATTGTGTAGACGTGCTCCATCCACTGCTGCTTTCGTTCTTCTGTCTAATCACCGATAGAAAATGTACCCAGTTTGGTCCTTATATGTTCATTATGCATTCGATCCCTTAGACTGTAACCACTCACATGCCATAAAAAATTCATTTCAGCGGTAAAAATAATAAAAATTGTATTTTTCTCCATAGTATAACTGATTTTGATTTGATAAATAATATATATAAAGTATATATATATAAAATTAACTATATATATATATATATATATATATATATATATAATTAACTATGTTAGACTAATGCTGCTGCTGCTGCTGCTGACGATACGATGATGATGTCGAAACCACAGCAAACAAAACTACAGCAATACCGCTGTTAATACTGTTAACATGACTACCACCACCACCGTTGTTGTCTCGTCGAAATAATAATTCTAAATATCATGCTAATTTCTACTAATAATTATGTTCTTTGCTTCTGTGTTAGTCCTATAGAAAAACTATAGTACTGTACCTGGTTTCACACAAGGTTATTGAATAAAAATATTGCCACATGAAACTTGCAACAAAGGTTACAACGTGAACTTTACCAACACAAAATGCAGTACGTTAAAACGTCTGTTTTTACTAAGAGAATTTTATATAAAACGTAGGCCTATTCTCCAGCGTGGTCGACATTTTGCATACGTGGACACCGTTTTAGCATAAGACTGTTATAGAAATCAGTATTAAGATGTCACATTACCGTTCTGGTAGGCTGTAGGCTACAATGACCCGTTGTGCGTTTAAAGTTTATACAATTAGGCTACATAAGATGTGCGTGTATGTATACCTACACATTCATAATTGCTAAAATTTTTTTGTTATTTTATATTATTATTAATAATAAACAAAAAATTAATAATCAGTTGGATTACTATCGAAACGTATGTAATTTACAAAATAAAGTAGGCTATATTCTTGTTGAAAGCTTTTTTTATTATTAATTATATATATATATATATATACATATATATATAATTAATAATACAAAAACTTTATTTATATATAATATTATGATAGGTGATAGGCCGAACATAGTTTCTTCTGCAAGTAGTGTATTAAGTTTTTGTCGTTTTAATAATGATTAAACATTTTAATAATTTAAAAAAAGTTTTAATAATAACTTTTAATTGTGGAAAGTTACTTTATCAATTATGCTACAAGACAGAAAAAACAAAAAGCTATAATTTGACCACACACACACACCTGTGTGTATGGTTTATTTTTTTTTGTAATTTTAAAAGTTTTAATTTTAAAAAAATTTTAATTAAACTTATATTTTAATTACTGCTCTCCACAATATTTGAAATTGTTTTCTTTATAAACTTTACTATTCGGTATAGACTCGTAATTTATAAAACTGTGAGAAAAAAAAATTCTTCAATTGTCAAAGTATTGTAATAAATTTTATAGAAAACTCGTGCTACTAATTCACTTATTAATCAAATACGATTAATCGAATCACGTTACAATTTACTGACATCAAACTCAATAATAAACCAACGACTGTAACTAATATTGTAAACATTTTATAAATATAATGGTACCTGAATTTTTTATATAATAAACATTTACTTTTTAAACCAAAATTTAAAAAGAGAAAATAATAATAATAAAACTTGAGAATAATTCCAGTAATTGACTACAGAAAGAGATGTAACTGACCTGTATTAGCAACGAACAGATGAGAAGGTGATAAGGAAATGATAAGCTAAGATAATGAAGCAGCACGTGGTCTTGGGGGAGACTAATAGAGTGGACACTACAAAGGGAAGTAGGAGCAAAATAAAAATCACATTGTAAGGGAGGAATGAGAATCTGAGGGCCGCTACACTTTTTCATTGAGTTTTATTTTTTTTTTAGTAACCCTTAGATTCACATTCTCCCTTCCAACTTTTCCCTCTTACGAGGGGTTGTTGAAGAGGGGTATAAAGATGGTGAGAGGGTAGAGGGGGAAAATCTTAGTGCGCGTTGTGGAGGGGAGAGACGCCGGCGCAGAAAATTGTAAGGAAAATATCGCGGGTGGAGGGGATAAGTGTGGAACGAGACGCGGGGTTTTTCTAAGAGGGAGCGAGAGAGAGCGCGCGAGCGTGCGACAGAGAAAGAACAAGGAGAAGGGTTATCTCGCACAAGTTTCCTTCCCCTCGGCAAAAGGGAAGGCAAGACGCCCGAGACGACGACGACGACGCTCAGTAGGCGCCGCGACGCGACTTGACGCGCTAGTCCTAGTCTTTCCACCTCCTTATATATTTACGTCTTTTTCTTACATCCCTCCTTTTAACGTGAGAAAAGTATTCGCGCGTGCCGCACGGATTTTGTTCTCTCTCTGTCTCTCTCGCGCGCGCGTTTTCTTTCGCCGTCTCCAGTTATAAGTCCGTCAGATACTAGAGGACGCCTCATTCGAACGCCGCCTCCTTAACGTGTGTACACGACGTCTCAAGGTGACTGCCTTACTTACGTACAGTATACGTACTCACTACTTCGTTGCGAACTTGGGAATAAAAACAGTTTTTTGTGTTTTTCAACGAATTGTTTTAAAAATTCAATAGACATCAATAATAATTTTAAAAAATTAATTAAAATTTTAATAGTGAAACTGAATTTAAATTTTTTAACCATGTGACTTTCAAAATTTTACTTAACGTCAGTAAATATATATGTATTATTTGGTGACTAATAAATCTATGTAATTCTGAGTGTTTACTAAAAACACATGAGCTGTTAAAATATACTTTTTCTGCAGCTTTGAAACTGATTTTAAAAATATTTGTAAATATTTAATATTTTTTTAAAAATCCATAAAACCGTTATGAAATTTTCAAGTGACTGATATTTGTTTTTATTTTTTTGTTTTGCAGAGCCATCGAAAGGCGTGCCGGACTACTACAGATACAAGACAGTGGTGATTTAGCGCCAAGTGCAGTGTTAGTTCATCGTCACGCCGACAGAGGGGCCCACCGTACAGCCCGCCACTTGCTACAAAAACCTACATTTTTTGCCATCAAACGAGTTTTTTTCAGTTTCAATAATAAATACAAAATACATATTATTAAAACAGTGCTGTAACAACAAACATGGAAAATGCACCAAGTTTTTCCGGGGCTGTTACGCCGAGACGGATCTAAACTGCAAATTTGTGTTTGAGTGCGCGTTTGCATAGCTCAAGCTATGCTGTTATGAGGATATACATGTCACAAACTTCGTTCGTTCGTATTACTACTACTACAACTATTACAACCACTACCGAAAATATTTAAATCACAAAGTGTTCCTCAGTAATTGAAACTTATTATTACTGTTCCTAAACAAAATTTAAAAAATATTAAAGTAATAAATAATAATACTACTGCTACTATTAATAATAATAATAATAATTAACTAATGTTCCTATAAGAGACTGTGTGACTGGCACAGCAGCAGAGTACAAAATATTTCTTATAAAATAATCGTAATAAATAAAAAAAGGGTGGATCACAGCCGCCCTAGTTTTGTTTCATCCGAGTGTCAAGAAGTATTGCCACCACGATATCGACTCCGCTGGATCTGCGATCCTCCCCCGGCGAAGGCCACGGAGAGGACAGCCCCATGTCCGCCGACATACAGCAGGCGGTTCTCATACAGAGGCCCGTCTTCAAGATGAACCCTGCTGCCGACTTCACGTGGCGCGGTCCGCCGCCGATCTCGCCCGGCGATACGGCGGCAAACAACAACAACAACAATAACAACAACAACAACAACAACAATAACAATAACAACAACCCGATGACCACGCCGCCGCTACAGCAGCCGCCACCGCAACAACAACAGCAACATCCGCAACAGCAACAACAACAACAACACCAACAACAACAACAGCAACAACAACAGCAACTGCAGCAGCATCAGCAACAACAACAGCAACAGCCTCAGCCACCGCAGCAGCAACAACAGCAGCCGCAGCCGTCGGACGTCCAACAACAGAACAGCGCGCCCAACAACGGCGCCACTCCCGGCCCAGTGCCGATGACCATGAACGCCGGCGGAGGAGGCGACACCAAACAGGAACCTCCGCAGGACGCCGACATGATGGCCCCCGGGGGAGGCATGTCGAACGCGTTGGTGCTCGCTGATCCCAAAATGATGATGACCGAAAAAATCGTCAGTGAACTGCAGGTAACTTTTATCACGATTCTCGTAGTTTTAAAATGACACCTACAGTAATATAGCTGGCAGAATTAAAATTTTGAAAAATTAAAATCGCACCAACACGATAACACGTTTGTTATAAATTTTTAAGATATCCGAAACTTACGCGTTAGATTCCACGAAATCTACCGTTTCAACGAACAAAATTAAAATTTACGCCTAAATATTTAAAGATTATAATACAATTAATAACTATTTGTTATAATAATTAGAACCGGTTAACAGCAGCAACAATAATAATACTGTTTTAATTATTGGGAAGTATTTACATTTCAAATTTTTAAATATTAAAATGTACGGGATCAATTTTACATGAGTGGTTTTCCCGTTTCTTTGAATGGACACAGTTATTTGTTCTAATAATTTTACTTTCATTATAAGCATGTAATTTTACTCTCGTAACTTTTTTTTTTTTTTGAAAACCCAAAAATTATTCGCTTAAATATATATTTAAAAGAGAGCGATGACAACAATAAAATTAATATTATTTAAGCGTAACATTACGTGTTTTATTTTTCCGCGTTGAAAACATACGTGTAAGACGGTACAAAAGACTTTAACGATTCTGCAAACCGTGCTTATGAAATACAAGTTTAAAACTGTTTACAAATAGTTAAATATTGTGTTGTTTCGTTCTCGTGGCGCAAAAAAAAAAATTAAAACACGACAACGCAGTCGTGTTATTAAAAGCAAAATTGTATAAATAAAATATTCTAATTTCATATGACAATATAATAATAAATTCTCGCGCAACGACTTCGCGGACTCGATACCTCCACTCTTGTGATAATCGTTATTAATTACAATAGATCGTGTACAATATCCGAATAGTAACCGATTCGCACACTGTTTCGAACTGCATCACACAGACGCGAAACGGGAACGCTCCGATTAATTTATGCCGAGTTTGAGTCCTCCACAGCCGACGAGTATAGGGTGCGATTCCCCCATCTCATCATTGTACCGTATTATTTTCGTTCGGAACAAGACAACATTACGCGCCTGAAACCACTGACTGTTTCAATCGTTTCGAAAAAAAAACGAAACACTTAAATATTATAATACTGTCATTCGTAAACGATAAAATTCACAAGCCTAAGAAATTTCTGTTGTCTACGTAAACCTGAAACGTACAAAAACGATATTTTTTTATTGTAATATGTAAATATTTAGTCAAGTTTCTGATGCTCATATGCGTCAAAAAATCATTATTTTTTCTACATAAAAAGAATTTACTTGCAGTTGTGATCATTTTTGATTGGGTTATAAAAAATGCATTTTTTTTAAGGTAGCATCTACAAATGGCATAGAAAAACAATAAGTTGTTAGTTTAGTTTCAAAAAATGAAGCACATTTTAGCAAAATAACAGATAACTTTATGCAGCTGTGTAATATGTTTCAAATTTCTGATTTTCGGCATCATTTTTAGTTTAGAAGTGGACCTGTATGTTAATTCTGAAGATAATTGGCTTTTACAAAAGTTATTAATTTTACGCATTGTCAATAGAAATACTAGTTTTTCGTTTCAACCCATATAAAATAACTAGGCCTATGTAAATTTCGCTCAAGCATAATAGGACAATCAAAAAACAAAGTAGGAGTTTGTGACGTTACAACTTGTTCAATTTCTCGAACATGCAGGAATTTAAACAAATATTTGTCAATTCCTGTACTTAATGTTTCACAAACAAATTCAAATGATGTAGTAGGCCTATTGGGCTTTTGTAATCACACCGTACCCTATAAAAACTGAAATAACAGACGTGAATTCTGTGTTGGTACGTCTAATACAACACAACTCTTTCTGTAAAGTTAACCTTTTATTGAAGTGCAGCTGTCATTTGGTCAAACTAATTTACAATCATCGGTATAAAAAATGTTTCCATTTAATTGTAGTCAGACGTATCGTACCGCAATATTCGTTATTTGGGTGACATAAGCAACGAGGGCTTTTTAAAATTTTAATCTGAAAAATGTACATCGGTAAACGCTCCGGATTTTTTTAAATTGAATATATTCGACAACCGAGCGCAACAATAAATAACAGCGTTCCACGAGTCCAATTCCCTCACAGATTTTATAAAAGCAAAATAAATTACTTCGGCCGTGAACACGTGGTTTTGTGCAGTTTACAAATAAAGCGTTTTTCTTTTATTTTTTCTACAAATATTGTACATATTTTCGTATAAATATTTAACGCTAATATTTTTTTTTAATCCGTAGAGTTGTAGATAATCAGTTTAGTCTTAGAAATTACATTAAATTATTTTTAAAAAAAACTATTAAAACCGTCTCAGTATTTCACTTTACCGACATATTGTGTTGCTTTCTCAAACGATACGAGCAAGAAAGCTTATGTTTTAAACGGCATATGAGTTGTCATAATTTTCAACAAAATAATCGAAAACCCATAAAACTACTGAACTAATGAACATAATATAAAGTGTTACATTTTACACTAGTTACATGCGTAAATGTTGCGCGTGTGTGTGTGTGGGGTTACGCGTGTATGTGGGGCTTCGACTCTGTTACCAAACATTATTTGCCTAAGACTTCGCAGCCGTCTAGAAACAAATTTTGGTCAGGTGTACGATACATGATAACGAGTTTTACGCTAAACATCCACGTAGTGACGCAAAACTGTAGTCTTAAAAATTAAAACTGACAACTTTGTACTTCTTATCAGTATTTTGAGTTTAAAGCGTACACGAAAAAATACATAAAAATTTTTGATAATTCGTATAACTGTAATTACACAGTTATAACTTTACTATAAAGTTATAGCTGACCGTTTATAACTGTAGTCAGTTTTGAAAATCATTGCACACATCAATATCACTGATTTTTATTCTTTAAGTGGTACCTTGTATACACATACTATATGCTAAATGTGTGTGCGTGTTTTAGCTTGTTTTTGACAATAATAAATTAATAATACTGATTCACAGAGTAGTAAGATTCATAGAATCGTACGATTCCTTATGTGAACTAGAGAATTCATTTGACTGTAGACGTACATTACAGGAAGCTATTCAACTGACATTTCAAATGTTCCATAAATACGCATGCAATCATTGTAAAATTGTACGTTTTAAAAAGATTGTTAACTAAAGTGTGTTAATTCAAATTAATGTTTATAAAAGAACCGCAGAATCGAATTTGAAGCTAATTCCGACGCTCAGAAAAGAACACGTCATTTCGTCATTGTTCGGAATAATATTTTCCGTCTCATAGGTAAAATAGTTTTAGCCTGAATAGTTTAATTACAGCTTTTCTTATCCAAAAGCCTGTTGGATGGTGGCCCCATCGGGTCTGCCATAAACAATCGATTATTGTTAGTACATTTTAATAATGCGCTTTATTGGTGCAAAGGGCTACTAAAATTGCGTCTAAGTTGTTAATTTTACAGTGTATATTGATTCATTATAAGTGGTGTGTTAGCGCAATTAGTACAGTGTGAATCGTAAGTAGAGAAGATTAAGTGTAAAACGGAGGACAATGACTAGAATTAGCTGACGCATTATACAGATCTGAATAGAACTGATCTCGTTCCGTGCACGCACTCACATGAATTAAACATTTAAACCTACATATTTAGGTTTAGTTTAGTTTACTTGAAACCTCTATATTCTTTAGTTTACTTGAAACCACATTACAGAATAAGACATGGAGTCACGAATATTACGATTTTCTTTGGTTTTATACGTAGAAAAACAATGAACACAACGTGTAATGGATCAAAGATCCGATTCCCCTTTACTGACGTCAAGTCTTCATATAGCGCATGTATGACAGAGTCAGGAAACTTGGTCGTGAATAGTTCTGATCTATGACCCGAATGTTATATCTATAACTTACACGGTCTCTCTCTCTCTCTCTCTCTCTCTCTCTCTCTCTCTGTCTATCTCTTCCTCCCACCTTCCCATTTTCTCACTATCTCTTTCTCTTTCCATCTATCTACTACCTCTTCCCTCCATCTTATTCTCTCTCTCTCTCTCTCTCTCTCTCTCTCTCTCTCTCTCTCTCTCTCTCTCTCTCTCTCTCTCTCTCTCTCTCTCTCTCTTCTCTCTCTCTCTCTATCACTCTATCTCTCTCTCATTCTCCAGCTCCCTCTGTTTCTTTCACTTTCTCCTTTTCTCGATTTTTTCCAGATTCTTCTTTCCTACTCTTCTTTTCCTTCACATGCACAGGTTTGAGTACGGCGCTAATTATATTTATAATAAATTAAATTATATTATATTAAATTATATAGTCTAATGGCGCTTACGACTTCGCGTGTGAGAGAGCATGCGCAACTGTATACCTTCTCTCATTCTCTCTCTCTCTCTCTCTCTCTCTCTCTTTCTCTCTCTCTCTCTCTCTCTCTCTCTCTCGCTGTCTCCTCGCCTTCTCTCTCCTGGGAGCCTATTCATCCGTTTCCTATCCGTTTCTGACCTGATAAAAGTACTTTCGCAAAGTGTGTTAAGATTATAAGGCATTAAATTCAACTGATTTTTAGTTACTTTTCCAACAGCTTTTCCTTGAAGTGTAAGCGTTGAGCATATCGCCTCCGCATACAACGGGTGTCACTCATTGTATACAAGTAAATGTAAACACGTGTACTCGTAATACGATTTTCGTAGTACAAATCCAAACAAATATGATGCAGCGTAGAACAACCGAAAGCCCGAAGCGTGCTGTAACAAGCAAGTCAGAAGGAAACGACTACTGTACTTTGGTCAACTAACAACAGAAACAGTTTGCCAAAAACAAAAAATCAAAACCTTTCCTTTATAAAGTCTAGCTGTGCCGCCGACAATGAAACTTGTAATCGAATTGAAGAGATGAACTGTAAAATTGATGATATTGTAACAGACGAAAGCAACCTCTTCTTCTTCTTCTTCTTCTTCTTCTTCTTCTTCTTCTTCTTCACTTCAAGGATTGATTATATAAATAGTCTAATCTCAAACTAGGATGACCCACGTCTCTTCTGTCATAGGACGACCCAGCAATCGCTCCTGTGTCATCCTTTGGAAATGATCCCACCGTTGTCTTCTGTAAGCTGAAAAAATACGAAATCAACATTTAGGCCTATATGTATCGCTCTGGGGGTTTTTTTTTTGAGGGGGGGTTTAACAGTTGATATCAAAGAATCGATTACCACCGTAGGCAATCGGTTGCTTCGGACCTCACAGCGATTGTGACAAAAGACGGAAGGAAGAACATTTGTCTAGTAAACGTCGCTCATGCTTGTAGTTCGTAGCTATCTATTATCTAGAAACTGAGAAACTAGGTGCACATTCAAGATTTTGTTTTCTGAGTAAAACGAAAATTAAACATTGCTATCTGCCTCAGTTTGTGTTACTGTGTTAAATTAACTTTGTGTCAATCCAGAATATTATAGCTGCTGCTACTGCTACTGCTACTACTACTACTACTACTACTACTACTACTACTGCTGCTGCTGCTACTATTACTACTACTACTACTACTACTACTACTACCACTACTACTACTTTTTTTTTTTTTTTTTTTTTTTTTTTTTTTTTTTTTTTTTTTTTGGGCCGCCACAGTTCAATATATAGCTTAATGGTTTCTTTTTTACCTCCGAAGAAGTTTAGGAGGCAAGACAGGCAGTACAAAATGATTTACGCGAGTCGTTAGGGATACAATGGAGGTTGTGTGGCCAGCACAGCCATTGTGTACGAGGTGGTCGTTTTCACAGACTGAGTTGACTGGAGGGCTAAAGATCGCTAAAGATCGGACTGGTGCGCCCGAGAATCAAACTCGTAACTTGTGGATTAGGAGCCATTGGTGGCTGCTTTACCCACTGGTGGCAGTTCACAGTGGTCTAAATACTTGCTGGTCTTAACTTGGACACAGCTGAGCAGATTTCTATATAAAAAGATTTTCACGTAGCGAAAGGGAGACAAACACGGACCAGTGGGCTGTGCGAGACGAAGGGCATGCCCGTCGCCCGCTCGTGTGCGTCCCGAGCTTCAAATAGAGCTCTTGCCGCAGGGACGATAGGTAGGGCTGTATTTAGGGTGTGACCTGCTACCGGCCGTGGATAAACACGACAGCCACGTTGCCAAATACTGATATTTGGTATCACATGTTTGATTGGTATCGTTTCAGTACACAAGTAGGAAAATTATACGTCGTCAAAGCGGACCAAGACGAAGGGCCACGTGCCTGTGACCGTACCAGAAGAAGAAGAAGAAGAAGAAGAAGAAGAAGAAACTTCACTTGGGATCAAGGCATGCTAAGGAGTGAAGGAAATGAACGTATTTTTACAGAGGCATAATGCTAGCCTCTTTGGTGAATAGGCATCCTGTTTCCTTTTTAGATGACAAAATTAGAGGTAAAACACGGTAACAATGTTTGTCCAGTGGGCGACAAGAAAGGTCCCGGGTCCCAGTCGCCAAACATTTGTTAAAAACTTTCCGACGTTGTAAAAAATTTGTTTTCTATTATCTCTCTTTCCTTGATTTTTAACGTTACTTAGGCATACTCTTCTTTTTACCTGGATAGCATCAGCAGTTTACAACCACGCGTTTTACCACTCGTTCTAAAGTTATACAGGAAATTCTTCTTCTTCTTACCCTCTTCTTCTTCTTCTTCTTCTTCTTCTTCTTCTTCTTCTTCTTCTTCTTCTTCTTCTTCTTCTTCTTCTTCTTCTTCTTCTCCTCATCCTCCTCCTCCTCCTCCTCCTCCTCCTCCTCCTCCTTCTTCTCTCCTCCTTCTTCTCGTCCTCGTTCTTCTTCTTCTTCGTCTTATTCTCCTTCATTACTTTCACTGTAGCGGACAATCGACACCTCCTTTGCTGATTTCCTTTACTGAAACTGACGTTTCGGTAAACACAACTACTTCAGCTCTCACGTATGCCAATGCTTCTAGCGAAGCATTGTTCGGATTCTTCCTAATTTTTTTTTTTGGGGGGGGTCTGCCTGGGAAAGGCATCCACCAGTAAGAGAATCCAGATTGCAGCCACGGTAATGGAAAGAAAAGTTACACTGTTTCCGTAGTTAATTTGGTACAATAAGAATTTATTTGTAAGCAGTTACATTTTGTCTTTAAATTCTTGCCTCCAGTTGTTCTCTGGAAGTCTGTACGGTACACCGAGGCAAAGAGAATAGAGTAGCTATAAAGTGTCTCCTGGCACAGACGATCAAAATTTTGGCTGTGAAATAATCATTCGTTTCTCATTAAAGAGGCCATCTGATGAATCTGATGTCTCGTGTTGTCTCACTGGAAGATTATTTTATCTCGTTTGACACGATAATGGTCTAGAAATATATTTTCTGTAATTTTGGATGACGATAAATAAAAAAAAAAAATACAGTTTACACATAAGTAACTCGTTCATATTTCTAAATCAGTCAAAATGAAAACAGCTAAGGCCGTAGATTCAACAGCTGCTGATTGCTGACAAACGTTATTATCCATTCAGTCTCGTATCTTCATTGAGACACCAGTTACACCAAGTCCGCCGTCAGTAAACGCATAATTGAACTTTTTCATTATGAAATTCTTAAACAGAATTCTTAAGAGTTGTATCAGTGTGTAGAAGGCTTAAATATAAACGTTTGTAACGCAGAAACATGTCCAAAAGCACGTTATTTTCATTGGTAGAACATCGGTATTATACCGTACTAAGTCTGCCCTCGGTCGCTAAGCGTTCTACTCCATCTGAGACACGAGCGACTCCATATCTTCACAGCCATCTCCATCTCCATGTTCAGCCACTTGAACGTTTGTACACGTCTAACACGAGAGGTGAAGTTAAGAAGATCTTGATAGAACTGTTTTCCTCTATCTCCACCCCGCATTACGTTATAACATAAAGATCCTGTAATCCTCTAGAACAGTGGTTATCAATCTTTTTAACCACCTTGAAGTATATTACACTTCATGGGACCCATAAGCATGGGCGCCGATAGAATTACTTGTAGGGGTTTCCACCCACTTTATAATCAATTTTTTTTTCTAACATCGAATACCTTAAGCTCTTTTTTACGCTTAAACAAATTATACATACTTAACTCTATTTAATACCAAATGTATTAGGTATTTACGACACAGTAAATTAATTTTAGAGCCCGACTTTGCAACCCATCAAACGCCTCCTTGGGACTCAGCAAAGGGTCGCGGCCCACTGATTGAGAACATCGCGGCTCTAGAACATTCATTCAAGCCTAACTAGGGTTTCTGCCACCTATTTCGTAAGGGTTTGTGATAATTAGACTATCCGAAGTTTATAAATTCTTCGATTTCTGGTTAATTGATTTACCCGTAAAGATTCAAATCTTAGTGTGTCGTGTTCGCGACCTCGCCACTTCCTTACAGCCCGGATAATACAACAGATGCGTGACGACAATAATGGAGATAAAAGTGAAGAGGTTGCCTCATCACTGACCGACAGACTACTTGTTCTTATAGAAAATATTTAAACCGATCGAAGAATTTTTCTACTTATTATTTCAAATATCTTACTATTTGTTACTCCAACTTTGTCGTGCTTACTTGCTGAACTGCTACTTGTCTTGCTCTGGACGAGGCCTTTCAGTGTTTCCACCATTATCAACTCTAAAACCACGACCGTTTGTTGGGTCTTAAACCCAAAGATCGTGTTTTAGGACTTGATAATGGTGGACTCACTGAAAGGCCTCGTCCAGCGCATGACAGGTAGCAGTTCTGCAAGTAAGCACGACAAAGTTGGCGATAGAAGAATGGTGAATTTCACAACAATAACAAAATGTTGCAGAAAAGATGTAACACGTAATAAAAGCAGAAGTAGTATCAGAATATAGAAAACTGTGGTTAGAGCTGCGCAAACATATAACGCTATCAGACAGGCTCTCAGGTCCTAACAAAACTGTGCTACTGTTACGATTTAGGCACGAATTTGTCACGGGTACTGGCCAGAGAAATACACATCATCTTTTTGCAGTGTAAACAGGGTCGGATTAGAAGCGCGTGGTGCCCTATGCTGCCATCAAACTGGTGCCCCCCGCCGATTCTAAATTCAACCTTTTATCCATTATTTGTACTGACAAATGCCCTACACAATTTCGAAAGTTAAAAATTATTTTATTAAAGTCTCAAATTACAACAAATATTTAACTAAATAGTGATTACAATGAGCATAGTAGTCCTTAAGCTTAGAAAAGTCTAATCGATCCATTTTTTCTTGATTTTGTCTTAACGGAGTCTTGTATAATTTCTTCTAAACAGAGCGATTCAAGTATCTTGCTTTCAATATTCAACCTTGTTAACGAAGATAATCTCTCATCTCCCATACTTTAACTCAACATATCTTTAATTGTTTTAATGCAGAAGATGCTCTTTCAGATTCCCAGTTGGCTATTGGAATCGTGAAAAGCAGGAGATAAGCAATGTATAAATTCGGAAATACATCAATCATTGTACAATCAATAATCGAGTTTAATACTTTAAACAACTGTAGTATCACAGAATCTTCATTCGAACGATTTGGGAAAAAACCTTTTTCTTGCAATTTTACTCGTGGAACAAAGTGCTCAATTCTATTGGAAGATCGTCGAAAATTGTGCACCATTCTTTTTACAATTTTGGATTGAGGACACTTGTTTTTTTTTTCTTTTTCACATTTATAATCTTCAAAACGTTTTTATGATTGAGGGCTGGATGGTGCCTCCTCTGACAGCTGAGGTCCTGGTGCCCGATGCTGCAGCACACTCTAGCGTTATGGATAATCCGACACTGAACTCAGAGTGTCTGTTGGCCTGGCTAACGTTTCGCCAACAGGCGAGCGGAGAACTGAGTAAAATTGTCCCAACAGCGGAATACCTTCTTCCCGTCTCTGATGATGGCTGCTCTAACGTCAGCTACGGAAAGTTTAGTAGAGGCCACGACTGACTGGCCTGGAAGTTCTACTTATCGACCATAATTTCGTTTGTTTGTACAACGCGACCGTGTCGGAAAACCGGAAACCACGAGCGCGGACGGTTTAATGGTCAAGATAAGAACCGCGGCTTTGGTTTGATCAAATCCTCGAAAATGAAAATGTCTACGTTAATGTAGCCTAATTATTACGCATCTCGTTGTTTTATACAAGAAAACATTGGCTCAGGTTCGCGTCAGTAGTCCATGGATTCTTGACGTTTGCCCCTAATAATCCGTGACCAAGAGCAGGAACTAATTTCACCGTAAGTCATACTCGCGCAAAGGAACAGGCAGTAAAGTATCGAAATTTCGGTCGTTATACTTGCGTTATAAGTTGCGTAAGTCGTAAATTGTTGTACAGACCCACGGCTGCTGTCCTGATTCATGAACATTATGCGTCCTTGGCACGCACACTAAAAATTTATTTCTTAATCTGAATCTCACATAATTCTAACCGTATTCATAGTTTTATCATTCTTCCGTTTTATTGACAATCGCTCTGGAGTGAAAAATATAGTGTGCTCTACTTTCATTCCCCTCTTTCAGTTTCTGTGTCTATCTGTCAGTCTGCTGTCTGTCTGTCTATCTCTCTATCTCTCTCTTTCTCTCTCTCCATCTAATGTATCTATCAACCTTTCTTTCTCTATTTTCAGCTTTCAAGCTACTCTTATTTCTCTCTCTTCCTGTCCACGTTGTTCCATTCAAAGTCTCCTCTTTTCTTCCTCCGTTAATCATTGTTCTGTTTTCTCCGTTTCTGTTTCCTGTAACGTCTGCAGTTTCGCTCATGTACTCACATTGTTCATTAGCTAAGTACATTTATTCGTCTCAGTTGTCATCACAAGTATATTTCCTCTCTAAAATCTTACTTTTTTGCATTTCCACTTTTGTGTTATATGGTTTTCACTTCCGACACGATCAATCCGACGTTTTTAAATTCTTCAGCTTCTGTCCTGTTATTGCACACTTCAAAATTAAAGAACAGCTCATTCCAGTTGATACCATCCCAACACGTAATTTTATAAACACTTTTCGTTTATGCTTCTCCACATAGCCTAAACGAATTTTTTCTAAATTATTTCCTTTCTCTAACTTTTTATTTTTCTCTTATTCACTGTTATTCTCCCTAAAAAAATAAAAATTAAATTATTTTTTCGCAGGCACGATTCTTTTTTGTAACAGATTCTATCCCTTCGTCATTTCTTCGCTTACATTGTAAGCTCTCCATCGCCATTTCGTTTCTCTCTCCGCAAGCCTCCCCCACTTTCTCTCTCCCACAGACACGGGTATTTCTTGAATTTCTCCGAAATCAAAAATCAAACTATGGGACAGCGACAGCGGTGGTGCAACATTAACATAAAGTGCAGGCTGCCGGTAACAGGCCCCCGACCAGTGTCCGTCGGTCACTCCCCGACGCTTAGGCCACGCATACTTGTACCCTGTATGCACAAAACTGTCGACATGTCCTCATCTCTTGGAAGGTCGTCACCACGATCCCTGACGCCTTTTGTGGACAATGAACGTAGACCACGTGAGAGAGATGTCAACAGAAACAAACAGAAGTATATAAGTCACGATGAGCGAAACTTGAATAGGTCTTAAGTCGTTTGGCAGTAGAAGTTATCCGTAGTTTAATAAACTGATAAATGTTAAAAGTTTTTTGTGACAATCGGTTAATTAAACACAATGTTGGAACAGTTCTGTCGTCTGTATCCACAATTTAGTGTCATAATCAAAATCCTGTAGGCTGTACGGACGATACCGAAATAATGCATACAGTTGTCTGCACGTGTAGACCTATGCATATGTTACATATAGAATAATAAGGATTATTACACATATATAATAATAATTCTCATATCAATAAGAATGATTATAATATTTCGTAAATATTAACGTTTATTATAGACGTATTAATGATTTTTGAACTGCCCGTATTACTAATTGATTCCTGTTGATGAACTTTTTTTTTTAATCTTGGCAAAAAAAAAAACAAAAAATGTTCAAATGTCAACAAAAATGTTTTAAAATTATGCCTCTTTAATGATTGAACCTTGAAAAACCTTCACTATTGACGTTATTAAAGAAATATATGTTTGTCAATCGACTCTGTATAATAAACCTAAATACCCATACACAACACAGACACACACACGCACACACACACATAAATATATATATATATATATTTAAACACTTTTTGCTACAGTCTATTACTACTAAATAACCCACACAACACAAGGATAATACAACAACCAATGATACATACAAAATTGAATGCCAAGAATGCAATAAATGTTACATAGTTCAAACAAATAAAAACAACTAAAAAAACGTTATTTTGAACATCTAAACGCCTACAAAAAACCAGAAATATATAAATCTAATTTGGCCACACACGCAATAAACACTGGACATGAATTCCCAGACATAACCAACATGACACTAATAAAACACATAGGCCTACCACACAAAGGCACCATACTGAACATTTGGGAAAATTTACAAATATACAAACACAAAACACAAAACAAACTAATACCTGAACAAATACAAATCAGTACAAAACACGACACAATTCTCAAAGCACTCAACATCGAAAATACTCCAAAAGCTAATATATACACCACAATCACACACAATAACACCAGTATAAAATACCAAAAACCAACAGGAAACCATAACAACAACCAACCAAAACACAAATATTCCACAAGATATAAAATCAGGAAGGCTGAAGATGGGATACCCAATACTCTTCCCGAAAAATGTACCAAATAAGGGAATAAAACTTCTTAAGGTAAAGAATGTATAAACATTAAATAAATTGTATACGCATCAAGAAGTAGACTGTAGCAAATAGTGTTTAAATACGCGTGTATATATATAAACGCATACATATTATATAAACACATTAACATAACTATATTGTTATTACTATCCTATTCAAGTATTAAAATTGTAGTTCCTACCGCTTGTTACCGGTATCGATTATTCTTGAAAACCTCAGCCTCTGATGCTTTTTAAAGTTCAAAATTCTACTGTAGACTTTGCCAATATACATAAAGCCATTCGCCTTCGTTGTATTATTGGTTCATCCGCCGCTCTTTTCCAATCGACGACAATCGCTACTCATTTGCAATTTGCAGATCTAAAATATAAACCGCCTTCAGAAAAAAAAGAAAAAAATAACAGAGACATCATAATTTTAACAACTGACGCTGACTTTTCGGTCCCCAAAAGACGGAAACAACCAACGGATACACAATAAATCAAACTGGCGGTCAACGTTGATTAGCTGGACATCAAATCATGTCAAAATTCGTCAATGTATAGCTAAAGGGTATTCTGATATTTTCTACATACTTAGATAAACACAAAGTACTGTGATCAACAGTAATTTATTTACACATTTCTGATTTAGGTATCATATATCACATAACAAACGTTTAACAAATTATTAGCTGAATTTTAAACCTATTTCTCATAAATACTAAACTATATTTACATAAATAGGCCTAATAATCGATGTTAGACGCAAAATGATAAACTCAATTTTTCTTTTTCTGTTTTGCAAAGCTGCAGGCGTAAACGATTCGATCCAAATTAAGTCGTATTGTAGAGTATTGCGAGCCGCAAAGACGCAAAACATTTAAGTATTCGACAAATCTTGTGCAGCGAGATATGCAATATAGAGCGTAGTTCGAGGCTAAACACAAATAATAAGTATGTTTACTGACAGATTATAAAAATTTAATAAAACTATCGGAATAAAAATTCAAAACATATCGGAAACTAGAGAAGAAACGGAGGAATAGTGTATCGATCAATTGTTACTTCTGCTTTATACATATTATAAAAGTGGAAAATCCATAGTCACCAACAAACAATTAGTTGTGCTTGCGCTGTAGGCTGCTATAATTTTATATCGATCCTGTAAGGTCCATAGTAGCGTTGTAACGAATGTGATTAAAGTAATAGAAAAAGTTATTGATTGTGATAGTTATTTACATTTTAATACTGATATTAAAATAATATAACCCAACAGTACTCTGCAAAGGCTTATTGATTTAACATAATGTCCTCCTGAACTATTACAATTACTATTTGAATCTCGATCAAGGTCGTTTTCGTAAACCAGAGCTAACACAGTCTTCACTCATCGGCTTTTGTCTTATTGATGGCAATAATAATGTTATAATAATAATATATTGAAGATCAGAAAAGTAATAAATATTTCCTAAAATGATTTAAGCGCTGAAATTAGAGTACAACAATACACATTAGTGCTGGAAAATAAACAATCGCTTAATGGCTGACATCGAGTAGCCTAGATACTTTGTGGTAAAATATTTTCTTTGTTCAGAAAAAGCTGTCTTTCGCCGTGTTTCAGCGAGTACTCACTGCCACTAATGTCCGAAATGAAAGAGTCCTCTGACCTTACAACGCGTACCATGCGACCAGGGTTACCTAGCAAAAAGCTTTCCGTAGAGGACAAATTGGAATGCACGAGAGCATTACGTAACAAGGGAGAGCTCGACGGAATAATTAGTTATTATTATATTAATAACAATTAACCGTACTATAAATCAATTAATTACATTTGCATTGTGCATTTCGCATAAGCAACACTTATATTTTATACTTTGATACAAATTTAACTTACAAAAATGAGGTACAGACACGATGAAAAACGAAATTAACGAATTATGCTGCAATCACGGCGCGGCATCCTGACTATTTTCTTGTGGCTTTTTAAGACTAGCCTTAAATAAATTTATTTAAAAATAATTTTTGTAAAATATGTCTTCTTCTTCTTCTTCTTCTTCTTCTTCTTCTTCTTCTTCTTCATTACCACTACAGCCCAACGTGAGTCCTGGGTTCCAACACCAATCTTCTCCAATTTCTCCTATCCGTTGTCATCTCAGTGTAACCCTTCACATCCATTCTTCTTGGATCTTCCACCGCATCATCCCACCATCTTGTCCTAGGACGACTCCTCTTTCATCCTCTTTCGTGCTTTTATAGACTTGCACCCTAAGTATTTTCTTTGGCATACGCTGATCATCCATCCGCTCAAAGTGATCTGACCTAGCCATTGCACTCGTTAAGCCTTTACGAACCTTACGCAATGTCTTCATGCTTCAATGGCTCATCTATCCCCCGGTTATTTCTTATTCTCCATTTATCATTTTCTTTAACAGATCCATAAACACGTAAAATATATACATATTATTATTATTCCGGCTGTACAATGTTTACACATTTTCGGAACCAAAGATTACAAAAGTGATTGAATTCTCAGCTTCCACTGCTGCTTGTCCATCCAAAGATCTTCTTCAATTTCTCATTCCCTCAATATAGTCTGAATTTCTTCTATCCAGGTGATCGGTGGTCTTCCTCCTTTCCCTCTTCCTGGTGGGGTCTATTCCATAACTCTCCTTGGCAATATTTCCTGTGTCATTCTTTTTGTATGTCCATATCACTGTAATTTTTTCAAATTGAATTTTTTACAATAATTCTATCCTTAATGACTTCATTTCTAATTTTCTCACATCTAGATACTCTTGCAGAACGTCTCCAAAAGTCCATGACTGCTGTCATTAATTTTGTTCTTGTGTCTTTATTAGTAGTCCAAATTTCTGAGCCGTAAGTCATGATACTTCTAACAATGATTTTAAATATTTTGGTTTTAGTTTCTGCTGTAATTTGCTTATCCCACAAGATTCCATTTAATGTAGAAATAGCCATCTTTTCCAAATGAATTCTGGATTGTATTTCTTTGTCTTGCTTCCCACTGGCAGTAATTTTCACCCTTAAATACTTGTAATTCTCTGTATATGAAATCTTCCCCATGTCTTCCTCCAATATCAAGTCTTGATGAAGGTCACCTATTATCATTTATTTTGTTTTATTCATATTTATCTTTAGTCCCCATTTCTGATATTCTTGTATCAATTTTCTAGTCATGTACTCTACGTCTTCAAAATCTTGAGCCAAAAGTAATTGGTTATCAGCAAACTGTAATGAATAAACTGTATCAAGCACGTGTTCTTGCACATTTTTTTCCAAGTCTCTATTGCTTTCTCCGTATAAATTTTTAAAAGCGCAAAATATATATATTATATTGATAAAATTAACGCGCTAAATACATTTGATAATAAATTGTTTTCATTAGGTTGAGCGCTTTCGTTGACCAACCAGCAGTAAACGTTATTCTGTCGAGAAGAAAAGACGATTATGACGGCAAAGAATCGGGGTTCTGGAAACAAACGCGTTGATTATGACGACAACAGAAACACCCGGCGTTGACAACTTTTTCCGACAGTTGCCTGGAGAAAGACTTGACAGCTAAACACGGACCATGTAGGTCTACTCCTCGTCTTTGATGTCCCATAACTTGGACAGAAAACAGAAAAAAAGCAACCGCTGTGAATATACTTAAATTAATTCTCAGATTGTCATGCATACATATTTGTTTACAATATTAACTTCGTTCGGTTGTTTTCTTTGAAGATTTTGATCTCGTTAACTCCCCCATTATAGAGTACCAGCCTACAAATGGCTAAGTCATTTAAAGGGCCACCTTGCGGGCCATGATTTCTGGTAAATTTTATTCAGTATAAACAACTGTGGAAAGAACACTTAGAAAAAATGTCAGATGCAAGTCTGGCCAAACAAGTCTGGAAATATAAACCTATAGGACCCAGGAAGATCCGCCTGGAGGATCTTTGAAGGCGGAATAGGCATGTGATGATGATGATAACATATTTATTCTGATAAACCTATTAAAATACGAAACTGTGTTCTGAGAATCGATGCAAAAATATGCTGTAATTAATTAACATTGATTATTTGTAATTTTATATCAAAAAAAGGTTTCTAGGCTGATAAAATGATTTTTGCATTAACGTTCTAAATAGGTAGTAGTTCTTGGAAGGGAATAGAATAACAAAAAAAAACTCTGCAAACTATATTATGTTTACATCATCATGTTACGCTTCCCACATTTTCCTCGTATGTTTACCCTTCTTCTGGTTTACGTTTTATAAGTTCTTTCTTCATTGGCAACAACCTCGTTTCTCGCATCTCGACATATCATTTCATACGTTCCGACTTCATATTCAATAGATGAAGCTATAATGTCAGTAACATTATCAACTAAACTGTGGGTAATAATAACATGCGGTTTACTTCGTCGAATTTTTTAATGCCAAGGAAGCTAACGCATTTTAATAATCGGTAAAAATTTAGAAAAATTGAGGCCTCTCTTTACGAAAAATTTGAATCAGAATTAATCACTGTTCTTTGAATATTTACCAATGTGTAATAAATCTAGAACAGGCCGTAAATTCAGTTGTGTTTGTTTTGTGATTTCCGCCATTTTCCCGTCACATAGCCTGTCGCAGGTTAAAGATCACTAGATGGAAAGGTTACCGATTTATGACAGTACACGAGGGTTAAAGATCATAATATATGATATCTATCTACGAACAATCGTAATCAATCAGCGGATTGCATAATGACCAAAGTATGTAATGTTATTCGGAGGCTCATAGTTAGCGTATTCGCGAAAAGATAAAAACCAAAGGATAATCTTTACATAAGAAATTAACTTTTAAAACAGATTGAAAAATATTTTGAATTTCACCAATAATTTACGGGACATGATGTAATTTCGAAATTCGATGCTTCTAGATTTAGAATACGATTTTCATTTCGTATGAATACAGCGCGTTTTACAAAATTTCTACGCGGCTGAAAAAATATAATAATGTCTTTTATTCCTCAGCTTATTCTTCTACTATTTTTTTTTCTTCTTCTTTTCCTGGTTTCCTTTATACCTTATCCCTCTTATCCTTCTCCTTTTACTTCTTTTCCGTTACGTTTTCTTCTTCTTCTTCTTAATTTTCTGTTTCTGTTTTTTCCTTTTCTCTGTCTTATTTTCTTCTTCTTCTCTGTCTTTGTGAAAAGTAACTATTACATTCGAGTCGGTTGAAAAAGTAAATGTTATTCGTTCTTTATACGCGGATACTTTGCAAAGTCTCAGAATTAATCAAAATGTTGATAAAAGAAAGTTGCTTTGCTTAAATAAACGTAAAACTTGTATATTATGAATTAACAGACATTATGAATGTCTGTCAAAAATAAAAACAGATATTCTGCAAAAATAATGTTTAACGATGCAGTGATTGTAATCTGTGGTATCACTAAGTTTAGACTTACTGATACACAGAAACACACACGGCAGCAGTTTATTATCAAACTATTTCTTAAAACAATTTGTTTTACTTGTTCGAACGCCACATCGCATACGATGCTGTCGACAGCCTGACGATTCTCCCACGAACATCGTGGCGGGTTTCTAATTCACGCGGGTTGTACGTTCTTCACAGTTCTTCACAATGACACCGTGCGCCTATATATTTCTTCAAATAGTTTTGCCCAGTAAAACCAGTTATGAGGATCACGTCATAAGATCCTATTTCAGTAAGAAGTATAACTTATGAAACAGGGAAACACGTCACATTACGAAATCACTTGGCGCGTCGACCGATGTAGACATACCAAGCTGTTTACATGCAGAGGAGGAGGTTGCTGTTCATTAGCTGGTGCACTGTGTACGAGTATGTTGCCCCCACTAACTAGACGACATCCCGTGGCCGCGTGGAGTCGCACTTACCGGTACAACTCACCTTATTACTCTCTCATTCGAACAGTTACTGTCTGCAATCAAACCAACCGATTACGAATCGTAATTAATTTTTTTATCTCGGATCAGTTAGTTATGCTGTTGCCAAGTTTCTGCACATAACGGGAACAATGGCTACACCGAGAGTACACATTATTAGGCTATATCAAAGGCAACCGTTTGGCCTAGGCAGTAATACCTTAGGCCAGGACCGACAGTTACAACCGACCCAAATTCAACATGTTTCGGCTAAATCCGCCTCAGCTGTGCTGCCGTTCACGTCCTGAAGGTAGCCACCGGTGGGTCCAAGAACCCACCCAGATTTCGAGCCCAGTGGGCATTCTGAGCCCTTTCTTCGGTGTCATCGGCACCGATGGCTGGGAAATGTGCGTATCGCTTGCGCGGACGGTAAACGGTAACCCTCACTCCTAGTAGCGCCTTGCAAACAGTTACCAGGGGGAGGGCAATCCGTTGCCAGTAGCTGTGTCGGGCATCTCACGCCAGTCCGTGATGTCCATTAAGTATTCAGTTGAACCCCCTACTGGCTTCGGTATCGGCCGATTGTTTTCTCCTCCTCGGCAGACTGGCGTCCGTGGAGTCGGTGGGGTCCTAACTTGGAGCGAGCAAGAGGAGGAAGATACGCCAATCTGCTTTACCACTGGCCTAGCGAGGTGGTATTCTCCTGTCGCCGCCAGAAGGTGGAAGATAAGCCGTAGACTTCCGAGGGAGATCCTGTGGATCGAACCAGGAGGTCGGGCCGGCGTCTGTTCAGGGCTTCGGGGGTCGTCGTGTGATTAGCGACGTACTCAAAAATGGTACGACAGGATCATGAGCCAGCCCGCCCGTGAGTCCTGTCCCCCCGGTGTTCACGAGTTGATGAACGGTCCAAGCTAAGGTAGATTTTCCTTAACACAGATCTTTCTGGGAGTTCGGACGCTGAGATCCTCGGACTTTGGTGCGTCGGTCTCGGAAGTTCTCCTACTCCAGGCACGCGTCTTCTTCGACGCTTGGACACACTGTCGTACCAGTACGGACTTCCGTCAGGTTGCACAGCACTAGCCTCTCTGTTAAAGCCGTCGGCCTCAGCTGGACACCTCGCGACGGCCTGTCGCTCACGTCGAAACGACTCTATAGATCACCTCCAGAGCCATGCGCCTAAGACGTGGCGTCGGACAACAATACAACCTCAAAGTTACAGTTCAGCATTCCCGACTTGCACGGGGCCTCGCATTCTAACTTCCTTGTGCTACAAACACGCAGCCGAGTGTAGTCAACGAGCTGAGATCCGTACATGCCCGGACATCCTGAGCACTATCTTCTACAGCCGAAAATATTGCTAAGTATATACTTGCAGTTCTTGATATCGTGTAACTTGTAAGAGGTCTCTCGCGAAATTACACTACACGTAACGGACATTCTCTATGACAATCGAACGGTCGGAATTGCTGGGAATCAAAACTACGGCCGGGGACAAATCCACTCGTTACGAAATGTAGTCTTGTCAAATTAATTTTTCCATTTGCATTCTTCATTTCGGCATACTTTTATTATAAAACGTTCTTACAAGAAACGTAAATATATTTATAAAACATAATATTCTTACGTGTGTGTGTCGATCATTTTACGGGCGCAGGCTCGAAACCTATTTTCAGCGTCGAGATAAAACCTTTTATTTTGGACTTGGGATTAGTAAATCCCAGAAGGTAATACTCAACCCATCAAAAGGCAGACAAGTTATTATCACCACATTATATAATAATTTATTAACAACAGATATTTCGGTCTACGGCAGCTGATTAATTAACCTTCAAAAGGATATGGACTATTTAAAACTATCACGACATATATGGGCCTTGTTTTTCAATTTTGCTGTCGTTTTGTTGACTTTTTTTGTGAGCGCGTACTCTTCATTTTATTCAGCCATCTGGTGCATGATTAACCATGATTACTGATAACAAGTCTGTTAGGTTATGGTGACTTGAGCAAATCGAATTGTAAGCAACTAACGTTTGCTTAGATTTCTCTTCGGTTCTTCTTCTTTTGGTCCCAGTCTGCAGACAGGTTAGCTGTTATTTTTTATATATATCGCGTTTGCGTCTTCCCTTTATTTTTCCAAAGGTAATTATTCTTATTATTTATATTTTTATTTACATACCGAGGCTTTGGTATTCTTATGGTTATAAACATTTTAAAACTTTCTTTGGTTGTAAGCATTAAAATAATGACGACGTGGTATTTTAAAAGTATTCTACTTATGACAAATGGGGTTATTTGAACTATCAGTGGGTCTTCTACATACGATTGTAATAGGATTTAATTTTACAGGTTATTTACCTTACAGCCACGAATATGCTGAATGATACGACACTATTTCCCAGTTGTGGAACTAATAGGTTAGGTTACAATAATATTATTCCTTTAAAAACAATAAAATATATATTTTACGTATGTTACCAGTAAAATATTTAAATTTCAATATTAATAACTGTAAAACATACACAAAGAACACTCAAACAGCGACTTGACAAAAATTTGTTGTATAAAAGCGTTCGTGTATTTTTCAGAGGCAAAAATAAACTTTAAGTACAATTAAAAAACTGTACGTGTTAAACAAATTATAAATATGTTAATGCCCAACGGTAATGACGACAATAATTTTAAAAATATATAATACAATTTTATGAAAAAGCTGTTGAAATATCTTTGTTCAAAATCCATAAACTGTTGTCACGGACTAGACCAAAGTGGGAATTGTCGCAGTCCCAAGGCAGTCAATAACAACACGTTAAAGTCTGTAAAAAATGTAGGTAAATTCATATTACATATTCAAACGTATCCGCGTTTTATCTGAATTGTTTTATTTACATCCGAATGACTTTTGTTGATTACAGAATTGTCTGTTGTAGTTTTATTAAAAGTTACAAAGAGGTCTATCTCACTTCTACGTTTCAAGCAGCACGTCTTGGGTCTGTATCCGTTTACGTGCATACATAAATGCGATGAGCAATTTTTTGAGGACAATTAATATCAAGAAAAAATTAAAAATAAAATATTTTGTTTTTATAAAATAAAGTTGTCATGACTGTTATATGACTTACGTAAAGAAAATGTATTAAAACAACGAATATACGGACATATCCTATTCCGCTGGTCTACTTAACTATTGTCGTCTGTTTGTCAGTATCCAAAATGTTCAGTATCCCAGATATCCAAACTATCCAGTATTTCATTGTACGTACCCAAAAAATAGTTTTAATTGTCAAATAAAAAATTGAGTTAAATGTTCAAATTTATTGCCAATTAAAATTTAAATTACCGTTGTTTCTTAAAGTAATTGAATTGTCACTAAAGAAAATTCACTCATAATGTTACGATGCATAACCATATCTGTTTCTCTGTCTGTCTGTCTACTCTCCCCTCTCTCTCTCTCTCTCTCACTCTCTCTTTCCCTCTCTCTCTTTGCATTCACTTATCTATTTGTATAGACCTAAGATGTCAGCTTTGTCATTCGCTTTCTATATTTTGTGTACATGAATCAAAATCATCATCATCATCATCATCATCATCGTCGTCGTCGTCGTCGTCATTAGCATTTTACTCCTAAGTAAAATTTTGTCCACTTATGTAAACTTCAATTTCACTGGCTGAAGTTGTTTGAGTCCACTTCTTCATGACGTTGCAGACGTTTCGACCGCGTCTCAGTGGAGACGCCCTATGACCATATCCTGTCAAATTACAGTTCGCTGTAGAAGGACAAATACTGAAATATTATCCAGTTTACGAACCTGCAATTCTTAACAGAACGTCCCTCCCTCCTTGACGAGGATCGTTTCCATGGCCTCTTTACGTCTCTTCTCAACATAAAAATATACAACCTCTCTACAGACCTTCCTGACCATAATCAAGTAATCTTCCTCCACTATTCTGTCCATTTCCATTATATTTTCTTAATACAACAAATTGTATCTTCTCTCTGTATCTTCAACTGTTTTCCATCTCGATTTTTGTGGATTTTAATAGTGAACCGTGTTTCAATTGTTTTTGCCCTAGATAAACTCGAATATTTCTTTTAATTTTGTGTTAGTTTAATCTCTGTTATACAAATTAAGTATTTTTTTATTTGATTTTGTTACCCACTTGAAAACAACTTTGGAGCATCAAGTAATGTATTAGCCTAATCAAAACTAGCTCATTTACAATCTGTGGGTTAAGCTCAATAGTTATGCAATAACACTATCCAAAACACAAATTTCGAATCATTTAATACTTCGTCATTATCATAGTGATCTACGTCGTAATGTATTAAAAAAAAATACGTTAGGAATAGAGCTACCAAACGGATTCCGGCATCATCCAAGAACACAAAATATAGACCGATCCAAGTTTAATTATTTAAAACATTAAGAAACCGGGCTGATGGGTTGTGGTCGATCGCTTAGAGTGTCATCTTTCGAACGTCTTCTTTCTTTCTACGGCCTCCGGAGGAGTGGCCGAAAAGTCTAGCAGCTACAATCTAACCAATCAACGGCCAGGTTTTTAATGTTTTTAATGTTTTAAATATTTTATTTGAATTTTAACTTTTCTGTTTAATTAATACCATTTGTTTAACTTCCCCACTGCCTTTTTTCAATGTTTGAAGTGTTCGACCTTCGTAACGGAAACAATGTTACCCGGCATGCATCGAACCCACGGCTTCACGTATGACTTACCATAAGTTCGTACGAACCGTCTATAAAATAAATTAAAGTAAAACGGCAACAAAAGGCGTTTTATGCACTTAGTTTTTTGCCTTGTTATTAACACGTTACAACGACAAGATGAAGTGTAAATATTTGCCGTCGCGCCGCGTCTCTTGTTGTTAATGTGGCGCTGACATGAGTCTACTTGGTCGTGTCGCGTCGCGTATAAAAAATGCGGAAGAGAGCAAGTGTCGGGAAATTAGATCCGGGTAAGCGTTTCAACCCTTTAGAAACTACCCCCCGTCCTGCCCTGCCCGTCACTCGTTCCACCACCGTGTTTGACACATCACCGACCGGCTTGCTGACTGCCGCCGTTTCAGACCGTTTTTTTTTTACATATTCTCACTCACACAGGCGCGGATACCCACCTGGTGTGTGGATGTGTGCGCGTGTGTGCGTGTACGTGAGGTTTGTTTTAAACACTTCATTTGGGTTTCATGTCGTTTAATGTAAGCAGACGAGGAGTCATTGCTTCCTCTCTCTCTCTCTCTCGTGCTCTCTCACTCTATCACTCTCTCTCTCTTTCTCTCTTGCTCTTTCTCAATGCATCTATCTACCTATATGTCCTTTGTCTGTCTTACTCCTCACTGTCTTTCTCAATCGTTCACCTACTAATCTCATAGGTAACATACCCCCAGTTACAAGGCCATTTAAGATCTGTTCTTTGCCTGCTGTGTCACTATTATTTCTTAACTACAATACTAAATTAATTTATTAATCGATTACAGATATAAATTATAAATACTACATTACTAAATTAATTGATTATCCGTTAACTATATTGTAAGCGAAACATTTAATTACAATTCAAACAAACCTCTGAAGATACAGAATAATTTCTGTGAAACGTGCGTCAGGTGAAAATAAACCTACTTGCAGTGAATTTATTTGAAGACATTACATGGGAGACCTGCAAAAAACTCAACGTTCATTACAAAGGAATACTAAATTAGTACATATTTTTGTGCGTCTTGATTCTCAACGAAAGAAATCCTAGCGCAGCTTTTCTTCAGTCTTTAAGATTCTTAAATGCCAAGATCCTTGTGAATTAAGTAGCATTACGGTATCATGCTGGCACCATGTACGCCTCAGCCAGCTCAACAGCTTCAAAACGCACAACCGGTCTTAACGCTCTACACATTCATCCGGAGATGGTTTTCGTGCCTCTACATTATGACACATTCTCTAATTAAAACGTTGGACATTCAATATAACATCAGTATATGTTGAATTCGGAGAAGTAGAGCTCCCCTTACTATCTCGATATTAAAGTGTTTTAAATATAAATAGGTCAAACAAGTCTGTTTACTATGCAGTCATTATATATTTCAGTTTGTGTCTCATATTCGTGTGCTTTCCTTAAACGTAACAATTATTCCGTATCAGTCCATTCAAGTCTATCAAACAAGACCCTTACAGATATCATCGGAAGAAATCATAGTAACGAATCTACTCGAAACAACTTTTACTTTAGTCAAGAAGATGATAAAAAAATCGTTATTTTCGGGGCTAACTCTGTCACAGCTAGAATCCATAATTCTCCATAACATAAGTAGTAAATGTTAAAATTACCTTGTGTATCCAGTTTCCCTTCCTTGCAAATTCTTTTTTTATATTTTATACACAACGCGTTTCGAGACTTATAGTCCCATCATCAGGTGATGAAATATGTTGACGTAATTGTACTTGGAGACCACAACAACTATCTGTATCTCCTAAGTATATTTGAAGTACTTAAACTCTGCTTAAACTACGTAGGTACATACTTGAACTAGTATACGGTGTGCTCCTGTTACATCCGCTGTTTATTAGTTGACAAATGGTATTTGAGATGTACTTCAGGGCTGTACAATACAGTAAACGTAAACTGTCTACAGCTAATGATCTTTGTGTCCGTCAGATGTTTTATTCAGTTATAATAATAATAAAGTTTGCTTTCCATCTAAAACGTATTGAATTTTTCGTAATTCTCTTTCACTTTCCTTATGCTCTCAGTCCCTAACACCATACTGAACGCAACAGCCTTACTACAGTTGGAATAATTGTGCTGCCTCCAAATCATAATCATCATCATCAACGTCAAGGATAAGGCTCATCCTGACCCTGCACCGGGACCCACTTCGCTCTCGGCCGTTCTACATCTCTCTTCCCACCGGTCTATATTCCATTGCTATCACTGGAATAATCCTGTCACCCGCCATTCTTCCCAAATGTTCACACTACCTTCGTTTGTTGCTTCTTAGCTGTTCCAACAATGGGTCGACCCCCCAGTTCCGTCCTTATATCCACATTCTTCTTTCTATGTTGAGAACGGTACAGCCCACAGTACTCCTCATAAACTTCATCTCCGCTGCCTGAGTCTTTGCTTTGTCTCTTTCTGTCATAACTCTGGGTTCATCTCCATACATCGAAACTACTACCTCTACCGCGTTAAAAAGTCAACAAATAGTTTACAAACTTTCTTAGGTTCAAACGAAAATGATTTATTTCCCTGTTAACTTTTATTACAATTGTTTCGCTCTGCCCACCAAAAACAATATTTCTCTAGCGGTCTCTAGCCGCTGATCTGCCAATATTTCCATGTCAATCAAGCGAAGAGAAATCTGTCATGCACGTGTAAGCGAAAAACGGTTTGGTCGCCAGCTGTAGACGCGATCAGCTGTAGGTGTTACTCTGTCCAAATCCGATTCTGTGAAGAAGCAAGTATATGCGATAAGAGGATAAGAAAATATTTAAAAACTTAAAACATGACTACCCGGAGGAGACAAATATGCCCCATAGTCTGTAAGAGGAAATCTAAGCACTTGAAAGAGAAAAACAGGAATCAGTCGCAAACAAGATGAGGTGCATTGCGAGTACAACAAGATGTTAAGCAACAATTTTGGCTCGTCAAGAACCAGTTGCAATATCCCCCCCCCCCCAGTATTCCGAGCTTAATACAATTCGATTTCCAGTTGCTGTAAATAAAAACTAAGAAATAATCAAATAGGAGACAGTTTTCAAGCTTCCAAGTACGGATTGCTTGTAATCATCTGACTAGCTTGAAGTAAAAGATGTTTCCGGTAGATTTATTCACAATGATTTCTTTCAAAGATATTTGTAAGGGTATATTGTTTGACAGGCTTGAATGGAATGATCCGAAATAATCGTTACGGTTAAGAAAAGGACGACTCTGAAACGCAAACTGAAATATAATGCCTGCATAGTAAACAAACAGACTATTTGATCTATAAATTTGGAACACTTTAATATCAAAATAATATGCGAACCTGTACTCCTCCGAATCTTCTTTCTCCTTACTTCCTTCTTTTTCTTTCTTTACTCACATTCTAAGTCACCTCTCTCTGCGATTGGATTATTTACTGGTTACGTTACACTTCTTCTTTCTTCTACAAGGAAAGGTCTTTTTCGTCTCTTTTACTTCTTCTTCTACACATCAGGGATTAGGCAATGTGCCTGTTCCGACTTCACATTAACAGGTCCATTTCTTTCTTGGCCTTCCTACATCTCTTCTTGTAGAAGGCTTATACTTGTTTGCAATTAATGGCATTCTATCTTCATCCATGCCACTTAAATCCTGTCTCTATTTTCTCCTATATTTTTCACTTTATCTAAAAATGAAACTTTTACTTGTGAACTTACTGTTTTTTTCTTCTCGTCGAACGCGTTTCGGCGTCGTATTCGCCTTCTTCAGCTTAGAGACAGACTGCCAGTATTCAGTAACGGTTGTTGTATGGAAGGTGTAGTGGGGGTGGTGCGTGGAGGAAGGGGATTGGCGCGGGGATTCAAATTAATGTTTGTTTTTTGTATAATTGTGTCAAAAAGTGTATGTGATTTATATTGTAATTGGTCGTTAAGTATGTTGTTTGGTTGTGTTGTGTGGTGTTTGTATATTTCGTATTGTTCAGCTGTATTGAGTTTTCGACCTTTGGGTAAGTATTTACCCAACACAGCTGAACAATACGAAATATACAAACACCACACAACACAACCAAACAACATACTTAACGACCAATTACAATATAAATCACATACACTTTTTGACACAATTATACAAAAAACAAACATTAATTTGAATCCCCGCGCCAATCCCCTTCCTCCACGCACCACCCCCACTACACCTTCCATACAACAACCGTTACTAAATACTGGCAGTCTCTAAGCTGAAGAAGGCGAATACGACGCCTAAACGCGTTCGACGAGAAGAAAGAAAAAAAACAGTAAGTTCACAAGTAAAAGTTTCATTTTTAGATAAAGTGTAGTGCTGTGAAAGAAGAAGATGAACAATCAAGACAACTATATTTTTCAATTTCCTCATTTAGATTATACATATTTAATTCTTCCCGTATATCTTTACTTCTTACATCATCCCTTCTTGTACATCCTTTAACTCTTTTTAACATAAATACTTGTCACCGGAAGTCTACATGACCACTGTCACATCGACAAAGATAGGTACTTCTCCCTAATCTTTGCTCCCTATCTAATTCCTTATTTCGTCAGATACTTTACCGTTCAGAACTATTGTTATTTGTTAAGAATTGCTGATATAAGTTTGGTCAGGTGCGCTAATCCATTATAAACAGGCCTTAAGTTCCTTATTGTTGTAATTATTTGTGTCTGTTTGTGGTCCACACAACTGTAGGTCACTGAAAACGAAATTCTACTACCTTTTTATGACTGAGAATTATTACTGAACATCTTAGTTTCGTTGCAAACTAAACATTTGATTATACATGTGGTCGTTTCACTACGTACCTTGTATTTTCGAAGCTTGACTCTGATTCCCTTCCTAAAGTTAGACCCCAGTTACGCTTATGAGAAGAACGAAGAAAACTCATCTTGATTAACGAAATTTGTAAAGCTAATTTAGTAACAAGCACCATAGGAGGACGAGGGAATAAAAGAGGCAATAATAGGAAGCGGGGAGGGGTAACGAGGGAAAGACTAAGTGGATGGACCGCGTAGCCTATACGTATATGATCGATACAACAAGAAATGACAGGCTGACAGGGGGGTATTACAGACAGGGATTTCGTGTGACAGACAGGATCGGCCCGGCACCGGCCAGAATCCGTTAAATCCCCCGCACATGTTTAGCACTTATCTGTTTCACTTAGTCAATTACATTAAGCCCGGCTATCTTTCATAATGCGTGTACCTTCAAACGTACTCACCGCAAACACACGGTATAGACCTACCCACGCGCACCTGCCATCACTCCTCGCATACACGCGTCACTACAATCCTCGGATAAGACATATTCTTTAGACTATCCGTTCTGTATTCGATTTTCAGTCTATCTACTACTTTTCTTAAGCGTCTACTCATCTGCCTCCCTTCGCAGTCTGCGTTCAACTTTGCAGACATTATTTTATACTAGTTACGATCAATTCAGCCGTTGGTTGTCAATTCGCTTCTTCCCCACCACGTACATCCAACCTGTTTAGCATGACCACCATCACCAATTTTTAATCAAATACAATCAATGTATCTAGAATTTGGCTATTGGGGTCCGGGATTGGGTCGGCTTCATACAAAACATAAAACAAGTGAAGACTAATCAACAGTACTCTCTTTAAAGTGGCTGAAAAACGTGTGTAAAAGAGTCCTGAAACCACTCCCATTAAAGTAAACGGCAGTAACACAATAAAAACACGTGTTATTGAAACATTGTTAAAAAAAGTAAAGATACTTATTGACTGAACTGATTTTCCTGTATTTCGTATTTCAAACGTATACCCTAATGCTGAGTAATAAACCTGTTTGTAGTTTTAAAAAGGGCTACTACTATATTAGCGTACACAGCTGAAAAAAAATAAAATAAAATAGTATAAAAATTAAGATATTAACAAAATTCGTCAACTTTTTTGATCCTCTGTGGGGGGGGGGTCCGGTCCCGTTCGTCCCCCCCGTGAATAAGTCTTCTATACAGTGACAACAGTATACCGATAATAACCCTGTGCAGCACGTAGAAGGATAGGGTCTAAGAATAGGCCTACTCGACCCGCCTACAGATTTTGTCGACACTAGTGCATAGCATTCACACACCTTTTTGGTAACGTGGACTCTAAAAAAAATTTCTTTTTGGCTCACGGCCCCCGTCTGCTCCTTACACATATACTCCCGCATGGACACACGTACACGTTAATGGTTTGTATAATTATATTTTTAAGGATACCAGTTAAATGTATAAATACATACATACATATATATATGTGTGTATATATATATATATATGTGTGTGTGTGTGTGTGTATGTATAAACACACACGAATGGCATAATTAAAGAATATATTAACAAAAAATAATTTCAAATTTCTGTATTCTTTTTTTCTTTTTGTCATTTGAAACATTTTTATACTCACATCCAGCAGTTTTCTTATAAATTAATAGGCAGCAATACAGTCACCTTTCGAAATGTCAAGATACGTAAGACTTGTTTTCCTACAATAAAATATAAGTTCGTTAAAAAGTAAACATAATCCGGTTAGGCCTGTAACTTTCTTTCAGATACAAACATTGTCAAAAATTTTACCACATAAGGCCAAATTGCTTATAGGCCTACCTCTGCTTGAGGTGCGTTCAACCTGCCATTCTTTATTGAACGCGTTTCTACTGAAGAAGGCCTCCGGTGGGTGGACGAAACGTTTAGAAATGTATGAATTACGTTGTAAGCAATCGACCATGGGCCAATAATCCGCTACTTTCCAAATTTAATAATGTTATCAGTTGTAGTTTTATATTCACATCCAAATATTTTTATATGTCAAGAAAAATACAAAAAATAACAAACAAAGGAGTAAAGTTAGTGTCAAAGTATAAAACAAAACATACGAAAATTAACTTATCCCGTTTTTTCTTTTTAGATAGAAGATACAATTTTGTATTTATATTGTGTTATTCTCACGTTCAAAAAACAAACACTTTTATTTTTAAAATATGATTGAAATGTCTCCAAAAACTGTATTTGCTTTTTGGTAGTTATTTTCCGGTAGGCTTACACGTGCTATTACGACTTCTAAATATGCTCACTAGTTTTCCATAACCAGGAAAATAGGACAAAGAGAATTAATCTAATAGAAATTTATTTCAATACGACAAAATTTCTCTACAGAACTTCAGTTACTACAGAGAAAATTGAATGCAGTGTTTCTTATTGAATACTGTCTCAAGAATTATATATAAAAAAAAAATGAATCCGTATACATGAAAATAAAAAGTAACAACACGACAAACTGACGAGCGATTTTCACGTGTACGAGAGTGTCGATGCCGCGACGCCCTGCCCGATTGTTCCTGCGACACGAGCGCTCACATATTGATGGCACACACAGAGTTGTTGCGCCTTTTTTTTCACGACCACCACCGCCGCCCGTGTATGGGAAAGAATCGTAGTGGCGCGTGCGTGCATCCCCTCTTTTTCTCTTCTCCATCTCCCCCCACCCCACACGTCGTCATCCACCTACCTAGAAGGCGTCGCGGCGCTTCCAGTCACACTCAGGACCCACTGCGGAAAACAAGCGCCGCATTTTTATTCCGCAACGTTCCCACGTTGTTTCGAACACGCGAGCGAATTCGATTGTTTGTTGGTTTTATCAGTTTTATGAGAGACAAGTCTCTTTTATTGTGTAAAAAAGTTTCTTCTTATTATGATTTCGTTTAATATATTGTAACTGTTTAACTTATTCTTATTCTTTCCATCTACACGAAATAAATCAGTTCCACGATAAAGGCTTTCACCAATCACGTCGCAACATCTCTTTCTCCCGTAAACACATAACTCATCCGTAAATTGTATTCTCTCGTTTGTATCTCTCTAACGGTGTCCATACATTAAGCGATGATTGAACCTACCGCCCAACCTGAGCTATCTCGCGCATACAATTACTTGGGTTTTCTGTTCCTAGATTGTAATAAGTTGTATTATTTATTTTCATGCCGGCGTTTTCTTCTAATATTCAATGCCTGGTTTTCTATTAACCGTTTCAATAACGTTACAACTATTCCTGATTGTAATACGTCCTCTAACAATCGCTTCTTTATTTCTGTTTTTTTTTTTTAAGGTACCTTGGCTTTGATTCCTTCCCACGTTTACATTGTCGCACAACGAGAATTCGTGTGCCACAGCCTTTCATTTTTGAAAAATTACTAACATAGTCACAGTTATTTTAATTAATCAATATTCGTATGTGATTAATGTATGTCTAATATCGATTATACCGGAAGTTAATTACTACTGGTTACTACTAAATTTACTACTTATTACTTGACGGAAATAAAACAAACACACGTATTAACAGCAAAATTAACTTTTATTTATTGCTGTAACGATTATTAAGTGACTTTTAATTAGTCAAATACCGTACGATTACAATAATAATCTTAAAAATAAATATCTTTTAGAGAAGAATTATTTTATGATCTTATGACGAATTATTCACAATTGTTGTTTTGTGTAATGAGGGCGTTACAGTTACCATAATCAATGATTAAAACGTTTAATCCTAATGTCAAGAGTTCATAAAATATTGGCCATAGACAAGGAGTATTTTTATAATCATTATGTTATATCGCCCATAAAACGTAAGACATCAAACGATTAACACCGCGCGCAAAAATAATAAATATTTATACACTGAATATAAACTCACTGGTTTACAGTAACGCTAATAATTTTGTAACCTTACAACGGCCTTAGCATAGATGAGCGAGTGAGTAAGATATCGAAAGAACTAATTCTTGAATAGTGAAATCACAATAAAGGAATTAGCCTACAATTTACAGTAGGCCTATTAACAATATTAGGAATGAGCCGTTTGTATTACATTTCGAAGTGGCCTAAAAACTGAACAAAAACTGTAAAGATATGACACAAGTGGATGCTACCTCTCCAGTTAGATTTACAATACACACGATTAACTCACAGAATGTGCGTCATATTCAATATGATATTAAAAAAGTAAGAAAAAACATAGACTTCAACAAAGAAAAAGAAAACGCTTCAAACCAAAATAAGGGAAGATGAAAGACAAGATTATTATTAATCAACGATCCGTCAGATGAAAGTAGACGATTATCTTTATTGTAGTTTATCGAAAACAGCGTTTCTTACGTAATAACGAAAATGGATAGGCGCATTATGTATAACCCGTGTAGACTATAACATATTTGATAACCCGTGAGTGTAATCAAATGCATCTGGTAACAATTAGCTGAATTATATAGTAACTATATAATATTAATATTAATAACTGTTAGTAATATAGTCTAATTATACTTTAGTTGGCTGTGGGAAACAAAAAAATATGCCATCGGATTGAGTCTGCGAATTTCGCTAGCTCACTTAGCAAGTTCCACGGGTTCGATTAGACGACGGACGTACGCGATTGAAATTGTCGTGCGGAATACGTTTGTAAAGTTAATCCGATGAGATGTTATCGACTGTTATCACAGTCGAAAATTAAGACCTAGCGGAAGGAAAACACATGACTCATGATGCCAATACTCCAGTTCCGTACTAGTTCCAGCTCCCAGTTCTCGCTTTGATGAAGCATAATAAAGACGTTTTCTACAATCTTTTCCTACGTATTTTAAAAAGGAAAGCTTGTGATGAAAGAATGGTCCCAGAAAAGAATTCTGATTTTGGCTCTGAACTGTCCACCAGAAGGGGAAAAGAAATATTGGCAGACCGAGGAGGAGTTGGTGGATACAGAACAGGCCGAAGGCCTAAGCTTGGAAGCACCAATGTTTTTAAAAACTGATTTTAAGGAAACGTAAACAGAAAGAGCTTTTTTGGAACTCTGTGCTGTGGGGAATGTTTCTAATTTCAATACGAATATAGGCCTGACTATACGAAAAAGAGCATTAGATTGCTTTGACATAAATAAAAATAAAAAACCGCATTACTGGTTTCAGTTAAAAATAAAAATTTTTCATGAGCTACCGGCTGAAATGGAAGCAATGGAAAGTAAGATAAATAATACCAATGACGAGAGCTTTACCTCTTCCTCTGCACACAGGGAAATAATGAGCGCGCTTCGTCATTGACACAGATGTGACAAATTATATCATTATGACAATGCCATTACGACAGCAACAACGGCGCCGCTCGGCTACACGTGAAGTGCACTATTCGGTCGGTATAGCCTACTCGTTTTGCGCTGAAAGCACTCATTTTTATACGTGCTCAAGAGTTTGTGTGTGACGTGATGCTCTGTGACAGGTAAGACTGTTGACAGAATATTAAATCGACGTCAGCACAAAGAATTTCAATAATACAGTAAAACGGCATTTGTTTCAACCTCGCCGATTTATTAAACGAGGGCGATTTTTTCACGTTTCCGGACGGGCCGTCCAGCAAGTCGTCGAATCGAATCGTAACTTTTTTCAAAATGCCAACGTTCGCGTTTTGAACGCGAAATCAAAGACGTGAACGAGGCGAAAAAATAACTGTCTCATGTTCTGTAGTTATCTTAGGTCTTTGTTAGAATTAATGCAATTGTAATTAGCCAAGCCGTTAGGCCGCGGTCGACCGTTATTGAAGACATACGTTTCGGCCCCACCATCGGACGTCATCTTCAGTGTCGGGAAAAACGTTTGGCAAGGTGTCCGCCAAATCACCCCAGTACTGACGGGTGTGCATAGGTCGGTTTAAAATTATCTTTACTAATTCTTTTTTTTACACTTTTTCTGGTGTTACAACAAACTGAGTGCCTGGAATTGAGAGGACCCGTGACGTAACTATTCTGTTATCACTTATAATGTTTATATGCTTTTTTATATTTAATTTACCACAAAAAAGTGATACATATACTTCTGTTGTCTTCTCGGCTTGTAACCATAAATGACAAGATGAAGTTTTCTTGATAATGGGTGATAACGTGTTGACTAATTAAATAAAAGAAAATCAAAGTAACAAAATTATCCAAGTAAACGTAATCTAAAAGTAATATTTCCTTAATAGATAGCTGTGATGGATTGTAAACATTTGAATTTGCATCTACCTGATGGATTTCTGCCAACACAGACAAATTATAAATGCGACATTTCGTCCACCCAAACAATCGACAACCTTCTTCAGGCTTATTACAATCTAATGCACATGTAAAGAAATAAATAGTACTCTACCAACCAGTGATGGAGAGTTAACTAAATAATAATAGTAACAAAGGTTCACATATTATTTTTCTTTAGTTGTAGCAAAAGTCCTTAGATTAGATTCAAATGTTTAGGTTCAAATGTTAAATTCGAATGTTTAAACGCGACATTGTGGTAATTCTTGAATCTGCTAACGAATCTATATTTTTAAAGTGAGAATGTCCCTTAGTAAGTTATGTTAATTGATAGTTGTTAATATTAGGTTTATCTATTAATAAACAGATTCTACATTAATATCCCCTAATTTCCAACTAGGATTTTCGTTTTATTTGGGTCAATAAAGTGTAGATGGGTTATTCAATAAGTCACTGAATTTGAAACAAGTGTACTTAATGTTTCGGCTATCTACCTTGGGACGCTTCGGCCAAAAAATATTCGCGTATTCGTGCGATTGCGACCGTCGCTTGTAACGGCAGACCAGCGCGTGTAATATGTTTTTTGTATATATAATAATATGTTTAATCTACATCTACGTACATATTACATTATATAGGCCTACCTATGTATTGTAAATATTATAATTAAAATGTGTTTTCTCTTATTATAATAAGTTTTTTTTACTTTTTAAATTTAGATTTATGTGTAACTATTAATAATACATAGAGATACTGTTATTTTGTAAGCAGAGTGTTTTTTGTAGTTATATGGTTTGTACAAATTATAGAGTGGGTGAGAGATACTGTGTGAGGAAAGAGTGAGAGAGAATTAGACGGAAAGAGCCAGAGAATTTAAAATAATATAATAAGCAAGAAGATAGGATAAGATACAAACAATATCAACAGATGATAAAAGTGAGAGAGAGAGAGAGAGAGAGAGAGAGAGAGAGAGAGAGAGAGAGAGAGAGAGAGAGAGAATAGAACAAAACGGGAATACTGGGAGACTGAGGGAGCGAAACAGAGAGAGAATGAGAAATTGAGGATGAAGAGTTAGAGAGAATGAGAAAATAGGGAAAAGCAAAAATGGGGGAACGAGAGAGTGAGAGTGAGAGAGATGAAAACTAACAATGTAGCCTACCGGATGTAGAGTGTAGAGTAAGTCAACTAACCAATGGTCTGTTTGCTTTTGCCCTTGTGCTAACGCGGACTCCACAGAACCGATCCAACAGCGTGATATCGGATCGCACTCTTGAAGAATGTTGGTCTACTCTTCAACGAGTGAGTTGGAACATCTTCCGTTGTGTAGTGTATTCTTCCATCCTTTTATCATTAGCATGTGCTGCTGTGCTGTGCGCTTGTTATGTCTCTGTGTATAATTCTGTTGTTGTTGTTTTACATTTTGTTTTTTGTTTTTTGTTTTTGTTTTTGCTTTCGTCTCATCCGCTGCACCTGCTGCTGCGAGTGTGTATAACCTATATGTTGTTCTGTGTACGTATATACAATGTTGTCATGTGACTCTGATAATGCGTTACTGTGATGTGTTAATGTATAGCCTACTGACTGTTGTGTTGAAACACATATGTGACACACACACACACACACACACACACACATATATATATATATATATACTGTATATGTATCACATACATACAAATATACAAGTATACAAGCACAGACATACATATGTTTACACATACGGCCTAATATACATATATTTATATACGTTGCAAATATGTGTATACATAATTTAATATTTAATGTTGCATCCTTTACATTAATTTTTGTTTTTTGTACTATAATTGTTTGCTTGAATTTGTATTCTTTATGTGTTTCTATGTAAGCTGTAAGTTGACGGATAATTCACAGTTAGGGGAGAATCTTCAATATAAAAATGGTTTTGAATATCTAGGGTTCAAAACTTCAGTTCAGCGGTGAGAAACACTGTATACGGACAAATCGATAAAATACATAAATCAATGTAAAAAAAATAAAATAAAAAAGATTTCTCAATTATATTAACAACAACTGAACTTTTTCTCTAGACAGAGTCTTAAAATTGATTAATTGTTCAGAATTCGAGAACGATTGTAACACGTCTCAGCCGTAAGATGTCTGGGGGGGGGATTGGAACCCCAAAAAGACACTACAATTTCACGCCAAGACCTTCCGTATTTAATTTTTTACACGTTCCCAGAGCAACGTTACTTACTTAAAAGCCTTTCCATTTTGTTTTTCAGTTTTTAGATAGAAAAATTTTAATATCATTCTGTTTTAACTTTTAACCAGTTTTATAAATTGTAAAATGTACCAATTATTATTTTAAAACCGCTACTCGTCTTAGTGTACCATGCATTTGTGTTTTCTTTTTCCACACACGCACAAACAAACGAGGTAAATCGTGTTGTCTTTCTTACACGTACTCAGATTTCGTTAAATCCCAAGAACAGTAGGATCAGTTTAAAAATGTCTTTTTTTATTCTAACGGTCTTTTGAAACCCCGATAAATAATTATTATTGGAAAGAGAAATGATCCGTACTTATTTTATATTTGAGTCATAAAATTTATATATCTAATATATTATGTGTTATTCAAAATTATCGAACACTTTATTTTATCAAACACCTTTTGTGAAAGTATAGTTTTTGAATATTATTCTTAATTAGAAAATATTTCAATTTAATATTTCTGAAAAAAGTAGTAATAAATTTAAACATGTTAAAAAACAAATAAATGTAAAAATGTAAGAAATAATAAATTTCGTAGAAAATGTGTTTTAGAATTTTACCCATTACATCTTTGACCCTTTACTTAAATAAAAAATAAGTCACGATTGTGATTGATGACTCGTTGGGCATTTGGTAAAACATATTAGTACAAAGCTTTTAAATACATTCAAACACTTGGTAAGTTTCACAGTTTATTATTTATGTTGTTCCACATGTTGTGTCTATGATCTCTTTGAGAAAAGCTTAATAGGCTGAAACAACTGTCAGAGGTAAATAATAAACTGTGAAACTTACCAAGTGTTTGTATGTTTTAAAAAGCTTTGAAAAATTAAGTCTTTAGGTTACAATCATGGTGAAGATAATTTATAGTTACCAAAACTAACCAAAAAATAAAGATAATTCCCTGTATACCATCCATATACTACATAAAAATATAATGTACAGTTTGTTAATTAATTTCAATAACTGTTTACGTACCATTCTGATTGCCGAATTCTAATGATTGACAAAATTTGTTTAATATTTTTCCTTGTCCGTCGTAAAGATTCTTTTCCCTTCGTCAATACAAGATGGCATTGTTTTTCTCGTCCCATTAATCACTTACTTACATGTATAATGCCGTTCGTGTTTGCCATTTACAATTATCGACGAAATTCATAATAATGCCGTTAAGTCGGCGCTGCTATATTTGGATCCGGCCTAGGAAACAGAATGCCTCATAACCTATATATTATGTATAGCGTTCATTTGTTTTTACTATAATAACAACAAATAACAAATGCCTGCCGAATCGGTTAAATGAAAAATTGTTTTCATCGTAATACAAGCGAACCGGCTGTATATTTTCGTTTTAAAAATAAAACTGTGACAAATTTATTAAAGTAAACAAGACGAAAAACAAACGACCACTGCCTTATCGTAAAAAAGACACACAGTTCTTCAGTCGTAAATTTGACAAAATCGTTGGGAAAAAAATTATCTAGCGCGTGCGCAATCAAACAGTTTAACTGGTTAAGTTTCTTACAACCAACCATGTTAACGCTTGTCTTGTTGAGTTCTGATGCGTTAAAAATATATTAAGGAGTAATATGATAAACGATATTTTTCGTAATTATGTAAATAACAGCTTGATTTCAACAATCATTACACAATAAAATTTACAAATTCAGCAACAGTAGTAATAAGTGAGGAAAACATCTGTTGACATTCTTGTGCAAACTAATTAAACAAAATACAAAATTAACACGAATCTCTACAAATTCCAATATTAAATTTTTTTCCGTTTTCCTTGTACGAGACAGTATAGATGCAATTGAAAATACAAAGTCAGTTCGTCCTAAAGGGCAACAATTCGAATTATCATCCGTGAATACAAACGGCTACTTTTTGTAAATAAAGTGAATGACACTTAGACATATGCAAATAATTATTTTCTGCTTTAGTATTTAAATTTCAGCGCAAAACATACGTTTTAAAAGCCATGTAACGTCAGATACTGAATATAGAACAGGAAATAAATAATTAAATGCAAATATGAGTTTAAAGTAAAGAACGTAAACGCTTCAGATAGGCCTACCATTCTAAGAATTAAAATGATGATGGTGGCCGTTTATTGTCTTAGAAGTAAACGTCTAATGATAAACCTAGAAAAGCGCTTTTCAGAAAACAAAAATTCTTAGAAAATTAATTTATTACACATTAACATCAAAGCAAATATGCTTTTGTAAAATCATAAATTCATAAATTAATCTCATTAATACAAAGTCGTAAATAGATTAAGGAATAAACGAGCATTTCAAAAGTAAAAGTAAAAACAAAATGTTAAAAAAGTCACGAAAAATGAATAAAATTTAAATTTAAATAATCACTTATTATTTAACACGGGGTGGTAATCGTATAAAAAATAACAATTGTAGAATAAATAAAACAACGTCTAAAAAATATTTTTTTTAAACTGAGAGATGAATTAATCGACTGCTATTATGGAATTAACTTTCAGACATGTGACGGAAATAAAATAAAATAGAAAAAATATATTCTCTACACTGGTAACACTGTATTCTTTTTTAATGAAGTTTAAGTAATTGCAAGAAATACATTGTCCGTTTGTTGTAGAGGGTGGGTACAAAACAAAAAATACCATCTGTAAGATACGCAGCACACCTGTACCGACGCGGAAGTCCGACTTGACTTCAAGATAGTTATGTTTGACAGCGTGTTTGATTAACTACCCTACGAATTGTAACACTGCTTCACGCTTGTGAAACAAATTGAAATTGCTTTCATAATAAAAAAACACACTATTTGTTAGAATGAATTATTAATATAATTATTTTTACATAGTAAACACAGTCTCCCTCATGCGTTTTTGCGTTTTTATAATAAAAAACAAAACATTAAATTACCACCAAAATGTTCGATCTGTACTAGCTTTTGAGGATAACCCATCGTAGAATGATGGAAAGGTTTGTTTCCTGTTTGTTTTTTCCTAATCAAATTGTTTTATCGAAAATCAAGATAGGTTATCGAAACGCGTGTATATGAATCATGTACATAATCTGCGAACACGTAAAGACACACATAATATTCGTAATATGTGAACACCGTTTGAATATTTCGAATCATGAATATTTGAAGTAATCATGAATATTTGAGTAGCATAACGCTGGAACTTATCTTCCAACAGAACCAAAAAATATCCTCCGGCAAGAGTATTCGTAGTTATCCCGTGTAATTTTTATAAACTTTAAATCATAGGAATGTTAATTAAATTAATTAGACCACTGTGACACATCATACATAAGGGTAATGTGCGGGTCATCGCAGTACCTTCTTTATCACTTTATCTTGCAGTAATACCACAAGGGAACAATATTTTTCTTATACATACTATAATTAGCGTTACTTTCTTGCATTTAAGTTTCTCCGTACTTCAATGCCTGCTTTGTGATTAACTGGATTACAAGAGAAATGTACGTGAATAGAAATAGATTGTTAATCTTTATCCGCCAGCTAAAGAAGACAGATTTTCTCCAGTCCAATGAGGTTTTAGTATTTTAAAAACGGTATCCCAACATTTTTTTAATGTCTTAAACTGTCTTAAACGTTCATTTATAGAAGTGAATATGAGTCTGAATGACCGTGGGAATAAGGGAATTCATGTTTCCAGAAACATATTTCCAGAATAAGTGAATTACGATAGATTCTTAACTACAGTGACTTAGTAGCACTGGCCGGAACCTAAGTATTAATAAAACAATATTGTATTAATTGTGTTCGATTTCAGAGTACAAAAATTAATTAATTTAATTTGGATAGAAAATTAAATTAAAAGTGAGCACACATGTATCTCAAAATAAAATGGTATACAAATTTTTACTTTTAAACGCTTAAGCGAATATACTTTTCTTCTCGCTATTATTAAAAATCGATCACAAAAATAAAATACCTATTCGTCTTTTAAACAGCTGACAAAATTAAACAAAAAATTGTTAACAATCGTAGATATGTAAACAAACATTATTTTACAGAATCTAAATTAAATTGTTTATATTAGCAATTGATTTCATGTTGTACATTGGAATGCATACACATTTTTAAACAATAATTTAAATTAATAGTTGACATTTTTAATGGAGTTTAAATAGTAAATAAATTATTTAGCACCAACGATATATATATATATATAAAGTTTCAAAAAAATACTATTAACTGAGATAATTTTAAACTGGGAAAACAGTTAGCATGAATACTATAGGTTTTAAAATTAATCTGCGATAATTCTGACCGAGGCCACATCACGAAACATCTGCGTAACGAGATATGAAAAATGAAAATCAATTCTGAATAAAACATGAACAAAACACACAGATACTGTGCCAAAATCTATACGTTTTTCGTGTCGGTTTTCCAATTTAAGTCAAAAATCAGTTGGTAGGTACTTAGACGACTTTTATTAATAGTATGCTCCCTGAGTTGCACAACTTGCTCAGTTCATTGAACGTAGTAGACCCTACATTTATTACCTATTACATTAAATTTCTATATTAAATAATTTTTTAATTATAGGGAAAATTACAAACATTCCGATTTTTCTACTAGTTTTTTTGTAATATAACAATATTGTAGAGCACACAATGATATAATAAACACTTAAAATTCAGACTTAAATTACAGTTAAATTACCACCAAAATGTTCGATCTGTACTAGCGTTTGAGGATAACCCATAGTAGAATGATGGAAAGGTTTGTTTGTATAACGTTTTTTCCTAATCAAATTGTTTAATCGAAAATCAAGATAGGTTATCGAAACGCGTGTAGTCTATATGATTCATGTACATAATCTGCGAACACGTAAAGACACACATAATATTCGTAATATGTGAACACCGTTTGATGTGGGTTGTGAACACCATTTAATATGTGAACCTACAGATGTGGGTTACAATTCCTTTTAGTCCTGACAACATGCTGGATTTTCACAACTTTTTCCAAATTTGTGATCTCTTTTTTTAGGGGGGTTCTGAGGCCTCAAAAGTTTGAAATTTCCGGAACTTATGATTGCATTCAGATGTGAGTTTGCTCAAATTAAAGTTGTTTGCGACATTATCAACATTTTTACCCGCGGTTTTGGTCCTGACGTCAAAAAATTTTGAAATTTTCAAACATGAACACTGAATTGTTATCGTTGTCTAAATTCGATTTAATTTGATACCCCATATAGTCTTTACAATTTTTCACAAATTTGACACCCCACAATTTTTTTCTTAATTAATTAATGACAGGAACAATTCTACACGTCTACCCTTAACAGCATAAAACTAGTAAGCTTCCTGAGCTTGCTCAGAATTTTACAATATTTGTAAAATGTTTATTTCCACTTTTAGCGCGTGGAGCCCCTACAAATAAAAAACTTGCAAAGCAAACACTACTCTCGGATTTGGGTTAACATCATTTCCTTTATTCGAATGTTCGACATTAAGTTTTACAATTATTTCCAACCTTTAATACATTTTTTGTTGCCCTAAAATTTTTAAATTTACAAACTTAAAGCCCTATTCAGACTGTGATTAAAATTATCTTTAACTTGATATCCCGCTTGGATTTTTGTGATTTCTTTTTAAAACTTTGATACACTTTTTAGATCTTGGTGGCTAAAAATTTTGAAACTTCAAAAACGGAACACCATATTCACATTGGTTAAGATTCTGTTTGTTTTGATACCCCACTTGCGCATGTTGCAATTTTTTCAAATTTTTGCCCCTCACATTTTTGCCCCCCCCCCGCCACCTTATTTTTGGAGGGATACATCTCAAAAACAATAGAGTTCTGTGGGGTAAAAGTATGGAAACGCATGCCAAGTTTTACGAAAGTCAGTTGATGCTTTCAAAAGTTATCGTGAGACATACCGCAAATAGACAGACAGACAGATGTCAAACGGTCGAGTCACAACTGAGAGCTCTCTTCCCTCGTTCAATAAAATAAAAAGTGTCATTAAACTATTAGTGTCATCAAAATAAATGTTTATTAAAAAAACTCCTTCAAGTAAAAGGCAAAGACAAATGTTCATTTATAGAATTATGTGATCATCGTTAATTGTTTTTAACGTAACCAAGAGATAAATGAAAGACGGTCAGAGGTTTGTTCACTTTGGTCAGTAGCAATTTCCACAGTCTGGATACCCTTGTCCAATAATCTGGTCTTTGTTTCATTTTTTCTTTTGCTCAAATTTTATATTATTAATTATGTTTAAATTTTACATTGTTAATATCTTATGTTTTTAAAAATATGTCTCAAACTTTCGAATTATGGATATAACTTATAAACAGTACAAAGTTAAAATAAATACATAAATAAAAAAATACTAAGGACAAGCATATTAATACTGACTAATTTCTAACATTAAAATATACTAACTTTATAATTAAACGATTATTATAATTAATATCACTTTTAAAAGAAAGGTCTCAATAAATATTGTAATAAAATAATAAATAAGATTGATGTGTGAATCTGTAAGTTGATTGATGATATTGGTTATTGTGGATTATGTGACTCCGATGTAATCAAGTCCAATGTAATATGTTTAATTGGTGTGGCTCTCGACGTCTTACTGGCCTGAAACACTTCCTTAAGTTTCCCAGCTGGTCGAGTCCCAATGGTAGCAAGACCGGTCGAGTAGCATAAAGTTGATGAAGAAATATATATGCTCAGCTTCACCGAAAGTTTCAAAACAAAAATTATTGTTTTGAAGAAAATTAAAAAAAAAAAAAATTATGTTTATAAAAAAAATAATAAAAAAAATTTTAATTTTATTAATTAATTAATTAGGATCAATTAATTAATATAGGGCTGTGAAGTTTTAAACAGTGTAATGCTCTTCTGAAAATTTTTATTAAAGTTTTAGTATAATTTAAATAATCTATCACCACTCATAAGACTGTCTGTAAACCAATCGATATTTGTTTACCTTTCTATTTTTTAGGTTATCTTCACTTACGGGTGGTAAAGTCCTTGTAGATTATCAATTAGAATTATATTATTGGTAATTAGTATTATTGAAGAAATAAAGAACTATTAAGTATTGAAAAGTATTAATGTTTTATTAAGTAACAGCAATATTGACTCTTATCGATTAGTATCGATTCTCAGGATATCGAAAAAAGTTACAAGTATATGTTATAAAAATTATATAGGGTTCTTTAAACAGCCAGTTATTACCAAAGTCAGAGAAATCGGGCTAATATTTAAAAAGTATAACGTTACAATCAAATTAATAGTTATTAATAAACACAGACATTGAATAATAATTTGTAAATATAATAATTGTTTTCACCCAACAGCTGTTGAACTAAGAGGAGGCACTGGAATTGTCAAAGAAAGATGGCTGCCGTCAAGTCGATCAAAATGTTGCTCGTTCCTGCCGTGTTCCAAATAATGTATTTTCTGGCAATATTTCTGTTCTTGTTTCTGCAAATCTCTTGTTAAATGTTGTGTAGTGAGAGTTGTATTTAGTGTATCCGTATAATTATTAGTTCAAACACTTTCTCCGATTCCGTCACTAATTTGGTTTAATGTATTATACAGTTTTCTAGTGTTTTATGGTGTTTTTCGGAGTAGATTTATATTGTTCTGTGTTATGGAGTGTTACTTGATTGTTTCTGTTATAATATGATAGTTTCAGAAGTATTTTACAAGTCACTCGCGATTTCACAATAACGCACTATACACTCGCTTTGTATGACGATTATAGGTTAGGTTATCCACGTTATCAAACATATGTCATGTTAACCGTTCAACTACCAATAATTAACTAACTGTTTCCTTCAGTTTCAATTAAACTCTTAGCCCATATAATATTATCCTTAACATTGTTCAAATATTTCTCACATCCTGTATACATTTTTACATTTTCACTATATGAATGCCTAAACTTTGGTTATTTGTCAATTTTATTCACTAGATTTGATTTAAATTAATCTTTCAGTTCATTCTGGTTATTTTCAGATTAAATAATGCCATTTTATAGTGTTTTCTGTCCAAAAAATAGTAATTTCACTTTCAGTTAGGTATACTCTGAAAGGTCAAAACATTAAAATTTACTTCCTGTCATTATATAAATTCAGCCATTTTATCAGTTATATTTAATATTAATAATTCTATATTGTATTAAAAGGTTCCTATTCCCTTATTTTCTGGTAATTAATTGAATTAGTTGTATTCTGAAACATTATTCAGGAATATATGACTCCCACGTCCAAATTTCTGAGTTTAGTCATTTTCATTTTTATTCATAATTCTGAATATAATTTATTAAAATCTCTCTAAATGGTATGTGCAATTAAATGGCATGATCTCAAGTTTATTTTGTCTAAACCCCTTTTGTTTATTTGCATTTAAATGAGCAATTTCTCTGTTTTGATGAAGTTTGGTTTCAATTCTTTTGGCCTATGATTTTTTAACAATTTTTCTTACAAAATAATTTACAAACAATATATGATGTGTGATACCCTCTCTGACTTTTACAAATAGTATTATAAATTAAACATGCTTTCAAATTACACAAAAACAACTAGTATTGGCCACAATACAAACAATAGTCAAACAGAATAAAGAATATTTTTTTTAAATAAATGGTTGTCTTCAAATCAGACATTTTGCAACAAAATTCCCATTTCCAACATGGAAATATGGTTTACAACAAAGGTTTTGTACTAACTAACATCTTAATTACTCTCTACTATTTACAAGTGGTAACTATTTTTATAGTTCTGATGTTAGTTGTTTCAGACCCAAACAAATGGCCTTATATCTAAAACATTTTTTAAACATTCTTATACTATATACATAAAAACCTTATATTTATATTCTTATTTCTAACTATTATTATAAGTAGGATTCTACAGTTTTTATACCGTCTTTTATACATTGTCTTTGGGGAATTGTACCCTGTCATTAACAAATAAATAGTATGAATTGTTCAAAAAGTATAATGAAATCTGTTTTTCTTTTTTCATGTAAAACAAAAATGTTATTTTAAACAGATTCATGTCTTATGAATAACATATTGTCACAGCACACATTTTAAGTCATTGAAAAATGCATATTTCATTGCATCCAATGTTTGTGATTGCCAAGAATGAAACACAAGGTTCATTTTTTATAATACCCAAAACTATCACTGGTTCACTTTGCACTTATATATTATGTTAATGCTAAATGGTCGTATAGTCTTATCAACATAATAAATTGGTTAGCGTTTTTTCAATGGAGATTTGTTCCATGGGTACTATATTATTGTTTCATCTTAGTTCACAGGAAACTTTTACTTTATACACTCCTCTCTCTTAAATTTATATACATGTTTTTTTTTTATTTCGTTATACTTTTATTTTTAGATATTTATTTTGGGGATATAGGGATTTGGGTGTCTTTTATAAGAGCATGACATCTTCTTCAGGATGCTGCCCTCTTCTTCTTTCTTCAGTCTTCTTTTCTCCTGCCTTCTGGGACTGGTATCTTCTCCATCTTCTTCTTGTTGCCATCAGGTTTCTTGGGATCTTCTCCATCTTCTTCTTTATTACAGAAATACACAACCTGTATTGGTTGATCTTGGCTTATTTTAGGGTTTCTCTTCTATTTATTCTTCCTCGTTGTGGGTTTGGTCATATTCAGTACTGCTTTGTTATTTACTTTCTTACCTTCCTGGGTTATAGTTTGAAAACCTTTGGTTATGAGACTGGTCTTGGATGACTCATCACTAGTAACTCCTTTTATTTTAACTTGTATTTTCTTTATAATAATGATTTCTTTCCACAGTTGCTATGAATTAATCTTTTTATATTAAACTTAATGCTTTCTTCCAAATTTAAATATTATAACTTTATATTCTAATGATCAATTGCCATTCAATATTATGCTTATATCTGTCATGTTACAGATTGCTCCCCTCCAGAAGTAATTATTTCAGACATGTTTATGGATGAAATAATTTCTTATGATAATTTCATCATTTCTTATAATTCATTTTCTTCTCCATTTTTATATCGACTTTTTTATATTAGAGTTTAATTAATTTTATATATATAATTATTTGTTTTACTACTGATCATTTTCGGATAGTTAGTGTCTTCTGAGATATATTATAATTGTAATACATTTTCTTTCTATATCAACTTCGTGTTGTATCCTTGGGATATTAATTCCCTAACATTCCCTATCACGTGGGCTGGGGCAGATCAGAGGGGCACTGTACGCTACTTCTCTACTGGCCATACACCACTTCTATAAATTGAGTACAGAGGCATTTCCATCCCTGCTCAAAAAACATAATGCTGCTGGAATTATCTTCAGTCAGTCATCGAATAAATAAATAAAAAGTAGTCTCATTTTCGACTAATAAAAATATCTTTGGATTCTCCACTTCGTAGTCTCTCAGATTATCTCACATTTTCTATCTTAATAAATCTTCATAATCATTATTATACTCATTACACATATATTTTTTCAAAACTCTTAACTTGTCTGATATATTTAATTTAATTATGGTTGAAAACCTTTCTTTTAATAATTCTGGTTACTGTTTACAGTGTAACTCTCTTTCTTCTCCATCTGAATTCTCTTTATACTCTCTTCTGGTTATTCATAGTATTAGCATGGTCTTTATAAATAGTCTTTAGTATTCATTATTTGAATGGTCTTAATATATTATATTTAATTTTTTAACATTGTATCTTTACATTAGATATACAGGTTGTTATATTGATCATTTTATTTAAACATTTTGGTTCTTTCCTTTCTCTTAGAAAGTTATTAATCCGCCTTCGCATTCATTACCATTAATTCATTTATATCATATTTCATGTGGTATTTCTTCTCTTTGCATTTCATATAGGTCTTATTATTATCATTTGTTCAAAATCATCTTCTCCATCTGTTTGGTATGAGTTGTTCTTCTTCGCTCTTAATTAACTGTTTTCATTATCGTTTCATAGGTAATTAGTCTCTTTGCTTCCAAATTTTTTCCTTCTCTGGCATATTACACTCTTTTTTGTTATTCTTCTCTACTCCTTCAAATGCTATTGTGAATGTCTAGCATTTATTCTGGATTAACGTTAATTCTCTTTTCTGAATTAATCACTTTATTTTCTTCTCAATTCAATCATAATTGACACATAATTATTTTTTGGAACTTGGTTAGTTTTAATGTAAAATTCAAACTATTCTTTTTATTTAATTGAAAAATATTTCTCATAAATCCTTGTAATATGTTGATCTTATCTTGTTTCAAAGTTCTGACGTTCTATCAACATTCAAATTCTGTTTAATTCATTTATTCCCAGAATTGTTTCATTCAGAATTGTTTATAGTACTGTGATTTTACTATTATTTCTGAATATTTAAGTATTTCTCCAAATTCAAATTCTTCTTAATTATTTACCATAATGTTTTTCTCATAATTCAGTGGTAGTAAGCTGTGCTTGCTTAATTTTAAATTTTTTAAAATTAATTTCAAAATTCTCTCTCTTTCTCTTTCTTCCATAAAGTTTTGTTCTAAATTATCAGGTTGTAGTAAGATGTACTTACTCAATTTTAAATTTTTATAATTATATTTCAATTCAAAAGTCTTTCTTTTTCTTTCTTCCATAAAGTTTGTTCCAAAATTACTAGGTTGTAGTAAGATGTACTTACATTATTTTTGAATTTTTTTTTTTTTTTAAATAAAATTAAAAAATTCTTCTCCTTATAATTCTCCAGAATGTTCCCAAAATATTAGGTTGTAAGATGTACTTACATTATTTTAAAATTTTTTAGAATATATAAAAAATTCTTTTTCTTTCTCTTTCTTCCAAAATGTTCTTCTCAAAATATTAGGTTGTAAGATGTACTTACATTATTTTAAAATTTTTAAAATAAAATTAAAAAATTCTTTTAATTCTCCAGAATGTTCTTCTCAAAATATTAGGTTGTAAGGTGTACTTACATTATTTTCGAATTTTTAAAATAAAATTAAAAAATTCTTTTAATTCTCCAGAATGTTCTTCTCAAAATATTAGGTTGTAAGGTGTACTTACATTATTTTCGAATTTTTAAAAAATTAAAAATTCTAAAACTCACAACTCATTCTTCATAATATTTCTTCATAGAAGCTTGATTGTACACTCCTTTGATTTTTCCTGAAACGATTTCCTTCAACTCATATGTATTGTTATGTTTATCATTTACCACAACATATGGGGTTATATTGTACTCTACACTGGCCCATATTATTTATACTTTTGTAAGTTGATCTCCACTTTTTCTTTTCTTATAAATTTTCTTTTCTGTTATATACCCAGGAAGATGGACGATTTTCTTTATGTCGTTCATATTCTTATTTGTCATGTTCATTTCTTAAATAGTCTTCATTCATAAAACCCAGTTTTGTTTCTATGTTTATTCTTCGTATCATTTCCTTTCAATGATATTTATTTCGTCTCCTTCAACATTGTTTTTCGCCGTAGTCGGTTATCATGATCCGTCCCTTTTCTTGATGTCGTGTGGTATTTGTGTCAACCAGGGTCCATCATTTCAGTTGCTCTTATAAAATTTACCCTAGGGCGCGACACTCGGTTATTATTACTGTTATTATTTTTATTACTAAATTTATCATGATAGTAATTTTGGTTAGGTTGGTAAGGTCTGTCACCATTATTGTTGGGATATGGATTTCTCTGACTGTATGGGACGTTATTATGTTGGTATAAATTGTTTCTATTGTATGAATAGGGGTTGTTATCCCTAACGCCGTTAAAATTACTGCTAAACTGGTCATTACGCGGCGGGTTGTTAGGGCCGTCGTAATTACTGGGCTGGCTCCCTCTATCATCATATGGTATACACCAATACTTCTCTGGTCCATGTTTTGTGTTCCCTGACAAATATAAGTGAGGATCTTCATCTGGGTTATCACTTATTATTTGTTTATCTGAAACACCATAAGCTGGTTTACCATCACATATCCACTCTGAAGGAATATATTTTAGTCTAACCGTACCCTGGAACTGTCCTAGATGGCACGTTAATGGAATACATTCTGGTGATTCATCTGTGTCATCATTACAGTCTGGTACGATATCACATTTCCATCTTTCTGAAATCCACTGTCCAGTTCTGCGCTGATATAGATCTTGTCCACATGTCGTATTCTGTTTACCTCTGGTCCTTTCCCATTGGTACACTACTGTCTTGTGGTAAATTATTTTGGAAATTACTTCGATTCTCCTCCTATAATTTCTGGAATTCATGATGTCTTTGTCATAGGTAACTGGGATGTTATTGCCATCAATTAACCCATGTTTCATCATCTCCAACTCTTCCTTCGTTTTTATTACATTTCTTGGATACATTCTCCTTTTCCTTGGTTTAATATTTTCCTGGTTTCGGTTAGTTTCAATTTCAGGTACCACCATTACTTGTTCCTGCGTTTTGTCATTTAGTACTTCTTCTGGTTCTGGTTGGCTATCATTTTTTATTTCTTCGGTCTTCTCCTTTCTTAATTCTTCCTTTTTTAATCTGTCCTCTCTTCTTTCTTTAATCCATTTTTGATGCTCCTCTTCCCTTTTTAATCTGTTATCTCTTTAATCCATTTTTGATGCTCCTCTTCCCTTTTCTTATTCGTTTCATCCAGTCTCTTCATTCTCGACTCGTGGCACTCATCCAGTTTCTTCATTACCGACTCGTGGCACTCATCCATTTTCTTACTCATTTCCATTATCATTCTCATCACATCTTGTATACTCCCCTCCTCCATTCGTGTCGGCTTTTCCAATGGTTCCTTCTGGGCATTGACTTCCCCTGTTTGCGTGGGTATCTCCGGTTGTTCAGTTTGTTTGGACAACACCGGTGGTAATACCTCTTCCGCTTCTACTGGCGTCGCCTCCTTGTTGTCCATGTCAACTTCTATTTCTTTCTCGGCCTCCGCCGTCCGTTTCTTAGATGTTGCACGTCGTTGCATTTTCCCTTGAAATTCTCTGGCTTTGTAGCTGTTGCCTAGCTCCAACTAGTGATTGGGTAGAATTTATTGGCCTTCCAATCGCTAATTAAAGCCCCTGAAGTTGTGCGCCAATTTGTAATAAAATAATAAATAAGATTGATGTGTGAATCTGTAAGTTGATTGATGATATTGGTTATTGTGGATTATGTGACTCCGATGTAATCAAGTCCAATGTAATATGTTTAATTGGTGTGGCTCTCGACGTCTTACTGGCCTGAAACACTTCCTTAAGTTTCCCAGCTGGTCGAGTCCCAATGGTAGCAAGACCGGTCGAGTAGCATAAAGTTGATGAAGAAATATATATGCTCAGCTTCACCGAAAGTTTCAAAACAAAAATTATTGTTTTGAAGAAAATTAAAAAAAAAAAAATTATGTTTATAAAAAAAATAATAAAAAAAATTTTAATTTTATTAATTAATTAATTAGGATCAATTAATTAATATAGGGCTGTGAAGTTTTAAACAGTGTAATGCTCTTCTGAAAATTTTTATTAAAGTTTTAGTATAATTTAAATAATCTATCACCACTCATAAGACTGTCTGTAAACCAATCGATATTTGTTTACCTTTCTATTTTTTAGGTTATCTTCACTTACGGGTGGTAAAGTCCTTGTAGATTATCAATTAGAATTATATTATTGGTAATTAGTATTATTGAAGAAATAAAGAACTATTAAGTATTGAAAAGTATTAATGTTTTATTAAGTAACAGCAATATTGACTCTTATCGATTAGTATCGATTCTCAGGATATCGAAAAAAGTTACAAGTATATGTTATAAAAATTATATAGGGTTCTTTAAACAGCCAGTTATTACCAAAGTCAGAGAAATCGGGCTAATATTTAAAAAGTATAACGTTACAATCAAATTAATAGTTATTAATAAACACAGACATTGAATAATAATTTGTAAATATAATAATTGTTTTCACCCAACAGCTGTTGAACTAAGAGGAGGCACTGGAATTGTCAAAGAAAGATGGCTGCCGTCAAGTCGATCAAAATGTTGCTCGTTCCTGCCGTGTTCCAAATAATGTATTTTCTGGCAATATTTCTGTTCTTGTTTCTGCAAATCTCTTGTTAAATGTTGTGTAGTGATTGGTGTACTGTTTCTGAGTTGTATTTAGTGTATCCGTATAATTATTAGTTCAAACACTTTCTCCGATTCCGTCACTAATTTGGTTTAATGTATTATACAGTTTTCTAGTGTTTTATGGTGTTTTTCGGAGTAGATTTATATTGTTCTGTGTTATGGAGTGTTACTTGATTGTTTCTGTTATAATATGATAGTTTCAGAAGTATTTTACAAGTCACTCGCGATTTCACAATAACGCACTATACACTCGCTTTGTATGACGATTATAGGTTAGGTTATCCACGTTATCAAACATATGTCATGTTAACCGTTCAACTACCAATAATTAACTAACTGTTTCCTTCAGTTTCAATTAAACTCTTAGCCCATATAATATTATCCTTAACATTGTTCAAATATTTCTCACATCCTGTATACATTTTTACATTTTCACTATATGAATGCCTAAACTTTGGTTATTTGTCAATTTTATTCACTAGATTTGATTTAAATTAATCTTTCAGTTCATTCTGGTTATTTTCAGATTAAATAATGCCATTTTATAGTGTTTTCTGTCCAAAAAATAGTAATTTCACTTTCAGTTAGGTATACTCTGAAAGGTCAAAACATTAAAATTTACTTCCTGTCATTATATAAATTCAGCCATTTTATCAGTTATATTTAATATTAATAATTCTATATTGTATTAAAAGGTTCATATTCCCTTATTTTCTGGTAATTCATTGAATTAGTTGTATTCTGAAACATTATTCAGGAATATATGACTCCCATGTCCAAATTTCTGAGTTTAGTCATTTTCATTTTTATTCATAATTCTGAATATAATTTATTAAAATCTCTCTAAATGGTATGTGCAATTATATGGCATGATCTCAAGTTTATTTTGTCTAAACCCCTTTTGTTTATTTGCATTTAAATGAGCAATTTCTCTGTTTTGATGAAGTTTGGTTTCCATTCTTTTGGCCTATGATTTTTTAACAATTTTTCTTACAAAATAATTTACAAACAATATATGATGTGTGATACCCTCTCTGACTTTTACAAATAGTATTATAAATTAAACATGCTTTCAAATTACACAAAAACAACTAGTATTGGCCACAATACAAACAATAGTCAAACAGAATAAAGAATATTTTTTTTAAATAAATGGTTGTCTTCAAATCAGACATTTTGCAACAAAATTCCCATTTCCAACATGGAAATATGGTTTACAACAAAGGTTTTGTACTAACTAACATCTTAATTACTCTCTACTATTTACAAGTGGTAACTATTTTTATAGTTCTGATGTTAGTTGTTTCAGACCCAAACAAATGGCCTTATATCTAAAACATTTTTTAAACATTCTTATACTATATACATAAAAACCTTATATTTATATTCTTATTTCTAACTATTATTATAAGTAGGATTCTACAGTTTTTATACCGTCTTTTATACATTGTCTTTGGGGAATTGTACCCTGTCATTAACAAATAAATAGTATGAATTGTTCAAAAAGTATAATGAAATCTGTTTTTCTTTTTTCATGTAAAACAAAAATGTTATTTTAAACAGATTCATGTCTTATGAATAACATATTGTCACAGCACACATTTTAAGTCATTGAAAAATGCATATTTCATTGCATCCAATGTTTGTGATTGCCAAGAATGAAACACAAGGTTCATTTTTTATAATGCCCAAAACTATCACTGGTTCACTTTGCACTTATATATTATGTTAATGCTAAATGGTCGTATAGTCTTATCAACATAATAAATTGGTTAGCGTTTTTTCAATGGAGATTTGTTCCATGGGTACTATATTATTGTTTCATCTTAGTTCACAGGAAACTTTTACTTTATACACTCCTCTCTCTTAAATTTATATACATGTTTTTTTTTTTATTTCGTTATACTTTTATTTTTAGATATTTATTTTGGGGATATAGGGATTTGGGTGTCTTTTATAAGAGCATGACATCTTCTTCAGGATGCTGCCCTCTTCTTCTTTCTTCAGTCTTCTTTTCTCCTGCCTTCTGGGACTGGTATCTTCTCCATCTTCTTCTTGTTGCCATCAGGTTTCTTGGGATCTTCTCCATCTTCTTCTTTATTACAGAAATACACAACCTGTATTGGTTGATCTTGGCTTATTTTAGGGTTTCTCTTCTATTTATTCTTCCTCGTTGTGGGTTTGGTCATATTCAGTACTGCTTTGTTATTTACTTTCTTACCTTCCTGGGTTATAGTTACCTTTGGTTATGAGACTGGTCTTGGATGACTCATCACTAGTAACTCCTTTTATTTTAACTTGTATTTTCTTTATAATAATGATTTCTTTCCACAGTTGCTATGAATTAATCTTTTTATATTAAACTTAATGCTTTCTTCCAAATTTAAATATTATAACTTTATATTCTAATGATCAATTGCCATTCAATATTATGCTTATATCTGTCATGTTACAATATAAATTAAAACCGGCCGCCTGAAAATGTTACCCGTTTACAAGCAGACGTTATAAGTTCGTAGGAGTGTAAATTAAAAGTAATAATACATAAACACCGATTTTTAGCAGGCAAATGTTAACATGACTCGATGAAAACGGAGTTCTTAAAATTATATCCCGTTTACGATTTCTGAATGTTCTGAAACAGATTTTTGTGACCCGTAAGTTATAAAATGTTATTGTTGTTTTCATTACTTTCTGAAACATATGTAAACGAACACGTCAGGTGTGTTTTACCTTTCGGCCGAAGACAGAAAGACCGTGGCTTATCAACAGAAAATATGATAAATCGTTTTTTTTTTTGATTGAACAATTTATCGGATACACGACACGTCGGAGTTATTACATTTACAAATTACACAAATGCGCGCACACAACGAGTTTTCACGAAGGAGAGATCACACTATTTCACGATGTGATTCTAGAACTATAAATAACAAACAAACAAAATATCAAACAGAGGTGCGACAGTGCTTTGTTTTCCAGTTATCGCCAGGTAAAAATTCAGGTAATCCATATTTCTGTTCCGGAGGAATAAAAATGCAATATGAATGTTGGAAGACAAATTATGGGACACACTTAATGATACAGTGTGTTGTGTGACCTGAAAAATTAAACGAAAAGCCCTATCTCCAGTGTTATCCAAGAAAATTACTGAAAATATAAAACACTGAGTTAGAAAACGTAATGTTTTATGTTTGACATACAATATATTGCTAAACACAATATTTAGCGTACGTTACATTATTAGTAAACAATAAAAATCGGTATGGAGAACTATACATGACTTCCATGTTTTGATTAATTATAAAATTATTTTTAATATGTAGGCCTACACTCAGAATGAAAAAAAATATATCAGCATGCTTTTGGTAAAAACGCTGAGAAAGATAATCAAAATACGAATTGTACCCAGTAGTTAATATTTTAAAAATACAGAATTAATTTGATTAAATTATCTTTTATTTCAACAACACGAAAGAAAGCGAATACCGCCCAGCGTTTGTTATCTGTTAATTTCTGAAAACGAAAAAATATTTTGTTTACGTATTTTTGGTGACTTGGCATGGAACGATATCAATTGTTAATATTTTATTGAAATTTTTAAGTTTTCGGTCGAATAAATTTATAACATCAATACAAAAAATTACCCCCTCTCCCTTCAACTATCCTTTTCATTTATAGATATTTCATGTATCTTTCTACAGTGGATTATTATGACCTTCTTTTCAGGATACTTTATTTATCAAAATTAAGTACTTTAGTTTTATTAAAACGTAAAACGTTGCAGCTAACCTACCCCTTCCCCTTAACCAATCGTCACCAAAATCAAAAGAACTTGAGTCCTCTACAACTCGAGCACATATGCAAAAAATTGTTTGATTCTGTTTGAATTTGCGGCAGTTATCGTTCGACATAAAAAAAATCTACATAGACACACAGACACTTTTCGGAAAATGACTTTTCTTCATGTTTTGAGGGTAGTACAATCAGATTCTTCCCTTATCTCGAACACGATTTTTTTCACGATCACCATACTTCCATTTCCTTACGGAACATGGAAATTAAAAATTGTTGAATCACATTTGTAGAGAATTTCATTATGTAAAATTTGTTTCATGTATGAAGATTAAATATTCGCTTCTTGTGTAAATACCTTACACATATTTCATAGGCTTTAAGTCAATGTTCTAAGAAGGCATTCCAAAATGGAAAACCCTCTTCAGCGTGACTGTTCATTTTACATAATCAAACAGGCGCTGTAAAAACATAAATAGCTAACAGGTATTAAACTCGCGGCCCGCCAACTGTCCACCTCTGTACTTTACAGCTGGTAATTTTTTCTGATCGCTGCCACCCGCTTCAGCCAACGATTGAAATCAATCTGTACTCGTCAGCTTCAGAAAATATTCTTTTTTTTTATAAACAATGTTTAAGGAAAACACATATGTTATGTTAATTTTACACAATATTTTAAAAGTAATTTTTTGTCAGTTAATTATTTATTTTTTTCTGTGACCTTTTTAATAGTTTTTGTTAATACAGGTCATTATTATAGTTCACGATTAACATCTTTTCAAATAATTCTTTATCATCCCACAAAAAAAATTAAATACTTGGAAACCAGTTGGTTTTTATATTAAATTAAATACTTGCAAAAACGCATTGGTTTTCAATGCGTGGAAAAACGCTAATCACAATTCCATCGAAATAAAGTTAGAGAAGTGTACGCTGATAAAAGACAAGACATTATTAGATAAAACTACAAAAATACAAATAAAAGAAAAGAAAATCATCAACGTCATCATCCTTCACGCTTGAGGAAATTCTGTCTTTATAGTAACTACATTTTCTCTACAGTTGTTCCGACACTGAAATCCCGATTCCCCTACTATTTCTATAGTGTTATTATTAATGTTAATAAAACTTTTCTTGCAAAAATATGATTATTATTATTTTAATAATAATAATTATTATAATTATGATTAATAAACAAATATTTTATTATTTTATGAATATAACACTGTATCAATCCTATTAACTATCATCATCAGATATAGTTATTAAAAGTATATCTGATTATGATAGTTTGATAGTTAATACTGTGTTATATAAAATATAACAGTGTTATATTCACAAAACAAAAAATATATTCTTGTACAAAAAAATTATTAATATTAATAATAATATAAATATACAAGAATAATTGAGCAAATATGAATATTTCTCGTATAGTAATTGCCTATAGCAATTGTAGAGCATACAATAAACACTAAAAATTCCAAACATTTGGATTTATTCTACGACTCCTTTCAGTCTGTCACGCTGCTGGATTATCAAGATTTTTTATCTCTTTTTTATCGACCTGGGGCCCAAAATTTTAAAATTTCCAAAACCTGGCACTACATTTACTTTTCAGTTAAAATTCTCTTTGATACCTCAAACGAATATGGCGATTTTATCAAAATTTTCGCCCAGTGTTTTGGCCCTGACGTCCAAATATTTTAAAATTTTAAAAAATCAACACTATACTCTTAATGTGGTTAAAATTCCCTTTAATTGGATATCCCACATGGGCTTTTTCGATTTGTTTCACAATTTTGACCTTCCTCGTTTTGCCTCCCGCCCCTCCCTAATTTTAGAGGCATCACTCCTAATAACAATTGTGTGCTGTAGGGTTGATGCGTTCAAAGGTTATCGTGAGACACCTCAAACAGGTAGACAGACAGGCAGACAGAGAAATGCCAAACGGTCGAGTTAAAACTGAGAACTCGGTTCGCTCGTTCAATAATTGAATAACTGATTATATTATAGAACAATTAGACAATTAAACTCTGTACGTTAGAACAAAGGGATCAGGAAATATACAGTAAGGATAAGTGTTTACAAGGATAAGGATAAGGATAAAGATTTACAAGACGACAGTAGAAAATGTAGTAAGGTATAGACGTCTGGGAAAACATGAAGCTATGGAAAAGGGATTCTGGCGACGCTGTTGTGGACGTACATTACGTGACCGCATACGAAGTGAGGCAATTAGAGAACAGACGGGTAATTGATACAGTAGAAGATCCAAAAGCCTACGACGGTACGGTCACGTGCAAAGGATGAAGGAAGAAAGGTGGCAAAAAAATGTTAAATGTCTATACGTTTAGAACGAAGAAGAAGAAAGAAGAGGAAGAGAAATAAACCTTGCAGGAGGATACTGGGAAGATACGGACTTCTGGAGGTTAACATACGAAAAACACCTTTAACATTATCGAATTGGCAAGTATGTACATTTGTAATATTGCAACTCGTACAGGTTTAGAAAATTAATCTACTAATTACATAAGCAATCATTTTCTTTAGCTAACTATTCTTAAAATAAGCGCCAGCCGTATGTTTTTCAAGAATTAGTTTTCTACGTACACATACACAGGGACTCGAATGTTTTACACTCGCAAGCAGGTACGCACACACACACACATACACAATCTCGTATGCACACAGGTTACCTACATATACCGTACGTGTATACGTGAGCGAGCAGCGTGTCTGTACAAATATAGTACGCACACAGAGATTATAGATAATGTGTTATGTGTATTCAATAGACAGATGTTTGCAGATAACAACAATACGGTTTCCGTATCAGATAAGCCCGTTTTCTCACAGACCGTATACTCCCATCTGCACAGTTAATCTTTACGTATACAATACAAACACTGGCACATCTATACAATTCTTTTTGTTGTTTTTTAACTACTATCAACAAATGCTTTTGTAACAGGCACGACCAATATAGGTCTAGAGGCGTATTAAGAAACTGTTGAAAGGTCGGAATTAGTCGAGAGCACAGTCCTTTGATACTCAATAACTGTGTGGGCCACGGCTTCGGGACCCAGTTAGGATGCTTTTGCTTTTCATTACTGAATTCATTAACACAAAATACAAGCCTCGGAAATTGCGTTCTTGAGAGGAGTTAAAAGGTGTTCTAAAATTGACCGTATAAGAAATGAGGCCATAAGAGAAGATTTCCAAGTTTTTGGTTTTAATGAAAAGTTACAAGCTTACAAACGACGTTGGAAAGAACACTTTGAAAGAATGTCATACTGGGCAAATAAGTCTGGAAATACAAATCTGTAGGACACAGGTGTGTGGGTAGACCCAGGAAGAGATGGCTGGAGGATTTTTAAAGGCGGAACAGGCAACACCTTGCCTATGCCGTGTTGCTGAGATGATGACGATGATGAATGCATTAACATTAGTTTTACAGGAAACGGATCCCTGATAAAAAGGAATAAAGATGCGAAGGCAAGTAACATTTGACTATCCTCGACAAAACAAAGAATGTTGGTTTATCCGACAACAGGATAAAAGTATGAAACTGAGAGGAAAAACGCGACCTATGCCCCGTTTACCGAACGTCTGTTAGCTTTGTTCCCAACGGACCATTTGTTAACTGGCGATATAATTTTTAAACGCTGGTTATCTTAAATAGCGTTTCACCAACGCCCGTTTGTACCCGGTTAGTAAAGCTCTCGTTAACACGACTATGCTACCATTATAAGCGTCGATTTTGCCTCAGATAGGCTTAAAAAAATTAACATAACTTCTACACTCTCTGTAGAGTGGTGTTCCTGTTTCAAGATTTTATATTTCTTAAATGTATTTGTATATATTATTAAATTTCATTGTAGTTTTTATTTGTTTTATTACTGTTTTCGAGAACATTCCCGTGTAACCTCAATTATTCATAAATTTTTGAGAGTAACGCTTTTTTTTTTGAAAACCTGTAGAGTTCTTTAAATTTTAACTTCTTTAAGTGAACAAAACCGGTAGGCCTATTTTCATTACCGGTTAAATTTGTTTTTCGTCTTCGTTTGTATTACATTTTATACCAACATTACTTAAGCCTAAACATTTTCTCTGATCTATTTTTGTTTGTCACCATAGATTATATTATATTACCTAACAATTTAAAATAAATTAATTATTTAATGAAAAAACAGAAAACCGATCAAATAAATTTTCTGATCATAGAAACCAAACAAATATATGGATCCAGCCCTATATTTTATTTATGTTACGCGAAAAACGACTACTTTACGGAAAACAACGTAGGCCTACATAGGTGACGCCAAACGTAATTTTAAGATTAGTTATCGTTGTTTTAACGGCCTTTTAGATACATAACACTTCAAAGCCAAATAACTCCACTTAAGTCAACCGACGATTTTAACGACCGTTACCTTTAACTGGGTTTCGTGAAACCGGTTTATCTCCCGATAAATCCTTAACGGAGTTCGATGAAACGGGGCAGAAGTCAATAAACACCAGCAAATCGGTGGTTGTGTAGGATGCTTTAGCTGGGAAGTAAAGAACCGACAGGTCAGTATAGCCAAAATAGAATAGACTTTTCGCACTTTCTCAAAAATAAGGAAATCAAGCGATATAAACAGAGATGACGCTATAGTGTTTACACATTTTCTTCTTCTTCTTCTTCTTCTTCTTCTTCTTCTTCTTCTTCTTCTTCTTCTTCTCCTCCTCTTCAAAGATTAGGTTGTATAAACCTGTTCCGACACTCATCTCATCCTCGGATGACCCACACGTCTCTTCTACCAATGGCTTTATAGTTCAGTGCCGCTTTCGGCAATCCATTCTTTGCAGATGATCCCACCATTGTATTCTGTAAATTGAAATGATTTAAATTTTTGTCCTTTACTTCGAGTAAATATCCAGTGAGGACTAAGATAGTTATAAACAACAGCACTTTAGAACAAGTGAGCCGTTTCAAATATCACGCTGTGCTGTAAGCTATGAATCTGAATATTATATAAGAGAAAAGATAAATAAATTTAGTAATACTTGTGGTACGATTCATAGAAATCTTATAAATAAAACAAAACACGGCACAAAAATTAAATTTTATAAGACAATTGCAATACCCACGTTGACTGATGCGAGTGAGCCATGGGTCATGACAAAAAAGGAAAGCGGCAAGATTCAGCGTGCTGAAATGCAGTTTCTTCGAAATACTTTAAATCATACATTGCAAGATAGAATAAGGAATGAAGATATCAGAGCAGAACTCGAAGTAAAGGACATAAATGAAATTATTTCAACTTACAAAAGACAATGGTGGGATCGTTTTCAAACGATGACAGAGGATCGATTGCCGAAAGCGTCACTGAACTATAAATCCATTGGTAGAAGAGATGTGGGTCGTCCAAGGATGAGATGGGTGCCGGAACAGGTTTATGTAACCTAATCCTTGAAGAGGAGTAGAAGAAGACTACATTATTTAAGACCGCATAAACACGAGAGTTTCAGTCGCATGTACATAGAACTCAATCATAAGAATGCTTAATTTTTTTTATTGTAAATAAAATTACGGTATTTATATTAAAAACCTTTAATTGTAAAATGCATATTAATAATTATTTAATTTTGAACGATAACAGCCTAAGATAAATTTAATTACTACAACACATGTGCACATACATTCGTGAAAATATAATAATACATTTGTATGTAATTAATGAATGAATACAATATTAATTCGACAGCAAACATTCAAACCGTCGACAGAATATGACTTAAGGTAACCGCATTAAATTATTCTAATGTATAACAAAATACCCACGTTTCACTTATGTATATAAATAAGTGTCTGTTTTTATTTGTTTTATTTCAGTAAATATGAGCGATTCAATTTACTACCATTGCTAGTAATTTTCAGCAAATGTGAAGGTACTTTAAGTGAAATATCTGCTCGTTTTTTAATTCATACGTTACAAGAGATCATAAAATTCGATAGTTTTATCTCGACTGCGTTAAGTACTTATCGCTTTTTTGTTTGGTTCTACTTATTTGTTTTCTTTTATTTTCCCAACTCGTCTAATAATAACTTGTGCGTTATATGTGCTGATTTACGTATGAGAGTGTTGTGTTTTTCCGTGAGCAAGCATAGAAATTATTTACTTTAAATATTTTAATTTAATAATTTTGTCGTGCACTGAATGTATGTTCATCTACGTACTTCTTCTTCGTGTTCCTACTATTTTTCTCTTTATCGTGTGAGGGAAAAGACTCAATGTTTGACATTGTGGTTGTTTGATGGTTGAAAGAGCAGATGCAAAATCCGTTTAAAGTGGAATTTTTTCTCTCATCATTTAAAAGCGAAGTGTCACAGAAAACCAAACTGGCAGTAGGCCTATACAATTCTGTATATGCACCAACTTGACATACAGTTGCGAGTCATGGACTCCGAATGACAGGCATAAAATAGAATACAAGCAATGCAGATGAGATTTCTGGGGATAATTGAGAAGAAAACTCGTACATATAGGGTGAGAAACGTTAACGTCCAGAAGAATTTGAAGATATTCTCTTTAAATGATAAAATTCAAAGCTCGCAACTATGTTGGTTTGGCAACGTCTGTAGAATGAATGAGGAAAGGTACCCGAGACGAGCATGGGAGGCAAAACCAGAAGGCAGAAGAGGAAGAGGACGGCCCGGAACGAAATGAGAGGATAAGATCAAGAAGAGTGTAGAAGGAAAAGGTGCAGCATGGGTCTGTGGACAGGACGAGATCCTCGCCACCAAACGGATAGAAGAGGATGACTAAGGAGAAGAGTTAACTATCACTAAAACTGGGTTCTGTATTTTTTAAACCCGCAAAAAAGGTTTATAATGAATAAATGAACTATTTTACTTGAATATAAAATGCCCGTAATTCTTATGGAATAATTTAAGTCGGCAGTACGAATAAATTCACATTTTAATTACTTATTAGTAGGCCTGCGTATTTTTATTGCACAAATAAAAAGTAAAGAAACACAAACAGATTCAGTAAATGACGGACGCCACCCAACGGGTAGAAGCGGATGACTTAGACTAAGAAAAAGAAGATATCTACGGAAACATACTAAAACTCAAAGATTAGGGCTATATTATTTGTCGTTTAGTCATTATGCTTATAAATTTAACTAAAAAACCATGTGCAACAGCTGAAAATTGTTAGTGTTTATTGAACAATTGTCTAGTAAAAGGCTAAAAATTTTAGGGTAATCGTAATTTTCGTAACTTTATTATTATTGAGAAATTATCCAATGTTCAACTTCATGTAATATAATAATGTAAGTGTATTTAGTTCAAAATAGTCAGCGTGTAATGCAGACTGGGAATCTTACTAGTGTTGTAACCCCATAAAATAAAATTTTATGACAAATATCATAAATATTACTACACAATAATGTTAAAAAATACCCGATCGACGTTTTAGTTAATTAATTAACCCGTTTTAATTTCTTTAATTCAACCCGATCATTAAATTAATTAAAGAAAATTGCGTCACACGAATAAGTATTCAGTGCTGTCACTAAACAACAGAACTTTACACGTTGGCAGTTTTTAATAGCCATCGTAAATATTATTTATTACGACTGTTGTAGAAAATATAGTATTTAGGTGATGACCTCAGATCATAATCTGTGCGAGGAGAATCGAGTCTCCTCCGTGTGTGAACTATCAATCGATGTCAACCCAACAATGATTCTCTTTGTATTAACAACAACCACGCCCGGTTCTTTGTTGTGAAACTGAAAGAATCCCTTTTCATAAGAACATATCTGGAATGAAAAAATCTTTTCATACGATCGATAATTCGCGGAAGGAAATAATTGTTCCATAAGACATTACGATGTCGCCGGAAAAACTACTACGTTCATTAAAATTATTATAATAGACCTAAATAGCACTAATTTAATTAAAATTTAATCGTAATTAACTCCTGTCGTTATGTGCGTTAGTTAGGAGTTGGGTCATTGTGAGGGAGACTGTAAGGTGTTAATAGTGCGACAATGTGGCGAGCGTTACCGTAGACCGTCGTTGCGACTCTCGGACAAGTACCCATGATGGAAGAATTCACTTGAGACGGATCTGCCTCGGTTCCAACGCAAGGGTTCTTCACCAGGGCACGGATTTAAACTTCGTCGTAATATCTTTGTCATAACAAGAGCTTTCTGGGGGAAAGCGTATCCAGGCAGATCAAAAATTACTATTTCTTTTATGAATTTGCTAACTGCTAAATTTTTTTTATTGTTCGACTAAGCTTTTCGTCATTACTGACATCTTCAGTAATGACGAAAAGCTTAGTCGAACAATAAAAAAATTATAGCAGTTAGCAAATTCATAAAAGAAATACTAAGGATGGCTGCTAATTTAAACAATACGAAAGATCAAAAATTGTTCTTGAGGGAAGAGTTTTGGAACAAGTCTCCGAGTTTAATTATCTAGGTCGCGTTATATAGGTATAGACCCTTCGGAATAAGGAATGTTGACAGACCAAGAGCAAGATGGGGAGATATTAGTGTGAAGACGGAACAGGCAATGTACCTAATTCGTGAAGAAGGAGAAGAAATATCTTTTTCCGGTTTAGGCTGCTGGACCTGTTCCTCTTTGCCAACGTTCCAATCGGCGTCCCACACTATAGTGTTCCTCAGGTTTGTAATAATGCAGCATTTTAGATATGTGGTTCACTTCTATTCTGGTCAGGTGTTCTTCCTAATTCGCCATATATCTTGACCGATTTACAGTGCCTATGCCTCTTGACAGGTTGCTTTACATCTCTTGCAGTCCCGATTTTGTAAACGCAAAGTCCAGAGGCGCAACGTCCGTGCAAGAAAAAAGGATATTAGAAAATACCCTTAGTCTAAAATTAACTAAACTTATAAATAATATGATAAATTCGAAAGATGCGAATGGATCCTCTTTGTATTATTGGAATATGTAGTATTAGTGACAATGTAACAACGGAATGGGTATGTACTGGATCTGCTCCAAGTTGGATGCCGATTCTGACCAAAGCAGAAGAACCTCTTGGGTAAGTCTTGCTATGGAGCGGGTAAGCCACTCCAGTCAGAGGCGTATTTACGCGTATGTTTGCCGTCTACGGGCTATACATGTTACGGCCCCCTCCGGTCCAATTTTACCCAACCACACGTTCCCCCCCATTACTAAAAAACGTAAACAGTTGACAAAGGACTGCTGAAAAGTCGTTTTGAAAGATAGTGTTTGTGGCCAAATTTAACTTTTCCTTCATTTAACGTCCCGGTGGGGGGGAGGCTTGCTTACAGTGTGCCCAGGGCGCTTTTGATGTCAAACGAGGCCCTGATTTCTTGAGATGTTAGAGTTTATACAGAGAGATAGTAGGTAGGTCGTGTAATTACTAAGAAGAGACCAGACCATACCAGTTAATACAAGGCCATCTTACGAGAAGGGCGAGGGCGAGTCTTTGGCGTCTTATAACCGCAGCTTCACGGCCAAGGTACGGTGGTCCTGCAGGTTGAGGGTTTGGTGACTGGCCTAGTAAACTGTCCACGTAAAAACACCATGACAAATAACTTCGCCAACGGCTGCCAAATGGGCGGATTTAAGTTTAACATATGTAAAAACACCAAGACAAAATAGCAACCTCAACGAAGAATTAAGAAAAACTACTTTATAATTTGGTTGAATTTATTTTTTAAAAGCAAGTTTATTATCAAGAAAAAAACACAAAGAAAACGATGCTGACAGTCTTCGGTACCATAAGTAGGTTAGTTCTACGGCCGTCGTCGTCGTCGTCACTTCACGATGTAGGCTTATAGTCTGTTCACGATGTAGGGCCTACTCACAGATCTTCTGCCAGCTGGTTTGTAGTCTACAGCGCGCTTTACTAGCCTCTGGTGGTCCATTCTGTAGACGTGCTCCAGCCACTGCTGACTTCGTTCTTCTGTCTTATCACTGATGGAAAATATATCCAGTTCGCCCAGTATCCAGTTCATCACGCATTTGACCCCTTAGACGATAATCAATCACGTGCCTTAAAAAAAACATTTCAGGGATTTGTATATGCTGCTTTTCTTTCCCAGTTATCGTCCATGTTTCACTAGCATATGTAAGAACAGGTATCGCCATAACTTTAGAGAACTTCATTATAGTATCAGTTCTTGTTTTGTAGTTCGAAAGTATGGGAGTAAAGTATTGAGTATTTACGCAGATTGGAGAGATGATAATGAGGGGTTATATAAAAAAATGTACAGAAATGAATTTCTTAAACATAAACTCAGTATCAGTAGGAAAAAAAAATGTTCTCGCCAATGAAAACGTCACACGATTGATACCTCCTTATTGTCTGTAAATTATTTTGCTGAAAATATAAATTATAAATAAATAATTATAATTATAATCATAGTAATAATAATAATTATTATTATTATGATTATTATTATTTATAACTATATTTGTTATATAAATTATTTTGTCCTTAAATGATTTGGCGTCAAATATAATTGTCAAGAAAGTAACTGGCCACGGCCAACCAAATAGAAAAGCCAACGACGTTGTTTTTAACGTCTTGGTATAGTGTTTGCGTTGATTATGAGTTTATTGGCTTTCAGACCCAATTACCGTCACAAGTACTACTTAGTCACTTCTTTCTGGTTGTCTACTGTTAATCAAGTTTTATTTTATGTTCTACAGCCAAAACGTGTTAACGCAGCAATAAACACACTTACGCGAACTTAATATTAATTAATTCAGCTCATTAGTCGTTTGATTTGTTGCTGCTACTGTTAATATTGTTATTATTATTACTATTATTAATATTGTTATGGTAATTTGTTTATTAGAGTGTATGCAAATTATATATGCCTGTATGATTACATATTCATTACTTGAGTACGCCCGATAATAACTATTCCGTTTTGGCAAATTAGTAAATATTATTATTACTATTATTAGTTTGTGGTTTGTTTCCGTCGTTGTTGCTTTTACTGTTGTTGTTGTTATTATTATTATTATTATTAACAGCATCGTTGTTGTCATCGTCATCGTCTTTTGTGTTATTAATATTGACCTTTCTCGGAACCTGTTAGATCACTGTTGCAGGTCTGTATACACAAAATAAAAGGTAAGCTACTTTGTTATCTGAACCAAACAGAACAAGTGACTTGGTCTTGGCTCATATCTCTCGGTTAGTTGATGAGTCCAGCAGAGACAAACGATGAGTCCAGCCGAAAAAAAAAACTAACGCGTTTGTCCGGTTCAACAATATGATTAGCACGTTTGACATTTTCATAAAAACTATCGTTTTTGACTTGTGATTGTCTGTCTCTTGAAAATCATAATTGTTTTATCCTTTTGTATTAAAAGTAACAATGTTTTATTGTTTGATAAATCAACAAGAACGCATTTGTCGACAATTTATTAATGGGTAACTTACGACTAAATAATTTGGAATTTTGGATACGTCTTAAGTGCCTAAATATTTATTGGTGGACTAGCTAAAAAGCTGCTCGTAGTTCATTTTACCACCACCAGAGGGTGATAGTGTATTACCATTGTCTTGGAGACGATCACCGTAATGTTGGTTCCCGCTTCGTGCTCGCATCTAACTCGAAAGACGACACCTGTAAATCTTCTTATACTAAGTGTCACGATGAATCTGAATATAATCTGATTTCAGAAATTAATGTTTTTCAGTTCAGATGTGCAAAATAAGTAAAGGCCATGTTTCTGTTTCGTAACCCAATATAATCAAACGTCTATCTGTAATCCTTATATACAGTTCTGTACGCCTTAAAAAGATGTTTTACACGTTTTTTTGAAGGTTCACACTTTCTGCAGTGACACGGATTCAGTTTCCGACTGAAACGGCAACCTGATTCAGCAGGGGATTGACTCTGTCCCCAAGACCAGTTATCCACATTTTCTCCACGAAAGTTTATGTTACATGGAAATCATCATCATCATCACCACCACTCCAAGAACTAGGCCTTAGGCCTGTTCCGGAACTCATCCTCCTCGGTCTACCGGCATCTCTCTTACCAGTAGCTTGATAACCCAAGGCAGCCACAAGGTAGACGGATATCAGGCATGCGATTCAAGTGTTCACACCATCTCATTAAAATACAATCATATTACATGAAAATAAAATCCTTAATTATGTTTTTTGTTACATATCAAATAGCCTGTTAGAGTAGTTCGCTGCGAGGATTTAATATCAAATTGCGTTCATCCGAAGACCTAACAGAATGTTGTATATCGTAATCTGGACGCCTGATAGAATGTGATATGTCGCATCACTCGTTTATGTTAATTTTTGTGCACTGTTATTAAAGGTTCATTTCAACGTACAATGGTTGACAATTCAGTTAAAAAGTATGCAGACATTTATAACAGGTCATCATCTTCTTAACGGTTTTAGGCTTTAGCGGCCTGTTCCTATTCCACGGTCCAACTTTTCTTCTGCCTCTAGGATTGTAATCTTTCGCTATCTTCGGTATTCTACTTTCTTCCATTCTATCTATGTGTTGAATCCATTTTCTTCTGTATTCTTAAAAAGTCTTCATTAACTGCAAAAATATCTAAATCACTTCTTACCTCCTCACAAGGCCGTAGCAAGCGGGGGGGGTTAGGGGGTTAGAACCCCCCCCGAAATGTTGAGGTAAAAATAGAAATTTTTTAGGATAAAAACAAACGTAAATAAAAATATAATGAAAAATGCTCTTATAAAAAAGGAACTGTGCAATAATTCAGTTATTTTGTGTTTCTGGTACTGCATCTACAAAAAGCAAACTGTGCGTTTGTTTCCTTCCGTGAGTACATAGCTGCCTTTGTAGGAAGGAAAGCACTAGTTTCTTGGAAAACCACGTGGCTAACACTTGACAGCCCTCATCTTTGTTGGCCGCCGACCTTCAAACAATAGATACTGAAGGTGCCGAACTTACTCTGTGAATATCTTGACCACGTGGGTTACAGTTTGTGTGTTGCCATTTGGTAATGACGTGCTCTTCATCTTCAGTAAATTAGTGAATTATTGTGCTTGCTTTAGTTGTAGAGGGACGTACAAGAAAGAGACACAAAGTAAGTAAAATGTTTGCATTTTTACGAGTCTTTCCATTATATGTCTAGTCTACATGTCATACAGTTGTGCTAGAGATATCAATGTATAGGCCTAGTATTATATTTTTTGTATTATATTTAATTAGAACTGGGGTTATGACTATTAACTTTACGAATTTCCTCCGTAGGTTATAAAGATTTGTAATTATATAAAAAAACGCTCTTGAATGCTTAATTTAATTAAGAATCTTATTGATAGGATTTTCGATCCCGGAAATATAGTTAATTCATTTAATTGATTACACTCTTAAGCAGTGGCGAGTTGTGACATGCAAAATATATCGACTGTGTTTTACACCTTCGTGGAATACAAATACTATGCAATCATTTTCAACAATGCTCTCTACCATGCGAAATTATTTTTCTAGTTTCTTTTATTTATTTTTAGGAGACGTTAAACTATAATGGCTAAACGTCCAGGCTCACAACTGTCGATAAAGAACTTTCTCGCCAAGGCTAAGAAAACCAGTGACATAGAGCCCAAAGAACCTGCAGAGCCTGTTGCAAGTACTTCTACTGTAAATGAAAAGTAATATCAGAATTCGACTTTTATCCTACTGTAAATTCACAAACAAATCCTGAGCATGATGATTGGCATAATGTTGAGGTAGGAAATTATGTGCACACTCCCGGTGATAAAATTGATCGGGAAACCAAACTAAATGTTCTGAAAAATCCATGGGTTCCTAAAATGGAAATTGAATTCCCACCTAGTGAGAAAAGAAATCTAAGATTTCAAAGACAGTGGCTACATCGTTTTCCCTGGCTTGCCTACGCAAAAACTGACGGGGCTCTGTGTAAATATTGTGTGCTATTTTCAAAAGATACAGCTGGTAAAGGTGGTCATCAGAAATTGAAATCGTTAGTCAAAGAACCCTATAAAAATTGGAAAGATGCTTTAGAATTATTTAAAAGTCATGAATCCAATACATACCATAAATAAGCAATGATTTCAGGGAGCAACTTCTTAAGTGTCTCCATCGAGCCTAACCGTGACATAAGAAACATCATTGATTCAACAAGGAAGAAACAGGTAAAAGAAAATCGAGACAAGTTATTTTCCATAGTTGAAACTATCAAGTTTTGTGGTCATCAAAAATTGAAATCGTTAGTCAAAGAACCCTATAAAAATTGGAAAGATGCTTTAGAATTATTTAAAAGTCATGAATCCAATACATACCATAAAGAAGCAATGATTTCAGGGAGCAACTTCTTAAGTGTCTCCATCGAGCCTAACCGTGACATAAGAAACATCATTGATTCAACAAGGAAGAAACAGGTAAAAGAAAATCGAGACAAGTTATTTTCCATAGTTGAAACTATCAAGTTTTGTGGTCATCAAAAATTGAAATCGTTAGTCAAAGAACCCTATAAAAATTGGAAAGATGCTTTAGAATTATTTAAAAGTCATGAATCCAATACATACCATAAAGAAGCAATGATTTCAGGGAGCAACTTCTTAAGTGTCTCCATCGAGCCTAACCGTGACATAAGAAACATCATTGATTCAACAAGGAAGAAACAGGTAAAAGAAAATCGAGACAAGTTATTTTCCATAGTTGAAACTATCAAGTTTTGTGGTCGACAAGAACTTACTCTCAGGGGAACTAAAGATTCAGGACCCATATCGCTAAAAGATGAAGAGCCTTTTCATAATGATGGCAATTTTAGGGCTTTATTAAGGATGAGAATACTATGTGGTGACCGAAAATTGATCAATCACACAGAGAGTATGTCTTTAAATGCCTCTTACATGAGTCCAACAGTCCAGAACGATCTTATTCAGATATGTGGAGAAATTATTCAGAAGCAAATTGTCAATGATATAACTGAAGCCAATATGTTCTCCATTTTAGTAGATGAAACTGCAGACATTGCTGGACATGAACAGCTATCTCTCTGTGTACGATATACAAAAAAAGAAGATAATTATTATGTGTCAAAAGAGGACTTCTTAGGCTTTGTTCGTCTTCATCATACTACCGGACAAGATATAGCTAGGAATATAACTTCATATTTGAAAGATCTTGGTTTGGATTGCAAAATGATAGTCGGGCAAGGCTATGATGGTGCCTCTGTGATGAAATGATCATTCAAAGGCGTGCAAGCACTAATCAGAAAAGATTATCCAGAAACTCTGTATGTCCATTGCTGTTCCCACTCGTTAAATCTAGCTTTATGCCACTCGTGCAATTTACAAAGTGTAAGAAACTGTGTTGGTACAGTTAAGACTACGATCACTTTTTTGAAGAGCTCTCCTAAAATAATGAGTGTATTGCAATCAAATAAATCTGACTCCCAGTGGAAAACTTTAACATCCATGTGCGAGACTAGATGGGTTGAAAATCGTAGCAGTCTTTTGAAATTCAAGGACCTTTTCAAACCTATTCTCACCACGTTAGAAGATTTAAGCGATGATCCAGACATGGATACCTCATCCAAAGCATCATCTTTAGTAACAGCTCTGCTTAATGGAGAGTTTGTTCTTAGTCTCTGTTTCTTAGCCAAAGTGTTTTCTTATACCTTGACTTTGTGTAAGGTATTGCAGTCACCTCTCTGTGATTTGAAATCAGCGACTGATCACGTTCAAAATATTGTTGACCTCTTTCAGAATATTCCTATGAATATTGAGTGTGAATTCTCCATTATATACAAGTCTGCAAAATCCTTACTAGCTGATGTTGGCGGAGAAATCACGCTTCCCCGTTTAACTCCATCACAACGTAACCGTTGTAACATACAAACGGAAGACCCAGAAAAGTATTTTCGCATCTCTATGGCCAGTCCACTTCTCGATGATTTTAACAATCAGCTAAAAATAAGATTTCTTGATCACAAAGAAGTATTTGCAAATTTAAACTCTCTTTTACCATCCGTTTGCTGTAAGCCTACTACTTTTTTAGACACTGAAAGCTTGAAGTTGTACCAAAACAAAGTTAATTTGGATCTGTTACAATCAGAGTTTGACCTATGGAGAATTTTTTGGGAGAAGAGGGATGAGACTGACCGCCCATCCTGTGCTATCGAAGCTTTAGGAGAATGTAACGAGGACCCGAATATCTTCATTCTGTTAAATATATTCTCCACTTTGCCAGTCACCACTTGTACACCTGAACGTGCCTTTTCCACATTAAGAAGACTGAAGACCTACTTGAGAAACTCTTGTGGACAGAGTCGCCTCAGTGGATTAGCGTTGATGTCCATGCACAGAAACAGGGACATTTCAACAGATGAAGTCATAAATAAATTTGCATCGAAAAAAGATAGAAGATTGGACTTTGTTTTATAAGTTTGTCTCTTTGAAGATTTTGAGACTGTTGCAATGTATTAATGCCACTGCTGTAACAAATTTAATATAAACCTTTGACCAGTAGCCTATACTCTGTAAATAAAATTAATGTTTTTGCTAAAAACACGAAAAGACGTACAGCAAACTCGATTATCCGTGTGCTGATTATCCGGTTTGTTGGTTATCTGTGCATCCCCGAGGTTTATTGTATTATTTTATTTCCTTTATTTTCGTCACGGCATTTTGAATAATGTGAACTGCGCACTTGGAATTCGAGCGCTCTCTCGTCTGCAAGTGACCTGGCGGCATGCTTTGTTCAAGAATTAAACACCAAACAATGTACTGTATAGCAGTTCTTTGTTGCTGTTCTGTGATAACAGTCATGGCTGATTGATGTCTTGTATAGTTTTTGTACCTCAAGTGTTTTACCAACAATAGACGTAAACAATTTTTATTTCGGCTTACCTTATTGATAACAGTGATAATTGAATGTGTTAAATGTTTGACATTATTGCATTTTCGAACAGTATTGTATGTTCCCTATTATTAACTATTATTAAAAGTTTCGTTGTGCATTAAAAAGCACAAACTCGCATTATCCGTGTTTTCAGCTATCCGTGCGCATTTGTCCGGTGATTAGCCTAGATAATCGAGAGTTTGCTGTATTTTTTTAGTAATATACCTATTTCCAGTGGAAACTCCTGAGCATGTGGAAGGTCTGACGCCTACTCCTAGAAGAATATCCATACTCCCCAAACCTCTCGGTAACCAAACAACCCCCCCGAAAATTTTTTCTAGCTACGGCGTTGCCTCCTCATTTCTTATATGTTTTCGTCTACTACACCTTTTAACTGATCTCATAAATTTCATTTTTGCTGTTTGTATCTTCTGTTCATCTTTTTTCTTTATTACCGAAGTTTCAGAACCATACAGTAGTTCGACAGTCAGGTAACCGGACATTCGATGCCCAATTAAACTGGATGTCCGACGGTGAAAATTAAATGTTTATTAATAAGACGTATTGCTTTTGTTACTAAGAAGACACTTTCACTTTAGTTAAACTTGCGGGGCTTTTACAGCGAAAGATCTATGTACTAGAATGATCCCCGAGCTCACTATGTTGAACGAAGTACATTTATTATAACATAAATTTCAATTCTGGGAAAAATTACAAAAATTCCGATTTCTCTCAATTCCGATTTCCGAGTATACAATCATATCTACAACAAATACTAAAAGGTCGAAATATTCAGATTTGGGTTATAATTCTTTTAGTCTGACGCCCTTCTGGATTTTCAAAAAATTTTTTCAAATTTTTTATCTCTTTTTTGGTCTTTGAAGTCTCAAAATTTTTACATTACCTAAACTTAACATTACATTCAGATGTCAGTTAAAAGTCTCTTTAATTTAACACCCTCACATGAATTTGTGTGATTTTATCATAATTTTCGCCCACGTTTTGAACCGTAACATCCAAATATGTTCAAAATTTTCTAAAAAATAAACACTACATTCAGAGTGCGTTTTAAATTTATTTTAATTTGATATCCACACATGGGCTTTTTTGATATCTCCACAATTTTTCACAATTTTTACCACCTCCCACATTTTTGCCTGTCACCCCCCTTAATAATTTTTGGAGGGATCGATTCAATAGATTTTATAGGGTAAAACTATAAACTCGCGTGTCAAGTTTTACGAAAATCGGTTGACGTATTCAATAATGATCGTGAGGCATACTTCAGATACAGACAAATCTCAAACGGTCGAGTTAAAAGTGAGCACTCTCTTCGCTCGTTCAATTATGTTACCTCTTCATTGTATTTGCAATTCCTTCCTTATTTATACCGTGATGTGAGAGCGTGAGACATCGTGCTTCAACACTACCCGTTTGTTTTGTAAGTCATGCGATATACTGTCTGGTCACTTCGTGAAGCAAGCATCGTTTTATCTGTACTAATCAATACATCGTACTGTTACATTGTCTTATACTATTGTTTTTCAGTATTCTTTACCGTCGCTTTTCGAACACTGTGGAGCTTTGCTAACACTGGCTCATATGACCTTATATTTGGAATTGTTATTGTCGTTTGGATTCTTGTTGTCGAATGCTATTTGCTGTTTGGATTTTGTTCTTCTTTTCTGTAAACCGTACGTTTTTGTAGTATAACCTATTGTTCCTACGTAAAACAAGTTACCTATACAAGTCGTTCCCTGATCTTTATGTTTAGATTTTACGGTCTTACTGAATGCTTAACAAAACGCGTGAGAAGGGCAGTAGGAGCATAGTTACAAAGCAGATATTAATGAGACACGCGGCTTCTGACTTCGATGCAGAATACAGCCACCTTTTCATCGTCCCATTCTATGACCAGTGGAAATAAAACCCTTAGCAAGGGAGTGAAAAATCATTTAGACACATTCAAAAGAAATGTGAGAAGTGATCGCTACGGAAAGTAATGAAAATGCACACTACTAAAAGATGGAACGAAAAATAGCGGCCTTCTTAAGAACATATTTAGGTATAAGCCAGGACTCGCCTTTTTAAAAGTAATGGTAAAGCAGTGAGTAATTATTACCAGTGAGTAAGTGAGCAGTGAGTAATTATATTCGGTAATTATTACCGAATAATACCTTTTCTTTTAATCTTTCATAGTTGACGTTGAACTGACGCCCTCATATAGGCCTGTCTGTCTGTGAGAAACACTTCCCGCACACACGCAGGCGTCCGTACCGCGCAGAAACCAATCTAAGGGAAATATACAGACAGTTATCGACAATTGAGTGCAGAGAATAAGGAGAAATAATAAGCTGCTGCAGGTCTGTGGGGAACCTGGAATATTTGATGAAATAAAAATGGAAAGAATAAGGTAGGCAGGACACACCTACAAAAGATGACAGAAGAAAGAGTTACCAAAGAGTATTCCATGGCAGTCTATGTGGAAGAAGGGCAACAGGATGACCCAAAGAAAAGGTTGCTCAACAGTCTCGAGAGGAGAAGCTCAGAAGACTTGATGTCCGTAGGTGGATTCGAGTAGCGGAGAGGGCGTCCCTACATGGGCTCTAGCGCTGAGGGTGGTCGGATTGATGTAAACAGCATTCTGACTCTAGGAAATCAGTAGGATGTAGGAATGTTGAACGTCAAAGGAAGAGTTGGATGGAAATGAATAGGTAGTACGGTTTGAACGAAAATAGTCGAACGCAGTTTGCAAGAAGTACCGAGAAATATTAATTCTGTCAAATTATTACAGACACCGAGTTTGAATAGTGAACAAAATTCCTCATAACTTCATCACCTACATACACTTTTGCATATTTATTACATTTTACATTTTGATCTTTGCTGCCCCCAAAGTTAAAACATTTCCATAGGAAACACTACATACATATATGGGTCAAAATTCAGTTTAGTCTAACGCTCGGGTGGATTGTTATAGTTTTTTCAATTTTGTTTCCAAAATACTAATAAATTTTGCCGAATATCGGGTGATTGTTAGCTGACTGGTACCGTGTTGCGTTAACAACCAAATTAATAGAAACTGTACGCAGATATACAGTACAGTGTGTGTGTGTGTGTGTGTGTGTGTGTGTGTGTGTGTGTGTGTGTGTGTGTGTGTGTGTGTGTGTGTGTGTGTGTGTGTGTGTGTGTGTGTGTGTGTGTGTGTGTGTGTGTGTGTGTGTGTGTGTGTGTGTGTGTGTGTGTGTGTGTGTGTGTGTGTGTGTGTGTGTGTGTGTGTGTGTGTGTGTGTGTGTGTGTGTGTGTGTGTGTGTGTGTGTGTGTGTGTGTGTGTGTGTGTGTGTGTGTGTGTGTGTGTGTGTGTGTGTGTGTGTGTGTGTGTGTGTGTGTGTGTGTGTGTGACAAAGTATAATGCGATCAGGGATTATTTTAATATGACATGCCGGAAACTTATTTTCACACTTTTTAATTGGCAAGTGAGAGAGAGAGAGAGAGAGAAGGGTGGTTTTATAAACCCTCTTGATGAAATGATTACAGCCTTCTCACCCTGTGCGGAGGCTATCATTGTCTGTGTGCTTACCTTGGGCAACGGTACACAACCCTTTTCGCGTAGGTAACAAAAAATCAACAAGAGGAGACGATAAAATGTTGTGCTTAAACAATACCAAGATGAAATTCATTGAGACAAATTCTTTTTTTTTGTTTTTTTGTACGTGCCGGTAGCTTTTAAATAAAAGGATCATATGCATTTGTTGAATACGTAATGAGAAGACGCAGAGCAGACGTTCAGCCCTTGTTTGTGTTTCTCACGGCCTGCTGGATAGAATACGTTACGGACAGCCAATTTCCGTGCGGCAAAGTTTACGCCGGGTCTCAAACAGCGGACTCTGAGTAACTCAACCCAAGTAAGTAGGAATAATTCTAACTTGGCCCTGATTTGTTGTTATTAATTGTTATTTGCACTACCCGCTTTATACTCACATCTACCTTTTTCTTGATTAAAAGTGATTTAATAGGCCAACTATAAGAATAATTTGTAATACGCTTTGTATCGTGTCATGTTATGATCATATGGGATACGTATCAACAGTGGCGGATTACCCATAACGCTAGGGTATGCTGCAGCACCGGGCACCGGGGCCATAGGTGTCAGTGGGGCCACTTCCAGCCCTAAATCACAACTTTTTTAAGATAATAAATGTAAAAAAAAAAACAAATATTGTCAATACAAAATCACAAAGAGATGTGTGCACACTTGTTGATGATAATAGAATTGAAGCACTTTGTGTCACGAGTAAAATTGCAAGATAGGTTTTTTTTTCAAATCGTTCGAATGGCGATGATAGCATGATACTACAGTCTGTCCAATCAAAGTATTAAACTGGATTATTGATTGTAAAGTGTTTGACGTATTTCAAAATACATACATTTCTTATCGTCTGCTTTGACGATTCCAGTAGCTAACTGCGAATCTGAAATATCATTTTTTGTATTAAAACGCACTAAAGATATATTGAGTTCAACTATGGGAGATGACACATTTATATTCGTTAGCAAGGTTGAATTTTGAAAGCAAGATACTAGATTCGCTCGAGTTAGAGGAAATTATACAAGATTTCGTTAAGGCAAAATCAAGAAAAAAATGGATTGATTACCTATTTTCTAAGCTTAACTACTACTACTATGCTCATTATGATGTCTATTTAGCTAAATATTTGTTGTAATTTGAGAGTTTAATAAAATAATTGTTAACTTTTGAAGTTTTGTATGCCAATTATCAGTGTAAATAATGGGTAAAAGGTTGAGTTTTAAATGGGAGGGGGGCACCAGTCTGACGGCAGCATAGAGCACCAGGCGCTTCTAATCCGCCCCTGCGTATCTTAGTTCATATCAGTAATAACCTAGGTTTTAATTCCACTAATAAAACCAAAAATTTGTCTTCTTATCTTTCATGCGTCAATAAACTAAATCGACAAGAGTAACGAACAATTTACCCTCATTACAAGGGCCCGTAGTGGTCCCCTGAAGTAAACCGCAACTTGACCAAAAAATTATTCACAGCCTGCATTGTGCCTCCACAGGCTTTCTTTAGACTATGTGACGTATTTGGGGATCTACAATTGTGGTTTACTACAAGTATTGTTACGGCATGTTTTGGGAAGCGCTGTAGGGTCGTCACTCCTCTGAAATAACTGTCGTTCCTGGTATTTTGTGTAATTAATGACAGGAACAATTCTACACGTCTATTCGTCTAAGCTGCTTGAGATCGATCAAAATTTTACAATATTTGCAAAACGTTTACTTCCATTTTTATCTCGTGGAGCCCCTACAAATAAAAAACTTTCAAAGCAAACATTACTCTCGGATTTGGGTTAACATTATTTCCTTTATTCTCATGTTCGACATTAAGTTTTACAATTATTCCCAACATTTTAATATATTTTTTGGCGTCCTAAAATTTTTTTAAATTTCAAATTTATATCCAGACTGTGTTTAAAATTATCTTTAACTTGCTATCCCACTTGGATTTTTGCGATTTTTTTCAATACTTTTGTACACTTCTTAGATCTTGATGCCTCAAAACTTTGAAATTTCAAAAACTGAACAACATATTCACATTTTGGGTAAACTCCTGTTTACTTTGATACCCCACATGTGCATGTTGCAATTTTTTCAAAATGTTGACCGTCGTATTTTTGCCCCCTTCACCCTATTTTTGGAGGGATCAATCTAAAAAACCTTAGAGTTATGTAGGTTACATGTGTGGACAAGCACACCAAGTTTTACGGAAATCGGTTGATGCATTGAAAAGTTATGGTGAGACATATGCGAAATAGATAGATAGACAGACAGACAAATGTCAAACGGTCGAGTTAAAACTGAGAACTCGCTTCGCTCGTTCAAAAATTATGTTTCTTTCCCATAGAGTATCCACCGCAACCCATTGCTGAGATGAGACACGATGTACACTACCTTTTCTACGAAAAAACAAATTCTCATGAATTCAACTCTTTGACTAGACCCCCGCCCTCTATCATTGTTCGGACTTGATACCTACATTGTAGGCCCGATAAGAATTTCCCACAATAAGTACGGTATTTTGTGATAATCTTGTGTAAAGTGTATTGAAAATAGATAATAATAATAATAATAAGTCAGCTTCTTTACGTATAACGGATAATATCGAAAATTTATTCGAGTATAATGTATTGTCATAGACAAATGATATGATTTCGTTATTTCTTTATTATCAAATGTTACATTAAAAAATAACGGTCCCTCAAATATTTATTTTTGTTCAAATCAGCATGTCTTAAAAATTATTACGAAAAAAAATTGTTATAGTATTGGTGGGTCCTGTGCCATTATAAAGTTTGCAACCCACTGTTAAAAGTGCATAAGTAATTAAGATACACATAATTTAAACAAAGTGCCAAGATGTCGTCACGCGTTATGGCGTCATCAGAATTTATTTAAGTGATAACGCAGTCGATGACCTTGGCAGCAGTGATAAGAACTGTCGCATTGAGTGGACTGATAGACCGACGAAAACAGACATTTACCGTTTTCATTAAAGTTAATTTAACTTTTCATCCGGTTTTGTGTATTGAAGATTCGCCTTAGTATATAGGTACGGCGATTCTGAAAACTATGGTACGTGACCCGCAAGAAGAGAATGTATCACTTGTTACAATTTACAAAATGCTGCCTGGGTGAAACACTCGGATTTGGGGATAACCGTAACCGCAGTTAGGTTCAATCAGAAAATGACTTACAAATGTTCCTGTTAACAGTCAAGTAGGCAGTGTTCCTGACGGCAAGTCAGCGTACCGACGTCACAAGTGCCAACTATTTGAAAAGTTGTTGTCGAGGTTTTGGGCTAGTACACAGAAACGATGCCCAAGATTATATTCTTTAAGTCCCATACTCTTCGCAAGCGATACAGCACAAAAATAACAATATATAACGCACTTATCAGACCGGTTGTTACTTATGGATGTGAAACGCGGACATTGGCAGAAAATAAAAAAGAAACATTGACAAGGTTTAAGAGAAAGATTGTATAACATGTTTATGGTCCGGTTAAGGAAAGGTGATTTATGGAGAATAAGAAATAACGAGGAGACAGATGAGCTATTAAAGCATGAGGGCATTGTAAGATTCGTAAATGCTCAACGAATACAATGGCTAGGTCACCTAGAGCGGGTGGATGGTCAGCACATGCCAAAGAAATTCCTGAGGGCACAGGTGTACAAAAACAGAAAGAGTGGTCGACCTAGGATAAGATGGTTGGACGATATGCTGGAAGATCTCATAAGAATGGATTATGCTCAGGGATTACGCTGAGACGGCAACGGATAGGAGACATTGGAGAATATTGGTGTTGACAGTCAGGGCTCACGTTGAGCTGAAGATGAAGAAGAAGAAGAAGAAGAAGAAGAAGAAGAAGAAGAAGAAGAAGAAGAAGAAGAAGAAATTTAAACCAATCAAGTTAAGCAAGTATAAATGAATTTGAAAGAGAATTTAAAATTTCGTAAGAAATTAGTTACTGAACAATGCCGTGCGCGCGTGTACGAATGGTTTGCTGTTAGTTATTCTTATTACTCATGCAAAGCGAAGCGTGTTGTGAAAATATGTGTGTTACAGAGCGAACGCGGTTGGGAGGAGTTCCAGCGACGACCGTGATATTATGCAGGCACTGTCGGAGTTGTGATTGCTCGTCGAAACGCGATACCCTTAAAACACCGCGCTCACCGTATCATTTTTAACACCCTTTTGTGCGCCCTTATCTCGATGTACTACGCTGTTTGGAAAACAACAAAACTTGAGAACTAATATTACCGACTTCGGCTGGTACCGTTCACGATTTCCTTACTGTCCTTGTGTTACCTGTGCAACAATCATAACGTCATTACAAAAACAACCTAACCCATTGTTTTCTTCTTATTATTTGTTTTGTTTTGATATTGTTTTATATAACGCAGAAAGTTTTATCGTTTCACAAAACAAAATTGTAGTTTGTTGTTTTGGCTATATTAACGTTTGTAAATTACAATCAAAAATATAATTTATATGTATACTTGCATGGTAGGTATATATATTTCTCATGTCGTAAACAACAAAATATAGTACAATATTTCAATGTGGTAAATTTTTTAACATAGTTCTCCAAAAAAAAGTTTATATATCGTGTAACATGACCTTCGATACGACTTTACTGTACAATTTATTGTAAATGTATGCACGCGAATGTATATATAGTAACACCTCTGACGCAATACTTTAACTTTTAAACAGAGGTCACTACTTCGATTCCCACGCGCGACTTTTTAGGTTAATATCAAAACAAAAACTGATAGTGTATGCAGAGAATTAAAAAACATTATAGGCATACGTTTAGTTAAGAATACGAACCGGTACTGTACCTTTATCCGCTCCCGCAGTAGTTTTCGATATTTCGATTATGCGATTGTTTGGCTTCGATCTTTAGTGAATATCGCACATAATTTTATGTAGGTGAAAGAATTATACAAATTTTAATTTTGTATGTTGCAAAATAGCTGGCGATTGCAGTTGGCGTTCTTAGTCCTTTTTTAATGAAAAATTATTGTAGCAGTAGTATATCACATTTGCGTACCTGTGACACCAAAACCTGATGTTGTTAGGTTAACATGAGAACTGAGATTACACATGGAAAATGATTCGTGTGTAATGTAAAACTCGTATTTTTTTTGCAGAAACTACGAAAAACCTCAACCCGATAGTAAGGCGGAGTGGTCCTTGGGTGGACCTTGCCTATGTCATACATGTCACTTTTTTGTGGCAAAACTCGTTTTTTCGGTAATATTCGTTTTCCAACAAGTAGCCTACTCCTTGTTCTGTGGCTAACCAAAAAGAAACGTCCATTATGCACAATATGTAGAGCGTATGCTGTCATTCCTTAATACATTGTTTTTTTGTGTTTTTCCATTAACCATAAATATTTGTATTTTTCAGTTTACATTTGCTGTTGTGGTTTTGTTAATTTGTTAATTCAAAAAACGTTAGGTTCTTTATTTCAAGTATTACTGTGTCATAAGCATTGTATATATCAGTGATCAGTGAGTCAGTCAGTGGTATTTGGCTTATGTAGATATCTATATCTAGCCGATTTACCCAGCGTTGCTCGGGTTCATAATTTATTCATAGGCTCATAGGCACCTATTCTTGTTCTAACGTTATATTACTTGTATATTGTATAATCTTCCTTATATTGTTACGTTCGCATTCTCACTGGAGGAATACTCTGTAGCGCACCTGTTTAAGAACATGTCATAAACTGTATTCTTATATCTGGAGAAGAACCTGTTGCGCGTGATGCTCCTTCTCGATTTCTAACTCTGGGATAGGGCGAACAGCTAAATTAGTTTTCAATAAAATGTCTACAGTACTTGCACGCGCTGCGTATTTACTGTCTTTTATAATTCATTGTGGTAATGTTGAAATAAGGCATTTGTTAAATTAGTGTCTCCTAAACTTATTCTAACAATACAATAACTCTATAGATTTCAGCTTATCAATTTTTAAATTCAAACTGAAGCAAGTGTATTTATATTGTCTGAACGCTATGATCTGAATACATTTGCTATCAAAACTTTGTTTTTTATACTCGCTTATAACTTACTTCGATCTTAACTTATCCACTTTTAAATTCAAACTGAAACAACTCTGAATTCACACACTATTAAGAAGTTTCTTAAGATGCATACACCACCTTTGATATCATAACCTATATCTTTATTTATAAGAACCGTGGACTCTGGCCCCGCCGTCTTTCGCGGGATCCGACCTAAAACTCCCCGGGTTCCGTGGATGAACTCCGGGGAAGGCCCGTCGGACGACTCCCGCGCTATTTCCTACGCGGGAGACTTCCACCGATGCTATGGTAACCAGAATCTATTCTATTGGGTTGCCATAGTAACCAGATCTAATAGTTTTTAAGACCCAAAGCACCCCCCAAAGGATCTTATCGAAAAAACACTTGTCCTATGTTGGTTCTCCCGTTGCGTAAAATATTTGTGCCAAGTTTGGTTGAAATCGGTCCAGTGGTTTAGGAGGAGATGTGGAAGACCCCAAAGGACCCCCCGAAGGATCGTATCGAAGAAAACACCTACCCTATGTTGGTTCTCCCGTTGAGTAAAATATTTGTGCCAAGTTTGGTTGAAATCGGTCTAGTGGTTTAGGAGGAGATGTGCAAGACCCCAAAGGACCCCATCGAAGAAAACACCTATCCTATGTTGGTTCTCCCGTTGCGTAAAATATTTGTGCCAAGTTTGGTTGAAATCGGTCCAGTGGTTTAGGAGGAGATGTGGAAGACCCCAAAGAACCCCATCGAAAAAAACACCTATCCTATGTTGGTTCTCCCGTCGCGTAAAATATTTGTGCCAAGTTTGGTTGAAATCGGTCCAGTGGTTTAGGAGGAGATGTGGAAGACCCCAAAGAACCCCCAAAGGACCCCATCGAAAAAACACCTATCCTATGTTGGTTCTCCCGTTGCGTAAAATATTTGTGCCAAGTTTGGTTGAAATCGGTCCAGTGGTTTAGGAGGAGATGTGGAAGACCCCAAAGAACCCCCCAAAGGACCCCACCAAAAAAAGCATCTCACCTATGTTGGTTCTCCCGTCGCGTAAAATATTTGTGCCAAGTTTGGTTGAAATCGGTCCAGTGGTTTAGGAGGAGATGTGGAACATACATACATAGATACATACATACAATAAGGGGGGGGGGTTTGCCCCTTAGGAGTGAAAGTTTTTAAAACCGTTTCTTAGTGAGCACCTAAGACCTATGATGAAGCTATGTTCAAAGTTTCATTGATATCCATTCAGTAGTTTTTGCTCTACGTTGATTCTATGTCAGTTAGTCAGGCAAACTTTCCCCCCCTTTTTCTCCCTTTAAAGTCGAATTTCCAAAAATCCCTTCTTAGCGGATACCTACATCACATAAGGAACCTACATGCCAAATTTCAAGTTTCTAGGTGTTATAGTTTCGGAGATTTCGTGATTAAACGTTATGTTTTCCTCAACCATGGCTTTTATTTATTTCAGCAGGAAACTAAAATCCAAAAACTATTGTCATGTAACCTCAGAAATGAAAACAACACGTATTTTCGCTTTGCATTAAGAAATAGGACAATTTAAAATTAGTACACTTCTTTTTTTCCACATAGTAATACATCGATACAATCGCATATTAAAAACAATGAAAATGTACTGCAGGAACGGATAAGGTACAGTTCCAGTGTACGTACGGACACGAGCCTATTGTATGAATCTTAAACGCATGCGCAATACGCGACACAAGTATGTGAGCCCAAACAACACTGAGAATCATTCGGGGAAAGCACGTTGTCATTAGCATACCAACTCTGCTTACTGTATTGGCGTAACGTTGTGACTAACCTCAAAAAATTTTCAAAAGTTACGTAACAACTTGGACTTGTGCGTGTCATAATAATAATATTGTTGCGTAATAACTTTTTTAAATAAAAATGTACCAAGAGTAATCAAATAGTCACGTCGTAACGTTACAGTTTCATGAAATATGGTTAGAAATGAGAATTGATAAGAATATTTCACTCTTTTGGATAACTAAATAATCTTTTTTGACAATAAAAAAATTGGAAATAATAACAACACCAATTAAATGAGTTTTCTGTTAGTTACGTAAGGCACGAAAAATGCGGTGTTCAACTTTTTTTTTCTAAATGTGTAAGATAGAAATCCGTACTAACCTGTAAATACAGATGGCAGCTCGCTGTTTCCGTACGAAACATTCGTTAGCAGAGAGACAGCACTTCCAAACAACAAAAGTGACGCCAAGTCCGCGACCGCGAGAAGAGAGGGGACAATTAAAAGGGTATTGGCCTAGATCAGTGCTCGGCTTGTTGTTATCAGTAGGCTTTTTATTTGCATTTGCGAGGCAATGAACGATAACTCGGGTACAGTTTTTCATAAATTTTGCGAGCACAATTAACAAACAATACGGAGTTGTTGTGGAGCAATGCGATTCCGATGCGCCCGATTTCTTGTCTTCTCGCATAATTTTACTATAAATTTTTATTGCTCAATTAGATCGGAAAGAGAGGGACAGACATACAATATGACAATAACCGAAAAATGCAAGGACAAACTTGTAATTAAATTCACGCTCAATAAACAAAAAAACTAGGTTAACTATCTTATATAAAGATAAGTCGGAAAACAAAACTGTTAAAACGCGAGAGATTGTTAATATTAATCAAATATAATAATCACATATATTTGCAGTCAGCTGATTCAAAAGTTCATTATTTTTCAAAAGCTACATTTTCAGAGTCAGCAGGTTGGAGACTATAAAATAAGTTATTTTTTATTTCATTTAGAAAGTTTCAAATGCAACTTTACAATTTGTAAGAAAAAAACTTTCACGACATTGAGAGAAAACTAAAATGTAAAAGCAGAGAAATAAAGTGAATACTTGCATTTGCAGAATTTCTAAAGAATAAAAATTATATCCTGTGTGCAAGGAATAGTCACATAACTATTCAATTAATTTTATGTGAACTTATAGCCTTATATGTTCCCAGTTATCCAGTAAAGTCGTTTGTGTGTGTGTGTGTGTGTGTGTGTGTGTGTGTGTGTGTGTGTGTGTGTGTGTGTGTGTGTGTGTGTGTGTGTGTGTGTGTGTGTGTGTGTGTGTGTGTGTGTGTGTGTGTGTGTGTGTGTGTGTGTGTGTGTGTGTGTGTGTGTGTGTGTGTGTGTGTGTGTGTGTGTGTGTGTGTGTGTGTTCAATTAGGCTAATGTATAAAATTTAAAAAAATTTAAACTGAAATAAAATGTTAAAATCGGCCTTAAAGTATGCATCAATTTGTGTTCATTAAGTTTTTTTACTTAAAAAATAATATTCATTATTAATTTCAGCCAACCAGAGTGAGCACGACTGCAGGAAAACATTTTGTAGGAAAAAATTCTTGTAGCTACAGGATTCTGTCAAACAATAGTAGCCTATCATTTAGCCTACAAGCTTATATAATGGACCACACATTTTAGTGGTTCCAATCGCTTTCCTTTCTCCGATAGAAGAAATAATTCCTTCACGTTGACGATACTCTTCTGGACAAAATACTAGACAAAAGGTAACTGGTTTGAATCGTCCTGAAACATATTCAATAATAAACGAAGAAAACGTGCGGTTCTATGCCTAATTATTAATGAGAATGGTTCTCTGTAGTACTACCGGCGTATTAAGAATCTTAGTTAGGCCAGACTGTCAGGTTAAGCATGGCCGGCTCCAGTAGAAGGCCGGAACATTAAACGTGGCAACGTTGCGTCTGAGGCCTATAAGCATAGTGTAATATAATAGCCTAAGTGAACATGCTATATTTTGACTTAATTTCATAGCATTACTAAAATCATGAGAAAGAGCCTATTTTTGGTTAAATCTAAATTATAGGTCTGTGTGCACTTAGTATTAGGCCTATACGTTTAAGTTGAAGAAATTAGTGAATTAGTGTTACGCCAAATGAATTAATTTTATTCGAATTACTGAATTTGTATCATATGAATGAGTTAATTATTATATTTCTTAAATAATATAACTGTATTTTACATAATAAACTTTTAATTTGAAAAATGAAGAACCTGCTGTTAACTGGCAATTAAAAATGACGCGATTTGATTATTGAAATACATAAATTAAGAGATCGTCTAGTCGGCCTCAAAATATCAGCTGGTTCCAGTGTTTAATATTCCAGCCTTCTACTAGAGCCGGCCATGACTTAAGCCATAGGGTTCACAAGATAGGTAGTGTGACCAGCATCATCTGTCAGCATTCCTCCAGGCACCCATATTCATAGGCTGAGTTGATCTGGTGCCTAAATCTAAATCTAAATCTTGATTTTACCATGCACCCGGGAATAAAAAGCAGAACCTCTACGTCAGTAACCAGGCACCGTACCAACTGATCTGCTAGGCTCCTACCAATTTAATGATAATGTAATGTATTTATAATATAAACACACTTATTGCTTACTAAAGGTACCTATAATCTCAATCTTCTATTGTGGTTTATTCATTGTTCATAACCTAAAGATACCATACATATGATTTATAATAAAGTTTTAATTACTCACATTCTAATTTCAATCGATGTCGGTCATAGACCATCCTCAGGACATATACACTGTGCACTCGCGATCACACTATTGTAAAACAGATACTAATTACAAAAAACGAATTCGTAAACACTAATTAATAATCGTGAAACGTACGTTTGTGTCCAAAGTTTCTCGAGAACTGTTTTATTTCTCGAGAACCGGAAAAGTTCTCAAAAAACTTTGGTCACAAACGTACGTTTCACGATTATTAATCAGTGTTTACGAATTCATTTTCTGTAATTAGTATCTGTTTTACAATATTGTGACCGTGAGTGGACAGTGTACGCGTATATGTTCTGACGATGGTCTATGACCGAAATATATCGAAATTAGGAATGTCAGTAATTAAAACTTTATTATAAATCATACGTATGGTATCTTTAGGTTATGAACAATAAATTCTACCTATTTGTAATGGCAAAAAAAATATCACGATATCACAGAAGAGACAATGATCGATCACGTGCACAAGACGCCGCTCAAAAATATTTTCAAACGACCGTCTACTAATGTTGCAATCGTTGCTCTAGTGAAACCATTCTAAGTGTGTTCTCTACGAAAACATTTTAAATGTCACAAATTTTTGAAACCCAGTTACAGCGGGCGATATTTACGTTCAATAGCATTATACAAGACGATGGGCTACAGATCTCTGCTACAAAATCTAAAACGATGGCATTTCAGGGCAGGTATCATATAAGAACCAAGATAGTCGTGAGCAATCAGATTGTGGATCAGGTTAGTAATTTTAATTACCTGGGTTGTAATATCTCATATGGAACTGTTATTGATTGGGACAGTAAGCTAACAAAAGTTATACGCATCTGTACAACGATTCATAGGTACCTGAAAAATAAAACACAGAAGGATACCCGAATGAAATTTTATAAAACTGTGGCTGTCCCCAAATTGCTGTATGCTAGTGAGACATGAACACTTGGTAGAAGGGACGTGCACAGGATTCAGGCAGCCGAAATGAAATTTATAAGAGGGACGCAAGGTTGTTCTCTCTTGGATCGGAGAAGGAAAGAGGATATTAGACCGATTTAAACATTGTATCATTGCATCAGAAGATTGAAGACCACAGAAGGAGATGGTGTGAACACTTGAACCGCATGCCTGATATCCGTCTACCTGTGTCTGGCTTGGGTTATCAACCAACTGGGACGAGAGATGTCGGTAGACCGAGGAAGAGATGGGTTCTGAAACAGGTCTAAGGCCTAGTCCTTGGAGTGGTAATGATGATGATGATGATTAATTTTAAAACGTTTGTTAGACGTATCAAATAACAAACTCATACATTACAGATTAAATTTTGAGAAACAAAAGTAAATACACTGCGATTCTGCAGATAAACGAACGCGTTTGTTGAATATTTATGTGAAGTCCACTGGCTCGATGCCCACGCGCGCGTTAACCAGTTTTGTTCAAATACCACAGCATTACAACAGAGATAAGTAAGTTACTAATGTAGACGTTATTGTCACAATAACGCGTACAATATGCTACGCTCACTCTCTGCACATATCTTTATTTACTAATGCAGAAATTGATTTTACCTTGAGGAAAGCTGTGTCCACTTATATCAGACATACAGTTAGTGAGAATTTACATTCGCCATGTTAACAGTTTCAGAAGCAAAATTAGTATATAACAGGATTATAGTAGGCCTACAAGTGCACAACAGTGTATTACATCTCACGGCAAGTTTTACACACACGTAGAAGAAATGAATGGTCTCCACAATTCGCAGAACAAACCCTTCATCATCATCTTCTTAACGGTTTTAGGCTTTAGCGGCCTCTACCTATTCCACAGTCTACCTTTTCTTAGACCTAAAAACTTTTCTTCTGCTTCTAGGGTTGTAAACTTTCGATACCTTCGGTATTCTACTTTCTTCCATTCTATCTATGTGTTGAATCTATTTTATTCTGTATTATTTAATCCTTTCAGTAATTGGAAAAATATCTAAAGCACTTCTTACCTCGTCATTTCTTATATGATCTCGTCTATTACACCTTTTAACTGATCTCAGAAATATCCTTTCTGCTGTTTGTATCTTCTGTTCATCTTTTTCCTTTATGACCCAAGTTTCAGAACCATACAGTAATGTAGGTATTGCCATTGTTTTATAAAATTTTATTTGCGTTTCTTTTCAACATTTATTTCCCAACGTTCTCCAAATCGTTCCACACATTCTTGTGAAATTCGTCACTTTATTTTCTATATTTCTATCTTGATCACAAGTAATGTCACGTCCAAGATAGTTGAAATGTCTTACTCGTTCTATGTATGTGTTGTCTGTGCATATTTTGGTCCGAACCGGTTCATCTCTTACAAAGGCAATTACTTTTGTTTTTGATTCAGATATGTTACAGTTATATTCTTTTCTTATTTTATGTAAGATGTATGACAAACTCTTTAAAGTTTTATTATAAAGATGACAAACTCTTTACACTCTTTCTAACATTCTTCAAATGTTGTATAATAGTAACGGTCAGTGAAACGCAATATTTATTGTCTTGGTCGGAGAAACGCTGCACACTTTGAGGAATCTATTTATTTAGGAAACGGAATCGCGAAGGATGTAAAGCGTGAAGGAAATAAGCGGCTAAAATGCCTTTCTGGTACAAAATAATATCAGTCAGCTGACCAGGAAAAGACTGTAGAACTTTGTGGGTGGGTGGCCCTGCACCCGGGCGTGAGACAGACGATAATTAATAAGGATGAAACAGCTGTTAATGTCATTTAATGATTATGTTACAGAATTATCTTAAATATGAACTGAAGAGCCAAAGTAACTGACAAAGAAGTTTATCAAGAGAGCTGAAGCTATCTAGAGAAGTTTGAAAAAAAACATAGAACAGTAATTTAAACAGGTCTTGTTCTATGTTGTGGGTGGCTTGTGGCCAAGACACCATTGGAGGTAAAAATTTCTGATCACGACCAAACGAAAATTCATCTGAAGGAGAACGCAGTCCTGAATAGGATGCCAGATGGAAGGTTGGCTAAGGAAGTTTGTCAATACAAACCAATTGGGCAGAGAAATATAGGAAGACCTAGGCAGTGTCGGTGAAGTGGGTGTATTCCATTGGGACCGGGACAGGTGATTCGCCTAGCCCTTGACAGAAGAACTAGCAGAAGAAGGACAACATAATAAAAATCAAACACCGGTTTTCCGAAAACAAGTGGCCTCAAATAGGATCGATTGGGGAGTCATGTGTACGGCGCTTGTATTATGACCTTGGATGGACGCGAACTTGAAATTTTAATAACTCGGTGACGTGATTAACTTGGTTTCATCATTAGTATTGTACTATGTAGACATAGAAGGTGGGGAATAGACATAAACAAACAAGAAATTGAGATCTAGATAGGCCTTCAGTACCGCAAAAATAGAAGAGGAAGAAGAATAGGGGCTCAGAAGAACAGACTTTACGTGTGATAATGTAGACATACGAACTATTGAGGACGGACGTAATAAATTGATCCAGGACTCTGACAAGAAAGCTAACAGTCTACCAACAGAACATTGTAATCAACCAGCTTCCTTCTGGACGGCTTGACCTTCATTCTGATAAGGTTTAGTAACACCTGAAATACACAGACCAACATGACTTTTTGTGGTTATATTGATAACGATGATGACAGTCCTTAGGAGAACTCGCGCACTTGTAGAAAGTCACTGCTGAACAAGTATAGTACAAAAATTTATGTAAACAGTTATCACTAGGTATACTTATACCGTATACAATTATATTATTTTGAAACTTATACGGTACAAAAACGTAAAATTCGAACAGTATACAGAATAATTACAATGAACAATTAGTTATACTGCAATGAGTACTTTCCTATATAGCTATCGATTTCTGTCTTAAAAGAAGCATACAGGCAAAATACAAACATATAATAATCGAGGTCAAATACATGTATTTAAGTAGGTGTATGTATGAAGGTATATACGGGACATACAGGACACGGGATGTAGAGAGAGTCTTAGAGTTAAACAGTTTTTCTTAATATTAGTTTTGACAGTTCTCCGGGCTATTAGGCCGTAGTCCAAAACTGATATTTTTATTATCAATCTTTTGCCACAGTACTGTGGAAAACTGGTGAAAAACGTACCAGTTGCTGATCAAGTCGTTACACTGAAGATGGTCTCCAATGGTGGGGCCGAAACGTCCATGCGGCAGCATTGGACCACGGCCTAACAGCCCGGAGAATTGTCAAGCTAATAAAACAGATTTGACCGGCCGTGGAAACCTAAGGTACCAATGAAACAGTTTTTCGTTTGTTCTGTTCTTTTGTTTTCAACGAAACGAAACCAACAGTAAATAAATAAATACTTTCTTTCGCAGTTAGTAGTTACAGATAATAGGTAAAACTGAAATAGATGATAAAAGAAATTCTTCTTGAGTATATATGCAACAGTGCGCGAGTCTGTCCTATCCTGTTAGCTGATAAATAATACAGGTATGCGTGTACGAGGCAATACAGTACAACAATCTGAACAAAATTTATTAATTACAATGTTATTTTAAACGAAAGACGCTACTAGAAAATACTATAGACGTTTCCAGTGTTCGGTAATTGGGTTTCACATGTATAAAATAATAAGATTACAAACACACACAATTTAATAACGATTTAATATTACTTTGTACGTTTTTCGTTAATTGAGGTTAATTATTTATTTTGTTAAATAAGGCCATCGAAGATTTTTTTTCTCCAAAGAGATTGCATTTTTTCTTTTTGTTTTTACTCATTTGTTGACCCGTGTTGTATCGATTTCCTTACATAAACCTATTAGGTTCACACGAATTTATAATTACATTATAGTCGCGGGTTTGTCAATGTATGTAAGAATTTAATCAAAGTTCAACGCTCGCCAAACAAAAGCCGAGCTGAGCCGAGCCAATGTGCTAAATGATTGGAGTGCAGCAGTCTTGAATGATCGGGCCCGCGCGACGCGTACGTTTTTTATGGCCAGTCGTGTACTCAAGTGTACGAATGCATGCATATATGCATGCATTAAAAAAAGAATGCTCTCGGCTATAAGGAGACAAGCCATTACGGTCTATTATCGTATGCGTACACGTGTTAGTCTAGACCTTATAAGCAGCAATCTTATGACGATGCGTTGTATAAAAAGCCATGACCTAGGCTAAACATTGAGGTAGGCTCGCATTGACAGTGCGGCGTGTGTTGCATATTTGTGTGCGAATTTCTTACCACGTTGTCTCGAAACCGCGGTTTATTTTTCTTAAAAAATTTGAAAACATCGATTTTCAGTTCGCAGTGCCGGAAACTTTACTTGTGTATCGTGTTTAGTAAATTGTTTTAAAGGACCAGTTGCACTCGCGTGTATATAACAACTGTGAATTTTGTGATTTGTTTTGTGTGTTTTTTTTTTAAATACGGAAAACTTATTTCTATATATAAATGACACACTCACATTTTCTTGAAACTGTGCATAAACGATTGCACCCAACGATTATGTCCCCCCCACCGCTTCTTTATCCTCTTCGCTAACCAACCCTTCCATAGTTTCTCCTCTCTTCATCGTCGCTCGCATCTCCCCCCTCCCTCATGTGTGCCGCTCTCCAAACACTTCTCCTCCGCTCTATGCACTCGTCGCTCCCCTGTTGTGTTTTATTTTTTGTGCCCCATTTCTATTTTTTCCCCGTGTTGTTTGTTGCATCCATGCATCTCTCTCCTTCTCTTTCTGTCTTTCTCTTTCTCTCTCGCTCTGTGGCAGCAGCAGCATTGCCTGCCTGCATTGCCTGTTGCCGCTTCACTTTTCTGTAGTTAGAGGTTAAGGAACAATCACAAGGTCATTTGATTTAAATTATTGTTGTGCTCGGCGAGTGCGTAGTATTTGAGGTTAGTTTGGTAGTGTCTGTGTTCGCGGGTTCCGCAGTTTACGATACAGACGGTCCGCGGGAATCGAAACCGCTACCGCGACGGAACTTTGGATTTCTGACAAACCAAACGAAGTCGACTGTTACAGTAATGGTCGATAGTGTCTGATAACCGACGCGATGCACAGATAACAGTGTGACTCTACTTATAACAACTAATAAAAACATTACAAAAGAGTGCGTGACTGTACGTTTTTAAATTTACGTGAATCTAAGCTTTTTTTCATTCTGAACTGTCACAAGAATTCATAATATTTTGTGTTATTTGTGTGTGTTGCGAACCAAAAATAGAATGCATTAACAATGAATGAGGTAATAATGAAAACACAATTGTTGACATTATATGAATGCATAAACAAGAACATTAAAACGTCAACAAGGTAAGTTAATGAAGTTCGTTTCGTTAGAGTGCTGTTTAGTTATTACCTGATTAGTTTTATTAAATGGAAACTATTTTTCCAATGTATCCTACTCTTGAGGTGTGTGTACACAATATAATACACAACTATAATTACTTCTTGATTCTTCAGATTACCGAACGAATTATTAATTCTTTGGATTTTTAATTTTAATAGCAATATTTTAAACACTTTCCTTCTAACTGAAGGTAGCTGAAGAAAAGTATAGGAATTTAATAAAAACTAATGGAAATAGGCCTACTGTTACTTATCATATTAACAAATAATTGCGGCATAATTGTCTATATTCTCATTGAAGGTTATGATCTAGACTTAAATGTAATTTGTTCATTTGTACCGATAGATTTTAGCCTAACATTTGTTTTTAACGAGATTATTTTGTTTTTAATTTTGGAAAACGTTGTTTTTTCTGGTGTCTGTAAAAAAAAACGACAAAATGTATTCCAGTGAAACTCGCTGAGCTCCAGGCTAAAAATCGCTTAACCTAAACGCTCGTTTAAAAAATTACCGAACAATATTGTTGTAATATTCGGTATTGTTTAGCAAAATCGAAATGTTTGTTTACGAATAAAAGTGGAAGAGAAGTTTCAGTATACTGTTGATTTTTCTTTTACAAAAACGTATCGCATTTGGTGGTTGTGTAATTAAAATATAGAAACAGTTACACAACGTTGAAAAGGAGCTGGAAATTAAGAAGAACGGACTTTTTAAGTCGTTGAAAATTTTTTATAATTAATTTAGTTACGGTACCGAAGCGGAGGCAGAAGAACTATTGTATCAATAACAGAGTATTAAACCGGGAGACGTCACCGAAAGTTAATCGAATTCTTTGTGCTTCATTTAAGAAAGAAAACAAATGAAAACGAATTTTAAAAATCGCATCGACGGCGAATGAAAAATAACGGCATTGAATGCAAGTATGTATGCGCGTTTGGTTATGAATTGGTATAACCAGCCACAATGCAAAACTTGTTGACCCAGGTTAGGATTTTGAGTTCATCGACCTCAATGTATTGTTATTGACATTTTTTCTGTGCTGCGCGTTGCATTACGATATGCGATATTTGGACTAATTTAGTGCCAGTATCTTATCTCTGCCGTCTGCAGATATACGACTGTGTCACAACGGAGTTATTACAAAGAAAAAAAACTGTTTATTCCTTTCGTATCGCTTAGAGGCAGACTATAGCCTAATATGTTCGTTTGTACGAACAAATGTACATAACAGATATTCTCGATTAACATCTAACCGTAAAGGTACAATTTTCTTCTATTATTTATAAATATAAAACCAAATTTGTCGCAAATTTTCGGGCAAAACGACAGCATGTGTGTTTGCGCGCGCGAGTTTAAAGAGAAATATTTAGAAAAGAGTATAATTATGTCTGTTTTTTTTTATATAAATTAAGATTATTCTGAGCAGGCGCAATACGTCAAACAGTGCCAGGCCAAACGTGAATTTGACCGTTTTAAAAGTATTGAAATAGAGCATATTTTGTGAATGATAATTTTGGTAGCCGTCAATGTATATTCGGCAAATAAAAAACAAAAAAAACTGTTTATTCCTTTCGTATCGCTTAGAGGCAGACTATAGCCTAATATGTTCGTTTGTACGAACAAATGTACATAACAGATATTCTCGATTAACATCTAACCGTAAAGATACACTTTTCTTCTATCTTTTACAAATATAAAACCAAATTTGCCGCAAATTTCCGGGCGAAACGACAGCATGTGTGTTTGCGCGCGCGAGTTGAAAGAGAAATATTTAGATAAGAGTATACGTCTGTGTTTTTTTTTTTATAAATTAAGATTATTCTGAGCAGGCGCAATACGTCAAACAGTGCCAGGCCAAACGTGAATTTGACCGTTTTAAAAGTATTGAAATAGAGCATATTTTGTGAATGATAATTTTGGTAGCCGTCAATGCATATTCGGCAAATAAACAACAGGTATACATTTAAAAAACTGTAGAAATTTTCATTTTACATACAGCATGTAACACACGGTTGTATGTAACTATGTAGTAGCATACAGTAAAATATAACCAAACGTGAAATTTTAAACAGCACAAACAATATCAGAACTTGAATTGAATAAATGTACACTTGGTATAGTTCTACAGATAAAGTTTATTTTCCTGACAATTGTTTCATCAGTTACGGCAGCTTCAGAGGTTACCGACAGATCTGAAATGTATGTTGACCGGGGGAGGGTTGGAGGTAGTGTATGACCAAGGGTGCAGTGTAAAGTCCCAGGTAAGAGGTTTGACAAAGGTGCGTGTGCTACTGTTGATAACAAAAAGTACAGTTGCTGTCTAATTATGAATCGCATACAGTACACTTTTGTGCGAATAAAATTACAAGCCAACTACTTGTCATTTAAACTAATATAAGTAACAAGTCTAAATATACAGGGTGTCCCGGGAGGAGAGGGAAATAATTTGAGAAATTGTTCTTTAGTGTAAAAGAAGAAGAAAAAGTTCATATAAACATATGTCCGGAAACGCTTTGTAAGCGAGTTACGGCTAGCGAAAGATTTCGCCCGGGTTTTGGTTCCCCCCGGGTAAATGAAGACTTTCTGAAATTCTGGGAAGGGTCGAATTCTGTTGTTTCTTATGGTTTTTGACCTGAAAAATCGAATAAAACAGGTCGCAGAACTGTATCTCCCATAAGTTTCATGATATTTGACCTAAAACAGAAAAATCCTTGCCTAAAAACAAATTTTGGAAAATTGGAAACAATTGGAATTTTTTGTTGATTTTTATTGACTTTATTTACACCATTTTTCTCAGAATTAAATTCTTTACAAGTTTTTAAATTCTTTAAACGTGTTTTTAGATTAGAAGTACAATAACTTTGTTAAATGACTAATAAATGCATAAAAGTTAAAAACAAAACTTGTAAAGAATTTAATTCTGAGAAAAATGGTGTAAATAAAGTCAATAAAAATCAACAAAAAATTCCAATTGTTTCCAATTTTCCAAAATTTGTTTTTAGGCAAAGATTTTTCTGTTTTAGGTCGGATATCATGAAACTTATGGGAGATACAGTTCTGCGACTTGTTTTATTCGATTTTTCAGGTCAAAACCATAAGAAACAACAGAATTCGCCCCTTCCCAGAATTTCAGAAAGTCTTCATTTACCCGGGGGAACCGAAACCCGGGCGAAATCTTTCGCTAGCCGTAACTCGCTTACAAAGCGTTTCCGGACATATGTTTATATGAACTTTTCTTCTTCTTTTACACTATAGAACCATTTCTCAAATTATTTCCCTCTCCTCCCGGGACACCCTGTATATGAAATATGTATAGGACAAAGCTGATCACACAATTGTCAGGAAAATAAAAATTATCTGTAGTACTATACCAAATGGTTATTTATTCAACTCAAGTATTATTCAAATGTTCTAGCAAGTGCCGAGCCACCATTTGATCAGCGTAACAAACGATATCAACGGGGATCGAGTTAACGGAGATAAAGTTTCGGTAACGCTGGTTAAACCTGAGAAACACAAGAAGAACCAGAAACGGCTCGCTGTTTGTATCCAAGCAGATACAAGTTTCTTATAATACCATTTGAAAGCAATACTTTTAAATAATCACGTAAATTTTAACAGAAGGACAAATCTCAGGCTGATCTGGCGAAAGCTCCCTTCAGCCGAATGGAACTATGAGAGGAGTCGCACGCCAGTGCAGGCCGGAGGCAGAGAAAGTGGAGGCACTCTGGAGAAAGAGTAGTGCGCGGATGTGTATTTGTGTGTTAACGTAGTGTGGAGAGCGAAATGGGTGATGGAAGAGCCTGATGGAAGTGCCATAAAAATTTTAACATAAGGACAGTCAAGACGGGGGCTCCAAAGCTAGAGGGAGGCGTCAAGGTAAAGCGTGGGACACAAAGACCGGGTAGCCAGATAGGGGAATTTAAGAAGTTATGTGATCAAGGAGGAAGTCAGTACGAGTAATACCTACAAGTAATGAATAATATACTTTGATGTGTACGTCGAGAGTTGTCCGTTGCTGCATAAATGAAGAACTTTTACTATAAAAAATTGCGATAAGTAACATAGCATTAAATGCAACTAACAAATGTAATTATTTTCGGCTGGCACATATTCTTAAATAAATGGATAGGTTGAGGAGGAAAGCTGCCTAAATTTCAATCTTTCAAGGACGATTCAAAGAATTCTTATAGAAAGAGTAAGCTGCATTAAACCTTGCAAAAGTGTGGCCGCGCAGTTGTGAAACTTGACTTCTGGTATGTCGTTGGCGACAACAAACTGAAGAAAACGAAGACGTGTTTTTAAGCAGAGTACTGGAGGAAGAGTATCGTTGAAAAATCATATAAGAAGTGATGTTATTCAACAAAATTTTAAGGGTAGTAGGTATTCTTAATCCAACAGAACAACAGGGAGCGAACATACGGGTGGAATTGGTTGTGATAGGATATTTCGAGCCATAAAGCGGTGGAATTACAAACGTAACCACGTAAGGCCTAAACCTTGTGAAGAAATAAAGAAGAATTTCGACGAAACCGAAACATCGAAGCATGATAATGTTTTTAGGCTTTTGAAACGTATAATGTGCATAAACTGCAGACTCTCCTGTTCAGCGAGAACTTAGTGGTTCTAACATCACCTGGAGCGTTACATTATAACATGACGTTACACATTTTGCATCACGCATTTTGTGGAAAACATTATTATGTTTTCTATATAACTATATAACAAATATTTACTATATAACAAATATATTTACTATATAACAAACATTATCATGTTAAAACGAGAGAGACCGAAGATTTCTAGACTGTGGGGAATCGAAAGTGTGGAAAAAATATAGTGTTAACATCACCTGGAGCGTTACATTTTTCGATGATGTTACACATTTTGCATCACGCATTTTGTGGAATGACCCCCAGCCTAAAAACATTATGTTGAAAAGCGGTTAGGTCGGCCGGGGGAAGAAACGCAGCGACCAACTTTTGTAATGTGCAAAAAGTACGGCTGTGGAACACGCTATGCAGTCTGTCCATGTGGTCGATGGTGATAAGGATGATGATGATACTAGTGACGGATGCAAGGATTTAACAACATAAATTTCAAAGAAACTGGATGCAAAAAAATGTATGTTTGTGTGGAAGAAAAACCTACATTAAGGCACTTCTAAAACTTTATATGTGAAAATGATTTTACTGCCTTTTTTATTACGTTATTTGTCGAAAATTGTTCTTTTTTGATGCCGCGCCGGTACGTTCCTGAGTTTAACTGTGGGTAGTCAGGCGGGAACCACTATAGGTGTAGCCTAATGGATGAAATGTTTCGTCTAAACGCCATAATAACAGTTTACGTTCACTCTGTCTGTAAGAGATAATAACGTTGGGACATCCTCGTCCGGAACGAATCGTGCAATACGCCGTTTCGACTGGGTCCGCGAGGATTACACGTGTCACTGCTGTGAACAATCGAATGTTCTAGCGTTGTAAAAGGAATAGCAGCTTATCGCTGGAAAGGGATAAAAGGACCAAGTTTCGCTGCAGGTCTACTTTAGACGCATTTATCTACTTAGACACACATAAGGAAGACTGTTCCGGGCCCACTATCCTGTAACGTTAGTTCTCCGTCCTACTGGAGACACATGACAAACTGTTTGTAAAAAAAAGTTTTCTTTAAGATTCATGTAATCAGTTATAATAAATTTATAAACTTGACCGTATCCAGTATGATGTCTTAAGAGAAGGATCACAAGTCTTTGACTCGAATGGAAGACTAAAAATTATGAACAACAGTGGAAAGAAAACTTAGAAAGAATGTCAGATTCAAGGCTGGGCAAACAAGTTTGTTAATATAAACCTATAGGACACAAGTGTGTTGGGTAGACCCAGAAAGAGTTGGCTGGATGATCTTCTGAAGGCGGAACAGGCAGCACCTTGCCTATGCCGTGATGTGAGGATGATGATGATGATGATGATGATGATACGTTTTTAATATAAGAAACATTTCTCGTTAATTTTACTGCCAGATTTCTTAACGATACAAGTGATTTAATGACATTAACGGGTAGGAAAAATCGGGTTTCAAGAATGAACTGGAGGAACGCAAAAAAAAACATGGAATGATGTGGTAACGCGGGAATTAGTCAAGATGAAGCGTGTGAACCAATAAACGACATCTAACCGTTTCTACATCGTCTCTGTTTTTGTTTGTACTTTACATTATCGTTTACTGTTGTTTATACTGTACGTTGTAACTATACAACCTTAACAACAGTTACGGGTAAATTAGTATATTAATAAATATTATCAATTAAAACTATAAAATACTTTCTAATTCCCAACAGATTCCTGGCTACTAAACAATAATCCGCAAGAGAATAGAGATGATGCAATGATATCTGAGTACGTTAATGAGCGTGTATGCAGATGCGTTTGGGTTGAGTGAGAGAGAGAGAGAGAGAGAGAGAGAGAGAGAGAGAGTGTCAGTAGGATCACTCTTATCACTGTTGTTACAAATCACAGAATTATAAATGGGTTAGGTAGCTTACTTTATCAGCATCATTTATGTGTGTATCCTTGAAAATACAGTTTCCCGAATGCAGCTTAAGAGCTTCATAACTGTTCTAAATCTTCTTCTTCTTCTTCTTTGTCTCTTCTTCTTCTTCTTCTTCTTCTTCTTCTTCTTCTTCTTCTTCTTCACTCCATGGCTTGGGCTATAGCCCATTTCGACTTCACAGCGTTTCTAAATATTTATTCGGAAAATTATCTCTTCGTGTGTCTTGTATATCATCGTCATTGTGGTTATCGTCAATAAACCGTGTTAAGCGTGAAAAAGTGACACATTAATTACCGTCTTGGCGTTTCTACTGTATTCGCTCAGACGCGTTAGTAGTTCGCAACGAGCGCGCAAGTATTTTCAGATTCATTTGTGTCTATCACGCAGTTTTCTAGTTTAAATCAGTAAATCCACATTCACCTCACGATGTGTCTGCTTTGCGTATTAATATTATATTGATATGTCTTCTTCTTCTTCTTCTTCTTCTTCTTCTTCTTCTTCTTCTTCTTCTTCTTCTTCTTCAAGGATTAGGTTATATAAACCTGTTCCGGCACCCATCTCATCCTCGGACGACCCACGTCTCTTCTACCAATGGTTTTAGTTCAGTGCCGCTTTCGGCAATCAATCCTCTGTCATCCTTTTCACATGATCCCACCATTGTCTTCTGTAAATTGAAATAATTTCATTTATGTCCTTTACTTCGAGTCCTCCTCTGATATCTTCAATTGAAGTATTTCGAAGAAACTGCATTTCTGCTCCTTTTTATTGTCGCTTTCCTTTTTTTTTGTCATGACCAACCCTCACTCGAATAAATCAACGTGGGTATTGCGATTATCTTATAAAATTTTTATCCTTATGCTGTGTCTTGTTTTATTTATATGTTTTATTGATATGTAATATATGTAATATTGAAATATCGGAAAAGGGCTTTTGGGATCATCAGGATTAGAAATGACCGCTTAAGATAGAACATAGATAAGAGCTAAGAGCTAAGGTAGCACAAATGGAACAATTATCGAACAAACTCTCGGGTGGTGGTTGCAGTCTCACAGAATAGGGTTTGAGAAGTAGACGTAATGGAGGCATGAGATAACATACCGAGTAACATTGTAAAGGAAAACAGAATAATATGGTCGACCGCAATGAAGCTGTTGCGCAAATTAAAAAGTACTGAAACAAATTTATAAGCAGCGTTTTGTAAAACCCAAAAGCTCTGAAACATGTGTGCAATAAAAGCTTCGAAAAATTACCTAAAATTAGCCATTACAGAACACGTTTTCCGCTTAATTTCAAATCCAGTCCTAGCCATTCCGCATATTTGACAACTGTAAACAGGGGCGTATTGGGGGGGAGCGAACGTGACCGGACCCCCTCCACAGGGTCGATAAAAGTTGCTTTTCTCTTAATTTTTATTTATTTTTTATTCTTCAGGTGTGTATGCTAATATAGTAGTAACTCGCTTTTGAACATACAAACAGGTTTAGTACACATCATTTGCGTATACGTTTGAAATATGAAATATAGGAAAATAAATTCAGCCAATACGTACCTTCTAAACAACATTTTAAAAAAGCCTATTTTTATTGTGTTGTTAGCGTTTACTTTAATAGGACTGATTTCAGGATGTTTCACACTTTTTTCAGTCACTTTGAAGACTGTAGTGTCGATTAACCATTAACTTGTTCCTTCTTTTTTATAAAGCCGACTCGACTGCCCCCTCCTAAGAGCAAATTCTAGATAACGCCACAGACTGTAAAAATATGTCTTCTTTTTTTTTAATTTGGTGTAAATATTTTACTATTATCACTTTTGATTATGTCATAGTCTTGCTCAGTATTTTGGTTCATTTACTGCTGTTAGTTGTACAAATATAGAAACCCGATATTGTGAAGTATGAAACTATCCCTGTAATCTGAATCTACGGCTGTTAGTGAAGACAAAATGGTAACAGCTGGTTCAGCGTAGTCGAAAAAATGTAACGAGATCTTATCCGCGATCCCTCGCAAAGCGATAAAACAAATTCAAGACTCAGAATTGTCACTACTTAATTATAACAAAATTCTTGGGTTATACCATGATGGCCCAGTGATTAATATCCGATAAAGTGTGTTTACAATACACTGTAAAATGTAAATTTATTTTTCTATTAGGCCTATATAGCGTGCATTCCATTAATTGTTGTATGATGAATTAATATAGGCCAATATTTTAAGAAAATTTAAACGAAATTCTTGTATAGTTACAAAAAGAAAAGATTAATTACATGGTTAATAACAAAATTTTAAATATTTGTTTAAAGCGTTAATAAGATACAATAATATCGAAGGAAACGTACATTTTGAATTACCGAATGAGTGGAAACGATAGGATTGCTGCATGTGTATCTTTTATGTTACATAAAATGCTGCTTGAAGACCTAATTGGCTGAAAAAATAACCATACCCTCTTAAGTTGGATTGAACTCATAGACCAAAAAGCATTAAAACTTATGGAGATACAAGAATGTTTCAATTTTCCTCTATTTTCATATAATACTCAACAGTATTATTATTCGACCCATACATGTATATAACCATTTTAATTCCAGTCAACATCGTTTCATACCCCAAGTATTTTACAGTCTTAGGTCTGAAACGATTTCTGTTTCGCAGAAATGGGATTTTGTAAATAAAGCATATGAAATGTAAGTTTTAACAGAGTACCGGTATGTGATTTAGTCTATTGTCATGTTTATGCGTCAAGTCACATATTTATGAGTCTGATAATATTTTCAGAATTATAGGTGAATTTCAGTATCATATCTGGCAAATTACGTCAATGGTCCGGCCTACATAATACAGAAACTGCCATGTTACGATTATTATAGTTTACCTGTTTTCTTTCCGTTAATTAATAATTTCTTTCTTCAGTTAAGATTTGGTGTACTAAGCACTTTAGTCACAAACAAAAATATCTTTTTTTGCTTTTTTTTAGCGAGAACTACAAACTAAACCCACGATTAATTTAAAATCATGCTCAAATCACATCTTCTTTTGCCACAGCCTTCTAGATATAAATTTCTTATTACAATATCGTTATAGCTTAAAAAATCGATGAAACACGTAGTACTAGTAAAAATGTGTTCTTTTGTAAATTATATCGAGTTTCGTAGTCGTACTTTTTACGGTCTTTCGATTTTAAAAACAATGTGGTACGCAGATATTAAAAATTCATATTGCAAAATAAAGAAATTAAAGAAAACTGACCAAAATAAGCATTTTCAAAAAAGTAAGTAGATATAAAGCGTGCATAGGTCTATTATTACTTTATATATAGTAACACGTATGCTATAATTGTATTAATAGAATATAATAACACAAGAGACATTACAAATGTTGATGTTAAAAAACGTATCATGGTGTTGTCGATGGAGCAGGCTCGCGGCCGAAGAACTAACACATAGGGCTAGTCTTTAATAAACGATGATTTTAAACATTTCATATTTAACCAGTTTGAACCGGGTTGACTTTGGAAAAAACTGCATACTGTTCACTTAGTAATACAGCAATTTTTGATACAATAACTAAATCGTCAACCACAAAATGTATTTGTCCTTGGTTTGCATAACTTCTCATTCGCTTTAACAGTCCAAAGTAGTATCCATTTGCTACTGACATTTACTGTTGCATCTCGCCCGTAGTGTAAACTAATACTCAAATACTTCTAATATTCAAGTACAAATAAACATATTACACTCGTCTGGTTTATAAAGTACAGGGTAAACAAACTGCACTTACGAGAGTTAAACGTACCGACTGATTAAACATAACCAAAGAAACGGGCCGGACCATGAGTCTAGTAGAAGGCCGGAATATTAAACGAGACAACACTGGAACCAGCTGATATTTGAGGCCGACTAGACGATCTCTTAATTTTAATAATCAAATCGCGTCATTTTTAACTGCTGGTTAACACCAGTTTTATAATTCTTCATTTTTTTGCAAATTAATAGTTTATTATATAAAATACTGTTATATTAATTAAGAAATATAATAAGTAACTCATTCATATGATACGAATTCAATAACTCGAACAAAATTAATTCATTAGGCCTAACACTAATTCACTAATTTCTTTAACTTAAACTTATAGTACTAAGTGCGCACAGACCTCTAATTTAGATATACAGTAGCTATAAATAGGGCTACTCATGATTTTAGTAATGCTATGAAATTAAATCAAAATATAATATGTTCACTTTAGCTATTTTATTACTCTGTGCTTATAGGCCTCAGACGCAACGTTGCCACGTTTAATATTCCGGCCTTCTACTAGAGCCGACCATGGCTGGACTCGATACGACATAAGTTTCGAACAGCAGGATCAATCTAAACATTTCACATCTGGCGAAAGAAATGCAAAGCCAAAATCGCATTCATTAGCCTGATGTAGAAGAGTGACGATAACAGTCGTCTAAAATGAAATTTTAATTAATAAAAATAATTTAAATTACTTGAAGCTTACTAAAACGCGGCGCATTGCTCAGTTATTGTTTATCAAAAGTGAACGTTTTCAAGTCAACGATGTATACGTTGGGAAGAACCTGGTACAATGGGGTATCTAGAATTTGGCTTAGGGGGGTCCGTCCTTGAGTCGGCTTCAGACAAAAGCTGAAACAAGTGAAGACTAGTCAACAGTACTACCTTTAAAGTGGCTGAGAAACACGTGATAGCATCGTGAAATCAATCCCGTTAAAGTAAACGGTAATAACACAATAATAATAACAATAATAATAATAATACGCGTTATTGAAACATTGTTAGAAGATTATCCTAGACCCATTGAATGAATTGATTTTTCTATATTTCATATTTCAAACGTAGGCCTATATCCTAATGCTGTGTAATAAACCTGTTTGTATACAAAAAAAAGGAGCTGCTACTATATTAGCGTACACAGCTGAAAAAAATAAAATAAAACATCCTAAAAATTAAGATATTAACAGAAGTCGTCAAATTTGGGGGGGGTCCAGTCTCGTTCGTCCCCCCTCATTAATAAGATTCTGGCCCTGTGATAATGAGTAACTCAGTCTTTCAGAAATTGTATGTGGGTAGTTAAGAAATTTGCAGTTCCATAAATATTGAACAGACTGAAATGACAAAATCTGTAAAAATGTTCAGAAAGATTAAGTTTTTATAGGCCCTACCTTAATCGTTTGCTACGTATGATCCCTTTGTGGCTCTCCAGACGATAATTGGTCGCCGACAAGTCCGTTCAATCATATCCATCCCGGATCATCGTAACTGCAGTTCACGAAGGTGCACCAAAACTAGAATCTTTTTGCTGTTAAATGAACCAGCGCATCGACCATTTGGCGTTTGTCAGTCTGTCTGTTCGTCAAACGATTTCCGTAAAACTTACCACTCATATCCGTTCGGTTACCCCGTACACCCCTTTTACATTTGCGATTGATACCCCAAAAATAGGGAATCGGGAGCCAAAAATGTATTATATTTAATTCGGAGTCAAAACATCCTACGACGTTGTCCGGTGCCGAACCTCTATTGTTGTCTGTCGTTGCAGTCTTCATCGTTTAGTCCTCTATCGCTCATTGATCTTCTTATGCCCTTTATCCATGTTTTCTTTGGTCGTCGGTCTTGTCCCATTCTTTGTTCGTGACTGTACCAGATTAGTTGTTTTTCTTTAATGCAGTCGATGATTGTCTTAACCAAAAACTTGAAGGGGTCAAAATTATTTAAAATCTCAAAATTCCGTGTGCAGTATCAAATTAAAGATAAGTTGAAACAAAATCTTAGTGTTCAGTTTCGAAAATTCAAATCTTTTAAAACATCTGGTTAAAAAAAATTGCTCAAACTTTTTTTTTTAATTGTAAAAATCCATGGCGGGTATCAGACTAAAGGGAATTTTATTCACACTGTTATGTGTTTATTTATTTTATTTTATTGTGTATTATTAGTTTCGTTGCATTAAACTTGCATTTTGTTTTCATTTTCTCAGTACAGTATCAGACTAAAATATTTTCCTCGTTGGCTCTGTGTTACTGAAGTAATCGTCTTTGACTCTAGACGATCTTCAAAATTCTATTTATTATTTGTAACAATAGTGTGCTTGTGAGGATTGGTTCTGCGTGCTTTGGGGTGGTTTGTGATTCCGCAAATTGTTAAAGATTATTTGAATTACAGACAATTTGTGTTCATGAAAAAATTGTGCCTTGTGCAAATTACAATTTTTCACTCTTAAGTTAATGACGATACCTCATATACTCTGTCAGTCCTCTGTGTGCGAATATCATAAAAAACCGTAGGTTTGATCGTACTTCTTTATTTATTCGTCCGAGGTTACATTACCGTCAATAACTGTGGTACCAGCTGTGAGGAAGGAAGAAATTGTAGTGGCACTGACATGATTTCTGAGCCACATTGACTGCAATTGACCGACACACTGGTCATGTAATACTGTAACAATATAATTAGGCCTAATCCTTCACATGTCACATGTCACAATAACGTACTGATAAAATGTTTAACATGTTTACTTATTTCTGTTTTAATCGACACTCCCGAGACCGTTGCTCCCCGGACAGTTGCCCACCGTGACAATTACCCCCTCCCCCCCGATCAGTTGCTCCCCGGATAGTTGTGAGATTTCGCCTCTTCTCAGTACCGACTTCATTTTACCTCGGTTCCCTTTCTTAAAATAATTTTAGTTTTAGAAAAAAACAACAACACCCAGTTTTTATCATTTTGCCAGTCCTTCGCCTCTTCAACACTTAACACTGATTTTTTAAAAATATTTTAAACAGTAGTGTTTTAATGCTGAACAATTACAGACGAAATATATAACATCCTCCTCTTCTTTACTATTTCACAAAGTACATAATTTTGGACAGAGGTGTATGAGACTATTTAAGTAATTGCAACAGCTCCGCTCTGGCTTTGAATAACCAATTTAATAAAAAACAGTTAACAGTACTATTTCTATATTCCAGACCTAAACTGACCTCTTTATATAGTAGGCCTAATCGCTTCTGACTATTCCCAACTTGTAATTTATACTTATCCAAATAGTGATGCTTCAATTTTTTATTAGCATGATTAATATTAAAATCGGTATTTTGAAAACGGTATTTCCATTTCAAGTAAATTAACCAAGTTCTCCAGTCGTAGTAGATATACTCGTATTCTTTTCTTATAATTATCTCTTGCAACAAAATCTTTGGATACCGATCTGAAGTTCTGTCTAGTGTTTTATGTAGACCTACTTTATTTTTTTGTTAATATCAGACTTAAGTATTGTATAGTCGGTTTGTAACGTTTTCTTCTTATTTTGAGTTTTTCACCTTATTTGTTTTTAACTTTTTCTACTTGTCCTTTAAATTTATTTATTTTCTGTTTCTTTTTTGCATTACTTATAACTTATAGGCTATTTTTGCCAGTCTTTATATGCCTGATTCGCTCGCCAGCTATGGAATTGAAAGTTGATAACGATTCCACAAAAGTGCTCCTTTGTTTATACTGCCAAACTATTTTCTAAAACATAAAATATCTGAAACACTAGATTGGTGAAGCGAAGGCATACGCAGAGTGGTGTTTTTGTATACAAAAAATTAATTAAAGAAGGGGAACCAAGGTAGGTTAAACGAAGTCATTACTCTGAAGTATTACAACTAGCCGGATAGCAACTGTGCGGTGAGAAATTGTATCGACACGTGTCGGTAGTTCTGAACAACAAACATGCGACGATCAATTTTAGTAAGACAATACACAACTTAGCCGATTTGATTAACCTCACAGTAAATAGCCAACAGAAAAACTGTTTAAATCTATTATTGAAATAGCCGTATAAATTGCGTAGGCCGGAGTCAATTTGGTTAAAATTACTTCCTGGACGGTTTGGCCGTGGTCCAAAGTTTACTCCAAAACCAGACGTCTCGGCAGTGCCATCGACTGCCATCTTCAGTGAAAATCGAGTACCCTAACAAACGTGAGGTGGCGTACGTTAGTGACCACAGTACTGTAGTGAAGGGTTACGTCATCTTACTTCATTTAACGCAAAGATTATTTACGTTATTCACGTTAGCGTACTCGATTTTCACTGAAGATGGCAGTCGATGGCACTGTCGAAACGTCTGATTTTGAAGTACACTTTGGACCACGGTCAAGCAGCCCGGGAAGTAATTTTAACCAAGCCAAATAAATTATTTCTCTCATTAAATTTTTATCAAAGCCTTTGAAAATTTCAAGGTGTATCCGGTTAGTAGGAAACTGATTTGGTAGGGTGACCTTAAGTGGGTGCTTTTGTGACCGAAGTAGACACCTCTTGGGAGAAATGGGATGGGGGCGTCTACGGACTATGTGCAAAGATTCGGTGTTTGTGACGGTAGAAAAAAGACACCTGATGGAACAGATGATGCGCGAGAAACGTATTGTACAAAAACCGGGTTGCTATAAATGATTGCTGGATGTGTAAAGTGCCTGCTAATGCTAATGTGTTTCTACACACATACATTTCAAAGCCCAAAATCCAATCCATATTTTTCACTTTGAAATTCAAAATCCATACACATTTTAAAGTTCAAAATTCAAAATATTTTACATCTATATTTAAAAAAATCACAATTTCTCCTTCTCCACCAGCGATTTCTATCCTTTCTTCTTTTCCTCCTTTTATACTCTCTTTTTATTTTTCATCCCAAGACCAACAACCGTCAGTCTAACACACTAATTCCTTTTTCCATATTTCTGATGGTCGGATTTTGTTGTAACATCTGTCTGAAGACTTAGATGCGGATTACTTCTACACTGGTGATGACAACAAGAATAAAATAATAATTCATCTGATGCGTACATGTATAACGAATCTGATTAACACGTAGTCCGAAAACAAACGTGAAATTCTAAACTCAGGGGAAAAGAGGGCGAGCGCAGATCCGGAGAAAGATAAAAAGAAAACCTTCACAAGAATACGGAGGGAGAAATGCCTTGTCAGTGACTCTGGAAGGTCGGAACTTCGAAACTGAAAAATTTTGTTCACCGATCTGTGATGATGAACACGTAGAGACTCAGTCAAATAAATTACTTCGAGCCCGGTCCGCGGTACTGAGACCAAGACAGAACATATGAAGAACGTTCTTATCGATTATTATGGTACACAAATAGAAAAGCCTGTGTACGTGTATGACCTTATAACTTGTTATTATTATGCACACATGTGTGAGGGACTTGCCTCCGCGGCCGCGGTGCTCGTTTTGTGCAACGTATAATATTTAATTGCCAGTGAGGCGAAAAGTCTGCCGTCTACCTAGTCAAGGTTAAGGCCAGACGATTAAAAAAATAAAACGTATGACAAGTCTGGTTATTACTTTCATTTTCTTTTAACAATCCGATCGTTCATTGTGTAACGAGATTTACAAATAACTGAGATTTATATATACGAGGAATATAGGCTAAATGTATGTTTGTATACGTATATGTTTTTGGTGGCAATGGATAGAAAAAAGGCAGAGACAGTAAAAGAGAGAGAATAGAAAGGGTGATTTGAGTAAAGGAGAGAAAACGTTTGTGAAGTAGTAGATAAAAGGTCTAAGAGAAACAGGTCCGTCAACAAATTACTAAAGAACAAACAGCATGCATAAACATACAGTCAGTTAAACATGTAAATTATAATTAAAAGTAAAAAAATCTTTACACTCAAACTTAAGCTCTAAAGATAAACTATGAAAAGCGAGAGAGAGCGAGAGAGAGAGAGAGAGAGAGAGAGAGAGAGAGAGAGAGAGAGAGAGAGAGAGAGAGAGAGAGAGAGACAGGGAACAGCCAGCCAGCCAGAAACATAGACATAAGAAAGAGAGACAGGTAGGCAAAGAAATAAGTGTTATACGTAGAGAACTATGGATAAAGACAACCGACAGAGAAATAGACAAAGAAAAATGGGTGGAAAATTAACATGTCTGATGTCAATATAGGCGTACGTCAATTAGAAGACTTAATTGAATTGTGTATATCCCTTTTCTGTTTTTGTACTTGCAAATAAGTTACAATTGATTTGTACGAAATGCAAATAAAAAAATTTTGTGAAATTGGTTACATTAGAGCTTATGATTCATCGTCAGTAGACGTAATCAGGTGTCCTCAATAGCAACAGATATTGAGAAAATTAACGTAGTTTCGGTTGATCCCAATTCGACAAAAAGTGTTATCTACCTGAAAACAATAGACTAAATAGTCTTGTAAAAATAATCTTTTCATTACAAAGAAAAAACTATTGTCTGAGCCGTGTTTTCAAAGTACAGTCACAATTATCGATTACATAAAAATTATCGTGGGACAGTGCACCTTATATACCTTTAATTGAACCAATAAACGCGTTGCCAAGTACTGTATATGCGCGCGCGCTCTCGCACACACATACGCTCCGCTTAGGCGTGTCTGTCACCTGTTGATTTATTTTGTTTTTGCCTCAACCAACTAACGTGTTTTTTGTTTCGTTGTTTTTCCACTTTGCGCCGTTGTTGTTCGATTTATTAACTCTCTCTCTCTCTCTCTCTCTCTCTTCCTCTCTCTCTCACTGGCTTAAAATAAAATTTCAAATTAATATTTATAATATGTGTAGTTTTATCAGAGAAATTCTCTGTGTACCGTGTCCAACCAACAAGTAGTATATTATGTGCAATGTCCATAGTGCGCTTGTATAAATCATTGCGTATATGTATCGATAAGTTAATCGACAGTACATAACGTGTATGTGTGTATGTGTGTGCGTGTGCGTGCAAAATGTTCACACCTAACTGCAAGTTTCTTAACATAATTAGTGGTACAATGTATCTCTCTGTGTCATACATTAACTACGAAAGGTATTCGAGTTTCTAGCTCAAGGTTTGAACCTCTCGAAACGGATACAGAGATTAATAAGCACTAACTATAATCTGAATTACAGAGAGGTAACGTTTGGCGATATAAATCGTCAGTTCGATTCCGGATACAGACATATGGAAATTATTAAGTTTCCTTGTGAAACATTCCACCTGCTTCGACTAATCGAATGATAATTGCTAATTTTATAAGGTGTCAGAGCCTACACTGTGTTTCTATTTTAATAAATCTTGGTAAGGTTAAAATTTTAGGAACCTATATTGTAACGAAATAGAAGAGATGATCTTTTAACTAATCTGGTATCGTAGAACGAATTTTTTTTTACACTAACAGGCCAGCCGTGGACCACGCGAATATCATTTCCTTTTCTTCTCCTGCTAGAAGGCCCTCATTTCCACACTATGCCCCGCCTTCCTTTCCACTGTCAACCCCTTTCTCGTCTTCTTCTCACCGCAGAGAACCTCAAGATTTTGAATTTTGTTTATAAAATATATTTATATCCACACAGTCGTTCAAAGAGATACCCAGTTTCATCATTTCCTCCTTGAGTTGTTTGATGTATCTGTTCAGACTGGAAAGTTGCCAACTATAGTTGAAAATTTGTTTATTTAATCTGGACCGATCCATCCTAACCATACGTCCAAGAAATATCAGTCTTTTCCTTCGGAAAACCCGTTTTTGGACCTTGCAGATCCCTGTACAGCTCTTTTTTGAGGCTATACCAGTACCCAACTTCGGTTCTTGGGTCCATAAATTTTTCGCAGAATTCTTCGTTCAATTTTAAGAAGAGGTTCCAAAATTTGAAAGCACATTATTTCTGTTAAGGTATGGGTAAAAATAATGATTAATTTAAGTACAGGAGCAAACACACGCTTTATTGAAGGAACAGTTTAGTAGCAAGTATACATAAAACGGACACACGAAATACACATTACAAGAGCACATTTAAAACTGAACTTAACTTGTCGAGTGCATCTCTATTTATATAGAAAAACAGCTTCCAGATCTTTCCTTTTATTTAAAACTTCGAGAACATTACTTTTCTAGACTCTCACAGCAAACGCGCATGTGTGCGGGTTGAGGCCCCGCCCAGGCAGCTCGACCTCCCACCGCACTATACAAACTTTCACTTCCACAATGACAGGTACACTTACTTAAGAATGAATGTAGAGTTTTCCAGTATATTCTCAACACCCTCCCTAAAACTCTACATTCTCACAATCACATTAATTTAAAAAAAATTCATTTTTACTCTTAAGTCCAAGTTTAGATCTTAATAAACAAATTTTGGTTTTGACAAAGCTTTCGTAAGTATATCAGCGACTTGTTCATCACTTTTAACATAATGTACATCAATTTCTCCATTTTGAAAACAATCACGTACATAATTATATTTCACATCAATATGTTTTGTCCTTTGATGGAATTCAGGATTACTTATAAGATTTAATGCACTCATATTATCTATATATAAATCATATTTATCAGTCTTACAATCGCATTCATTAAATAGCTTCTTTAACCACATTGTTTCAGTTGTTGCTAATGCTGCACTTACAAATTCTGACTCGGTTGTTGATAATGATACAGATTGTTGCTTCTTACTTCGCCAAATAATTGCAGCATTTGCATACGTACAAGCTTTAAAGTTGCCATCCTTACAATATAGTAATCCAAAATCAATCGTACCTTTTAGATAACGTAAAATTCGTTTAACAATTGACCAATGAGCTACACTTGGTTTGTCTAAAACTCTAGATACAACATTTACAGCAAAACTTATGTCCGGACGACTTACAATTTGCAAAAAACATCAAATTGCCGACAGCTTCACGATAAGGTACATTACTTACAATAGTTTTTGATAAATATTCATCATGATTACAATCAATTGGCGTGGATACAATATTAGCTTCTGACATATTAAACTTTTCTAAGATTTTGTTAATATAAGTACTTTGATGAATGAAAACAGACCCATCATTCAATCTACAAATTTCCATTTAAAAGATAATTAGTAACTTCTTTAGTACTAGTAATTTTAAATTTTTTACTCAAATCATTCAACAATTTATCAATCAAACTTTCATTTGAAGCTGCAATAAGTCCATCATCAACATAAATTGCTAACAAGATTTTATTATTATTTTTGTTATATATGTATAAACATGGGTCACCCGTACTTTGACAAAAATCTAAATTTACAAGAAAATTAGTGAAGTGCTCAGTCCAGCATCTTGGTGCTTGTTTTAAGCCGTATAAACTTTTCATTAATTTACATACGCGTGAGTTTCCAGGTTGTTTCATATATATATATATATATCTTCCTTTAAGTCACCGTATAAAAAAGCCGTTTTTATATCAAATTTACCAATATGTAAATTTTCACGAGCAGAAATACTAAGTATCAATCTTATTGTATCAAAGCGAACAACCGGACTAAAAGTTTCTTTATAATCTATATCTTTCTGTTGCGAATAACCTTTAATAACCAACCGCGCTTTATAACGTTCTGTACCATCTGGATTGAGCTTCTTCACAAAAACCCAACGATTGTTAATCACCTTTTTATCTTTTGGCTTTTCCACTAATACCCATGTCTTATTTTCATACAAAGAGTTCATTTCGTCCTGCATTGTAGTTGCCAACTATCTTTTTCTTTACTTGTAATTGCTTCGTTATAATTAGATGGTAACTTTTCAGCAATAAACGTGATCGGACATCCATAATATTCTGTAGGTTTTAATTTTGTTCTATCGCGCAAGTGTCGTCCAGTTTGATTGTTATCGCTATTTGAAGATTGTAAAGGTTCTCTTTCTTCAAACTCATTTGATTCATTTTTAAGTAAAAGTTCATTATTTTTAGGAGTTATAATTTCATTTTCTTCAGTTACTTTATTATTATTGTTCAAAGAATTCAAAATAATTGAATCAGCTAATACTCTTTCAGGTTTAAAAATTACATCTCTACTTATAATGACATATCGCACTTCCGGAACATATACACGATAACCTTTACAATCCTCATGATATCCGACCAGATAACCTCTCATCGATTTTTTATCAAGTTTCTTATGCTTTTCTTTTGATATATGTACATAACACATGGTTCCAAATATTTTAAATCTATCAACAGTAGCTGTTTTTTTCCATTCCATAACTCATAAGGAATCTACCGAGAGACTCTACTTCCATAGGACCACAAACGTCAGTATAAATTATTTCGCGAGTTTTAGTGGCACGATCGATCTTTTTGTGAAAAGGCAATCTATGATTTTTGCCATAAGCGCAACCTTCACAAAAGAAATTTTCATCCGTAAATTTTATATTTAGATTTTTCAAAAAATTCTTCACATGTTTTACATTTTGATGGCAAAGTCTTTCGTGCCATAATTGTAAAACATTACCGTTGGCAATGCTCGATCTACTCTTTTGTTCTACCACGTTACATTCTTTTGGAATTAAAGTTTGAATGTCTAATATTAGCAAACTACCAGGCTCATATTCGGAACCAGTTACAAGAATTTCATTACCATGCTTTAAAGTACATCTCTTAGCATTATGTGTTATTTCATAATCTATACCCCTTTTACCCGCATATTTAACAGAAAACAGATTATACATTGAATCAGGAACATATAATACATTATAGATAGTACCTTCTACTCGTTCACTATTTTTATAAGTTTCAAAGTCAATATTACCTTTACCATATGCAGACATTGTCATACCGTTGCCCATTCTTACACTGACTGGTGTTGTATATTCTTCGAACGTTGAAAACCATTCTCGATGCTTCGACATATGATCCGTCGCACCCGAATCCACAATCCAGAGATCATCCCGATTGCCACAGCTGCCTTTGTCACCTATTAGTGCTATCTTCGATGTTGATTTCTTCTGTCCAGAAGACGAGTTACTTCTTTCTTGATTATTCGACCATCTTCGCTGTCCATTATTCTTATTCATGAAGTAATTGTTACTTTTATGACCTCTTCTTTTGCACGTATAACACCTGAAGCAGTCCCTTTTTAAATGACCTTGTCTTCCACAATTATAACACTGCTCTTGTTTCAAATCATTCTTCTCATATTTATAAGAGTCGTTCTTCTGTTCCTTATGACCGATTTTCAGATTAGCTAGCAACGCTGTCGTCTCTTCGTGTACTTCCTTTTGCTCTTGTAATCTAAATTCTTCTGCCATCAAGCGCTCAGTCAAATTTTCGAGATTCTTCTTATCGTCAGATACCGAATCTCAAGCACTGTGAAAATGATTAAACTTTTGTGGCAAAGCTGTTAAAACACGAGTCATCACCATAGTCTTTTCAATTTTCCCCCGAGATTTTTCATTTTTCTAGCCAACTGTTCTATTTTTGAAATATTATACGTAACACTTTCACTCTCTGTCCACTTAAACTCAAAAAATTGTTTTTGAATCATCGACAGATTTTCATCAGATTTTAGATCATATGCTGTATTCAATTTGTCCCACATCTCCTTGGCAGTAGAACAATCCATTATAAGTTCGAGAGGCTTTCTCTCCACTGTTGTAACAATTAACTTTCTGGCAATTTTGTCCGCCTTCTTGAACTTTTCCAACAACGCTTCACGATCTTCTGCACCTGCAGCTGGCTCGGCTAATCTTCCTTCGCAAACATCCAGCACATCATCATCCTCTTCCATCAATGTGCGTACTACGAAGCGCCATTGATGCCAATTATCTTTGTCTCGAAGTTTTTCAATTTTTATATTCGGTTCCATTTTTTGCACAAATATTTTATACTTGCACTCCAATTACACACTGCACTCCGATTTTAAAATGTCACTGGGCCCATAACCTGTTAAGGTATGGGTAAAAATAATGAATAATTTAAGTACAGGAGAAAACACACGCTTTATTGTGTGTTTAAGGAACAGTTTAGTAGCAAGTATACATAAAACGGACACACGAAATACACATTACAAGAGCACATTTAAAACTGAACTTAACTTGTCGAGTGCATCTCTATTTATATAGAAAAACAGCTTCCAGATCTTTCCTTTTATTTAAAACTTCGAGAACATTACTTTTCTAGACTCTCACAGTAAACGCGCATGTGTGCGGGTTGAGGCCCCGCCCAGGCAGCTCGACCTCCCACCGCACAATACAAACTTTCACTTCCACAATGACAGGTACACTTACTTAAGAATGAATGTAGAGTTTTCCAGTATATTCTCAACAGTTTCTACTCCATACATGACCACCGGCGTGATCACAGTGCTATAATGGCGGACTTCCGCACTTCTGGAAAGGTTTTTCTTTCCGTGCAGTTCCCGGGTTAAAGCCCTTTTGTTAATCTGAGTTTCCTTACATTATATTATTATTATATTAATATTATTACTATTTTTAACATTTGTTTTAAAAAAAATTGTATATTATCTTTTGATGTGATATGTTCATTTTACCTCATGATTTCGGCAGTTTCCCCGCCGTCTCTTATAAAGATTAAAAACTCGCATTTTTCTGTCGGCTGTCATGTTCTTAAGTTTACAGTCTACAGCTTTCGAAACCGTATATACATTGTGTACAATTGTGAACTGTTGAGAAGTCTGATGAAATATCTGCTAACATTTGACAAAATCAGATTTCCTCAGTCTGATACAACTTCTTAAATTTGTTCGTATTTTTGTTTCAAAGTTTTACACTTTATCTCGCAAGAATCGTTACACTTCAATCGTCCAGACCGCTGGCGTAGAAAAGACGATCACTATTGTTCAGAGATATACATTGGACTGTACATTTGATATGCTGGTACCGAATCCATGGAAGTAGTTTTAAAGTCGATAACAATGCTATCGAACTATCGAGTGGACATCTCAGAAGTAGAAAACGCTAATGGCATAAACACGTTTCATCCGTCACAGACGTAACATATAATAGGCCTACACGAAGTTAACGCAAAATACCAACCATGAACGGCGCATTCATAATTTCAATTTGTAAACTAAAAACTAATGAAGTTATCAAGTATAATTACTGCTGATCGTTACGCATACATAACTCGTGTAAATATTGCCTCTATCTGTCAGTTAATGTGTACGCGTGTACAGTCTGCTAATTAGTTGTTTGATTTTTAATTACAAACACGCTTCTCTCTAATCAGATAAGTTGAATGTTGATTGGCCTGACTCCATGTGTATAGTAAATCAGTATTGTTTGTTTGTTTGGATATCACATCTTCTGAGCCTGTATCGACTCCAGACGCTCCATCGTCAACAATCAAGTCGGCAGTGAACAATCGTTGGAAATCGTTGTTTCCTAAACGTTTGTATGTGTTAGAGGCGCGGTTACATTTATCTTAAAGTTGTAATTGTCTTGATACAAGCGTCAACATATCGGTTGAATTTTTTTTTTTTAATTTTCTCTAGAAATATCCTCAATTCTGACGTTCTTCAACCCAAAGAGTAGTAGTCGTATAATACAATCGATGTGTAAAAGTTTAACAATGCATGAAAGTTTAAATTTCGTTCAACTTTAAATGAATCCACAGATCAGAAATCCCCTTTGCTAATGCCATCTTGCGTGTTTAGCCGTTAGCTGAATTTCTCTATAGCTGTTCTGTTTTACAGCCCTGTGTTTTCTTCGTCTTTTTGTTAGGTTCACAGCCTGTTTATTCCAGCGACTCTTTCCATTTTTCCTGCCTCTTCTCGGTAATCTCCTCTTTACCTCACGTTATCTTTGATACCTGTCCTCTGTGATTCTGTCAATGTGTTTCTTGCGTTCTGTCCTTTTCGTATGGCCATATCACTGATTTCTTCTATGGTCGCGTTGTTGATTTATTTTTTCGCTACACGTGTGATAGTCCCCTTCTCTGTGATTAAATCATGGTTGGTACAGACACAAACATTATTCTACTAGCACAAAAAGCATTTGCCACAATACTGTGGTTTACTGACGCACACATTGTCAGTCGTTACGAAAACCCTTCACTGAAGAGGCCGAAACATCTGATTACATTTCCAACATTAAACGGCATGAAAATGCCAGAAGACCGCGGCCTTACAGCCCGGATAATAATTTAAATAATTACGACGCCGGCCGTGAAACAGATCACCGTTAAAGTTATTTTTGTTACGAAATTTTCCAGCATCTAGGCCTAAAGATGACTGAAACATTGAAAGAGTAATGATAAGGAAGTGGAATAAAATAAGGGGAGAACTGCAATAATGGGGAAGGTGGAGAGAGAGAGAGCGAGAGAGAGAGGGTGGGAGAGAGAAAGGTAGTTTGGTATGACTTTGCGATAAGATATGCGTAGCCGTGCCGAGCCCGCGACGCGAGAATGTGTGTTAGCACAGTTTATAGGCACATTAGCACCTCACCGAAGCTAAAAACACTGCTGCATAAAACGATGTGTCGGCTCGTTAACTAACATGCAGTTTTTGTAGTTGGCCTTCTTTTCCCTTGGCGTCAAGGTTATTCTTGGCCTTGCAAAGCGCTACTTCCGAAATTCTTCAAGCAGAGAGAGAGAGAGAGAGAGAGAGAGAGAGTCGGAGTTCTGAAATTTTCAAATTTCAGGAATTGTAGTAGGTCTTTTACGTCATACCAATACGTGGTTACTAAATGTGAAGTCCAGCATATTTTATTTAACAGAAATTGTATCGTAAAAAGACGTCTAAAACAGGGGTTCCCAACCGGTGGTACGCGGAGGGATCCAAGGTGGTACGCAAGAAGATCTAGGTATGGAAAAAGTATTTACTTAAAAAAAATACATAAATAAAAATCTTTTTTCAAAACGACAATAAATTTTTATCGGACATGGTTTAAAACGATTACCCTTAATACTAGTCACTTGGTGGTAGTATTTCATTAGATGTCTGCTCTTATCTTATTTTGTTTTCTTTATTCACGTTTGTTTACGCACCGCGTTATCATCATGTATCCGATATACTATTCATGTTGTATCAAGTTTTTTATTGAGAATCCAATCCAATCCAATCGTGAGGCAGCTGCTGGACGTGCCCCAGTGGTTCCAGTGTCCGGGCAAACCCGATGACTGCCTGATGCGTCTTTATTCTAGGTAGCCTTGCACTAGTAAAAAGGATGGACCCCTTCTACTAGGGGGGATGGAGACTGTTATAGTGTAACAGAACCGGGGCGATTCGCAACGGCTGGGATTTTTTTATTGAGAATACTCAATATGCTTTCTTTAAGCTCCGATGGTACTCGAAATGAACGTGTAAGACCAAAGTGGTACGCGGGTCCGGAAAGGTTAGTAAGCACTGGTCTAGAGATCGATCTAAGAAATGGACTCTAGTTGAATATACGGTAAGATAAATTATGCGATTGTCTGTTATTGAAAAGACGTCTTACGAGAAAATATGGTATCAGTAAATCTCCTTTCGGGAGATATCGTATCAGACGTCATTGGCTCCATGTGAAATGTTTATGTCAACAGACCACACTGCTTAAAGCATTAAAGAGTATTTAAAGAACAAATCACATTCCGTTCTTTATTAGACGAATGTCGCCGTTTAAATAAATAACGTCAGAGGTACGGTTATTACCGGATAGTACCGGAGGTTACCATTCCAGGGTACGGTTACGGTAATTCTTTCCGTTGTCTGAAGACAAGAAGGCACAATAGTCAACCCAGTCGCTACCAAAGGAGGTCTAGGCTTCATCATCTAGAAGATTTACAGCCTGTCGCGACGTAGTGCTAGCCGCATTGTCTTATTTGTATACAAAACGGTTATACGTTTACGCTACACTATTCCAAAGGTAGACTATAATTAATGATAGAATTTTAACTAATACAAGTATTGCCTCATATCCACCAGTATAACTACTAGCGCAGATTTCGGAAATTTTTCATTAACAATACTCACTCTCTCACTCTAAAAGGCATAATTTTGCATAATAGTGGATGGTACCAGGCGTTACGATTCTACGGTTAAAGCATCTACAAAATCAAGCGCGCGTGAATGAATATCTAATACGGATGGGATGAATGACCACATGGCTGCTAAGTGGCCAGAGACCTCTACACTCAAGACTGAACGAAATTTACAGTTTTCTGTCGCAGTCCCACCATTCTCACCGACGAGGGCTGATTGGTTGCTTTCCCACAAACTATTCATAAAAATTCAATCCTATCCGTGTTCTGCGACCACTTTTTCGTCACTTCATAAGGGCTTTATCGTCTTCATCGTGTTTCTTGTTATCGCATTTTTTCGATTGCTGTTACAAAGAGGTTAATTATTTTTACGGCGCACAAACTGTGTCTAGGGAACCAATTCCGCGAACGCATTAGTGACATACCGCTTAATGTAGGCCTATATGTCTCTTGTATAATTATCCTGTGATCAATGCTTTCCGAACGGATGTCATTAAAGAAATGCTGTTTTTCTTTTTTTTTCGGATTACAAGATAAAGGGAATCTGTGTGTGTGTGCTTCTTTGCATGTAAATACTTGTGCGGAGTCTTATCTGTTTTCGGACGCACATCATAGGTTTTGCTTCAGTGGCATTTTTTTTTAGAATGTTTGTAATTTGTGAACTAAGCAAGACCACACATGCGCAGTTGTAAAACAGAGACTCTCGATGATGAACGTTTAAGGAATGTCCGTATCATCGATTAATCGTTTCTTCACTACGACGACGAACATTTTTCGATTAGTGTAGGGGGTAGAGGAGTACGTGTTTACACAAACACAGTTCGTACTGAGTCAGTTCGGTTGCTGGTTGACGTATCTCGGATTATAGTAGTGGATTATTTGTGCTGTAAATTTGTGGTGCGTTTTGTTTTTTTGTGCGGAAACAAATAAAAACCTGAATTAAAGTAGCAGATAAATGTACACAAGGCATCGAAATTGTGATGTGTTAGCTTATGTGTGATAGCAACAAAGAACCCTACAAATAGGTTGAAAATTGGAGAATGTGTTCTGAGGTACGTTACAATTTAAAATATATCAAGTAAAGATAACGTTGTAGACAATTTTTACATTCATTTCTTGTTTTCATTATGAAGTGGATTTTTTGACCGAATTCTCGAAATCTACCTGTTTTCTGAGTTGAGTACGAGTTTTCGACTGATATTACGAATAGCAGTCGAAAACGTGTTCTCATAACTCAGAAAACATGTAAATTTCGAGAATCCGTTTTAATCGGATGATAGAATAAAAAGGGGAATTACTGTTCTTTTTATTCTATCATCCGATTAAACTACGGGATAATATTTAACGGTTCATTATTTTTTAATTTTATTCGGAAAATTTTTAATAAATTATTTATTTCGTGTATTAATAAAAGTAAATGAAGGTTGCCAAAGATTTAGCAAAAACTTGTTGCATTGCGCTGGATATGGATCCGAGTATCAAACATGCGTAGATATGTTTTACTGAGTAAAGGCTTTCTCCCAGTTTCTAAATTTAAAGATGGATAATCTATTTCATTATGCGATGATATGTATAATATGTAGCTATTGGCACATATAGCAAGGTAATCAAATTAATACGAACTTTACGCAATTACTTCTCAATGTGTGTGTGTGTGGGGGAGGGAGAGAGAGAGAATGCGTACATATTATTCCCGGCGATAATTAAAAATTCACAAAAATATCAGATTTCTTAATTCAGGTTGATTTTTGCGACTTCGTTTATAAGTGATACCATTCTCAAGTCCGTGTAGAAATTCTATTGGTCACACATCACGATACATTTACTATTGCTGAAAGGGATTTATCTTTGTGAAACTTAAATGTTTGGATTACTAGGTGAGCCCACAATTATTTTACTTTTCAATTATTTTTATATTAAATATTTCATTTATTTTAATCGTTCTCTCTTTCTTCTTGGCGATTTTGGTAAATCCTTATCAGCCTTTGCCATCTGAGTGACTTCCTGGTCTTTTTTTTGTGACGTCTACAATCAAACAGGCAAAGAGGGCGTCCACTTCGTGTACACGTTATATTATCGTTAAATCTAATTACTTCCCGTTATTACCGGATTCATTAGAAAAACGAAGTTCCCGATCGCAGAACTAATCCTCTAGAATAGAACACATCACGAGATGTTTACATTGACGATCAAGCTGTTGACCCTTTTCCGATCTGCGTAAGCAAAGAAGGCAGATAATGTTCAATCTCTGTGATGATTTTTATTATATTTATTTACAACTGCTTTATAGGCTAAATATATTTTTGTACTAAAGACGCGAACACGTTAATATAAGTATTATTGTTATCTATATTATTTGTATTATTACGAGTACTCTGTCGTTGTTTTTATATGGTCAAAATTAAATGCGTTTAATATAGAACGTGGTCAGAATAAATATAGCGTTTAATGGTCAGAATAAATGGTACTTGGTCTTATAGGGCTTTTCCCTTGTACGGTATTGCTTCAGAATTTCAAGAAAATGTCCAATATATTATTTACGCGTTATTATAAGGTATGCTTGGCTGAATGAGTATCAAGAGACGCTTAAACCTATTGATTTTAGTCGATAATATTGTTGAGAAGTCGATATTGACTAGCTTACTGTTTCCAAAACCGCGTCAGACGTAGTTTGGAGTCCAATTGACAAATTATTCCATAAACACATATTTTCAGGGAGGAAAAAAATCATATGAGCATAGATTTGTATTCCGTGGGTCAGAATTTCGAGACTCCAACTCAGTTTATTATAGGTTACACTCATTCTCATTCTGCAGTCGAGTGTGTGTAAAAATGTTGTACGCGTTATTTTCCCACATTTACTTTTCAAACGTTATGTTTCTTCTTCAGATTTATTGTATAAACACACTAACTAAGCATCCTTTCTTAAAGTGCATCTTAAAAATGCATTTTTCCCGCGCGCGCTGACACACACACACTCACACCAGGCTACCTGGCCTTCAGACAGACATATGTTTTATTAAGTCTTTTTTCTTGTATCTGTTGAATACTTGTTTTTTACCTCTTCTCTCTCTCTCTCTCTCTCTCTCTCTCTCTCTCTCTCTCTCTCTCTCTCTCTCTCTCTCTCTCTCTCCACTCCACTCCACTCCACTCCACTCCTCGCCACCGTTCCTGTAGGTCGCGTATGCAATCTGTGCAGCCTCTCCTACCCCCGCCCCGTCCAACATCCAGCCACTCTACCTCTCTTGTTTTGATCCGTCTGTCTGCTGGATTTGACCGTCTAGTCCGGCCGTCTAGTACAGCCCCACACAAAGATTAAAAACACATTACCCGTTTACAGTTATGAGCTTAGTTTTAGCTGGTTATGTAACACACCTGGTGGTGGTTTACTACTGCTGCCCAATTTAGAAGGCAGTGCGAGTGAGGAGACCCACCGTGTCGTCACAGGTTGGTGACACTTTTTGCTGACCGTGGCTCCGTTATCTACTACGAACTCCGTTCCTACCGATTTGTGTAGCAGTGTCTACATCAAATTGTCATCTACTTATAAAAGTATTGCTGACCGTGGCTTCGTTATCCACTACGAACTCCGTTCCTACCGATTTGTGTAGCAATGCCTATATCAAATAAAAATATCTGCTTATAAAAATTAACTTCAAAGTTTTTTACGAGAAAGACGAATTAGCTTACTGTTTCCAAAACCGCGTCAGACGCAGTTTCTAGCCCAGTTGACAAATTATTACCGTCAACCTAGAATAGATACCGCTTAAAAGAACTTCAGCTGTTTGACACAATCTCTTTGGTCCCGTTGTTTTATATATTATCGTAATATACGAGAAAATGCGCTAAAGAAATTCTGAACAACTGTGAGATAAATGTCATCGTTTGATGACGAATTGGCCGACCGCTGGCGACAGCAGTGACGCAAAAACCAATGCTTAATGAATTTTGTAAACAAGCTTATCGCCTGCTCTGTGTGTGTGACGGTGACGTTTCTTCATTATCCTCGTCGGCAAATGTCTGTGTTTCACTGGTTTCCGGTCTCATAAGTTTCATATTTATCAGTGTACTTTTAAATGATGCCCCCATTTCATATTTTCTTCTCGTAAAATGAAAGAGCTTCGTTGCTCGGTCGGTATGGTGTTTGAAATAAAATCGCGGATTTGATTCATGTTCCTATAATATCCATCCCAGCTGATGTGATCATAGTCTGGAAAAATTAGTAACAGCTACAGCAGACAAGAACTAGGCTTGACAATTCAGTAAAGAAAAAAAATCTTTTGACCACAAATAGATTAAGATCAAGTTCAGACTTTTCAACCATTTTTAATTCAGGCACCGACCTTGAAGGATATTACATTTTATGGGGCCCACAAGCATGGGCGTCGGCAGAATAGTGGTGTACACTCAATTTATGATCTAATTTTTGCTAACATCGACTACTTTAATCCTTGTTTTAAGCTTGAACAAATTAGACATAATTTAAATATAACTGGTTTTCAAAACACAGTAAATCAATTTCCGACCGCGAATTCGTGACCTAGCAAGCGTCCCGGAGACTCAGTAGTGGGTCGGGCCCCATGGGTTGAGAAGAGCTGAGTTACGAAATTTGCTCACTGTTTTACATGGAGTATTGTAATGTATACACCAGAAACGGCTACCGATCACGAAAATAGAAAGGTAGCTTTATTTGAAAAGATTTTAAATGTGGATACGGAGAAGAATGGAAAAGATCAACTGGAGAGGAATGATAACAAAATGAAAAGATAGTAAGGAGAATAAATGACAAAAAAGAAATTCGTTAGAACTATATTAAAAAGTGGAACCAAATTGGATTGGTCAGATCTTGAGAAAGGGCTGTTTACATAAGTCATTAATAAAAAGAAACTTTTTGCAGGGAAGAGAGAAGTTAAAGAAGAAGGGATGATATATTGACTGATTTGATGATGGGGTGAAATTAAAGAGACGTAAAGAAGGCGCAGAGACGTACAGATTGGAAAGAACAGTTGAACTGAACCCTGTCTTCACCGCTGATTGACGATAGCAAGCGAGCCCTGCTCGATCGTAAAGACAACCACACTACTTGACGTTCCGGATCCATTGGACCGCGTTTGTTTGTTTATCAGATGAAAGAATGAGGTTTGTAAAGGAAACATCCACTAATGTTTCTCCTTATAGAAGAGTGTTTTTCAAGGATGTAGCAAATCTTGAGGACAAGTCCTGCGGAGTCTTCTTACGTCGGGACCGTTGTTGTTCAGTCCTAGCTCATAGCTCATTTTCGTGACCTAGGATTTGACGGCTGTACTCTGTTTCAGTCTTCTGGATTTCGTCGTTTATGGGAGGTACTTTCACGTCGGTGTGAAGTGTCTGATTGCTGACGTGCCACTGTGCAATTCCTAAAGTTCGCAGCACTTTTGATTGAAATCTTTGGATGATTTTTTAATTTTGTAGTTTCGCGTATTATCTACAGCTGAAGTCCGTAGGACCACATAGGTTTGAACATGGTTTTATAAAGTAGCAGTCGATTTTCTCTATAGTATTTCCGGTATAACTTTTGCCCATCTAAGAGTTGAAGACCAACGTTAACTAGTTGCTATAGACAATGGGAGTGTTGTACCAATTCTAGAAATTTATTGACAGCTGGAAAAATATTCTCGTCATTCATCAAGACATAATGTGAAGCATGGTATGTTTTCGCATATTTTTCACTTAATTCCAAAATTTTAAATTTTTGGGGATCTATCCCCATATCCTCCCTTGGAGTACACCCCTGTTACAAGTACGTAAAACGGCAAGGACGCCATCTGTCATTTTATTGTATGAAATTTTAAAAGGTTAAGACAAAAAATTACTTGCTTCTTTTAGTCGATTAAGGTGTGCTTTAAGGTTTTGTCACAAATTGAGTTTGATAGAGTGAACGCTCGATAACCGTGTTTTGCGGCTGCTTCTCTAGTAACGTGCATTAGCGGGTGTCGTTATTAAGGGAGGTGGTGGGTTCGATTAGTATTCATTGTGGCTGGCAAGAAAAGGGTTGTTGAGAGTGAGAGTGTGTGCGTACGAATCGGCGGCTGTCGAACAGGTGGTAACCGACCGCGGGCCCAACACTCAATACGCCTTCCTTCCGTCTCGGCCTCCTCCCTTCTGTTTATTTCTAGGTCAGTCGTGGGCCCGCGGGTCGCGGCGATGATAACCCGGCAAAATACGTCTTACAATTTAACGGATCATGCATGAATCACGAGCTACCGTATAAACATTGTTATTCCGTCCATAGCATTCAGAGTAATTCCCGAGTCCTAATGATTAGTGTATTGCCAATAATCAGTACGTCATTAGCCTTTAAAAACAACGAAATATTTCCATAGCCCTTTGGTGGAGACTAAAAACAGCCAGTCGGATTAGTTTATAGCTCAGAACAGTTTATAGCTCCTCTCCAAATAGCGACCAATCAGATCACACGTGAAAGTAAGTAAAAGATCACTTTTATTGTGTATTACGATTCTTGCGTAATAAATTCTCCAGGATAAGGCGAATTCACTTTGTAGTGTTCACTTTTTGTGTGTGTTTATTTCATACTCACGCACAAAAACTGTGGACGTGGTGAAACTCAAGAGTACTTATACAGTCCAAGACTTGGTAAGATTAAGAACAATAGAATTAAAATTACTGGTGTGCATCAAACATTAGAACAGTTAAAATAATTAGACATGAAACGGGTGTGTGATTGCGCTGTATCAAAAGATCCCATTGCGCATGCGTAGCTTTGTTTTCGGACCAATTGTTTTGTGTTCAGAACAGCGACATGGATGGTGTATTACATGGTTGGTCACCTCACACCACACTTACTGTACTACCTTCCCTGCCTGCCCCCAATACGATCTACGCGAACCGTTTCATTTCTAACTATTTCATATGTACTTGCAGCGGAGAGTAGGATGAAGATAAGCTCAGAGAAGCAGAGAAAAAGAGATGGACGTGTAAGGAGGTACTGAATGAACCACAAACGTATTAGAACGAGTACTGAGAGACAAAGTGGAGGTGAGAGAGTCTGGAAAGAATAATACACATTCAAAGGACAGAAGATATGCACACATATTGCATACGCATTGAAGGATGTTAATTCCGAAAGGTATCATTTAAAAAACGGTACAGGCTGGCGTATAAAAGTTAACATAAATTATTTCAGCTACATTGCAACGGGGTACTTTTTTCGAAAGGGTCATAACCACTAGTAGTTAACCGTAAAGAGTATAACATTAAAAACAGATTAGTAAACGAGAGACAGAGAGAGAGAGAGAGAGAGAGAGAAGGGCTCTCTCTTGTACGTGTTTGTCTTTTAGTTTAAAGTCTTTGACTTTCAAATCTGTTTGTTTTATAACTTTTGTGAAACCTTTTTTGTAATATAGAAAACAACCCTCTTCAGTTTTTGCGAGGCATTTTTTTTACTTTACAGGACGACTAAATGAGGGGGATTGTTGCCCAGTCGGTTTCACGCTATGGGAATTATGCAATCGATCTTTTTCGGTAGTAGCAAAGGGTTGGAATAAAAATGATTACACTTGAACAAAAAAAAAAAAGAAAGTAAAGAAATAAAAGGAGACTTTTCCCAAGGGTGTCGTTTGAACGCCGCGCGCAGCCTTCTTGATAGGTCTAATGATTATTATAATGGTTTTGAGTGTTGTTCTTATTCAGAGCGAAATATTACCAACAACAACAACAACGACAGACACACACAAAAAACGTAGAAGAATTCCTTTGGTCGCTTTTTCTTGCTCCGCAAGTAGGTATAACTCAAATTGTTTCTAATGAAAATTAATGCGCCTACATTAACGTAAAACGCAACCATTTACACAATCACTTTTTCGTACCATCTGCACTGTAAGGAATAAAAAACCCCGAACGAACACTTTGTTATATTAGGGGGAGAGGGGATATATTGCCAGGTGATAGTGTTTTTCATTTCTGTTTTTATTTTTTTTATCATTTACAATAAAATCCTGTTTATAAATTTGTTTTTGTCTAGTTATTACCTGATTTGCATGTTTTATACTTTCCCAAAGCCGTTGTCTCGATTGCTGCTCGATCGACTGGATCCTGGACCCCCTCCCCAGATACGGCACTGGTTTAGCACTTAATTATTTTTGTGTTTCTAAAGTCATCATCATCATCATCATCTTTAAGGTTTAAAACAAGGACGGTTTGTTCCAGTCTCAAATAGGCAAAGTTTAGAGTTTTCACTCCACACTTCCTCGGACGTCCCACACCTCTCCATCCCCTCGGCTTATAGTTCCACTTGCGGATGCGGCAGTCGTCCATTCCGCAAAGATGTTTCCACCATTTCAGCCGATACTGGGCGATCCTGTCGAGTATACTGATAGTATTCAGTTCTTGCCTTTTGAATTCCCGGGTTGCTAATGCTCATGTTCTTGATTCTCCAGGTCCAATATAGTTTCTATTCGCTCTCTTTCGTTAATAGTAATACTTTTTCCTTCCAATGTGTTAGTACTGCTTTTAGCATTGAGTTTCTGTTTGATATTTTTTCAGTAGAAAAATATTTCCCTTCCAAAACACCACACCAATAACACCGTTTCGACGGCGTTGTGAGTTTTTTTTATTTTTCACCTCTTCCGGGGTTGCGATGTGCTTCGTTAAATAATGTGGTCGGGGGAAAAGAGAGCTTCTTCTTCGCGGCTGTGAAAATAATTAGCCACGAAAGCGCGTGCGCGCGTAAATCACACACACACTTACACAGCGCGGAGAAGATAACGAAACGTCGCCAAATCGTGACCGGCTTCTGGCTAACGTACGAAGCAAAAATTAAATTACTACACCCAGAAGCAGCGGGTTTTACACAAACACAGCGCGCCACGGCCACAGCCGACTGAATCGTGATACTGAAGGCGGTGTCTGTTGCTGTTTCTTGTACACGGACTCGATGCTTTGCTGTGCTGTTGTAAAATAATTTAAAAACACATTATTTTACACAATACGTGCAGCGGCGTTGTTCTGATAACTTATCTCTAATTATATACAATTTAATAGAAAAACATAAAACTTATGTCTTAACCGAGTTTGATACAGTCCTCGGCTTGTCAGTACCTACGATTATAACCGCCGTTAAGTTCGATTATCTGCATCCGTTAACTCGATAGAGTATTTTGTCAGAAAGTATTTTGCGCGCGCGCTCGTATGTGTGTGTGTCGACTATCTAGCCCATTATATGAACTCTATTCTTCCCCATGGCGGTCAACCACTACGGCATTAGATCGGTGACCAAGATGCGGTTCGAATTATTATAGTGTTCTGTCCGCAGACCTTCTGACTACTTGTTCTGTGACTTTTGCTTTCCACTTACCATTATAAAAATTGTTATTAATAAATTATTATATTAATATATAGTATAATATTAAATATAATATAATATATATTATATTATAAATATTTATAATATAAATATTTGTTTTCACTTCTCATTCAGTTTCCAATATTTCCTTTTCAGACATATAATAATTGAATTCTTCCCAAACTTGGAGTCCCTTTGAAATTTCTCTCGATGACGTCAATGAAATAGGCAATTTCTTCTTAGGCGGTGTCTCCGATGCAGTTTGATTTCGTATGACGGGCTGCAGTCATTATCGATATCTTCTCGTCGAGTTTTTTTTTAAGGACTTCTTCACTTTGTTACCTTCTCTGATCACTTTAATTTGACCAAACGTTTCCAGCAAAATCTTTCAAAGCTCCCAAATCATTTTTCTCTATTTTTCTAAATTTCCACACATAGCAATGGTCCTCCATATGTAACGTTTTAATCAGCTTCTTCCACAATGTCAAGCTAAAATTGCCGCTCAACCTTGATGCGGACTTGGCCATAACATTTCGTGATCTGATTTCCTTTGGTACACTATGGGTTCTTTGTTAGTAGACTTGGAAAGCCGGCAGAGAGGTAGAGGGGGGAGGGAGAGAGAGAGAGAGAGAGAGAGAGAGAGAGAGAGAGAGAGAGAGAGAGAGAGAGAGAGAGAGAGAGAGAGAGAGAGAGAGAGAGAGAGAGAGAGAAGTAAACGAAAGCAATGTAAACATATGTGCTAGCACCGTTTTTTTAACATCAATCTCACCCAGCTTTCTACTGAGAATAGCTAGTTAGAGCGTATTCGATCCGGAAACGTTAGTTAAATTAATTCAGTAATTAATACAGTCTAGTATTGTTAATTAAACAAAAGTGGCCGGGAGTGTGAATTGGAAGTGGGCAGGGTTGTGAAGGCCGGGGGTGGTACGAGGGGGCGTCGTCGCGGCGAAACAGATGTGTTTTTTCTCGTAGTGGTGTCTCTACTCCTTTTTTCCGGTAACCACGTACAAGACAAGTCTTTAGATTGAATTTATATCACTTCTGACTAATAGTAAAACTTACTTGTTACGGGCCACCGGGCTTTCTTCATCACGGGGTCCTCCATAGACGCTCCTCTTTGTTATGGATAGAAGAAGACGTATCTGTTATAAATCTGTTTCAAAGCAGACTAAAACGCAATAATATTTTACTACTTATGTGCAGTAAAAGACTAGCAGAAGAAAAATGGCAGAATAAACTTCTTATAGACTAAACTGTTCAAGGCAGAGTATCAGAAACGTAAAAACCTCCTTCCTTCGGTATTAGTTTTCGATCATCGTGCTTTCCGCATCCTGTATATCCTGATGAGTGGTTGAGTCTTCCCCAGTCGTACTCTGTTTCAGGATCAAGACTGAATAACATTATTGATACGATCATCTGCCGGGCTTATTAGGCCGAGGTCTTATGGCGTTTAAACCGGACGTTTGGGCTTTACCAACGGAGGCCATCTTCAGTGGTTGGTTTGCGTCAGTATTGGAGTTTATGGCGAACATCAGCCGTGTCTTTTTTCCATTGAAGAAGGCCTTCGGTGGTGAGGCCGAAACGTCTGGTTTAAGAGCACGGCCTGATAGCCCGGCAGACAATGTTGGCGCCGGCAGTGAACGCCTAAGCGCTTTGCTAAGTCTGAGTAACATTTAGCCGCACGAAATAACGTGTCTGAGATTTGTTAAAAACAAAAGAGTTACCATAAAAACTACTCTGTCTGCGATATAATAAAGGAGTATAGTCAAAATCTGCAGCTCCAGGTTACACACAGTATTACCAGAGTAAGTTACAGTATATGCTATACGTGCAGGCAGGTGGACGAGATCATTGGTGGTAGCTGGTGACGCGACGGTGACAATCGTGGTAACGTGCCAGCAACACCGTTAGACCACGTGGTGTGTGTGACGCACGCGCTGACATGCGTGCCAGACTATGGGAACCAAGGTCGCCCCGTGGTACGTGCGCCATCCCTCCCGTCTGCGATAAGTTTTAAAGTCACCTCTTCTTTTTGTCACGACCAGGTGTGTTAGTCGCCAACCGTGCGTGCTCACCAGACGCGAACCTCCTCTGGGAGTGCCGCTGACGGCACAGCACGACCGTTATAAGAATTCTTTATTCTCCTGATTAGGAAAAAACGTAGACGCATCTTTAAATTCAGTCGAGGACGGTAGGCGGCGCAACGTTCTTTAAAATTTACAGAAGTTGTTTGGATCACATCACATTCTAAAGGCCAGGTCTTGTCACTGCATCAATGCTAGGTTCTGTTCCTGTCTTGAGCTAGTCTCTTCAGTTTGTTCATCGGTAGTTGTAATTTGTGCTACGCTCAAGCAAATCCAGCCATCCACATCCACGGCTGCTCTCTTGGGAATCGGTGAGCTGCCTTCTGTATGTTGCAGATTTTACAGTCTATCAAACCTGTCTACCCTTTTCATTCCAGAAAGACCGGTCTTATTTAGCAGGCTTAAGATCAGACAGTAATGGGGATGGCAGAGGTATGGTGATGATATAACTTAGGATTGGTAACATGGACTCCGAGCTACTCAGTCCACCCATCGGCACCCGTGGGTGACGAATGGGTGTGGGTAAGAAGTCGCCTCTTACGACAGGGGTGGACGGGGGACGAACGGGACCGGACCCCTACCCAGAGGCTAAAAAAATTAGGAATTTTGTTAATCTCTTAATTTTTAGGCTGGGTTACTATTTTTGTCAGCTGTGTGGGCTATTATAGGAGTAGATCTATTTATTTATTTTTTTTTTTAATAATACAAACAGGTTTATTTACACAGCATTTGTTTATGCGTTTGACAGTTTTATCTCCCTCTGTTGTCCTGTCCTTGTTTTGCCAACCACTCTACAGCTCTCCATAATCCAGAAAATTCTACTATAACTCGTCTATCTAATCAACCTAACGCTTCATGTAATCAACATCAGTCTTGTAATGATGACAGTACTCTGAAAATGATAAGAATGGTTGCCCAAAGATTTTTGAAACTGTACAAGTCGTCTTTTGCATCTACTGACTTATTAATGGTACCGATTTTTTATATAAATATTAATTATTTATACGACTATGCCACCGAAGGCTACACTGAAAACAAAAAAACAGAAGTTCTGTAGCCAGAAGATTATCCGCCGGGTTGTCGGAAGATAGTTTGTGACACGCAACAAGACACGAGCTACGAAGAAACGGAGACTTGGGAGAAAGTTGTGTACGCAAATGATTAGACAGAGAAAGCGGAGGTACAAAGGGCACGTCGAGCCGCTCCGCACGATACGTGTGTGTGTGTCACACCGACGGCGCCAGCTGAAGGTACAGTTACCCCTTTCCGATTCTCAACACTGTTAGTTGAGTACGTAGCTAGTAAGATCCTGTACCAGAAGCATACAGGCGTACTGCTCGATTCCATTCCAGTGTCGGTACAAACCATAAACCACGCCGTGAACTAGAGGTCTGCTAAACTAATATTTGAAAATAACAGGTACGAACGAAACCGTTCCAAAAAAATACATACAAATACCTGTTATTATATACCCACTATACTTATACCTGTAGTATATAATTTGTTATAAGAAAAAAATTGAAACAATAAAAATACGCTTTTTGAAACATTGTTAAAAGATACTTATTGAATGAATTGATTTTCCTGTATTTAATTTTTCAAACGTATATCCTAACGCTGTGTAATAAGCCTGTTTGTATATTTAAAAAAGAGCCACTACTACACTGGCGCACACAGCTGAAAAAAAAATAAATAAAACACCCTAAAAATTAACAGATTAACCAAATTCGTCAACTTTTTCGACTCTCTGGTGAGGGGGTCCGGTCCCGTTTTGACCCCCTCCCGTAAATACGCCCCTGGGTAGAAATGCAAGACAGGACGTGATAACGATGGATCGCACACACGACGCTTAATGTTTCAAAAATATGTGGAGGAGGATTGTCATTGCAATCAAGAAGACGGGAAAAGATTTAAGGAACAGATGCAGCTAGATATTTTAGAAAGTATCGGGATGATTAAAGAAAGTATGGACTATCAAGAAAGGTGGTTTAACAAGAGCAGGCTTAATGCGTACGAGTAGGAAAAGAAAAAGATAATGCTCTTTAAATTACGAAGAGTGCGCGAAGCGTGACAAGTCCGCGCGCGCACTCGCACACGGCACGGTGTGTCCTACACGCTGGGTGCGTTCGCATACAAGATCAACAGAATCCGTGTTTACGAAGCTGTTTGCTGTTTGTACATGCAAGTAAGTGGTTAGACGCTGAATCGTTGTTTGTGTGGGACGCCATCCGGACGAGCGACGCCACTACGTAAGCACTGATAAACCTACGTCCATCGTAACTGATTTACGTTAACAGTGCGCTGTAACTATCTCTGAACGGTCGTTACAGTTTATGAATGACACTGAATCGAACCCGCTACGTTAAAACGGCCTCCCTAAAATGTTTACAGTTTGCGCTTTTGCACTTTTTCGAACATGTACCTTCATGTTTCGAACAAGCGTAAATTTATTAGATTATCTGTGCTGTCGATTATTCCACGACATAAAATATACGAAATATTATAAACTTGAAAAATATTTTGTCGGTTACCGAACAGAGTGTATTAATTATTAAAAAGCGATAATGGGATACACTTAAAAAAATCATCTTAAATGCTTGTGTAGTAGGATTCGAACGTATGACGTGAAGTAATGAAATTTCTGAGTTTTCAGAGAAATCCATTTTGATAATTTTCAGACTGATTTGACTTTTAAGTGTTACCGAATTTTAAAAGTGTTACCGTCCATTGTCCGCCAAGTCGACGATGAACAACAAAATACTGGATTTTAAGAAAAATTTTTTTGAAGCGAAGCATCGTTTAAATAGTGTGTGAATCCGAGCTGCAATTTCGTTCGTAACGAAGGTGTAACAGAAGGTGTATCGTGCTGCCGGCGATCGAAAACTGCTCAGTTCGAAAAATAAAACATAATTATTCGTGTGCAGCAGCTGTGTAGGAATGTTTTATCGCTTGTGTGTTAACTCGAGAGACTTTACTCTGCGAAATAACGGACGCAAGGTGTAAATCACAAAGGCAAAGAAATTATATTTTTGCCGCGCGCGCGTGCAACCAGCGGTATGTGTGTGTGTTGTCTGTCGATAATATTATTGGACATCGTACAGCCATGACCTAGCCCAATGACGTAACACAACAGGTTTCATAAGGTCAAATTGTTCTGCGGGGGTCAAGGTCATCATCCGAGGGGCTTGCCCTTAACAGACAGACTGCAGTTCGGTGCCCATATATCACACATGCACATGCGCGCCCGCGCGCGCGAGGCGTCTACCGACCGTCCTCCGTCTCCACACCGTCCACTTGGTTAGTATTGGTTATGTCTAAATCAAATTAGAATGTCGAATCGTTTGTTATCGTTGTCACTCTTGTAAGAGGAATTTGCTGTTATACTGTATTATTTGAAAATAGTCTGATGGTCTGATAGTTCACAAAGACGTAGAGTCTCTTCGTTTGTGTCTGCCTGTCTCTCTCTCTCTCTCTCTCTCTCTCTCTCTACTTCTTCATTAACCCTTTCTTTCCTAGCGGATGCCGCTTGTGCGATCACTTTCGGCCAGTGTTTGATAACAACCAAATCATATTATCTGATCACGTAATCACGATGTAGTTCAGCTCTAGATGTACCCGTGACAGCAGTACTGTATATGAGCTGGTATTGAGGGCATAATAATTACGTGCCCTAAGTTAAAACTTTGGTGTGTGTGTGTGTGTGTGTGTGTATACTAAATTATATTTAGTCTACATCAAATACAGTATTACATTTTATGTATTACAATTTTCTACACAGTTGAGCCCAGAGCCTGACTTAAAGGTTTTAGCGCCCTAGGCTGGTAAATTTTTTGCGCCCCACCCTCAACATTCCACCTTCCAACCTCTCAAACAAACGAGTATTACCACGATTTACTCATATATTATAGGCTACTTATTATTTAGCAACATGTGGGTTGTATAAACAAAAATTTGTCTTGTTTCAGTTTATTCACGTAAATTTGTTTATTACGATAGCATGAGCACACTGACAAATTATAAGTAACGAGAATATTATGAAAGTCCCATACTTTACTTTACCTATGCAGAAACTAAATCAAAACGCTAAGAACAAACGTTTTTCAAATAATTTTCATGTCCATGATGCACTGCATGTGCATTAGAAAATTTTTGTTTACTCAAAGCTTATTTTTCTGGCTACTGCGGTTGGAAATCGATGAACTATTTCATTAACAGAAATGCTTTGCAGAAAGTCATTTTCAATTAATAAAAGTGCTATGGATTTATTTTTTCGTGGCCCAAAGTAGGCATTAAATAATTTTTCGCCCGGCTTAGGGCTGAAAACGATCTTTCTCCGCTACAGTTTGTGACTGTCATGCGAAAAAATGCAAGGCTACTTCAACATTCGGAAATATTGACTCCACACTACACGATTTTGAGAACCTTAAGTGTCTACATGGTTCACAATGCTTCTTTTTCTTTTGCTTTGGTTACTTAGTTTCGGTTTCTTCAATTTCATAAAATTTACTTTCTTTCAAAAATGTTTGTAAATGAACACGCTCTGTTGGAAACAATTGATCCAAGTCTGAAATATTTTTTCATCAAGTTGCTAGCTTTTTCTTAATAGTATAATAATAAAGGCTCCCATGTGTACCCCCGAAGTAGCTTAGGAGGAGGCAGGGTAGGCTGCCTTATGTGAGCCATACGGCATACAAGGAAGGCAGTGTGTCCAGCACTACGCTTCAGCCGCCCATTATTATCCCCAGGATGTTATCCCAGGTACTCATTTTCAACAGGCTGAGTCGACCTGATGGCTGAAAAACGCACCTTGATTTTATTGTACGGGCACGAGAATCGAACCGGGACCTCTAGATTAGTAGCCAGGTGTAGCTTTTTCTTCTACACTGGAATTTTCCACTTTTTTTACATTGTCAACACGAGTTTTTGTACTCTTTTGTTTTCTTAAATGTTTGCGCCCCAGGCTACAGCTTTCTCAGCCTAATGGTAAACCAGGGCCTTGCGCCTAAAATACAAACATACATACAAAATACAAACACCAGATGTGAGCAAGAACTTACTAAAACACTACCGAAAAAACATGGGATCCATATCTTCTAATTGTGCGCCACAAATTTGTAGAATCACACTTCATCATACCAGATGATTTAATCACAAAATAAATATGAAAAACCAAAAACGAACCTTTAAAAAAATACAGCGCTTTTAGTGAAAAGTATACAAAACGTGTTCACGAGTAAGCTCAGCGAGTTGCAGAACGTGCTCAGACTTCCATTTTTAGATCGTAGTTTCCCAAAAGATACAAATTTTCAAAGCAAACGCTACATTAGGTCTGAGTTAACATCATTTCCTATATTTCGTATGTCTGGCATGGAGTTTTACAATTTTTAGAATTTTAATACATTTTTTGGTGTCCTAAAATTTAAAAATTTTTAAACCTAAACGCTGTATTTAGACTGTGGTTAAAATGATCTTTAATTTGATATTTCACTTGGATGTTTGCTATTGTTTTCTTTTTGAAGCTTTTGGTAAATTTTTTTGTACACTTTTTGTGCTCCAAAATTTTGAAATGTTTAAAAATGAACATTTTGTGCAGCTCACATAAGGCAGCCTACCCTGCCTGACTCCTAAGCTGCTCCGGTGGTGCACATGTGAGCCATTATTATTATTATTAAAAATGAACAGTACACCCAGATTGTGTTTAAAATTCCTTTTAATTTGATACACCACTTGGGCTTTTTTGATTTTTTCGCAATTTTGAAACTGCAACAGTTAGGGACAAATGTAGAACGGTAAAAATGTAGTCCTACTATCTGAAAAGGTTTGCCTTATGATTATAGTGAATCGTAACCGCGGAAGTCGAAATTTCCAACACATACTCACGATCGACATTCTGCTACAGTTTTTGAACACAATCGTTGAAATGATCGTGGATTTCACAGCTGTGAACGAATTTATGTAACGTGTAGATTTCCTTATCGCGAGTATTTATACGCTCACCTGACAACTTACGATAAGGTTGTGACAACAACTGTGATAATTCTAAATGAATTCGCCTTTTCACGACTTACCGTTTGGCTAATTCTATTAACATCAGTTCTAACGTTAATAATAAACGCTTATCAATTCTTCGTCTTCTTCTTCCCCAACCTGGATTAGGCCTTGGTGACGTGTTCCGGCTTCATAGAATTTATTCCCGTCTTTTCTTTGGTCTCCCTACGCTTCTTCTTCCAGCTGGTTTGTATCCATTTGCCGTTTTTGGTAGTCTTCGATTATCCATACTCTCCAGATGGTCCTTACAATTTCTTCTATGCAACTCTAATTTGGCCACTGCTATGGGTGGTTGCAATCGAGCGTATTAAGTATACTAGCATATATTTTGTACGCTGCGTTCAAGATACTTAATCCTGTATATAATTATTTGTGTTGGATCTATCTACCTTCTTGAAAACTGACACTACATTTGCCATTTTCCATGGCTGTGGTATCCGACTTCCAAGACAACACCTATTTATCAAACGCAGAAATCTATATTTCAATAAGAGTCTCCCCATTAATTATTAAATAACATAATTTTATACAGTTGACAGCGCTAGCCTCCATTGTCTGTACGCATGTGATAATAATTTACATTGTTTCAGTACGAATGTCGTCATCATCATCATCATCATAAGCAATTCGTAACGTTATTCAGTGGCTTCAGATGCTATTCAGAGATTAAACTTTATCCAAGATTATTGCTCATAGTCTCTTGGTACTTTCTGGTCTCTCCGTTCTGGCAACCTTCGTTATCGTCTACCGTCTGCTATCCTCACCTGATCGTCACCGTTTTAGTTAGTTTCATAGTTTTACTGTTTCGTTTTAATTTTGTACGCATCCGTTCGTTGCTTTCCTAATATCGTCCTTCTCAATGTGGGCCGTAGCCCTGTGTAGACTGTTCTAGATGATCAAAACCGTTTTTCTCCGTTAGAATCAGACTTAACTCTTACATAAATTTAGTTATACCAGTGGAATAATAAGACTACTAATAAAGAATAAAACGCAGAGGGAGACACAGCTAAAGTTCTATAAGGTCGTGGTTGTGCCGACTTTAATGTATGAATGGGAAACACAGACTTTTTCTCCGGCAAGAAGTTATTTCAAAACTGCAGGCCTCGGAAATGAAATTTTTAAGAACAGTAAAGGGATGCAGTCTGAGAGATCATCTACAAAGCGACGACATAAGGAAAATTCTGAAGTTACAGTCGGTACTGGAGAGAATAAAGCGTTACAGGCAGAATTGGAAGTCCCATGTGGAACGCATGGTAAACACGCGTATTCCTAAACAAGCGTTTGAATATACCCCAGTGGGAACGAGACATAGTGGAAGACACTTGAAAAAATGGTTAGTGACTCTGTGAAGTCGAAACAGGCTATAGCTTAAGCCGTGTAGTGAAGAAGAAGAAGAAGCAGAAGCAGACTTATTTCCACAGTTGCGTTTTACCGGCCAGTAACGCGAGTCTTGTCGGCCGTCCGGAAGTCATGCGCCATTAACGCGTTTCCGAAGCCGTGTGATTCCAAAACTATTGAACCATCCACAGCAAGTGGAAGCGTTTCGCGTACAGCTTTCTGCACCACAGATGACTAAAAGCTGGAAAGAGAGAGAGATATGCAGAAAGAGATGGAGAGAGAGGGGGGGGAGAGAGAGAGAGAGAGAGAGAGAGAGAGTGTGTAATTGATATAATTGAATGTGCAGCGATGACCAAGGACGTTACAATTTCAGACTGGTCGCTCGGTCGGATATGAAGTCTGTACAAAACTGGAACAAATGTGTTTTATTGGCAATACGTACAGCGCAGACATTGTGTGTGTGTGTGTGTGTAGACCAGGTGCGCGTGTCGCGTTCACTACTTTCATTATGCTGCTGTTCGTTAGTATTTGCGGCCAGAAACGCCTCACACTGTGCTTACTTTCCTGGTAAACGCGCAGAATTAAGTAGATTTTTGTATTTAATTTGACCCCTTGTAGCGAACCAATACTGTCCTGGATTCCTTATCAGAGACACTGGGTCTCAGATTATGTACAAAGGGAGTATATAATGCATCCTATAACTTATTCAGTAATTTATTAAATGTTAGTAACAAAATCTGCAACGCGATGCGCTACATGACTGCATTGTTATAATAATACTATTTTCTTATTAATAATCATTAAAATTCTTCTTCTTCTTCTTCTTCTTCTTCTTCTTCTTCTTCTTCTTCTTCTTCTTCTTCTTCTTCTCCTCTACAAGGATTAGGTTATACAAATCTGTTGGGGCACTCATCTCTGCTCGGACGACCCACGTCTCTTCTACCAATGAATTTATAGTTGAGTGCCGCTTTCGGCAATCGATCCTCTGTCATCCTTGCAGCTGATCCCACCACTGTCTTCTGTAAACTGAAATAATTTCATTTATGTTCTTTACTTCGAGTTCTGTGGGATATCTTCATTTCTTATTCTATTTTTCAATGTATAATTTAAAGTATTTCGAAGAAACTGCATTTCAGGACTCTGAATCTTGCCGCTTCCTTTTTTGTTGTCATGACCCACGCCTCACTCGCATAAATCAACGTGGCTATTGCAATTGTCTTATAAAATCTAATCCTTCTCCTCTGTCTTGTTTACTTAAAATTATTATTATTAAATAATATTGTTATTAATTACAGTAGGTAGTTTCTACTGTGTTATATGGGTCGGAAAATAAAGGTTCAACTAAAGGAGATTTATTAGGATTCAGTGTACAGAGAAGTTCCTGCGTTTTGTCAAGATACATATAAAGTGAACCATAACGTATGATCAGGATGTACGGAGGTAGTTAAAAATGTCCTCAACAAATTATGTGTTCATCATCATTACAGGGTGATAACGCAAGGCAGTCACAGGTAGACGGATATCAGGCATGGGATTCAAGTGTTTAACGAATATCGAAACAGATGGCTGTAGGTTGCCCAAACAAGCGTTCGAGTGTAAGCCAAAAGGAAAGCAAACTCTTGGAAGTCTGATAAAAGGTAGCTTGAATTTGTTGAACGAAACAGTTACTTGTATTATTATCGTTGATGTTAACAAGTACTCCGCTCGTGTCCTCAGAATTTGAGTTTTGGACAACTCGCCCGGTAAGATACATTCTTCAAAGAGTGTATTAAAGAACTCCTTGAAGACAGCGAAAGTAGCACTTCTGCGACAAGTCAAGTACGTAGGCCTATATACGCAACCGTTGTACCGGATACGCAACCTTGAGATACAGACGGGGAACGTAGATACGGAAAAGGCGTAGCAAGAAGCTGCAATAATATAGGCCTAATATTATTATTTATAATAAATAATACTTGTTTAATTATAATAATATATTTTGTATGTATTTACACTGTTTAAAAAGTATTAACTGTTACCTTCAGAATATGTTAATATCTTCATATATTGAAATGACGGTTAACACTCTTTGAAATAGTGTAAATACATAAAAAATATATGAAAAAGTTTGTTGTAAAAACAAGTATTATTTAATATTAATAAAAATAATTACAAAAGAATAATGCGGGAAGATATAAATGTTATATGTATATATATATAAACACATACATACATATGATTTAATACATTTATTTTCATGGAGAACTAAATGCCGATGTTTTATCTTGTTGTAACGTTACGAGTAAGAAGGCACGTGAAAAACCTGGCTGAAAGAATGAATGAAATCCAATTAGCTACATCAGCGCGACTCTTCTGGGCTAATAGCGCGTGTAAATACGGATGATAATTGGAAAAGATTTTATTAAAAATAAAATAATTAATATTATAAGATTTTTACGACGACTCTCTCTTTCTCTCTCTCCTGCTCAGTTGAATGTTTTTCAACTCCTTAAATCAAGAAAGAAAACAGTATTTTACACAAGTAAATAATTTGATTAGAAGAGAGGAGCGCGGCTGGCATAGACGTCAACACACTGAAAAAAAACCGTTGATGACGGCAGAAGGAGTATAGGAAAGGAAGCCTGTTGTCGGTCGATGTTGAGGGGGGGGGTGCTGGTAGGTGAGTGAAAAAAAGGATGATCGTGAAAGAGGCTAATATTCATAGGGTTATACAAACAGAGCGAGAGAGAGAGAGAGAGAGAGAGAATGGGTAAGTGAGTAAGGGTATGAAAGGGACATCACAAGCAAACACTAGACGCGGGGGGAGGGAGGAAATCTTTTTTAATTCCGTCAGTTTTTAATACTTGAACGGAGTAATGAGTGTCAGAATGGGGTGAATTCTGTGGAAGCGGCGGTGGGGGGGTGGAAATCGAGAGAGGTCAATAGCTAACAATCCATTATCAAAAGAAACCAAATGGATTAAAAGATAATTTTTTTATACACAGCTTTCCGTTTTTTCATTAATACAAAGCTTTTTTTTATCGAGGCCGGAGAGTTTTTAAGTTGTGACCAATTGGCTCTGTCCAGTCGGACGTACACTCTCGCACGCGCGCGCGCAAGCTGTTTACTGCACGCGAAAAACTTGGCAACGCGTGAAGTGCCGTGCCAATTGTACAAATTGTTTTCTCTCCATAGTATTTTTTGTTTGTTTTTACATCACAGCGATAGTGCTGTTCTCTCTGCTTGAAATCGCAGACTACGACGACGATTTTTAATTACCAACTGCGATTCGTTCTTCCTGACGGCGCGAAAAATTAAAATCACGTAGAGCGTTTGGTTATTTGCTGTCCTTGTTTGTTTTTATTTTGCCTTGAAAATGTTGTTGGTGTTATTTACGTAAGTGTTGGTTGTGCCTGTTGAAAAGTTATAGGATATTTGGAGAATGTCCACCACAGGGATTCTGAAAATATTAAACTTTTGTCTCTTCTAATTTTCTTATCTAATCTGTAGGTTATTCGTTCCTTCCCTCCATATATCTTGGTCTGTTGAATTGCCTTCTATTAAGCTTTCTTTTCGTTGCCTTAATCCTTTTTGTTTCTATTTGATTCCATCTAAATCGCTTTTCTAGCTGACCTGTTGCCTGTCCTGCTACATTGCTTTGCTTTCTCCTGCCCAACTTCTGCTTTGGTCTTCCACTCTTTCAACTTTATTCGAGTCAGGTTCTTGTCTCGTTATGTCTTCTTAGGAGTCTTCTTCTTCTGGCAGTAAGATTATCTACGAATAATACTTTACATATTCACCATTACGAAATAAATGGTAACATTAAAAACTCATTGTACAATATTACAGTTTTCGAACTTCGACTATTTTGTACATTTTTGCCTAATCTGTCACCGTCTGTTGCCTACTCTTCTGTTTCCTACGCGATGCCTCTCTTTTCCACTTCTTCCTTGTACTTTCGTTTCATGTACTAGGTAGGCCTATATGTGACTGGTTTCGTTCTTTGTCATACTGCATGTACATACCCGCTCTGTTCTTTCATTGTTTAAGATTTATTGACTCCATCTTGAGCTTGTATATCTAATGTCTGATTCCGTACTCTAACCCTTCGTGTAATTCCCTCTGTTCTTCTCGAATGTGTTGTTGGCGCTGCAGAATCAATTATTCTTGATTCATGCTTCTCAGAAAGGGGTCAAGTTTCGTGTAATGCAAAAGCGAATTATTAAAGAAGACCGTGTATCTTTGTAAGTATTACACTCTGCATGTATTGATACATCATAATTAAATTATATATTTGAAGAAAAAATAAGTGATACTGTATACTTATTGATAAGTAGTCAGTCAATTCCTACAAATTAAGCATCTCGTAATAAACGAAAAAAATATAATTATCATAGTCCATGAAACTGTGAAATAATAAAAGATTATATCGTTGCAGACAAAAAATAATAATTGTAAAACGAGTTTCTAAAAATTAACAGAGAAAATGATACACTCAAAAAACATAAAAACAGCTTTTCTACCTACATTAATGTTTAGCCTCCTGTAGTGTATAACAATCTGCACTTGGCTCCCTGAACAGGAATGCAAAAAATACATCGTCAATACATCGTACGTAAGGCACAATTTTGTTCCATTATTATTTCAACAGTGACAATAGTAACAAAGCTTTTCCACACAGTATTACTGCGTGCGCGCGCCATTTACAGTATTGTAACGCGCGTACGTCCGTATTGTAATAAAATCCATTTAGGCCGCGGCTCCGCGTCTCTTCATAAATACCAATGACTGACCACCAGTATATAACAAACAAAAACGTTGTACAATATCATCCCACATGATTGATACAGTCCTGGTCTGTATGTGTGTTTGTTTAACAATAGAGAATCATATTTCGGCGATATATTGCGTAGTTGAATAATCCTCATGATCATCGTCATCTCGTTGTTTTTACTGTACAAAATGCCTCTCGGATCTCCACAAAAATACTGTTTATCGCCGTTGTGTGATGTGTCATTATATGCGTTTCAATTTAACTGGTTGTTCCACGCCTTTAAATGTTTCGCCTGTTTGTGGGCGCAATTTTGTAAAGTACAGTTTATCACTAACGACGTTATGTAATACTTTTTTCCATATTAGTGTTTTTTTAAGTTTATTAATGAGAAGAACTTTAAAGTCAATGTTAAAAAAAAACACCCCTGTAGTTCTACAAGCTGATGGTCCTCCCCCACACTTGTCTATGAGTATGAGAATTCGACTTTAACGAAAGGCCAGTCGTATTCTAGCGACTGAAATGAGACTTCTCTGGCGAGTGAAAGGTATACTCTTCAAGATCGTAGAAGAAAGCAGATATACTGCATGAACAAAATATTATCAGTACACCCGATAGGATTTCCCAATCTCGGGTAAAATGGTTGAAACATCTCAACCGAATGGATAATTGCCGCGTCCTCCTCAAGCAACTATTGAATAAGCGTTGGTGTAATCAGTTGTACGTAGTCTATCTGTTCGGGACAGGAACAAATCATTTTTTATTTAATCCTTGTTCAAGATGATGATGAAGCATTAATAATTTCACAAAGAATACAGTGCCGGAGACTAGACGTCAATCCTATAGAATTCTCATACTAACAGTTTAAAAATACGTATACTCGTTTCAAAACGCTATTGGAGTAGTGAGAATGATCTTAAGTAGAGCTGCATTATGCAGTAATTCACAAAATGTGACTCGTAAACTTTCGTTGTTTTCGTCAATAACAATACAGTTTTTCGTTTTAACACACGTCGTTCTATTTCTCTTAAAACGATGACGCATCCCTCAGTGGGTCGACTTTGCTAAAAATTGTTGGCTTATTTGTAACACTGTTGGCAGGGCTTAGTGTTGGGTCGAGACTTTTGTGTTCCGTCTCAATTGAGCCGCTGAGGATGCCTTACCGTTGTATAAGCGAAACGTTTGGTTTTAAGACAAGTAGAACGACGTGTGTTAAACAGCGTTGTCAGTAATTCCCAGAACACAGACACGGTTATCAGTGATTACAGTTGATGGTGAAACCGTGTATTCTTCAAATAATTAAAATTTTAAAGCACCTGTTATTGCTAAACGTTACATCTTATGACGTAAAAATATATAGTTTTTACGATCATAAAAATGTCGTTATATTTAGAACTGCATGCGAAGCAAACTGGAGATTAACTGATAAATAGAACGGTGATAGAACAACGATAAATGCAACGTTAACTCGCTGTTTGCAGACAATAACCAAAAATAATTTTTCACTGAAAAGTATTATTATAAAAATAAAAATAAACAGACATTAAGAAATCACATTTTACGTTGCTCAAACTGACAAGTAAAAATGCAGTGTGGCGACGGTGAATGTTTAACACGACAACGCATCGACAGTTCAACGCGTGTTCAATTAAGTTAAAAAGGATACATTTTTTCGCACTAAAAATATGGATCGAGCCCATGGGAAAACAAGCATTTATTGTAGCATCACGAGATAATACAAAAAAGGAAACTCAATTTAATCATCAAAATTTATAGTAAAACTAATCAAATAGATAGATACTATGTAACTGAACGAGGAATGCAATAAAGAATGAGTAATAAAATGAGAACAACCAAAAATAATTATATAAGGAAGATTTATAATAACTAAAACAATAAACCATGAATAAAAAATAAGTATTTTACAGATGCATGAATAAATTAAAAACAGGAATTAGCTTTGTAAACAACATTGTAAATAACTTTACAAACAGACATAATAAAGGACTAGACTGGACTGTGACTTTGACATACTAATTACCCAATAAATTAGGGAAGTGATTTTGTATACTTTATTATAATATTGTAAGTAATAATGTTGTGGTATGTAAGTAAAAAATGTATTTAGAGTTAAGCAAATTCATTTGTGTAACACAAGCATAAAAGTCAAGCTAGGTCTTTAACCTAAGACTGGATTTGTAAATTAGCTCATATATAGTGTTATGGTAAAGACAAGGTAATTATTTTCATAATTGTGTTTATTCGAAAAACATATAAATAATAAATATATAATAAATAATAATAATGAAACAGTGCAAATTACACAGTGTAAACAATGATAAAAATACAGTATAAAGTGTCGTGAACCTAGTATGGCCAAAAGGTGAGAATGGCATGTGTATTTATAAAGTGACCAAATAACAATAAAATCAATTTCATTAGTGTGAGTGACAATATAAAATTAAGTGAAATAAAAACATAAACGGGATTATGTAAAAATAATCAGGAAAATTAAGGTTATATTAAAAAAACCTATATTTACTGGAGGCGGATAAAACAGCACTGAGACCAAAAATACACCAAAAAAAACCGAGACCTCTTATATATGAATCTTAACCTGGTTTTACAAGGAAGAAAGGTTTTTCTATCTAGTGTGGGCGTTCAATGCAAAAAGAACAAACTGAATCAGTTGCCAATCCAACCAATATTAGAGAAGAAAATTATAGTAAAAGACAAGTAAAGTTATAGGAGATATCAGTAAACTAACGAACAATATATATTCGACCAACCTGAAGAAGGAAAGCTGAAAATAATATCCTAAAATGGAGTACTACATCTTGAATTTGGTGAGATCGTTTTAATACTAAAGCCATCTTGACAACTATCAACGTTTTACACAACACTTCAATAAAAACTAAATAACGAATATATAGTGCGACTACATTAATAAACATAATCTATGATATACAAAGTGAGTGATACAAACTTATTTTGAACAAACAAAAGTGTAGAACTCATATAAATTTTGTTAAACATTCAGTAGTGTGTATACAACTCAAGGAATATGGCGTCCCTCGCTTTATTTCAATGTTATTGAAAGGGGACAGCAGCGCGCCATGTTGAGAATTCATGAACTATGAGCTATATAATAGACAATTATTTTTTTAATTTTTTCTGTTGTCAGTTGTATTACTAATGTCTAATTATTAATTATTTTAATTGTTTTATTAGTTTTATATTTGTAATGTGTAATAATAAGTTTGTAAAATTATCTCAATTGATTTCTTTTTGTATAATCACAAGAACTCACAACCAAACAATCATACACAAACAACAATGAATTATTACACATTATAATTTTTTCTTTATGTATGTTATTAACGTAAAACATGTATGAATTTATAATTTTACTGAAGACGATTGTTAACTTTGGTAATAACCCTGAAATAAAAAATCGTTTCATGCATCCGAGACCTAGATGTAGCAGGAACCTTAAAAAAAGAAAAATTTGTTATTAATTAATAGAAAAAAAAAGAAAATTATTATAATAAGAGAATTAAGGAATAAAAATTGAATGATCAGCACCAAAAGAAGTGTGTCCTCATTTATAAATAAATATCATTAAACATACAACTCAGAATATTGCTGAGACTAATTGAGCATTTATACTCATTAACAATCAGTAAATACAACAAACCTAACATATTTGGCGCTTACAACGTGAGGCGTTAAAGAAAAATATATATACACAGATTGTTGCACATAACAATATGTGTACTATATCTCTTTGTAAACACGACAAAGAGAGCATTTTTATCTATTGAGTTCATAGCATTCATTAGAAATTTGTCAATTGTCGTAATCGTAGATAGCGCAAAATAAATACTGTATTTATGCATGTTTTAACAAATCGTTAATTGTTATCTTATTGCATGTTTTACTGCAGTTATGTGGTTGTTTGACACACCATCAAATGCGCTGTTTACATAACTGTGGAAATTTTTTTCGCTTATCACAATTCGGCAATAAAAATAGTTTTAGCGAGCATGTGTTTCGGGTTGACTGATTTTTATGCATTTATGCGCGATTTGCGCGATTATTATGATGGCCTACAAAGGACGGTCGTTAATTTTTTATGCGACTGCACTATTTTCTGGAACAATAATTTATTACACCGCGTATTAATTACAATTTTGTGCACTTTTCTGATGAGTGAGTTTGGTAACTCATTATTCCAAGCTATTGGGTTTTTATATTGCTGATAGACCAATTCACATCTTTATCATTGGACGACGGCTAAGAAAAGCCTTTTTCTAATTCTTTAGACCGCTCAATTGGTAACTGATCACAAACAAACTTTTTTTACACAAAATAAGTTTCTAAAAAAAGATTGGAAGCGGACTTTTAAATTACATATTTGTATTTAATCTACGAAATTCTAGCATACGTACTTTTCATGCTAATTTAACCAAAAGTTAAAAAGGTTTTGAAAGAAACTTTTATTAGACCCATCATTTTGGGTCCAAACTAGTCAATTTTGATTCTAACTTGAGATCCTCTACAACGATAAACATTTCTGTTATAATCTCAGTGTCATTATAAATAAGTTTTTTTTTAAATATTTTATTGGCGTAATTTATCTACAGTAGTTTAGAGAAAATTTGTACATACCCACGGCATAATAGGAATATCTGAGGTCCGCATCGAGTCGTTTTTTAGAAATTTGGTTCTGAGTATTTAAAAAAGTCATGATCCTACGTGATGGTTTGATCGTGTAGCCAAGAATCGTTCATTTCTTTTGATGACCTGATATCAGCGTGTTCTATTCTGCAACCGACAATGATTAATAACATTCTAAAGACACACACGTGGATGAACTGCTCCTATGTAATGTAGCCTAATTCCTTATACAAAACAATAAGCATGTTTATAAATAAGTTTATATCCTCGTATTATAAAATATAGATAAACTCGTTTCTTTTTAATTTTCAGGCTAATATGTAACGTTTGGATAATTTATATAATATATTGTATTACACCGTTTACCATGATATGAAACAACAATAGCTTAATCCGTTGTTGTTTTTAGTGGATATTTTTCCTCCTGTGACAATTTTAGCTTTTTCTGCTTATGTTAATAATTATGGCACGTTTTTACCTCCATGTTCCATAAGGAAATGGAAGTATGGTGACGGCGAGAAATCGTGTTCGAGGCTGATTCTGATTGTACTACCCTCAAAACGTGAAGAAAAGTCATTTTCCGAAAAGTCTGTGTGCCTGTATGTAGAATTTTTTATATGGCGAACGATAACTGCCGCAAATTTAAACGGAATCAAATATATGTTTTTCCATATGTGCCTGAGTTGTAGAGGATTTAAGGCCTATTGATTTTGGTGAAGATCGGTTTAGGGGAAGGGGTAGTTTACTTGCAACGTTTTATGTTTTAACAAGAGTAAAGTACTTAATTTTGATAAATAAAGTATCCTGAAAAGAAGGTCATAATAATCCACTGTAGAAAAGAAGATGAAATATTTATAAATGAAAGGGCAGTTGAAGGGGGAGGGGGTTATTTTCTATAAATGAAAATGATAGTTTAAGGGGGCGATAATTTTGTATTGTACTACGTTATCGGCAACAAAGAAGTAATTTGTTGTTAAAATTCCTTGCCAGGCTGTTTGGCCGTAGTCCAATGTTTCTGCAAAACCAGACATTTCGGCAGTGCCATCGACTGCCATCATCAGTGAAAGTCGAGTGCTCTAACGTGAGGTGGTATACGTTAGTGACCACAGTACTGTGGTTAAGGCAGAAGAAAGAGGTAGTTTCTATGGAAATATTTCATTTCGAAAATTATTTTAAATATAAATCTTAGAACATGGAAGTCATGTATGGTTCTGCATACCGATATTTTACTTTACACGTGAGAAACTTTGACAATTTTGTTTACGAAAAATAAGATATCACGTGTTAAACAGTGTTTACATTTTATTAAAACTACCTATTACTGTATTGACATTGCTATAAAGTTACGTTATCTGTCTTATCGGTTAATTTCAGGTCTTCTTCAATAAATAGGTAAATACTGTATTACCTAAATTTTAAAATGTAAATTGAAACATAACAATGAAAACGCATACAAGCTTTACAGTTGTAGTTTTGTTTTTGTTTGTAAAACAATCTTTGTTTCCATCACCGATTCAGTACGTGAATTTTGTTTCAGTCATTCACTGTTGTAACACGTGATTCTCTTTACCAGTTGACTTCCGAGCTATCGATTTTCACACTGTTCTTCTTGTATGATCAGCTGATTTGTATCAGTCAGCTGGCTGTTTCTGTGCGTAGTCATAGTGAAACAGCCAAACTGTAATGCATCGCTCGCAAGGCACGTGGCAGGGGATTCGATTCCGGGTTTCGAGCCCGTTTCAATGTAGGTCGTTTTTCGTTACCCAACGTCATCTGCCACACTATCTGTTATTGTTGTTCCATGGGAATAAATAAACCTTACCTACATTGGCCCTAATTTTTTCATGCGTTTTAAAAAATTGTCTGTCTCCTGTTATTGTACTTCTTGTAGGTGAGTCACCTTTTGAAAGTAGGCCTACAGGAAAATGAACTGGAGACGAACGATCTCTTAGCAATTCTGTATCTAAGGCTTTTCACGGCCGCCGTCTACAGTGTTGGGAACTATTGAGCCGGTTCGTGGTCCACTAATGTTGTTGCTCACAGACGTTTCGATCTCTCCTCTGGTGGCCATCTTCGGTGTATAAAAACGATTGACGAACTGACACGGTGTTCGTCAGTTAACCACAGTACTGTGGCAGAAGAAAATACGAACAGTTGTTCTTCTGTCACAGTACTGTGGTAAACCGACGAACACCGTGTCAGTTGGTGATAGTTTTTATAAACTGAAGATGGTCTCCAGAGGAGCGGTCGAAAAGTCTCTGAGTAACAAGTGCACCACTTGCGTAATATCCCGGAGTTTAATCAGTTTATTCCCAAAACTGATCTTTTATTCACCAGCCTGCATAACATTCTAAAAATTATTTCAAGTAAAAATGCTAAATTTTAAATATTCATCGCCACCGACGGTGTCCCGGCAGAAGGTGGAGTTCTGGGCAGCCACTTATGTAGACTACCCTATGTGATCGACGAAACTTCTGACGATTGACTCGTCAATGACGGGCAGCAGAATATAGTATGCTCACAACTACGTATTTAAGTGACTTTGTGTCGCTTTGACCGGTCTTCGGAAACGGCGAACCTGGAAAGACTCCTTACATGTTATATCCCGGAGGAACGATAACTCGTTCTACCAAATACTGAACGTGTCCGTCCCAGTTTACTTTTGCTGAAGTCGGCGTGAGAGCGGTAGGCTGTACTTCGTACCGTTTGTTTCTCGGAACCCATCGCGTCGCGTCCGCCTGGAATTCCATACACCAGCAGCTGGAAACGCGCCAGACCCAGCGGCGTGTTATCGGGTAACCTACATGATCGTCCGCGTCATGTCCGCGTACTTGAAGGTTCGTTGATGTCGTTATGTATCGATTCCTAGACACTCGGAATTCACTCGTCCTAGACACTATTCATGCTTGTCCACAGCCTGAATATAGTGTTCAGATTAAGAAATTTAAAATTTTGTGGACATCAGGGATCAAAATTGCGGGTGAAAATTTTCATCATAAGTTCGCACAAATTCATATGCGGTATCAAATTAAAGAGAATCGTATCTAACATCTGAATTTAGTGTAAAGTTTTGGAAATTTTAAAATATTGGTACCCCAGTGCACAAAAGTTTGAAAAAAAAAATTATGGAAATCCAGAGGGGTATTAGACTAAAACCAACTGTAATCCAAATGTTTTGAATATTTAGTGTTTATCGTATAACTGTGTGCTCTATAATTGTTATGTTAGAAAAGAAATAGAGAAATCGGGATTTTTGTAATTTTTCCACAATTTGAGATATCTAATATTGAAATTCATGTAGTAATAAATATACTTTGTTCCAAATAATGAACAGGTTCGGAAGCTCATTTGGCACACTAGTTATCATTTTCAATAGCATTTGTCTGCCCATTGTTGAGCAAATGACTTTTCAGCCACCCTTAAAGGATGGTTGTGACTTTATATGTGTATATAAGTTAATATTGTTTAACCGTTCAAATAAGATATTTGTTATTTACTTGAGGCATATTCCTCCTATCAAGCAGTATGCTCATAGTTGGTTTGATGCCTGGTGATATAGGCCTGTTTATGTTTTGGTTTATTATTGCCCTTGCTTTTTGTTGCTTTCCCTGTACATGGATTTTCATTGTTGTGATTGCAAATGGGTTCTGGTGAACAATTTTGTCTTGTGTTCCAATAAGTTTTGGAATTTCAAAACTTTTGTCACGTTTGTGTCATGTTTTGAATTTGTTTGTGTCATGTATTATATTTTGTGTTCGGTGTTAGTGTATGTGTAGATATTTCCAGATTGGTGTTGTGCTGTAGGTGTTTCCATGATGTCTTTGTATGGTACAGGTTTTGTTAGTGTCATGTCATTAATGTCTAGCATTTGTGTTTTGTCGTGTTTTGCTATATTAGATTATTACATTCATATTGTTATTGGTATCCAAGTCACTTCGTTATTTATAAATTAATAAATTACCTTAGATCCGTCCTGTGACTTCGTTTTTTATTTAAACTGACGCGTTTCGGAACATACGTTCCATCTTCAGACTAATTCAGTCTTTGAGGTCGTTAAATGTTAAATTTATGTGTCGTACATAAGTGTTAATGGTCGTACAAAGTAATGTGATTTTAACATTTAACGACTTCAACTGAGTGAATTAATCTGAAGAAGGAACATATGTCCCGACACGCATCATTTAAAATAAACAACGAAGTCACACGACTGATCTAAGGTAGATTATTAATTCCCACAACCCCCAGCAGCACCACCCAACAGCGGTCTTCGATCAAAACACAAATATGGCTTACGTTGAGCATAACTGCTGAATGATAGAAATTTGCTTCAAGCAAACCAAACATATCTTCATTGTACATGCATGTAATAGTAAGTAGTTTGTATATCAATAGGAGTTAATCCATAGCTTGTTCGTTCTGTATAAACTCCTACTTCCTGTAGATAGCTGACAAGTATGTGTATTACTATCAGTTTAAATGTTTTCCATTTCAGATAATCTCTTTAATGGGCATACATGAAATGCAAAATAAGAAGGAGCCAATTGAACCTTGGCTTATGTTGTTGGAATTACGGCTTGTCAAGCTGTAAGCCCGTGGTCCAAAGTTGTAAACAAACGTTTCGGCCGTACCGTCGACTGCCATCTTCAGTGTAGAAGGCTGAAACACACTGACCGAGGAGGTTTCATAGCCAGTGACCATAGCTGAGACTTAACCTTGGCGGGCTATATGTCGCTGACTACGAAACCTCCTCGGTCAGTGTGTTTCAACCTTCTACACTGAAGATGGCAGTCGAAGGTACGGCCGAAACGTTTGTCTACAACAACTTTGAACCATGGCCTTACAGCTCGGCAAGCCGTAATTCTAATAACAATGTCGCGGCCGTGAAAGCCTCAGACAGAATTTGAAACTTGGCTTACTTGTAATAAGTAAGGAATTACTCTCTACATCACAGTAAATAATATTGTGCGTCGCACACACACACACACACACACACACACACACACACACACACACACACACACACACACACACACACACACACACACACACACACACACACACACACACACACACACACACACACACACACACACACACACACACACACACACACACACACACACACACACACACACACACACACACACACACACACACAGATTCGTATACACTTTTCTACGTATTTCACCCAATTACTTAATTTACTTGTCTATATGTATTGAATCAAATGAAATCAGTTTGACAGTTGGACGTTTGTCTGCTTGTTTCTTGTACAGATATTGAACAAGATGCCTGATGATGCTCTGCTGGCGCAGCTGTTCATGCACAAGTCCGCGATGCAAATGCATGCCAGAGAAATGCAAAGAGGTCCCGAAGTGAACAAACCTCACCAGTGTCAGCAGTGTTTGAAATCGTTCTCGTCCAACCACCAGCTGGTGCAGCACATCCGCGTGCACACCGGAGAGAAACCCTACAAGTGTTCCTACTGCGAGCGCCGCTTCAAACAGCTCAGCCACGTTCAGCAGCACACCCGCCTTCACACTGGTAAGTACAGCACCAGCACATACTCACCTCTGTGCACCATCTCTGTGGACGGTTTAGTCTAAAGACACCGCGATACACAGTAGGCAGCGCGTGGCTACCTACGGCTAGTGATCGATTCCGCGAAGGATAAAAAATATTATATGCAAACTTTTTTACACTATATATCCAGACTTTTTTAAAAATAAGATACAGCCGATATCATAGTAAATGATGTTAATACTAACCCTGTATATACTGTGTATTCGCTTGCCGTGTGCTGATGAAATGTATCGTTAAATGATAATCATAAAATGATCCTCAGAAAATGGTTATGAAAACACCGTTCTGATAAACAAAACCAGGGGATACGTACGTAGAGTTGTACGGATTCTACAAGGGTGGGCGCTAGTAGTAAGTGTAGCCTACTTACATATTTTGATGCTACCGGGAATCGAACCATTGGTAGCTAATGAAAGGATTTTTTACTAAATAAATAAATTTTTCTTCTCCGAGGATTTTTAATGGTTTTGAACAGATTTTGGCCTTTTGTTTATATTTTTATTTTACATTTACATTTACTTTGTAGGGTTAATTTAAAAACAAAAAAAAAAACAAGAATATGATGATGGAAATAGTAGTTAAGTATGAGTATGGAAAAACCTCTTTGGCGTGCGTTCGGTGTCAAACGTTCGACGTATTTTGTATCGCAGAATCCACAGTTTTGGGACTGACACTAGTTATACATGAACAGACAAAAGAAAAAAAAAATCAGTACCATGCTGTGAGTGGTCCGTATCGTTTGTTTCGGACCTGACTGCCTTTGTTCAGCATTGGGACAGGTCATTAGAGTTTTCCCTTTTTTTATGTTTTGTTTATTTCGCTATCCATTACTTTCGTTCTGCTAGACACAACTTTGACGGCGACCACTACATTACGTTACCAATGTTGACTGCGTTCTGGAGGGCCAGTGCCGGGTTTCTTTAGCTGACAAATTCATTTAGAGAACACTCAGCGTTTGAAACACACAAAAGATGAACGGAAACATGAAAAAACGCTCTTGGGTGTCATTTACAAATGCTACAGTGATTTGTGTTATCGGGGCCCAGAATCTGTTCAAAATTCAGTCGAACGTTAGATTTTATAAATCACAACGCTCGCGACAAATGGCTTAGAACTGGAACTGAATAAATGACAACTAGGGTGGGAGCAGACTACATGTTCTGTTGGTCATTAATAATGTTTGGTAAGTTTGTGACTTCTGGTTTTGTGCAGTCTGGTTTCAAAAGAATATCGTCTAGGGAGTGTTCAGCAGTTAAAGCCTCGGAGTTTGCATCTACGAATTCACGTAAGTTAGGTTATTTTTTATTGTTGCTACGATATGATAATTTTCCTGACGTTTCTTATAATTATGATAAAGGTATAATATGGCCACAGAAATAATCATTATCATCACCATCATCTTCAGAACACGGCATGGGCAAGATGTTGCCTGTTCCGCCTTCAGAGATCCTCCAGCCATCTCTTTCTGGGTCTACCCACACACCTGTGTCCTATAAATTTGTATTTCCAGACTTTTTGGCCAGTCTGGAATCTGACATTCTTTCTAAGTGTTCTTTCCACAGTCGTTTGTAATATTTTAATTTTTCATTCAAGTTAAAAACTTTTAACTCTTCTCGTATGTCCTCATTTCTTATACGGTCAAGTTTAAAACACCTTTTAACTCCTCTTGCTGTATTTTACTGACTTATTTTTTTAGTTGATGTCCATAATTCATACCTATAGGACAGTACAGGGCCTACAATAACTTTGTAACACTTCAATTTTGTATCTCGACGTTCCTTGTTTCTAAAAATACGGTTGTTTGTTCCACATAAATGCAGTAACAAAAACTCACGGAATAATAGGTTTATATCGTCAGCGAGTGATGACTATAGTCCGGATACAGGCCTACCTGCAGGTCCAGGTTTCCTCTGAAACGATCAAAACTGATTCCGAATTTTTTGGCTCAAACACAGCAGCTGTGTAGAAATTTTGTTATCTTAATGCCATTACATTATTGCCATAGTAATGTCTCCCCTTTGCACATTCTCATCTTGAGCTGTATTATGCTAAAAAGTACAAAACTTAAAAACAAGTCACGAAAGCATTTTGTATAAGATTAATATAATAATTTAGAGGTCATGAACTATTTGGTCCTAATTAAAACTTGCTGATAGTGGACATGGTAAAATACAACTTTTGGTAAGACATAGTGTTTTGTAAACAGATATTCTGTAATTACTTAGTTATTTGTTGTTATCAATGAAACGAGGAATTGAGGTTAAGCTCTTGAAGTGTGTAATGTCGAATCTCTGTGGTGCAACCCAATCTCTTTGCAATCCGATGCAACCATAATAACCTCATTTTTCAATCTAATCTTGTTTACTGTATATAGATAGCCCTCGTTACACGTTTTACTGTTTAGTTTTGTGCAGTATAATTTGTGTGTGTGTGTTACGTATACGTTATTATAGGCCTACACTTGAAATCCGTTTTAAAAAGTAACATCATCTAAAGCTAAGAAATGCAAATACTCTTTCAGCTGATGACATATTGTTACCTACAAGAAGTAAACAGCCTGTTTTGCCTACAGAAGAATATTTTTCCCAACACCAGTTTATTATTTAAGAACCACTAAATACCTGCGCGAAATTTATTTTTCTCAGCACTCGTATATGTGATTGAATTCTGGTTTACTGTTTAAACTACTTCGTGTAGGGCTACACTGGAGTCGATCCTGTGATCTAATTACATTTTATCTAATTACTACAAAGTATATAAAATTATAGTTTGAAGAGTCAATTAATTACATCAATAACACGTAAATCAATTAGGCCTACTATTCACTTTTGCTTTAGTCTTGCGAGTATTTTTCCAATTTTTAAAAAGGGAATTTTTCCCAGAATATGATAAAAATGATTCGTTATTAGAGGTAATTTGAATACTATATTATTATGGTTTTATGGGTTTCTCATCCTGATTAATCATGAATTCCGCTCCATATTTATAGTAGGCCTATAATAAGTAAATCGTAAGTGTCCATGTTTTTCCAACAATTTAAATTATTCTTGTGCTAAATTTCGTTTGGACACGATGCGTAGCCCTACTTCATTGTTACGACTGTCACTAAGATTTGATGCATTGGCAAGTCCGAGGCACTTAGATTCGCATTCGATGTCCCGTAGTATTATATTCGCCGTGACCTATTAGCGCCGAACATCAAGGAAGAAATTAATGTTAGTGCTGAAAGATACAACGAGGGATAAGCCGTAAAAATTCATCCGAATACACATACGAATATACTAAACGAACGATGTGTCGTGCATAGATTTAAGCACAGAGAAACAGCTGACCTTTTGTTTGACGTGTAGTGCAGTGCAATATAGTACCATATTAATGTGGAGTGGCATAACTAGGAGGGATGAGACTATCTTCGAAGTTTGGTCTCACCTTTGTTTTACTAATTTACAAATATCGTAATTTCTCGTCATTCTACAAATATTTATAAACCTTATTTTAACACACACAACTCTTTCAGAAATGGGCTTACGTTAAGTGATTACGGAATTTCGCTGAAATTTCTAATAGCTCTGGAGGCGATTGATCCCTGAGCCCCCTTCCTACGGCGTGTATCTGTAACAGACAGACGTGTCACAGAACAGACGATCTTTATCATACATATATATTGCTTATTTTTTTGGTAGTTCCTAACGAACAAAGATTCGAAGAAATCACGGTGTAGTTAGATTTACAATTTTCCATTAAGGGATAGTGTATACATTTCATGAGAATATCGGCTTTCCTCTTTGTCGCCCGACAAAGAGATAAAATAACGTGTCTAGCGATTCGCGGCCACGTTATGCAAGTTACGCGCTTATAATGGTTAATGAAGTGTATGTACTGATCGTTTTTAGAATCACTACAATTCCGTTATCTGTTCCTATGCACAGATGTGGCAGCATTGGCTAAGTGTCTTGCCATATGTCTGCCATACACGAGCAGTGGCGGAATTGTGAGCTGTGCTCCTCTGGGGGTCACGGGGATGAGATTAGCTAGAAGGTTGGGCTCCCAGTTTTGTTCAGGACAAACTCGATATTGAAGGTTCTTCCCATATAACTACGTATTTGTACAATATTATTTATAAGCTTTATTTTGACACACGCAACTTGCTTAGAAATAGGCCTTCATTAAGTGTTTATTCTTAATAGCTCTGGGCCCCACCACTGCACACGAGTGTCTCCGAGTACGATAGAAGGCGGCACAACGTACACCGCATAATGTTACATACTGTGGATATTGAAGAAAATATTTATTTACACAGATGTATAAAATTAGATCCCAGAGTAGAAGCCGTAAGAGAAGCCGATTTAGCTTATTTAAAAACAACAAATTAAAAGAACTCACTTTCGCTTAGAACAGTCTGTACACAAAGGAAAGAAAAAAAAATAAATGAGTGAAAACAACTCTTTGCCCATCGCTCGCTGTCCGAGCCTGTGTTCAATTAGCTCGATATTTTCTTCTTCTTGTGTAAAAGAATGCGTAAATCAATAGTGAGGGAGGGATGAGAGAGAGAGAGAGAGAGAGAGAGAGAGAGAGAGAGAGAGAGAGTATTAGGAAAAACAGTGTAGTAGTAGGCCTACAAGTAGTAGGAATATAAAAAGAAATGCTATGGCCTCCCCCTTAGTCCAGTGCAACCCAATTCTACTCCCTTCAAAGACCCTTTTTTAATTTAAAAGATGTAGTCATTTGGAAAATGAGTGGACTGATATGTTAATATAAGCGAGAGAGAGAGAGAGAGAGAGAGAGAGAGAGAGAGAGAGAGAGAGAGAGAGAGAGAGAAAGGCTCTCTGACCATTCGGCCGTCGCCCCTTGTAATCCCCGTGAAACCCAATTCTTTGTTAAGTGGCCGGTCCGTTAATTATTACGTCATTACTTAATGATGACGTCGTTTGTTGTCGCCAAGACGGGCGCGTGCGCGTCTGACACAAGTGCGTAATTGTCTTAAACGTAGAGGCCGCTATCATGTCATGTATTCCTGTCGTTGTTTCGACTGGGAATGTGTATTGCGATGTCGAGTGAACAAAACCAGTCTGTGAAAATACTTGCTTAATCTTCTTCCGACGAATGCACAATACTCTCTTTGTAGTTCTTGATAGTTGGTGTTAAGAGTGGCATTATGATCAGCGTATTCGCTCCTGTAGCAGAGGGTCGACTGTTCGAAGTTCGAATCCCTCACCCGACTGCTGGGACAGATTATCTGCAGGGCCGATGAGACTAAACTCCTTCCCGTAACTTATGAAGTAAGTTTATGAATTGCATATAATGCGATTAGTGAAATTGTCTATAATATTCATTGAAGCAGCACCCGTGGATTAAAAAAAAAAAAAAAAAAAAAAAAAAAAAAAAAAAAAAAAAAAAACACGAAGCTACAAAAAGCAGCGTGTGCACATTTTGAAAATGTTCCGTTGGCTAATCGAATTCTTCTGATTCCCCGCGTCTTCACAATATGTGTAGGCGGATGTCGTTTTGGGCGTATAACACCTGTATAAAGCAAGCCTGGCAACGTGATTTACGTACTGCTACCTCGGCTAAAAGGATAACGGTCGGAAGCCTAACGTGTTCTTAAAACTGTGCCACTGTCTAGATACTGCCTCTGTGCACCAATCACTTGTCGCTTTAGTAAATTGACCTTATCGTTTTTGGCCCACGTAGACTACGCGTTTGCACAATTGCTATTCATCAACCGCAGCTTATCACCTTCGATGGACCCGCCCCGTCGTGTCAAAAATATGGGGACTAAAATTGTGAAAAAGTCGCCAGAGGCCATGTGGGGTATGAGAATAAAGGGAATTTTAACCGCAATGTGAAATATAGTGTTCATGTTTGAAAATTTCAAAATGTTTGGATGTCAAGTCGCAAAAAGTGGGTGAAAATTTTGATAAAATTGCAAACATTCATGTTGGCGATCAAATTAAAGATAATTTTAACTAACGTCTGAATGTATTGTTAAATTTTTAAATTTAAACATTTTGGGGCAGTGGGGGCCTAAAAAAGAGATCAACAATTTTGAAAAAGAATAATGAAAATCCAACAGGGGGTCAGAAAGGGAATCGTGACCCAAATCCGAATGTTTCGAATTTTTAGTGTTTTTTGCATGATTTCGTGCTTTACAGAAGGTTGTGTATTATATTACTTAAGAAATAGTATAGTGATCACGACGTTTGTAATTTTCCCATAATTGAAAAATTGTCTAATATCGAAATGTATGTAATGATAATTGTACTCCGCTCAAAATAGTGAGCGAGTTCTGCAGCTCAGGAGCTTAATACCACTAGTCTAATTTCAGTCTTGGTCAGATAGGCTAACTACGGGTCTGCTGCCTAGGGACAGAGAAGTGTTTTAAACTAGACAAGTGTCGTTCAGGATTGAACTAATCATTCTGATCGAATCATTTAGGCGATTGACTGATCGAATCGATATTTTAAAGATTAGTCGGTCAGTAATACCATCTAATGACGAACTATTTGAGGTAGTTTATACAATTTCCGATAGGTGCCTCTGGACGGCTTTCTAATCAATTTCGGTCATTTCTGTCTCGGTCTCGGTCTGTCGGTGATTCGATCAGTTCATCGTTGTTTCGTTCAGTTGCCTTATGTGTCAATCTCGGTCACTTACTGACCCGATCAGTGAACGAGTTGCCGCAAGCAGTCTCCGCTAGACGCCTCTGGCATTCATTTCAATCCGTGTAATTTTGTTCAATTACGACTCGTATAGTCGCCATTTTTCTTGAACACGATATATAATGGAAAAGTAATATGTAGTTTTGTAAATAAAATAAATTCAGTATTAATTATTTTAATTATTCATAATTCACAAATTTTTATTGTTCTCAGTCTTTACAAGAAAAAAGTATGGAACAAGATGAATCTCGTTCACGTTTGTTCACAATTTGAAAACATTTATTTGCGAAAATGTTTGTTTATTTGAGGTATTCATCTAACAGGAATTTATACAATTAATGAAATAGTACAGTTCTGACAGTGAATTTGATATAACTGAATTCTTATAGGAAATTCACCGACGTATAGAATAGCCTACAAACAATAGAAGTTAATATCTTCTGAGGCTTACGCAGTCGAAGTCAGTGTTGTTAAGATCTTCAGATCCCGGGCTGTTTGGCCGTGGTACATTGTTATACAAATTATCAAACGTTTCGGCCGTGCCATCGACTGCCATCATCAGTGCAGATCGCGCTTTCTCTAACGCAGATGTCGCACGTCAGCCGTTACCACAGTACTGTGGTCTCTAACGTGGGACATCTGCATTAGAGAAAGCTCGATCAGCACTGATGATGGCCGTCGATAGCACGGCCGTAAACGTTTGCTAATTTGTGTAACAATGGACCACGGCCAAACAGCCCGGAATCTGAAGATCTTCACAACAATAGAAATTAAGTGAACCTGCTGAATATTGATCGAATGATCGAGTCTTAAAGACCGAATATCACTTCAATGATTGAGATGTACTGATTGAGTTCAATAAAATGACCGATTCACCCATCTCTACTTTAAACACATGTATTCGTCCAGATATTTGAATAAATTAACTTTATGTCTCCCGATCTACGAACCTTCAAACGGCATAACTGACGATGATGACGACTCCGATAGTACGAAAACGACCGTAACGATGGTCATGGCGTGACGAAAACTATAATTAATTATATTTTGAAAGATTAATTTTTTGATTAACAGCGATGCCGCTCCTTGTCGATAGTTTAATACGAGGAAGTTATCAAGGTTAAACGATAAAAAATGGAAAAATCCATGTGTTACGCAAAAAACTGCATTACGTCTCCGTGCATATATCGAAGAAAACACGCTTGAAAAAGATAACTTTTATGTAAGTAGGTCAAATAATATGATTTTCTTCAAAACAGATAACATTGTTCTGTGTACAAACTACTACCGGGGCGAAAAAATTCTCCTTATCACCGCGCGTAATAATATGCAAATAAATGATAAAAAGGACGAATATAATAATAAATAGGTTATAAAAATCACGTGCGCCCGGCGTGGACCAATGCGGAAACAGAACAGAGTGAAACGCCGAGTTTTCTCTCTTTTTTGCGCATAACCTAAAAACAACACTGTCTGTTAATAATTTTGAATGGTGACAACTCACTTCTCCCGGAAAAAAAAGGAAGGCATTCACAGGCCGTGGAAAGCGCGACATCTAGCGGCAGACGAGATTAATTACGACATAGCTACGCCGCGAAAAACTGGGTAAAAGTTTTTATGTCAATACACAGTACAGCTCTATTTTTATCTTATCTGTTTTTTGTTGCTGTTAGAGTTACAGCACGTGGAAACATGGAAAAGTTTTCTATTTGACATTGAAGGTCATCGTTAACTTACATGCGTACATAAAAATTATTTATATACACAATTATATACACATAAAACGTAATAATTAACTATTTTTATTGCGTAAGTAGTGTGTTATATCTATTTGTGTCACACCTTACTTACTTACATTGAGTTTTATCTTGTTTTTCACTAGAAAAATAGGTCAATTAATCTGGTAGACGACACGATAAATTCGCGGATACGAGTACTGGTATCTCGGAAAAAATATGATTGTTGTAAAATAATACATACTTGACGAAAGTATAATGATAGCAAGTGATTATATCAACAAACAAGTTGATTTTATTTAATTCTAGGTTATACCTGGCAATTCCTCTTAGGCTATATTAAAAATACATACTAAAAAAATAATTCAAACATTTTTTGCTACTATTTTTTATGCATATATAATTTATTTAATATTTATAATTTCTTTGCCTCAAGATGTTTTTTCCCTTATTTGGAACACGTTTCGGGAATCCTATTGTCCCCATCCTCAGCCTTCCTAATTATGTATCTTGTGGAATATTTGTGTGTTTTGGTTGGTTGGTTGTTGTTATGGTTTCCTGTTGGTTTTTGGTATCTAATATAATATCTTAAAAAAAAAATACACTGTAAGTAGGTTTATTTTCACCTGACGCACGTTTCACAGAAATGTTTTGATATTTTATACTGCTATTATTGTGTGTGACTGTGGTGTATATATTAGCTTTACAACATCGAAAATACTCAAAAAGCTATACCATAAAGTGTTTGCAACGCTCACAAAGACCAGAAGACAAGAAATTTTAAGAAAACAATGTGAGATCTCTACCACGGGATGTGTGAAATGGTCATATACGGGACTCTAGTTGAACTCCTGCTGTGGGCGTAGGGTTCTTAGCGGCCTAAGATTTGACCTGTCGAGAAAAGAAATAATTCTGATGAATTTCACAGAAAAAAAACTGAATTTACTACAGAAATATTGATTACGTAAATTTTAGAAAAACCTTCAATGCGTTTTCAATAAGTTTTTCAACTTCAGTGGCTCTTTTCATATTTACGTTAGTGGCCATGGACACGCACTGCTACTACCAGTAAGCTCTCTCTGATCTGCAGAAATCGCTCACTATTTTGAAACAAAATGCGTTTATCATTAGATAAATCTCAGTATTAGATACATTTTGATAATCAGAAAAATGAGAAAAACCCTGATTACTATACTTTTTATTAAAATAACAGTTGTGAAGCAAACGATAATACAATAAACTCTAAAAATTCCGAACAAATACGTTGCGTATATTAGTTAAATTTATATCAATAATGGCTAAGTGACAAATAATTCATTCCCAGTTTTTAAGTTTATGTATGTTTACATATATACCGAATATACCAATATTTCGCAATACTAATAAATTTCACAGATGTACACAACTGATAACACTATGTAAAGGCTATTTTTTGCAAGCACAAGTTACAAACTTCTTGAAGGCGGACCAAAATTCCAAGGGATGTTGACAAATATTCCATTTTGGTAAATTGTTAAATATTCCATGTTTGTCTTTTGACTAATATTCTTCATAATTCGATGCCCCACATACAGACTTTACGATTTTCTTAAAAATTTTACATCCATTTTTGGTCTGTGGTTCCCGTAAAGTTAAAGACATTTCAGAGTAAATGTTATATTCACATTCGGCTTAAAATTACCTGTAGTTTGATACCCGGGATGAACTTTCTTCAAACTTTTGATCAATTTCTGATACCTGGCGTCCAAAAGATTTTGAATTCAAAAAATAAACACTATTCAGATTTTAATTATAATTTGTCTTTACTTTGATACCATAGGCCTACACATAGTTTTGCGATTTTAAACAATTTCGTCACCTTACATTTTCCCTCCGGTTCCCCCATTTTTGGAGGGACCAAATTTCAGAAGCAATAGGGTCTGTGGGATGAAAGTACTGGCCAAGTTTTACAAAAATCGGTTCATGCGTTCATAAGCTATCATGGGGCATACCCCAAAGAGAAAGGTAGATAGCGAGACGGGTAAATGTCAAAACGTCGAATTAAAACTGAGAACTCCTTAGCTCGTTCAATTATAAATGTGTGAATATTCGTACACTCATAAATATACATACACAGAAATAATTATCGTTTTAAGAAAGCTGGTATTCTTTCCAAATATTACTACTGTTATAACAATTTTTAAGCAAATTCTGCCATTTCCGAAATGCAAACTACCGTCAATAATAAAAAATTGAAACTTAAATCTAAAACTTTGAGGAATTACTGAAATCTGAATAAATCTTACTGGAAAATAAGAAATCTTTTCAACGAATTAATGGAGAAAGTTTTCAAACAAATTATTAAGCGTGTGAAACGAATAACTCGTGTTTTATAACTTCTGTGTAATTCGATAATGGTTTCATCGGCAAATGTATTGAATTTATTTTTATGTAAACATGTTTTATTTATGCTTTTATTATGTTTATTAAATGCGTTAGTTTTTAAAAATCATGATTAAATGTTTGCTGTTGATACTGTCCTCCAGGTACAATTGCTGTAACTCAAAGTACTCCAATCTACCTTCTAACAGCTCCACGACTGCTCTGACAGAATATCACAAAGCCTTAGCGCCTTAGCTCCTCTTTGCGAAAGGACACAAGGTCCCGTAGACCCATGACGCGTAGTTTGTTTTGCCAACATTTCGCGTAACCAGTTAAAAAAAACAAGTTTTATTATTACACCATTCAAGGGGGCAGGATCCATCACTTTGTCACCACCTGCTATTGCTTATTGTCCCCGCGCATTATCGCGGGTAATCTCGTTATTGTTAACGTTCAAAGACTCGTCGACGCGTCGGTAAGTACGGTGATTAATTTTCGCGGCCGGCCAATAGGAATAACCAACTTTGCGGTGCGATTGCCACTGCCAGCCAAATCGATTTCTGTGACCGCAAATGGGAATCGAACGTACGGCAGCCTGGTGGTAACCCAGGTACAATGCAGTGCCGATAAGAATAATTGCAAAATTCTTTAGGATAAACAATGTAAAGCCCCATGAGCGATCGTAAGACATTGTTAAAATTGGCACATTTCGGGTAATTTCAATGTCAAATTTCACCTGAAGTTCTATAAGGTGGATGGCCCTCCCCACACTTCTCTATGGGTGTGAGAATTGGACTTACCGAAGTCCCAGGCCAATCATATTTAAGCGACCGAAATAAGATTTCTCAGGCACGTGGTAGAATAGGTTTTTAAGATTGCAAAAGAAATTTCGATGTACGGCAGGAACTGAATATTGTGAGTGTACTGGATAGGATTGCCCAGTGTCGGATAAAAAGGTTGGAACATCTTTGCACATCCACAGACAACTATGGAATTATAAGCCAAAAGTATGGACAGGTGTGGGGCGTCCGAAGAAGCGTTGGGTGACCAGGTCTAATCTGCTTGGGACCGGGAAAAAAAACATTTTTTGTTTAATCTTTGCTGAATATGATGTCGGAGAATCGAATCATACTCTACCAAAAGTAGTAACTCACGGAAAAGTAGCCGAAGAAGCATTTAATTTAATTTAGTTTGTTTATCAAATGTAGTTGTACAGTAAGAACTGCAGACTCGATTGTAAGCTTGATAACTTGTTGACGTTGGAATAATAGGGAGGAAGTTGGGGGCTACGCACCGAAGGAACGCCCACAGTAAGACAATGCCTACCACCGTACTAAAACATGCTTGTGAAAAATTAGACAGACGGTGCAAATGATATTTTGACCATCACTGGCTGAGTAATGTTGGTGGAAACGTCCAGTCCAGCCAATTGGATTCTGACGAAAGGATAAGGATATTGTGTTTTCCACGTGTGCGAAAACAGTAAAGCGTTGCGCAGTGACTGATTCCTGCGGCGGAATGCAATTACTGCTCAAGAGTTATGTGAATTACAAAGCAAGCGAGATAACCGACCGCAATGAGTTATATGATGATGTGGTGGTAATTGTGGTGTTAGGAAAAGTGTGCTCTCTCAGCGGGGACTTACAGGAAACGTCACGGCAGGAGGCGCTCGCTCACTCACTCAATCACTCACTCACACACGCTCACTCGCTCTACTCCGATTTTATTTTTTCGAGATGCTTGTAAAAATTTTATTACGATTTTAGTCTTGTTTAATCTTCTTCTTCTTCACCTCCTCTCCAAGGAATAGGCTACATAAACCTGTTCCGGCACCCTCCTCGGACAGCCGACGTCTCTTCTACCGATGGCTGTATAGTTCAGTGGCGCTTTCCGCAATAGATCCTCTGTCAGCTTTGCAGCTGATCCCACCATTGTCTTCTGTAAACTGAAATAATTTCATTTATGTCCTTTACGTCGAGTTCTACTCTGATATCCTCATTCCTTATATATATATATATAATTAATATATAATATATATATAATATAATATATATTATATATTATATAATTTAAAGTACTTTGAAGAAATTGCATTTCAGCCAGCACTCTGAAACTTGCCGCATTCCTTTTTTATTTTGTCATGACCCACGCCTAACTTGCATAAATCAACGTGGGTATTGAAATTGTCTTATAAAGTTTAATCCTTGTGCTGTGTCTTGTTTTGTTTCTAAGATTTCTATGAATCGTACTACAAATATCGCTAAATTTATTTATCTTCTCTCTTATATCATATTCAGGTTCATAGCTTACTGCACAGCCGAGATATTTGAAACGGCTCACTTGTTCTAAAGTGCTGTTGTTTATAACTGTCTTGAATATAATTATGTTATCCTCATTTTCTTGAATAAGAACTATGTCATCCGCATATAGCAGGGAACCCATCGAATTGATATGTTAAGCTGTATTCCCGAAGTCACTCTGGATTTCCATGCTTTCAACATGTCGTCAGTGATGTCTTGTTTAATTGAAATATATATAAAAAAGGCACCGACAAACTTTGTTTTTGTTGTACAATGACCTTAAATTTGAGCCAGTTTGCCAATAAACTTACCTTCCGTCTTTCGGTAACCTTCTGGTTAACGTGATGAAACTAATTACGTCTGTGTTAACTGACTTTATTGGTACACACAGATGAGGGTTGCGCGGGCTCGACCAAGTCTTAGCATTTAATTTGCTTTCAGTTCAGCCCTCAACATTCTTTAGATGACACACGCCAGATGCCTGACTCTGGATCTACACCTCATCTCTTGACTAGCCGAGTTACCGTCCCAGTGATCCTGTGCTATCTGAAACTTCATCACTTTATTAATAGAATTCGTCTTGTTAAATTTCACAAATATGTTCTTAAATTCATATTTTTGTAATACATTCTCGACACAAAGTAGGGAACGGAAAGTCGCCAAGGTAGTAATTTATGCCAATTAACAACGTTAAAATTAACAAATGTCACTTTTAAGATATACGAATTTGCAAAGTCTTCTTTTATTTTACAGATAAATAAATAGTGTAGTACAATTGTTATCCAAATAAAAAGAAAACTGATATTGTATTGTACGGAACATTAAACGTGTTTACTTTAACGAAACGTATTGTTCTACAAAACAATCTTAATCCCGCTGTAAGTTATGCGTTGGGTGTCACGGCGCCGAGAGTATATTTAAATCAAACATAAATAAATAAATAAATGCTAAAGTCTGTGTGAACTGTTAGGAGAGGGGATTGGAGGGTGAATGTCAGGGGACACCAACAGCAGAGGTTACCGAGATGCAATAAGCTTTTATTAAAAACGCTTTAAAAGTGGAAAAAGTTATTAATCAGGGGCAGAAGAAGAAGAAGAAGCACAAGACGTTTTTTAGTCATTTCTGTTTTTCACGTTCCACTTATCCAACCGCTGTGCCTTTCGCCCCCCCCCTCTCTCTACCCTGGCTTCCACTTAGAAGGAAATTTAACGTCGCAAATGCTAATGAAATAAAGTATAGCGGGTAAAATCCAATAAGGGATGATTTTTTCCTACGTTTTGAATATGTAGGCTAGGCCTGTAAAATATTTAATGCTTTTGCTCGGGACGCGGTTAAAATCTATTTGGAATTTTCACTCTCGGCACTGAAGGAGGTGGAGGAGGATAAGGAGGAGGAGGCGCTCTCTTGCGAGAAAAGGTGACAACTATTAACAATTAACGCTGATGTCAATTAGAAGCGAATACTCCATATAATTATACGTTTTTGTACAAAGTAATACACGTTCCAGGTACAAATCTGTGTTATATTGTTTCAAATTTAAAAGTAATTTGATAATTACTTTTATAATAATGATAATTACTTTTGTTAATTAATAATTAATATATTAATGATAATTAAATTTAAAGTAAAGTTTATATATATATATATTGTCCGAAAAGATTTATTTACACGATTCTTATTTACCTTCATTTACTTCATAGACTATGTACTCCTGTACTGTTTCTATTGCGAACTTATTCTATTGTTAAGTGTTCTCTTTCCAGCTACCTAGCATTACCCTCTCGCTGATATGTTGTTATTTTTATCGACAAAAGGGATGTGTAGTCGAATACATCAACCGGAATGGAACAATTAACATCATAAAAATATCTATATTATCGCAGATTTATTAATTTTGATTTAATAGAAACGATACGACCATATAATCGTGTGTGTGTGTGTGTGTGTGTGTGTGTTCCAAATCGAGGAAACTTAGGTTCTTTCTCGATATTTTTATCGATAGGCGTTTCAAGTTCTCACATAAGTGATATAGATAACTTTGTCTATTCTCTCTCTGTTTCTCTCCCCTTTCACTCTTCGTGTTTGTCTTACACTTCCTCCACACGCGCGCGCGCACGCATACACATACACACACTTGTACGCATACAAAACAGGCTTTATTAATGTCTTATATCTCTTACGGTAGTGGGCAGAGTGTTGGCTCGTTACACACGCAACTTGGTTCGAAACCCGTCGCGGGAAAAAATAAATCATAAACTTGCCTCCATACTGTCGTTATCTCTTAATGATTATCTAGTTAGCCAGCCGGTCGAAGCTGGCGTTAAACAATGAGAATGGCGTTTATGAGGATCTGTGAAGAAATCTACCATGCACAGCGTAGGCTACACTCGATACGATACGATAGTCATAGAAGATGAACGTTAATATACCACAGTACAATTACAATTAGTAACTGCGTGTAGTTATAAATTGAATTACAGTCATGGAACCAACACCCTCAAATAAATATGACGTTCAATATCAACGAACGTTTAGGAGGCATAGGCTACTAATCTGTTTCTGTACTGTAGATGGATTTATGTTTCTTGCCAAATGAATTACTTTTGGTACTATAATCAGAAATATTCGATAAATATAAATACTAACTATGAGCTATGAAGAACAATTTACAGTCATTTCACAAATTCAATGCACAGATAAGGGCATTGAAAATACTTCAATAAATCTAAAAAATATATATATTTATGTTCATTCACCAATCAATGAATTCATTCTTCATTTACCAATGTACAGATTATAAGTTAAATGTAGTCGCATTCATAAGCGAAGTTTTATATGTGAACTACGTTACTGACAACAAAGAAGTAGTTTCTATGGAAACTCACCGGTTCCCATTTTCGATCACGCACCAGCGGTCGTTTTCAAATGTGCGACACGTCCTATAAACATTTTCAATGTTAAAATTAAATGGCAGAATCATTCGAACAATTATGTTTCCGGATAGTTATTATTGCCGGACGGATTGGAGAGCTCCTAGATGATTATTTTCAAACTTGCCAAGATACAAACAAAATAAAGTTAGAGAAAGGATCAACCTAATAACTAGCCTAAGAACAAGCTAATTCATTAGGAACAAGCTAAAAATCAGTAAGTACAAAGTAATAAGAGTAATACGGGTGAAATTTTAATCCACTTATTGGGATGCTTTAGACGGTCTGCGAACGCGCGCCCACCCATACACAGGCAGTTTCGGAGAAAGGTAAACTCTCTCTGAATCTCGGGGACAGGCCGCATAATTCTTCTTTTCAGCACTAAAGCCCAATGTGAGACCTTGCTTCCAACACCAATCGTCTTCAAAGTTTCCTGTCCATTGCCATCTCATTGTAACTCCTCACATCATTCTTCTCAGATCTAGCACATCATGCAACTATCTTATCCTAGGTCGGCCCCTCTTTCTGCTTTTACAGTCTTGCTCTCTCAGGATTTTCTTTGGCATACGCTGATCATCTAGGTGACCTAGCCATTGTATTCGTTGAGCCTTTATGAATCTTAAATGTCCTCATGATTCAATAGCTCATCTGTCTCCTGGTTATTTCTTATTCTCCTTAAGTGATGACGACCCTCTCTTCCATCGCATTTACAGTTATGTCACATCAACTTTTCGGGGAATAGCAGGAAAAATACCCGCTCTCCGTCCATTGGCGGAGCTCTGTCTCTACGGAGCATTTCTGTCGGACGTAAGTACAAAAATAGTGTGGATACAAAACACAACGCGACCTCATGCGGTTGGAACAAGCATGCTGAGCAAGGCCACCCTACAGCGAGTCCAGTGGCATTCTGCACACCCCTGAGTGCGCAGTTTGGACCGACACAGTAAAATGAGGCAGTGTCTGCTTTGATGCGTCGTCTGCTCTGATGACACCTGCCTGGCAGAACTAGCTATACATCTAGACAACACTCGGAAAAATAGTTTCTTTTGCCGTTATAGGTCATGAAACTCTATTCAAACTGAACACGATACTTTTGACACCAATAGCGTGCACCTGCACATTGATGTAATAATATAGCCCTCCTTGTTGTTGTCGTTCTTGTTCTTTTTGTACACCTTAAGTATTAGGCGTGTCGCCAGTTACGGTAGAAGCCAGCGTCTCCTTAGAGACGTCCAATATTCCCCCTACCCGTACATTTACTACTAAACGTTTCTCACTGGTAGCCTGTTTTTTGTAATTCTTGTAACGCACTCCTGTTGTCATTTATTTCTATATCCTTTTATCCGTACGTTTGACTTATATCTCAGTCACTTCGAACACCTTCATTTCTAAGCATGCCTTTATTGTTTAACCTTCCTTAGAAATTTCATTTCCTGTGTTTCAATTCTGTTTGCTTGCTTTTTTGTCGTCATTCGTACTTCACTACAAAATATACAACTGTAAACACATGACTGCTGTATGAAACTTCATCTGCATTTCTCTCCTTACCATATTTGTTAAGGTGATAATTGTAGTTCCGCTTGTGCTGTTCAACTTCTTCTCTATGTCATGGCTGCTACTGAAGATCACATCATATCCCGTGTTGAACAGAAATTTATAAAGTATTAGACTATATCAATTACAATTTCACATGACCCATTAGGGTGTACGCCAGTGATAAATGACAGAATAATAGAACAAGTAATGCGGATAGACTACTTAGGAACAGGCCTTATAAGTAACAATAGGGCAGATGAAGAAACAAAACATCAATTGATGAAATCAACATGAATTGCTGGATGCATGAATAACCTTATATGGAATAATAAATACCTCACACAAAAAGCAAAAACTAGAGTTTACAATATGTCCAGTAATATGCTATGCATCAGAAACCAAGCCAGATACAGCAACAACGTAAAGAAAATTACAAATTATATTACGGAGGGTAGTAGGAAAGACGATAGGTTGTCAAACAATAGTAGACTATAAGAGAAACATGTAATATGTAACAGATATTAATTCTTAGATTGCGGAAAGAAGAAGGATGTGGAATGACCACATATCAAGAATGGATGACACAAGGCTAGTGAAAAAGGCAAGAGATAGCCAACCAAACACCAAGATGAGCATTGGTCGGCCAAGGAAGAGGTGGAGTTACAGGATGTAGGACCGTTGTTATAGAACAGGACAGAGTCCTAACAAGGAAGTTAAAGAAGAAGAAGATTTAGGCTATAAAGTAACAGTGTAGTTCAGTTTCAGGACCACAATAAACACTTCTTCCGTAATTAACTGACACACTAGTAACAAAACCGGTACCAGTAAAATGTAAACCGTTAACAATTTGTTAGGTTTCATCGTCAGGGGATTTCACGTAGCCGACACAAAGAACCACACACACCACTCGCCGTCGTTTAAGGGAGGAGACAGTAAGGAACATTACCCTCCCCCCATTCACGCGTTTCCCTCGGGTTTTTTCCTCGTGTAGTCAAAGGCTATTTTCACTCGAAAAATTATTCTTTGAAAACGAGGGTCGGGGTCGGGAAATTGTCTTAAACCAATTTTGAAAATCTTTTCATTTCATTATTGCAAAACAATGCGATGGTCGTGCCGTCAGTAATGGATTTAACCGATTGGAAAGGAAAAGGAAAAAACGTCTTGTTAAAGGATTTTTTTTATAAATATCTTTCGTGTCGACTGGCAGGAGGGGGAGGGGCAGGCGCGGCCGCGTGATGCCTTCAGTTAATTCAAAAGTTCCTTCTTCCTTTGTTTTCATTAGCTGCTGCTACTACGGTATTTCTCTCTCTCTCTCTCTCTCTCTCTCTCTCTCTCTCTCTCTCTCTCTCTCTCTCTCTCTCTCTCTCTCTCTCTCTCTCTCTCTCTCTCTTTCTCTCTCAAAACACCACTTTTGCATGTTTCCCTTTATTCCTTTCTTTTTTTATTCGTTCTGTGTGTTTTTTTGTATCATTTCTTTGTTTGATTTTGTCTAATTAGTAGGAGCAGTTGGCACTTTATTTTTGCAATTCACATTATTAACTCAGTGTTCTAGAATTAAACAATTAATTTTATTCTTTCGGTATTTCTTTATATTACGCCGGAAATGTAGAGTCAGTAAAACCCTCGCACACCACATTGAAGAAACACGTTTTAGCGATTATTTGTGCTATTTTCTGCCAACAGCTACAGCAACCACGTGTAACGTGTAAAAACACACACACAGTAAGAAGACGAGTATGCTTCTGTTAAAATGTGGTTATTATTATTAATTCGGTTGAATGTTGGTTAAATAAAATAATTTGTTTATTGTATTGTTCTGGTTCACTGAGTTCGTATTTGAATTTTGACGTTCACTCGTTGCTAAGATGAACCGATTTGTGTGCTTCTCACTGAAAATATAAGTATTCGGTTATACAGTTACTTACTTGTAACAGTGTTTTAATAGTAAAGCTGATGGGTATTGATGGTCATAAAGTTCAAAATTATTTAAACCCACTTGTTACCGCCACCACTGGTGCCAACCATGGATGCTGTTCACCTAAGCTGCAACGTCTTAGTCTAGTAAAATAATCAGTCAAAACTCTTGTATGGATTATGAATTAATTTTATTCTCTAACTCATTTTTGAATTATCATTAAAATACAATAATATTGTTTATCTTCCTTTAATTCAAGGTTACTGATGGACTCTTTAAATTTATTATATCCCAGGGTTACAAATCTGACTCAAATTGTTCGTCGCCTTGGACGCTAAGAATTTCGTTAAATTATTTAATAAATAAAGCAGGTTCTTTGAGACTGCAAGATATAAACAAACTAAAACAATGCACTACTCTCATGGTTTATTAGTAGGAGAGTGATAACCAGTGGCGAAGTTACATGGAGGCAATTGAGGCAATGCCTACCCTAAAAAATTCTGTAGAATAGAAATTATAAATACGTATGAACTACGTAACGTAAAGATTATACATTGTTACTGTGACTGTCGAATTTATTAAGCCGAAAGGTGCTTTACTGAGCGACCGGTAGATGGTGACAGGTGAGATTCGGCATAACTCATTCGGCATAGCGAATGAGGCAACGTGAACTTGCCTCAGCGTTTTTTGTGTACATCGTATGTAAGCAATGTGCAGGCGCGATTGGGAAGTGCGGGTGAGGGGGATTGTCCCGCGCTGTACACTGTACACATAGAGCGTTGAGGCATGTCTCACTTCTGTGATCCAAAAAGTTTTATTTTATGCGGTTATTAAAAGTGTTCCTGTTATGCCACTAAACTAACAGATGATCAAGATTGTTATTTGAATTATTTGTAACATTAAACATATACTATATAGAACTAATCAAGTTTAAAAATTTGAAGTTCAATCAGTTGTATTATTGTGTATGACTTATACAAGGATTGTTCAATAAAAACACGTTTAGGGCTGTAAAGCATTTTTTATTTTACGATTTTAAAATAAGTCTCCATTAACATTAAGACATGAGTTCCACTGTTGCACTAATCTGTAGATTCCCTCCTAGTAAAATTCTTACGGCTGTTTGCGGAACCATTCGCTAACAGCAAACTCTACCTCAGCGTCTAGATTAAACTCTACCGTCCTTTTAGTGATTCCTTAAAAAAAATTTAAGATAAGATTTTTGCCTACCCATTCATTAACTACTAGCTTCGCCACTGTGATAACATTATTAAAATTCCTTAACGAATAACATAAAAAGTGAACATGTGATTATTATTGATATTTGAGGTTAAACTGGTTTCATTGGAACATAACGTAATCAACTTTAAATAACTAATATCTCTTTAACGGTTCTAACATATTCGTACAATACTGGTAGGGATGTAATCTAGTGATAATATTCATTATCTACCTTCTTAGATTGGATAATACAAAGTTTACAGGTATTTGGATACTCCTCACTAATAGGTTTGAACGTTATTACATATTTAGTAATAATCTTAATGTTAAACACAACATAATGCTTAGTATACAATAGGTCAAAGTTTTCTTTTAAGTTCATCATTAACTGTTTAATGCCTCCTATCTCGGTATGTCCATCAAGTTAATTCTAAAATTAAAGTTTGGTTACGATTAAATCTTTCACTATTAATTATCTGATTTAATGATTAAAGTATTTTTCCAATCTTGGTTGGGTTAAAATTGACATAATTATGCTAATTGATTCGCTAATAGCGTTCCTCGAATATTTTATTACTATTTTAAATATTTAGTCATTGTCACTTATACAGTACTTGCGTTCTAAGTCGTTTCTTGGAGTATCACTATTGAACAATTTTTTATTTGAATTAAATCATTTTAATAATTCTTTATCGCTCACTGCCTATGCGCACATACTCCGGATTAGAACACTGGTTAAATAAAACTTTCACTCTGTTTACATCCGACCTAACCTCAACTTCGTGTTTCTAGGTTAGAACGCTTGTGGTCAGCTGTCGGCTATGAATTTCGCATTGTTGGCTATACTTTCACCGGCGTGGATTCCTCATCGAAGTCTTAAGATGATCTTACCTGTGTCAAAATCTTGTACCTAGTAATTAATAACGGCCTCTGATTAGTCAATTGTTGTAATTTCCGTGTACTTTCGGTATTATTCGGCAAAATAGTCACGTTCTTGGCGTCACCTCACTGGGTTTGAGAGTATCGAATTTCGGTTTACAATTGTACGCCCGCGGGCTTGTAATTAATTATTTCCTTATAATTTAAATTGTTCATTTATAAATACACTAATCCTTTTTTCATTACTCCCATCGCTTTTGTCTTTTTACCACGAGTATTTCGGTTACCCACACCATATAACTTTGATAAGGATTAACAAAATAAATTTATTACTATTTCTTATGATCTATTTACATATCTTATTTTCTACTTTATTCTATTCATTATGTTCATTCTTTGATAAACTCTTATCATTTTTATTTCCTTATTAATTATTACACCTTCTCATTAAAGTTTCAGGTGGTAATTCGTTAAAAATTGTCTCTGGTAGTTTAGGCCTACTTCAGTATTTTTTACTATGTCTTTATCCCTTTCTTATATTAAGGAAATATAATACATTAATGTATATTATATCTAATGTATTATTATTATTCACTTTTGTTCTCTGTGATAGCTTATACTTATTGCACAGTAGTATTTTACATAATTACTTAATTATTATCCATAACAATTATATTTCTATTTGCTAGATACTTGGCCCATGGCATTGCTAATTGTTTTTTATTCATTTTATATTATTATGGGTTTCTAAATCATATTTGCTGTGGCCTATTTATACTGAACTAATCATCACAACTTCTGATTACCTCAGTATTAGCTAGTATTTTCCTATTTTAACTTATTTACATTTTTCCTCAGACTATCATTCAGTATTCTTTGGTGATAACCTTTTTTTCTTATTTGACATTACACCTTCATCTTTTGATTTGGTTTAGTTTGTATAATTTTTATCACAGTAATGTTAATGTTTGGCAGTGTTTTGTTCTGCTCTGGTATTTTGACATTTGTTGGTACCTATCTAATGCTTCCTGCATCTAGTTTCAGCTATGAGTTACATATAATATACCTCATTAGTATTAATGTTATGGCAATAAACATTGATTTTCCTTACATTAGTAGTATTATATCTCAGTTACCGTCATGACCTTAGTCCCTTTCCTTTCATAATCATTTTATGTGTGATTTTTATTGTTCAAGGTGCCAATACTATGCTGTACTTCTTGAGCATGTTAATTTACACTTATAATGTACACAAGTCCTTTTATATAATTAATTTTTGTAAATGGAATGCTCCTAATAGTCTCTAGTTTGCTTATACTATAATACACTCTAGTTTAAGAACATTCCTGTTATGATTTTGTGCAATTCTACTTGAAACTTGCTGGTTGTTCAGGTTATGTGTCCTCACCTGGGTTCCTAACAATGGTTGAACCTCAGATTTTACTTTTTACCTATTGCATTGAATTCTTTACATTTACTAATGCTAAGTTTTATTATTTATAGTTATATTTTTCTTTTTTGTGACTATCTCAACCTTATTGTTGATTAATAGTTTTCTCTTATAATTTTATATCTACTTTACAATTTGAACTAGTCTTTTGGACATCATTTAGTGGTTATTTGTATACATTATTACTTTATACCTTTACATTTCTTATATTCACTCTCCCTCTTATTTTCTATCATCATTGTTTTACCTTTGAGTTCTGGTTATATTGTCAAGTCATTGAAGTTAGTTTATTAATAGTTTATGTATGGCAGTGTCAAGTCATGGCATAGGGTTTTAAATCAGCTGTTAAATTACTTCTGTTTTCTCTGTTATTAACAATAATTTATATTCTCATGATTTATTTTATTCTTGTCATTATTGGTTTCTTCTTGTAGTTGAATTCATTTTATTTTCCCTACTCGCACCGATTCTATCATCGTCCTTCATGAATCTCTTCTTGTTATTGGTGTTGCTGTCTTCTTCTCACTGTCTGATCTATTGGGTATTTGGGTCAACGTTGTCGTGTCTTCAGTCGTGTGTCTTCATTCCTTCTGTAATACATTACTTGTTAATTATAATTTATTTTATTCCCTTATATTAGTCACAATTCGTCCTATGTTCCTTTTTAATGTTCCCATTTTGTTGTTTATTTTGCTTTGGATTGTTTAAAATCAGTTTGTTTTACATTGGTTTTGGGTTGATTATATGTAACGTTACAACACACACACACACACACACACACACACACACACACACACACACACACACACACACACACACACACACACACACACACACACACACACACACACACACACACACACACACACACACACACACACACACACACACACACACACACACACACACACACACACACACACACTGGCGGTTCGATTTTTTTAATAATAAGTAATCCCTTAAATTAATACTTAAATGTTTATCCCAGTACTGGATAAATAGCAGGAGTAATTTTTTGTTCCTGCTTTAAAAAAAAGAGACTAAAAAAGTGCCTTCAATATAAAATTGCTAACGTAATAAATCTAAAAAAAAAAACAAATATATAAAATCATCATCATCATCATTATCATCATCATCGTCATCCTCAAGGTTTAAACCAAGAATGGTTTGTTCCGGTCTCAAATAGGCAAATAGAGCCAAATAGTAGGCAAATAGGCAAATAGTAGTGGTTAGGGCACCCTCTTGCCATTGAGGTGAGAAATTGCCCCTAAAGACGGATGACCTTCCATTGGTCAACGACGTAGGATGTGGGAGTAAAGGAGAAACCACCACATTAAAGATCCTTACGGATATCTCAACAGGGAAAACTGGTCCCTTTAGTCTGGTAAGACAGCCAGTTTTATCGGAGAACACCCAGACAGAAAATCGGGCTGGACGTTAAGCGTGAAGGTGGCAGCCCCACCACACGTCTTACCCTGCGATGTGCTAGTAACTTATCCAGAGGACATATTCACTACTAACATGCCTCAAGTATATAAAATTATTACTGAATTTAGCGTATAATAGTGAGGAGACGTTTACTGAAGTTAACCAATTGTCAACACATAACACAATGTTGAAATGTACAACACCGATTTTCCCGTTAATGAACACACTTATTTTTGTTAACCTCAAGAATATTAAAACGTAAAGTATTTTAATAACATAAATAACTTATGTCACACGGATCGTGCTACTTTTATACTCTTTTCCAAATTATTTTAAAAATTATTGCTGATAGTCGAATTAAGAAAGAGTTTTTGTTTTCCAAGATTAGGCTTGGAAAACATGTTGATATAACAATAAAGTGAATACAGTTTTTCAAAAAATTAAATAAACGGTGAGACGTTGCGTGTATAGGAGCGGTGTGTGTGCCGTCTGGCTTGTAGTCCAGTGGTCCGCCGTTGTTTTCCATACAATATCGTAAATATACGGTGAAAAGTTGCGTGTATAGGAGCGGGGTGTGTGCCGTCTGGCTTGTAGTCCAGTGGTCCGCCGTTGGTTTTCCATACAACATCGTAAATAAACGGTGACACGTTGCGTGTGTAGGAACGGTGTGTGCGCCGTCTGGCTTGTAGTCCAGAGGTCCGCCGTTGTTTTCCATACAACATCGTAAATAAACGTTGAGACGTTGCGTGTATAGGAGCGGTGTGTGTGCCGTCTGGCTTGTAGTCCAGTGGTTCGCCGTTGTTTTCCATACAACCTCGTAAATAAACGGTGAGACGTTGCGTGTATAGGAGCGGTGTGTGTGCCGTCTGGCTTGTAGTCCAGTGGTCCGCCGTTGTTTTCCATACAACCTCGTAAATATACGGTGAGACGTTGCGTGTATAGGAGCGGTGTGTGCGCCGTCTGGCTTGTAGTCCAGTGTTCCGCCGTTTTGTTCCATACAACATCGTAAGTATACGGTGAGACGTTGCGTGTATAGGAGCGGTATGTGTGCCGTCTGGCTTGTAGTCCAGTGGTCCGCCGTTGTGGTTGTAACAACCAAAAATTTAAAAATTTTAGTATGACTGAAAAGACGTTACATTCAGCATGACACACCTACTCAGGCCTCGAGCAATAAATAAAGAACTGTGTGTCGAAGTGTCAAGTGAACGTTTACTTCAGACAATGCAAGTACGTTTCACATAGATGTACAATAGGGAACAAGGTTGGCCGTGACAGACTCGACTAAAACACGAGATTTACAGCCTGCAAATGTAAGATAATGGAAATTGTGTCAAGTACCAATTTAGAGGAGGAACTGTGACGGACACACTGCCGGTTATTTTGAAAAGTAGTAGTAAGAATAAAAGGGTGTAAGTCACACAATAGTATATACCCTATACGAGGACGGACATCGATACCTAAAATAATAGAATCGAACTTGTAAACAGCGGGGGAACGACTTACTGGCGACAACGGATATTTACGACAGGCAGAAGGTGTGCCGTTTTGGAAACGACGTCACGCTGCGCCAGGATAGCGTTCTGGAAAAAAAGGGTCAAACACAGCGAACAATAACAAGATACGACACATTGTTTGCGTGAGAACTGCAGTGAGATCCGGAGTACGCTTAGACAATAACTTGATAGACAACCATGAAATTGCTCCTGTTCTAGGAAAAGAGTACGGAGGCTTTCGACGCGAACCCGTGGGGAGACAGGATATCCAATCACAACCCAGCATCTACCCAGAGAACTGGTGGAGAGGACCGTCGCCAGCATAGCAACGGGAACGTCGAATGAGAAGTGAAGAACGATGGTCTGGCTTAAGGGTAGGAGATCTTCTGTCCTATCATGTTCAACTTGAGGCGTGTTTTCCAGAAGGGTGCATTGTGGTACACGCTGTTTGATAAAAACCGTTTGCAGAGCACGCGGGAGAACAGTCTTTTCATAATTTTTAACTCATATACTTTGAGCAGTCAGTCAGTCAGTAGAACAGTCTTTTCATAATTTTTAACTCATATACTTTGAGCAGTCAGTCAGTCAGTAGAACAGTCTTTCATATTTTCACTCAAATACTTTCAACAGTCGGTCGTCAAAGTTCGATTAACATACGGACGGCAGTGGGACTTTGAAACTTTGCCACGCGTCATATAACTAAGAGACTTAGACATTCCGATATTGGCGCGTATCCGGTAATAGTGTACTTTCAGTGTCTAAAAACATGCGACATACGCCAGTGCTTAACAATTATAGAATTCTTTATTATACTCTAATTCAGAATTGAACTAACCAGTCACACTTACATCAATAATCGACGCGTAGAACTATCGTTGATGTAATACCGGACGGCGAAATCATAACATTATACAGTGCTGCGGAGCGATACAATATCATGTGGAACAATTACACCGCGGCATCAAAACACTAACAGTAATGAACATACCAAACGTTGAACAATAGACAGACATATATATATATACCATAGTTAACGATGAACTTATCTTCACGACACATAATTTCATGACTCGAACAAGAACAGCAGAATCAACAAATACGCACACACAGCGCGAGTGAATCTGTTTCGCGTGTGTTAAGTGTCAGTGACAGCACAGCTTCCCACATATGGACCACCAGAGAGGAGTTACGCCGATGGAAATATCGGATATTTCATCTAAACAAGTAATCTTTATGCTATTCTTATCATAAGGAACTCTACTGTCCTGTCTCTTTTTCAAGAAACACCCCTTGAGCATTTAAATTAAACATGACAAACATAATTAACGCCATCCATCTGAGGCATACGATGAACGCATTAGTATAGGATTTATTGTTTGAATATTTGTGTTTCTATATATCGATTGCATTATATATGTATGTGTATGTTTTTCAGCAAACAACGTATTGGATTTACCTTGTAATCTGATGTATAAACATGTGTTCTTTTATGTTCTTTTCATGAGTTTATGAATGTTTGTATTTACAGGGAATCATCCATATTTTATATATTGAATTTAATGAATGATATAATGTTAATAAATAAGTGTTTATTTTATCAATATGCGTTCATCATTGTCAAATTACCTCAGAACGAGAAAGTAATGGCATTTGAGTGATTTATGGTAGTTTATTTTATTTTATTTTATTAATGCAACAACTAGAGTCTCCATGCAATAGTTATGCTAACGTAAAGTAATTAACGTGTTATTTATTGATTACACGAGCTCATTATGCAAATTAATATATTCAATAGTTACTTAATCACAGATTAATTAATCCATTATTGTTAGCATAATTGCTTAATGACTGCCCAACACGTGGCAAGTGTAGTATTTGGCTCTCAAAGAACGTAGGGCTCGGCAATCACAGATTAGTTAATTCAGTAGCGTAATAGCATAACACCCCAGAGTGTTGTATGGTCCATACAACATCGTAAATATACGGTGAGACGTTGCGTGTATAGGAGCGGTGTGTGCGCCGTCTGGCTTGTAGTCCAGTGTTCCGCCGTTGTGTTCCATACAACATCGTAAATATACGGTGAGACGTTGCGTGTATAGGAGCGGTATGTGTGCCGTCTGGCTTGTAGTCCAGTGGTCCGCTGTTGTGTTCCATACATCGTAAATATACGGTGAGATGTTGCGTGTATAGGAGCGATATGTGTGCCGTCTGGCTTGTAGTCCAGTGGTCCGCCGTTGTTTTCCATACAACCTCGTAAATAAACGGTGAGACGTTGCGTGTATAGGAGCGGTGTGTGCGCCGTCTGGCTTGTAGTCCAGTGGTCCGCCGTTGTGTTCCATACAACATCGTAAATATACGGTGAGACGTTGCGTGTATAGTAGCGGTATGTGTGCCGTCTGGCTTGTAGTCCAGTGTTCCGCCGTTGTTTGCCATACAACATCGTAAATAAACGGTGAGACGTTGCGTGTATAGGAGCGGTGTGTTTGTGTGTACTACTACTACTACTACTACTACTACTACTACTACTACTACTACTACTTCTACTACTACTACTGCTGCTGCTACTGCTACTACTGTTACTACTACTACTACTACTACTACTACTACTACTACTACTACTACTACTACTATTAGGCCTATTACTATTAATAAGTTATTATTATTATTATTGTTCCTTAAATGAAAATTTTAGGTCTCTTCCCCTTAAAATTCGTTTGCATCTGGCAACATGGATGGTACATGATCTTCTTCTTCTCCTCTTCAAGGATTAGGTTACCTATATAAACCTGTTCTGGCATCCATCTCATCCTTGGACGACCCACAATTCTCACTTTGCTTCAACTTCTCTTGGGTGAGATCCCTTCCTTTAGTCTTTTCTGTCTAGTCTCTCTTGACTGCCTTTTGTTTCTGACCACGACGCAATTAGAGTAATCGGGGGCTAGGGTGTCTCCCTTTTTCAATTATGATTACTTAATTTTGGATAGCTTAGGATCTTAGAGTGCTCATTGATGCCGATAGGTGAGCACTGGAAATACTAAGAAACGTTCAGTATCAGAATTACTGATACAAAGCCACCAAATCCTATCTCAGAAAGGGAAGGGTGAGGGCGAATCTCCTGAGCCCCAAAACAGGCCCCTTTCTCTGGTCTTCGTGGTAGGGGGTTGTGCAACAGACCAGTAACCTGTTCATGTAAAACGCTGAAATACTTGTAGTTCAAAGCTAAGCAGCCTCGGAGTAAGGTCTCGTTTGAAATTACTTATTAAAAATGACATTATCGTCATCATTGTACATTTCCGTCGAAACTGTAGCCGTGCTGAGTCGCCAGTATTAGTGGAAGTGACGGTGACCCAAGCACAATATGATGCCCACCACACTGATGTCCACCACGGCTCCGACCCTATTCTGAGTCACATCAGTTGGAGAAGTTAAAGTGCGTAAAGGCCAACTCTCAGGTGCTAAGCAATTTGCGTGCTAATAGTAATATTGCGTAAATAATAATATTATATTCATAAATGCTCATATTTTTCTTGTCTAGGCGTATATATTTTATATTATTATTAATAATAACGAAACTTGTTACAAGAATATATTTTTATTATTATTTTTATTTTGTGAATAATTACAATGTTTCTATAGTATTCATCTATCATCATCAGATATAAAATTAATAAATTTAAAAAATGTTTTAAATCAATTATTGTTTAAAACAGCTGTTTTATATGTAGACTAAATTTTATGTTTTATATGTGTATGTACAAAAATGTTATATAATTAATTGTAAAGTATAAGTATAAATATTTATTCTTTTATTAAATTAATAATTTCAAAACATTATTTTCTGTATTAATCTGAATTTGTTCTGGTATTAATTTATTGCTTGTTTTGTGTTTAAATATTTATAAATTTTCCCATAAGGTCATTTTTGTACCTTTGGAAATGTGTTTTAATAAAGTGATGTTATTTAAATTTGGTAATGTGTGTTTGTTATTCGATAAAATTTAATAAACTAATAAATGTTTATATTGTATTTTACAATTAGGCCTAATTATGTAACAAATTTAATATATACATATAAAACATAAAATTTAGTTTACATATAAACAGCTGTTTTGAACAATTGATTAAAAGAGTTTTTATATTTATTAATTTTATATCTGATGATAATATTTAAAATCCATGATATTCGTATCCAAGTCACACTTTGAATAAATTAATATTTTAATATTTTACCTTATTATCCGTCTTGTGACTTCCCTTTTTTTTAAACAACACTACGCGTTTCGGAACGTGTGTTCCATCATCAGGTGTAATTACTCTTGCGAGGTCGTCGAAACATTAAGAGATATCATAAACACATAAAACACTAAACATAAGTTCGTATTCAGTACCTAACGCGCGCGATAATAGTTGAATACTATCGAAACAGTAATTATTCACAAAATAAAAATAATAATAAAAATATATTTTTGTAAAAAGTGTTTTTAATAATAATAATAATAATAATAATAATAATAATAATAATATTAATGATAATAATAATACTGAACACAAAGTTGTATTTAGATCTGCTTGTCAAGTGCTCTTTTATAATTAGTACAGTTGGTAAGCAGTTGCTGGTGCCTACACCTCTGATGTATGTCATAGTTCTCGTGTGACGTTACAGCTTTCTATGTGTCAGTACTCTTTATCGCTACCACTTCAGGCCTCAAATCAAGTCGTTTTCACACGAGGTCAGAACTTTTGCCTCCAGACCACGGATGACGACTAGTCAATTTTACTATTACAATCGTATTTAATAGCCCGTTCGTTCAAAATGCGGATTATCCTTTAACTCATCATTTCTGTATCTAGTAGTCAATACTCATCAAGTATGTGTCTATCCAGTATCCATTTCAGCACACTCTCTTAATTTCTTTTAAATCTGGGGTTCTCAAATCCGCTGATGTTTCTTATTACGAATTCCCTCTTTTAATCTATTAGGTGCCTAGCCGATTCCGCTCAGCCAGATAATATTACAGAATGTTTTTAATTATCTTTTTTGAGGATACAAAATTAAATTAGACGTCTTGGTAGACAATTTTGGTGTTCGATTAAAAACCACCATGTGTTCGATTCTCTTGCAATACCTTGTACAGCGCGACAGAAAACTATATTTTCAGTCCGTCGATGATTATATAAAACAAAATTATTGAAATAGTGGTGGTATTTTATTTATTTATTTATTTATTTATTTTTTTGTTGTTACAACAATGAAGACTATTTGAAAACAGTGAATTAGCAGAATTGAGTAGGCCTAATAGGATTTGAATCGAATCCACTACGTGAAGGGCAATCACGGCTTTATTGACAAATCGAGAAAGGGAGAGGACAGTTTCTTTTCTCTTTACTTTCTTTTTTTTTATTCTTTAATCTGTCCGTGATTGGTCGGTTGTTTCCGCATGAGGTCTCTCCCTTCTGCTGTTCACTACTGTATAATTCTCTGAGACCCATTTTTGCTTTCCTTATTCTGAAAAAAAGCATGTCATTAGACAAGATTTACTAGGCCCGAAATATTCCTCCCCCTTTTTACGGAAGAAGAATTGTTTTTTTTTTTGCCTTACTTTGGGGTGAAATATCACCACTCCATTTTCTTTCCATTTTATTTCCTACTACCCTTCTTCAAACGACCATATTTTTTTTAATACAGCACCCTCTGATAATAAGACAGCATTTTATACTCGACATGACGTGACAAATCATTCACACAAGGAAGGATAATTTGAGTAATAAATTTCTACAATGTCGTCACTTTTGTTAGCGTTAGTCTGGCCCCATGCTTCGCATTTGTAATGTTCTATTTATTGCTTTTTAAAGTAATTTTTAAAAGGGTTCCATATATAAGAAAGAGCAGAACAGCTCGTTTGTAATGTGTATGACATTCCTACAGTCTTCGAGTGTTCGATTCCAGTTAAAACATATTCAAACAGAACCGTTACCAGGGTATTGGAAACGCGACCATTGACGCATAAAAAATTAATCACGACAAATTGTGAATGATAATTACGCCTACAGTGATGGAGTATGGTCTTCATCACGATGATTTCTCTTTTTTTATTCTAATTGAATGAATGTTAGAGTTAAAAACTGGATAAACTGCAGAATTTATAATACCAGACCTTAAGTCAGATTAGTATCTGAAATTGTGTCCCTAAAGGTGTAACGATTTCAGTTCTTTAAATAACTTACATTATTAATAAAGTCATAATACTTATAAGTATTGCAATACTATACAAAGTAAGGTGCCACATTCATATAAAATCCTGGTTTAACGCCCAAGTCGAGAAATTTGCCACGTGTTCGATACCACCAGTGGCAATTTTAAGGTTTTGAAATTTACGTGATAGACTTACACACGTTCAGCGTCCAAAGAAGGCGAAAGTAGTAGTGTGATGGACATTAAAGCTCACGTGTAAAACAAAACGCTTCAAACCTGATGTAAACAAGCTTCACGTGTAGCCAAAGGCGTCACTGCTGTAGAGTAGGAGACCGAATAACGCGTACATTCAAAAGAAAATTTCTTTACTCATAAAAGAATAATAAAAAAGAAATAAATTTCAAAGAATAACTGTTGAGACAAGCGAGATAAGGTGTGCCACAACAACGCGTAAAAATCATTGTAATGAAAACAACAAATACAAGAGAACAGAACAGGATAGGGCAGTCAACCACCGGTAATAAATACATCTAGTTTTGTATGTATCTGTTGGTGGGCCTAAACACATCCTTTTCCTCGGCATAAATCAAATTTCACCGCTTCCGGCTGGCAGTGCCTGCGCGTATGCCTTGTTGGTTTCTTTATTTCTGCTTAACCTAGTTACTACTACTACTACTACTACTACTACGACTACACTGCGTATTGGCTTCGATACCCCATAACATGTTTGACAAACTAATGTTACAGCTGATTCTGGCACATTAATTCGCAGTTAGTTCTCTTTCGAAATAAAAAGTTGACTCGAACAGCTATACGAATTAGTGAGCCATTTTATATTACTTATTTAAAAAAATACTGTAAAACAGCTAACGTTTTCATTCTCATATAGGCCAGTAAAAAAAAACTAGACTAACATTATTCTAATTGTTAGTTTTAGGCTGGAATAGTTTTATATTGAGTTTTACATGGTAATTTTTCATCTCATTAGCATGCCGTGATTATTTATAACATAATCAATTGATTATCTTCACACGTAAAATTTAAAATAGACTACAATATCCGTTTGTATTTAAAATTTAGTATTCTTTCTTTTCTCTACGCGTATGTTGCCTTAAATACTGCAGTTCTGAGCAATGCTTACTGTATATAGAAATACTGTTTGTGGGTTTAAATGATATTTTGTTCGATTTTTGTCATACTTTACATATGACTGTTCTGATTTTAATTTAAGATAAGAATATTTAGTGTAGGCCTATTACGTTTTGTGGGAATTTTATGTTAGAAGTGAGATATTTCATTTCAGTACAGTTTTCTGGTAAATCTTATAATATAATATTTTATTGGTTACCACTTTAAAAAAACGCCTAATTTGAAGGTTTGTATTTTAGTCTTGCTCTTCAGTAAAATTATTGTCCGGGCTCTTGGGTCGTTCGTGGTCCTCTTGTTATAAATCCAGATGTTTCGACTGCAGCTGCGGCAATCGTCTTCAGTGGGTCTTCCGTTCTGCTCCACTAGCGACTGGATCTTTCATCGCGGAAACGAATTTGCATGTTCGGGACTCGAAACAGTTCATCGAGAAGATCAGCAGTACCACCTTGGGACCGCAGGACATCTTGGTCAGCTTCTGTGAGATGGGCTGTTCATGGCCAGCTTTAGTAGAAGGCCGGAATATTAAACGTGGCAACGTGGCGTCTGAGGCCTATAAGCATAATGTAATAAAATACCTAACTAAAGTAAACATGTTATATTTTGATTTAATTTGATAGCATTACTAAAATCATGAGTAGGCCTATTTATAGCTAAATCTAAATTATAGGTCTGTGGGCACTTACTAGGCCTACTATACGTTTAAGTTGAAGAAATTAGTGAATTAGTGTTAGCCCTAATGAATTAATTTTGTTCAATTTATTGAATTTGTACATATGAATGAGTTAATTACTATATTCCTTAAATAATATAACATAATATAACAGTATTTTACATAATAAACTTTTAATTAGCAAAAAATGAAGAATTATAAAACTGCCGTTAACCGGCAATTGAAAATGACGCGATTTGATTATTGAAATATATATATTAAGAGATCGTCTAGTCGGCCTCAAATATCAGCTGGTTCCAGTGTTGCCATGTTTAATATTCCGGCCTTCTACTAGGGCCGGGCATGCCACTGCCCAACAGGCCGGACAATAATTATACTGCAGTTGACACCGACCATGAAACCATTAACGTTATGATTAGTCTTGTTATGTCTCTCTATGGTTCTTCTTTGAGCATATCATCGCACCATCTTTTATTTAATTACCTCCAATTGTCTATTTCAATCACTACTTTATCTCGTGCTATTTTAGCGACTTTGCATTCCATGTTTTACGTTCACCTCACGTTTATTCTTTTCTTGTGTTCATTCTATTTCGTTTTACATCTGCTTTTCCACTCACTGAAAGCTGCGTGTATTTGAAAAATCATCATCATCATCTTCTTCTTCTTAACGGTTTTAGGCTTCAGCGGCCTGTTCCTGTTGCACATTCACCTTTTCTTCTACCTCTAGGGTTGTAATCTTTCGCTATCTTTGGTATTCTACTTTCTTCCATTATATCTATGTGTTGAATTCATTTTCTTCTGTATTCTTTAATCGTTTAAATAACTGCAAAAATATCTAAATCACTTCTTATCTCCTCATTTCTTATATGATCTCGTCTATTACACCTTTTAATTGATCTCAGAAATATAATTTCTGCTAATTGTATCTTCTATTAATCTTTTTCCTTTATGACCCAAGTTTCAGAACCATACAGTAGTGTAGGTAATGCCATTGTTTTATAAAATTTTATTTGGGGTTCTTTTCTACATTTATTTCCCAACGTTCTCCAAACCGTTCTACACATTCTTGTGAAATTCACTTTATTTTCTATATCTCTGTCTTGATCATAAGTAATGTCACGTTCAAGATAGTTGAAATGTTATACTTGATAAATCATAATAAAAAACTCTAGAAATAAATCGTAAAAATCAAAATTTCTGTAGTTACAAAGTAGTAGTTGCAGAGATCCTATCTCTAAATACTTGGTGTACTTAGTGTACTAACACAGTACACCCCCTGTAACCCGGAACCCTCTGTAGTCCGACCCCTCCAGTAGTCTGGCGTTTTCATGATATGGCAGTAGGATGCCTTTACAACTTCTATTAAGTGGGCAGAAGGAAATGGCGTGTCTGCTTGTGAAATTCTAGTGTTGAAAGAACTGCAAGAAAAAGTGTTAAAAGTCTCGATTCAGACTAAGAAACAGATGAGAATTGACAGCTTTTTCATTCCAATCGAATAGTACTGTACATTATACTGTACGAGTTTTACTTTTTCCTACGTTTGACTAGATTATAAATTTAAAACTAATTTGAATAATTTTAAGAAAAAAGTAGAAGATAATTTACTATATTTTTAATCCTATGTTTTAATCAGGTGTAAATTTTTTCATGTTTTACCATTACGTACAATATACTCTACTTTTTGTCACTTAAATGTGTTTTTTTATTACAACCATCCATTCCACTGATCCGGCACTACCCTGGTCTGATATCTGCCGGAGTAGCGAGAGTGTACTGTAATGTTGTACTGTAAATAAATAACAGTTTTATTTACCGTTAATATGAAACGGTGCCACAATATAGGCATACAGATTTTTTGTTTTTAATTTTTCCTTCCGTGCTCTGGCATTTCCAGCAACAGTGTTATTTGCTAACGTTCTTACCTTGTTTTGTCGGACATAAATACGAATCAGTCGGTTATCTTATCTGCGTCACTCACTTCATATAGAGTGTCACAGTTATAAATTAATCGGTTATACCAATTTTTTTCTCCTAATCAGGTTACGTTGCTGAGAAACTTTTTTTTGTGTTCCTATATTAGTCATTTTACCAACTGGGATATTAGTTGAAACCATTTTCCTGTGTGTCCATTAACTGGATTTCCCTTTGGCACGAAATCGTCTTGTATGGTAATTGCATACATTGTCAAAGGCTCACGTTATCATGTTAGTTTCAAAAGTTTACAGTCAAGATTTTGTTCTGTTGTTGTTGCAAGACCCCAGGCCTAACATATTTATGTTCTATTATTTTTGTTCCAGAAACTCAAATGGCGAAAAGATGTTAATTTTTAATATGCTGAAAACTTAATTTATTAAAGTTTATCCGTGCAACTGCTTGAAAATACGTTACTGCTGGCAGACGTTTGCTCGTACCATATTGCGAACAAAGTTAGAAGAAGGGATATTTCGTATAAACGACTTAAAAAATATCCGTCATAGTCCATCGTTATTTTATTTTTGCAATGCACCCTTTCCATGGGAACAATCCCTGCACTAAGTTTCTCTTATTTTCCGCAGCTCCATGTGCAAACTTGTTTTCCGTTTAAATAATCGCAATAATAAATATTTATTGCTGACGATGTAAAACAGCAAATACATTTGTTTTTATTAACGACTGTTACAAATGGTCGCCTTTTATTGTATTATATTTTCCACATCACATGTTAAACTGTTTGAACTATCTTCTGTTAACAGAATAAAATAAATCTCACCTACTTTTTCAACCTACTTTATTGTTCAAAACCAAACAGTATAATGTTGTTCTTTGCTGGCGTTATTTACGCAGTTCTTCTGCAATATAATTTTTCTTCTCTCTGTTACACACACACACACACACACACACACACACACACACACACACACACACACACACACACACACACACACACACACACACACACACACACACACACACACACACACACACACACACACACAGAGAGAGAGAGAGAGAGAGAGAGAGAGAGAGAGAGAGAGAGAGAGAGAGAGAGAGAGAGAGAGAGAGAGAGAGAGCACAGCACAGGTATATAAAAGTGCAGTTGGTATAACACATGTGTGCCAACACATACATTATTCTTTGTTTGATGTCGTCACACACAAAACACATGATTTCATTGTTGTTAAATCACGAAGCCCGCCTGTGTTTGATTAATTTGCCAACCTTCATTTGTGCTTCACAAACAACCATACATCATAATTAAAACGCGGAAAAATATCGTAGTAGAGGTAGAATTTAATTTATTTTGTGGACGCGCGCGCGTGCTCGTGTGTGTTCGCCAATGAAACGATCAAAGTAATCGTCAAGCTGTTGGTAGTTTAAAGACTGTTTGTTTAGATGCAAGTTGTAATTTCTTTGTATGGAATGTTTGTAGTAGTTTTCTAATACGAATAGGGTTACCAGACGTCGGCGTCGGCCGGACAAGTCTTTTTTTTGTCCAGAGTCTTACCGGGGTAACTAAAAGCTAAAAAAAAATGTTCCGCTTTTTTATTATATTTAAAATTTGGTAATTCCAGTCTTGGCACCGTCAGGGCCTTTTTGAGCATTACATAAATAATAAGTCTACACACATAATTAGAATTTTGTGTCGGTGTGTTGATTAAATTTTCTGTTTAATAAGTAGATACACATATTTATTATTTACATAGATAAATAAACATTTATTATTCATTGATTATGTAAAAGCTTTTCCAGGGTTAACAGGAGTAAATTATGGAAAATGTTTAATAAATAAGGGATGCGTTACATAAATGTTATTAAAAACGTATATACTGGCTTTAATATTACAACAAAGTGGATAATAAGATAAGTAAAAGAATGATTTTTGCAACGTAAGGGGTTATTTAAAGCTGTTCAGTATCTCCGATACTTTTTAATCTTTCCTTGGATGATGCAATCAGAACATGGGAGATGATTACTGATTAAGATGGACAAAGATTAAGATGGAAGATGGATGACTGATTGTAGATTTAACTTAAATGACTTTAAACTATCAACGCTTTCATATTCAGACGACCAGATTTCATTATGAGGTTCAGAAAATGCTTTACAAAACGTTTTATGCCGTCAGAGGCCCCCCCCCCCAAGGCCATGGTGCAATCCCCCCCCAAGAATTCAAAAAACCCCAAAATTGTATTCGTGGGTAGGAAGGGATCACAATTCGGGGGTATGGAATAACCCCCAGTTACCGGTGGATCTTGGGGCTTCCAAAAATGTTTGAATAACTAAAGCCGTTTAAGCAATTATTGCAATAAAAAAAAAATTAATCTTATTCTTTTCTTGTCAATTCCAAAAGGTTTTCTAGTATTAATAACTAAATTAAGAGAAATGTAAAAGCCTACATAATTAGTAGTCCATTAGGCCTTATCAAGATAATATAACATGATTTTGTAATTGCATTCTTTTTCTTCACTGGTTGTTTTGATCCCCCCTCAAAATTACAAAAATCGTCTTGAAAAATCCCACCCCAAAAATTCTAGTGGTGCGACTTAGACCATTGCACCATGCTGTGGGCACCCCTGTATGCTCTTGAAATATCATTAACTGTCTATAATGTAAGCATATGTACTGAAAATACTAAATTAATTGTTTTTTGTGATAAACAGGCAATAAGAGGAAATAATAGTCTTGAACAAAACTGCGTTATAGAAGAGGTAAAAGTCTTTAATTATCTAAGATGTCATGTGCGTTACGATTGGATTATAATTATGTAACTATAGGCTTTAATTATAGGCTTAGCGATGTTGTTTTTTCCTTCACCGGTTGCGAAACGTTATCCTTTTAGTCTTGGGAAGAGGGAGAACTGCAAAGGAGGTTGCGGTATCGCTACGGGTTAACTTTAACAAAAAATACTTGACAAGCAATAACGTGTAGGCTGATAATTATTGTGATATGATTTCCATAAATTGCGTGTCCATAGATCTGGCCGTTTCCATCAAATAGATTCACGCGAACGACGTAAAATGCCCAAACAATCGTCTTTGTAGATTACTGCACGGCCGGAAACTTATTAATTTGAGTTCCCGGGCTGTTTGGCCGTGGTAATAGCCGTCACCACATTGCTGTAGTGTCTAACGTGAACACTCTACATTAGCCGAAACTCAAATTTTGCACTGATGATGGACGTCGATGGCACGGCCGAAAGGTCTGCTATGGATTTTAGCATTCGACCACTGCCAAACAGCCCGGGAACTCAATTTAATAAAAATACTCTTTGTTCACCGTATCACCTCGTGATAAAAATCTACGGAACACAGTACCACAACCTTCATCACACTGTCACGTTCTTCACTGACTCACAACCGTCTCTGGAGTTTTGTACCACACCAGAAAGCTTCCTGCAACTTTTCACCACGTCATGCAGCGCTTATCTCGTTTTTTCAAGAAATTTAACGCAGGTTCTTTGACCCTACACTGTAAAATATAAAAACAATTGTCAGTAAATCAAAACACAACTCACTAGATTAGTTATCGAATCGAACCCTTGCATTTAGAATGGTTAAACATTTAGTTAAGCGTTACTAACAGGTGCACCGATATGTAATTATTATTTTCGAATTGGACAATTCTGGTGTGAGAAATTCATCAGTTTTGTATAGGCCCCATAGTCTTGTGTGTGATTGTGTGTTTGGAGGCGGTAAGTAGAGCGTTCGGTTGAGAGGGTAGCGGTTCCGCGGGCGCGGCATGCCGTACACAACGCAGCTGCGTGTGAGGCCGACAAATACCTGTTGTCGTGTGCATCAAAACGACTGATTTTTTGCTCCGCGCAAAACACGCCGGCTGCCGCTGTTTCCCCAAAAGAATGTCATCAACGCCCGACCGTATTAATAAATTTCAGTTTTATTAATTTTGACACATACAGAGAGAGAAAAGTATGCTTTATTATAGGAACAAATACCGTACACGGAGTGTCAGTGTGTTTATATATATATATATAAAGTGTGTGTGTGTGTGTGATGGCTTAACGATCAATATTAGAGGATTAACATTTTCGTTGAAGGGTAGTAGAAACGCGTTGTAGAACAATCGTGCGCGCGGGACCCGCTATATTATGTTGGTGGACCCCCCTGTATTACATAATCAGGAGGAAACATGGATGGCTAGCGACGCAACGTTCCCATTGGTCGACGCCGACTGCATGGGAGGTGGTTCACATAATTATGCACCCGAGGGGGTGGGAAATTGCAATGCTGGATGCACTTTACCCCCTACCCCATAGCTAGCTGACTGGCCATGTGCATGTGTGCAATTGAATATAGGGGCGGTGCACACACACGTACACGCGCGCTCGCGCGCCCGTGTGTGACGTCACCCACAGTGTGACTACAAAGTTTAATTGACGTTTTCGTTGCGTCCACATGGTTAGATTGTAGTGTGTAGTGTTGGCGCTTTATTTGCACGCTCGTTGTGTATATATATTATATAAATACATTCTTTGTCTGGTCATGTAAAATATGCTTTACGCGTTGGAAAAACTGGAAAGTTGTTTTTACAATTCGGCTCACTGATTTTCTTGAATCGTAATTATTACAAAGGTTTGAAAATTAGCTTACAAAAAACTGGTCACTTTTCTTCACTTTTTTTGTTTTCAACATTTCTATGTTCGTCCTCGGCTAGCATACGTCCAATTTTAAAGAACGTACTTTTTTACATTCTAGTCTAAAAGTCTAAGAAAAAATAGGGACCAGACTACGAATAGATGAGGTTTGTAAGTTTAAACAAAATTCTAGCTTATACCCATGTACTGAACAATCAAAATCAGCTGGATTGGAACCGAAGCCGTGGCTACCTTATACAAGTAGCCAGAGTATAATCCACACCCACTACGCCACAGTTAAATACAATCCTGGGAAACTTTAGGGCTTTGTAGGCCTACGTTTTTAATATCTTACGCTGTTTTTGTAAATGTCGACATCAAACACTTTTTAACGAGAGTTCTGATCTCGCTGGTTCATCTGTTTTGTACAAATAAACTACTTGTTTCCGTATGAGTATAAAAGTAAACACGAGACGTTCTTTCCTGCCTTAACATTGACAGCTTTCTTATGTTTATATTCATATAGTAAAAATTTTTTGAAAACAGTAAAATGTAAAATTTAGTAGTGAGTCAGTATTTTACATAATTATCAGCAAACTCGCACACAAAAGTTATAACGGAAGCGTCGTGGGTTCGAACCCGTCTCAGATAGATCGTTTTTCACGGCGGCGTCCGAAGGTCTCTGAACTCGACGCAGCCCTAATGAGTACTGTGACGTATTAGCTGTGTGAATTACAGGCGGCCTGCTTGTAGTGCTAGACACGTTGCCCTATTTGTTCACTATAAAGCTGAAATATTGTACCTGACCTACACTGATCCTAAACTCCGTCTAAGTTTTAATAATAAAACCAAAAATCCCTTGTGAAATAATAGTCATTTAATATTTTGAGTTCTCCAGAACCAGTTGTCATAATGGATCACTTGACATTTTCTTTCATTCAATAGACGAAAATGTGGTGGTGTTGAGACACGTACTTATCCTACATATATTTTTTCGTGTTCTACACTCCGTCTGACGACTCGCGCTCTTTTCACATCATCATTGTTCCATTTTTCCGTTTTTAGATCTTCCTGTGCTTGTCTTCCAGTTGGTGATCTTCTTTCAGGTTGAACCTTCTTTCCACAAGCCCACACCAACGTAATCTTTGGACCTTTATTACGTTCAATATTCTTATATCTTCTCCTTTCAGTGTTTCCTCTATTTCACAAGTCCTCATCTTTCAGTATTCATGTCCACCTGTTTTCTTTTCATTTGACTCATTCTTATGCTTCCCCTCGCCTTCCCTAGTCATCAGACACATCGTTTCATGTTGTCAAAGGCATTTGCGGCCCTGTGACTTGCCAGCCCCGCCCCCCTATGTTAGTCTTTTTAGGAGATCCCATAAAAATTGAAATGGAATGACGTCAAATGAAAGATCAAATTAATGTGATCTAAATGTGTTACCGAAGACAGTGAAAATATGAAATAAATTAAACTGTGAAATAATTGACAAACTGTCGACTACCGTACTATAAAATCTGTAAATTCTGAAATCTGAAGAACAAGAAACAAAATTGCTAAGTGAGCTAAAGGCTAAATTAGAAAGTGTTAGTTTTCTAATTGTTAAATCACTTTTCTCAAATGTTACAACAAATGATAAGACAAGTAGAAATGGAAACGTCTATTGCATGCGCTGTGCAAAATATTATACATAGGCTATGTACGTATGAGATGTGAGGGGAGGGAGGAGATGTGTACGTAGATTTGTATAAAACTGTCGAGAAATGGGCTCATTAAAGTGATTTATGCGTCCATTAGCTAATGGCGGCGTATACTTACGTGTTTCAGCACGTACCGTGCATTCCCCGCAAATACGCACACGCGAGCACGCGTTATCAATAATTACTGCACAATAATATCATTATATTATCATTGTGAAATGTATTATTATTATAACCATTGCATACATATTGTGTTCACGGACAGGATACAGTATACTGGTACAATGATAGCACACACATGCGCGCGCGCACGTCACACGTAGAACACAACGTATTTTTCTTTTTTTTACGTTTGCCCTCCCCCAAATAATTATTACAACTCCACAAGCCTTTTTCGTAACTTTACGGAATAAGAGGTACCGGTATATTGCGACACTCTTACTGCGTCTATTCCTTAGTCCTCAAAAATTCTGTAAGCTCGAATCAGCTGTCTATTGTACTATTTTATGGCAATAACATTAAGAGTGACAATGTTGTTAAAGAGTTTTGTGAAGAAAATTCAGGGAAGAGTGCAAAAAGAGCATAGTGAGGAGGAGATAATAGTACAAGTAAACTTCTCCAAAAAATCGGACAATTACGTGTGCTAAATGTTGTACTATGATTCATAAGCTGTAGGCCTAATATAGAATTGACAAATCTTTATAGAATTGTTACATAGACTGGGTTTGTACAAGTTCTGTGCAAGGTATCAGAACCACTAACTGATATTCACAAACAAAATTCAAAGAAATCGCTGCAGCTTGCAATTTTCCTTAGCAGTATGATGAAGACAGGAGTGAAAATCTTGAGAAGGGTACGAATAGTGATTGTAGACACACAGGAACAGTTCATGTACATGAACCATGTACGGTCACTTGACAAAGAACCCCCAAAAAAATTCAGCAGACACCAATGAACAAAAATTTTACTGTAGAGTTTCTGAATACATTGACGACATGTTGAGAGCTTGGAAATCCAGAGTGACTTCGGGAATACACCTTAAAAAAATCAATTTGTATGGGCTCCCTTCTATATGGGGATGACATAGTTCTCATTCAAGAAAATCAGGATGATTTACAAAGTGCTACGTTTCAGTTTCAAAAAATGGCAAAAGAATACTCACTAACAATTTCATTAAGATTAAGATTTCATTAAGACCAAAGCCATGGCCTTTCAAGGTAAATACCCAGTGAGGACTAAGATAGTTATAAACAACAGCACTTTAGAACAAGTGAGCCGTTTCAAATATCTTGGCTGTGAAGTAAGCTATGAATCTCGATATGATATAAGAGAGAAAATAAATAAATTTAGGAATATTTGTGGTACGATTCATAGAAATCTTAGATGTAAAACAAGACACAGCACAAGGATTAAATTTTATAACATAGTTGCAATGGCCACATTGATTTATGCGAGTGAGGCGTAGGTCATGACAAAAAAGGAAAGCGCTAAGTTTCAGAGTGCTGAAATGCAGTTTCTTCGAAATACTTTAAATTATACATGGCAAGGTAGAATAAGCAATGAAGATATCAGAGCAAAACTCGAAGTAAATGACATATATGAAATTATTTCAATTTACAGAAGACAATGGTGGAATCATCTGCAAAGGATGACAGAGGATCGATTGCCGAGAGCGGCACTGAACTATAAAGCCATTGGTAGAAGAGACGTGGGTCGTCCGAGGACGAGATGGGTGCCGGAACAGGTTTATATAACCTAATGCTTGAAGAGGTGAAGAATAAGAAGAAGTTTCTGAATAAGTCCAGAAATTGAGTTCTTTTCCAGTACAGTCGGTGATGAGTGTCCTGTCTTGGAACGACAGTGCGTCTGTTATCAGAGGCAAGTCTGCAGTGTTTGGTGTTGCTACAGCTAACATCTGTCTATGGTCTTCAAATTAAATCTAAAACCAGATAAATCTTTTCCTCCACGGACCACCGTACACCAGCCTGTCCGGTCCGCTTTCCAAATGTTAAAGTTTTTTCGTCCGAAAGTCAAATCAGAGTAAGCAGACTACCCCCGTTAGGACAAGGCAATTGGAAGCGGAAGAGAATAAGGTAAATTATGAAGACATGCAGACCAAGCTTTCCTAGTCTTCGTACATTTCAATGACGTCAGGAATTGAACAGAAAAAAGTAAAACAAGGAGGACTGAGAATCAGCTTACATTGTAGAGTGACTTGTAGGTCTAAGTGGAAGCCGCTCAACTGCATCAAGAGAGCCGACAGCTTGAGGAAAGCCAACTGGGTTTCGTCAAATCTCTAACCCCATACTCCATGTAATACGAAAAAATGATTAGGCTATTTTATTTTCCAACAGAATTATGCTGGCTAGGCCATAAATTGGTTGACGAATATTATTTTACACTGTTGGACACCGCTATAGAAAACAAATTCCGATTAGCGGTTTCAAGCTTCAAAGCTTATCGTCAGTTATAGGATATTTTCGGATCTTTGTGATTATAACCACTGACACAATTTTATTAATTTAAGACAATTATTTTGTTGTATTACTACGAGTTTCAATTACGAGTTGAAATCAAAGTTCAGTTTGGAAGACAGTTGAGCAGAAGACATAAGTGCTGTTTGGAAGTTAATGGGCAGAAGACATAACCAGTGTTTTGGAAGTCAATGATCAGAAGAAAAGAGTGATGTTTGGAAGTGAATAAGCAAAAGACAAATGTGGGGTTTTGGAAGTCAATAAGCAGAAGACAAAAGTGGCAGTGATCGAATAAAGAAGAAAGGATCTTCTTCCCACCAGCTTTATATTTAGAAATTACAAGTTTGAAAGAGTCTCATAGTTTAAATATTTAGGCTTCATTATAAGGCAGATGAGGAAAAGGAAATTTAGAAGACATTTTAGCTGGTAGTACTTTTTAATTAACGAGTATTGAGGAGCAATTAGTGAGAAGGAAACCATACACCATACATGAAACGCTCGTACGACCTGTATTTACATATGCGAATGAGGCATGAACTTTCTGGACAAAAATAGTAGACAAATTGACAGGTTTGAAAGGGTAACACTTCCTTCCTCAAGGAAGACAGTGGAAGATGACACCAAGGAAACAGTCAGGGATGGGTCAAATATAGTCAAATATAATATGGACTGTATAGAGACCTCCGTTTGTCTGCATGCATAAATAAGCAGAGAATATAAAATACGAGGGACGTTCAGATTAAAATTATAATTTATTATTTATTCAGAAAATAATATAAGCGTAGTAGTAATTTACATATAGTCATTTTTCAATACTGTCTCCCTTCTTCTTTTAAAACACTGACGCCATCTTTTCCTTAGCTTACATATGTACGATCAAAAAAAATCCTCGAGAAAAAAATTGTTCTGGCAGAGGGCGCACCCGTTATCGAACAGCTTCCATGACTTGATCGTTAGAACGAAACTTTTCTCTCCTGAAACTCTTTTAAGGGTCCAAACAAATGAAAGTCAGCGGAGGGCGAGGCTCGAACTGTAGGGCGGATCGCCGAGAATGGTCCAGTTTAGCTTTCGAACTGTATTCATAGTACGAGTGGCGACATGAGGACGCGAATTATCCTGCAAGAAACAGGCAAAATGTTTTTATGATTATTTCGGATGGGAGTTTGGAATAATACTTGGCGTTTATACGAGGGTCAGTTGAAAAGTTCGCGGAGCGACATCTGTAGCTCAGCGGTAGGATTAAAATTTTTCCTGTGTTGTAAGTCATATTTCGTTTAAGCACCTGTTAATTTTCAAGTTTGTCTGACAGCTTGCTTATTGTTAATCGGCTGTGCAAAGTGATAAAATCTGAAAAGCGGACAAAATCAAACGTCGTTCTGTGATTGAATTCTTTATTGAATCTGGTCTAGCGCCAGTGTGAATACACAACGAATGGTAAACGTGTTACTAGATGCTGCGTCTTTGAAAACAATTATTGTTTGTAAGTAGTTACTCGAATTTAAACGTTGCAGTACGATTATTGAAGTTGCTACTTGTAGTGGACGATCAAAGAGTGAAACAACGCCAGAGACAATAAAAAAATTTCACACACGGTGTTGGAAGATCGGCGATTGAGAGTGGATTATACTGCTGAGATCATAAGCATCTCACATAAACATGTGTACTATATTTTAACATAATAACTAACTTTGTGCAAAGTTGGTGCCGCGTTTGTAGTTGTTACAGTTTTTGGGGCGTCCATCTGCGGGATCGGTTTACTTGAATGCTTGTAGTTCATCTTGTTATTTGAATTAGCAGTCTCTGTAATTCCAACTTTGTCGTGTTTACTTGCTGAACTGCTACTTCTCATGTTACGGACGAGGCCTTTCAGTGTTTCCACCATTTTCAAGTCCTAAACCACGACCAACGTGATTGTCGTCATTTAGGACTTGAAAATGGTGGAAACACTGAAAGGCCTCGTCCGGGACATGACAAGTCGCAGTTCAGCAAGTAAACACGACAAAGTTGGTAAATGCTTTTAGGACCACGTTTTAACTCAAATATCTGCTTATAAACCATTTTTTTTCACACAGTTACCAAATCTTTATAAATTTTATTGGCGCTAGGCCTTTTAAAATAACAAAGATCTTTTATTATAGCACGATTTTTTTATTTTGTCCGCTTTTTTCAAATACGCGTAACAAGTAAATTTCAAACAGCTGATAAATAATTGATACATTATCAGACAGGCCTAAAAATTAACAGTGTTTAGATGAAATATGACTTTTACAGCAGAAGAAAAATTTTAGTTCTACCATTAAGCTGCAGATGTCGCTCCGGGAGCTTTTCAACTGACCCTCATAGTACGTTGTTCTGTTAGGAAATCAATGTGCATGACACCACTCGTATCCCTAAAGAGTGAAGCCACAATTTTTCCTGGGAAAAAAGAGGGTTTTGTTGTTTTTGGTTTTGGAGATGAACAATGCCGCCAGTGCATGCTCTTTTGGTGTCTGGGGTAAACTGGTGTATCCAGGTGTCTTCAATAGTCACTATAGACTGTAAAATGCTCCATTTTCCTCATATTGTGCCAACAGTAAGTAACCGACCTGCACTGGGGACACTAGAGATTTTTACTGTAGTCATCAACGTTTTGTACGTGATATCGCAAATATACGGGATCTTCGTTGCATGTATGGTTACACGCTTGTGAGTCCAGAACGCCTTCGACATCTTCCGAAGCTGTATCATCTTCCGGACACTTTGTGTCCTCTAGTTGATGTCGCCGAGTGAACATGTGGACGTTAGCTAAATACGTTTAGGCTTTTACGTGTCTTCAATCTTACAATCACTTTTACGTTTTAATCTTCTTTCATTCTGTCTTCGAAACGCATTTCTTGTAAAGGCCGTAGATCGTATTTACACTTCTTTATCTTAACACGGACTTGGAATTGACTTCTCTGATCTCCATTTAAAAAAATGCACGACTACCCCCACTCAACAGAATTCTCTAAATACAGTTCCTGTAAAACTAATTAATTTTATTTGAACAATTTAATTATGATAATTTCTGTCGCTTCTATTTTAATTTTTTTGATTAAACATGGCAATTCCTTGGTTTTCCCGTGCCGCTTTATCTTCAGGTTCGTAGTTCACGATGGTTCAGTTACAAGATAAGAATCAACAGATGTTTAGTCGCTTCCTAATGCTAGAACACGTGATAAAAGATATGCAAATTTCTACACTAAGACTTAAACCGCGGGTTCGATCATGACCATATCTAATTTTTATTATTCACGTAAACGATCATATAACTTAAATAAATTAAGTAAATTTGTTTTTTATACAGCACAGTTTATACATTCGTTTTGGGCGTGTATATATGTAATGTTTTACTTGTATGCATATATGAATAGAGGAAAACCTATGGAACGATTGAACTTTCTGCATACAAACCACTGCCAGTTGTACCTAGTACGTGTATATAGCTAGATGCAGTGAAAGAAGAAGCTATTAGATAAAAGTATTAACTGGTCATGGAACTGATATTACCGCACCTTGAAAAATAACGTAGTAATAACATATAACCACACCTCCTTCCTAGACGATTGCATTAGTATTGTACGCCCAACGATTACGTAATAATTATAATTTTTTCCTTTGCCAATCGTTGGTTGGGTAATTGTCTGCTTTGGTTTATTTTTTCCTTTCCGATACAATTAGATTTAACTACTTTGTTGGTTATTTCAGTAATTGAAAATACATGCAGCCTCCCTGTGAGTGAGGCGTAGTAGGTATTCATTCGGCAGGTTACCACCCCTCTCGTATAAGTTCCTCCTCACTGCTGAACAAAACCAGATTACTTACTACTCATGGGCACAGTTGATTCCATGGCTCCGATTCCATGACTTCGGCAGTGTTCAAAAAGTTATCACGACGACGACGAAATTAGAATGTTCTGTAAACTCTGGTCTATACTAATTAAACCATTTCTGATATACTTTAAAGCATTAGTTTCCAACCTTTCCGGACCCACGTATTGGTCTTCCGCGTTCACATTTCGAGAGCTTAAACAAAGGTTATTAAAGTTTACTCAATAAAAACCGTGATACAACATGCATAGTATACCTTATTATTCCAAAGTTATGTATAATTATTTAAATCTAATAGATAGAATTTACAAAACGGGAACTGATTTTAAAAATTAATTTCAGGTTTGGTTCTACGCTAAAATAAAGTATAAAGAATAAATAAAACAAAATAAGATAAGAGCAGACATCTAATTAAATATTACCGCCAAGTCATTAGGTTGTGTTTTATTAAGGGTAATCGTTTTAAATCATGTCCGATGAAAGTTTATTATTTTGTTTTGAACATAAATTTTTATTTATGTATTTTTTAAGTAAATACTTTTTTACTAGCTAGGTCTGCTTGCGTACTACCTTGGATCCCTCGCATATTACCGGTTAGGAACCACTGCTTTTAAGGAATTAATTTCTCTAGAAATCAACGTTAGTTTGAAATTATATACATACACGGTTCAAAGCGTAGAACTGACTTCAGCTAAAATGTGATTCTTGCAGCCGGCAGAGGGTAAACACTTAATAATGGCCAAAGAAGGCGTCTACTCTCCTTTGTATATAGTGACAGCTGAGATATAGGGAATAGTAGTTGAAATACTACGGGTACAGCAGAAGATAGTTAAAGACCGTCTTGCTTTCTCGTATATGTAAATCGAAGAGAACGGATGAACCTGAAGCTCGTTGGGAATATCAAGCTCTGTTATTACTGCAAAAGCTGAAACAACACCAAGAAATTTGATCTTGTTGATGACAATCACAATGCCTTTAATGATGACGACGCTGGTTGTGTTCACGACGACAGCCTTTGGTCTAGAAAAAACAACACAAAATTAAATCTACGCAATGTATGGACAATAAATAGGAGCAGATAATGAATGGATAATGGATTTTATGAGTTTCGATTTTTTTTATGTTATGTTATATGTCTAGAGGTTCCAGGTTAGGTTCTCGGGCGCACCATGAAATTTCGATACGTTTTCCAGATCCTAGGTCAACTCAGCTTCTGAAAATGGCAGTCGGCTTCAGAATGGTAACTGCGATAACATTCTGGGGTAATAATGGACGCAGTACTGGCCGCAATCGCCTTCCTTCTATAGGCCTACCGAACGACTTACATAAGACAGCCTACCCTGTCTTAACTTCGAGACTACATAGGCGGTAAAAGAGGTGACATTATTGTTATGTTTCTTTGCAGATGTGAAACGTGCACCCGGTAACTTCTCACTCGATTAAAAAAGTAACTGGCCTGAAAAACATCACGTTCTCCTTAAGTTTATTGCGTTTCAATATATCTATAATTCTGTCTGTGTTTTCCTCCAAAGAGGTCACTTGTGAACTTTACCGTCTGTTCAAACAACGTAACAGCGTATTTTGTTTCCTCCTGACAGAGAGAACGTGTGAGTGACCCACGACATTTCTAAGCCACGAATAGGGATCGAACCGCCCACGTTCGCTGAGAACTGTTTTGTCTCAGTTAAGGTTACCGATTCCCTGAACACACACACCGCCATCACGATTTGATCATCAATCAATAACGCATTGAAATATGAGTTTACGATGGTGAAATATTTTCTTGTGTGCAATCCCGCACAAAGGATATTTAATCCCGCTTACAATAAATCAAATATGTTACTTCTAACATCATTTTTTCTGATGTCTTTATATTTAAAAAAATATTCAATTATCGTTTATTGTAAAATAATAACAAATAGGCTTATTTAATTCTTATTTATAAAAAAATTTAACTTAGTACCCGTCCTAGTTTGGACACTTCTATGAACACTTAAGGTGATAGCTTCCGCTATATACAGTAAGAGTATTGTACTAGAATACTAGAATAGATAAGTCATAGGATTGCCACCTTGAACGATGCATTTTGACAATGCAGTAGGATTTGCAACAGTAATTTTCAAATAGTGGATATTTTCTGTCTTGTCCTTATCAGACACCTATGCTACATCCTCCAGGAGTAGATTAATTGTAAAATGGTTTACTAAGAAGTGATGTTTTTAAGGTGAGTTGGGTGGAGTTAAAAGACATTAAGGTATGGTTCGATAGGATGAACATTGCACGTTTAAAAATCTAGTCAATTAAAAAATAATATTCTTCGTATTGTTTAAATTAGCAGCCATCCTTACTTTTCTTTTATAGAATTGCTAAACTGCTATAATTGTTTTTATTATTTAGACAAAGCTTTTCGTCATTACTGACATCTTCAGGTCTTAAACAACATCTTCAGGTCTGGTTTGTTTAAGACCTGAAGATGTCAGTAATGACGAAAAGCTTTGTCTAAATAATAAAAACAATTATAGCAGTTTAGCAATTCTATAAAAGAAAAGTAAAAAATAATAATTGAATAAATTTTCAGGGGGGCTGATTCTATACCAGTACGAGCGAAAATTCTTGGTGGCATTCTTGGTTGGCATTGCCCTGTATCAAGTCAGCAATTTTGAAATATCTTGGGTATAATGTATCTTATAATACGGACTATCATGTTTCTAATAATCTGTATAATTTCAACCATACGTGCGGTACAAACAGGAGAATTCTAAAATTGACAAATAAAGAAACGATCTGCGATTCTATAAGTAAATGGGCCGTCCCACACTTCCTTGAAAATCCTTATGTGTCTTTTAAAAAAAGGCCTAGCCAGTAGATTCCAGAGGCTCAAATGAGATTGGCTAGGCATGTGCTCTTCAGATATACTCTTCAGGATCACAGAAGGCGTATGGAAAAACTGTTTATTATGAGAATACTATACAGTGAAATTTAGTTATACCTGTACAACAATAAGACGATTATTGAAAAATAAAACGGAGAGGGAGACACAGCTAAAGTTCTATAAAGTCGTGGCTGTGCCGTCTTTAATGTATGGGTGTGAAACACGGACTCTCCTGCAAAAAGATTTTCAAAAATTACAGGCCTCGGAAATTAAATTTTTAAGGGCAAAAAATTACAGGCCTCGGAAATTAAATTTTTAAGAGCAGTTAAGGGATGTAGTTTGAGAGATCGTCTACGAAACGACGACATAAGGTAAAACCTGAAGTTACAGCCGGTTCTGGAGAGAATAAAGGAATACTAGCAGAATTGGAAGCCCCGTGTGGAATACATGGTAGACACGCGTACTCCTAAACAAGCGTTTACTGTATATAGGCCGGTGGGGACGAGAGATCGTGGAAGACCCTGGAAAAATGGTCAGAGACTCTGTGAAGTCGGAACGAGCTATAGCCTAACCCATGTAGTGAAGAAGAAGAAGTCTATATAGTGTTAACCTAATATCGGCTAAATTGAATCTCAGGCGAATGGATGGCTGCCGCATCCCCGCCAGAATGACGGAGACATGCCCGAAGAAGCGATGTAGTAACCAGTTCTGGACTTTGTCTACCTGGGACGTATCAAATCAACTTGGTTTAACCCGTGGACCTGATGATGCCGATGAAAACTAATTTAAAAGGTTTTTATAAATGGTAAACCAGACGTTCTTCAAATGTCAACTGAAGGAATTGTCGGAGAGGCGAATGCAGAGTCAACCAATTAAACTCAAAGTGTAGGGTTATAAAATAAATTAATGGAATTCATATGGTGTCAGGAAATAAAAAGAAAAGGCTTAATGACAGATCTTCAGATAGACTCCCATATAGGCGGAGAAAGTGATAGTCAATAATGATATTGATAAGAATCTACGTATTGCTGAGGTCTCAAACTCGTGGCCTTTGTGGCTTTCTCTGCGAACGAGCATTTTCACTTCACAGAATCGTCAAACTAAATGCATTAATTAAATAAAAATAATATAAACCATTTACATTTTATCTTCACACGCATTAGGCCTTATCATGCAATTAGGCTACGAATGGTTTCAACCAGAATTTAATGGTTTCTTCGCGTGCGCTTTCTTCTTAAACAAGGAAACTGTCCTCGTGAGACATTGCTTAAATCGACAGATTTGCTTGAAATAATATTTGTGTGTACAGTATGCCTATACTGGCCAGACCTCGCTCTTGAGATCGTTTGTTTTCCCTGATCAATTGACTTTCCTGATTTTTTTTGACTAATAACCAATTGTTACTTTAAACAATGTGTAGTGTTTCGAACAAGCTAGTAGATCAAGGTGGCTGTCGAACAACACATTTTTAAGGAGGCTGTGCCAAGCATTTTCCTTATTTTCTTCTCTGCTTCGTCAAGCCTTAGTTGCTCCACTGCTGGCGCTTCCTCCTTGGTCTCTACATATTTTTCCTACTGAGTTTTTATTAAAAATTCTTCTTTGTTTTACTAAACTTGTATTGCAACCACTAACACGCAATTATACTTTCCATAAGCGCTTTCAAGCCTCTCAGCTCATCTTCAGTGGTTGCAATACGAGTTTAGTAAAAATTAGACTTAACCACTAAATTGTGTTTATCTTTTAACAATTCATCATTATTCTGTTTCATCCATTCTTTTTAAGTGTTCCTTACACTTACACTTTTGTGAGTGTAACAGTTACGTCCATTCAAAAATATTGTCTATTATTTTGCCTTCATATCTTCAACGATGAAGCTTATTGTTTTTTTCTTATCAGCCTTATTTTGTTTGGCTGAATGATTACACTAAAAGTGGGTATCTACATGGCCTTCAGTCCGATTCATGTCTAGTTCGACGTGGTGTCGCTTAACAAAATTACAGCGAAGCCTTTTTCATCGGGATGATATCCTAAAGAGAAGCACAGTCGTTTAGTACGATTCTGTCACGGTTAATACTAATTTTTTTGTTTTCATTTTCGATAGGATTTCAACGAGTATTTTAGGAACAGTATTGTCAAATGAAGATTCATTGTTTTGCAGCTTCAAAATGCAGTGAGGTAGTTGAACCTTACCGGTGCGTGCTGACTAAGATTCTTATTGGTAGTAAAATGTCCTACAGTCCTAAGCCGGCCTGCAGTGCACAAGACAGGCAACGCTGCTAGTTTTCCGCCACGACTTCCTTTTGGTTTTCCAGATGGCTAGGTCAGCCCGATAACTATTAGGTTGGAGTGGACAAAAATATCCATACCATGAAGAGTTTTGAATCTAAACCTTTTCATCGTTAAATCCATCCGGTTTTCTACTGTGAAAAATTTGAGTAGTTAATTACTCTGGAACAATTACCAGCCCTTCGCAGAGGGTGACGTGACAGGACTGCTGTCTTATGGCTTAAGTCTAGCCATAATGCGTACTAACACCACATGAAGGGTTGCTTCATCCGCTCATCTCTGATCGTTAGAGTCTTCACCCTAGTTACCCCGGACACGGGCCTCCATACCATCCCTGGAAGTTGAGGACGAGGTATCCATACGGATCTTTAATACGAAGGTTTCTCCTACCCTTCTGCATCCTATGTCGTTGCCCAAATGATGGGCCATCCGCCTTTAGAAGTAATTTCTTACCCCAAGGGCAAGAGAGTGCCCTAACCTCTACCTGCAATAACAAGTAGAGGAGGGATAGCTTATACCAGCTGTCACTTGGTCTTGAGACCCGCGTTAGCCGCCTGTAGGTGTTGTCCGTCCCCCACCCCGAGGAGATGCGGTTGGGTATTTCCCTTCATCGAGAAATGAGACCATAAATCGTTACTTCAGGGGACAGAATCCCCGCTGGATAGAACGGAGGATGGGCGATTACCCAAGGTTGCGTTTCGATATGGACCCTTTGGTACAAGAGATGTAGGAAGACCGAGAGTGAGATGGAGAGATACTCTGTGAAGACGGAACAGGCAAAGTGCCTACTCTGTGAAGTGCAGAAGAAGACCTTTTGACCCTTTAATAGCTTTTTACGTCTTTGGTATTTGCGCCTTTTCCGATCTCGTGAATCGATATAGTTCCATTAGGCAATAAATTGAAGAACTTCCTTAGCATGTGTGTAACTGGTGCACCTGATATGGCTTTAGTATCGCTCACGTCATCTTTTACTTTTAGCACCGATCGTTCTTTATCAAACTAACCATATACAAGTTTGAGCTTTTCTAACGCCGATGATTCAAAATCATTATCAGAGGCTTATATCAAGAATGTTAATTGGCTTCTTCTTCTTCTTCTTCTTTGCCTTTTTCCATCAGGGAATAGGCGAATCACCTGTTCCGATCCCAAGTGAATATACCCAGTTCACCAACGCTTCCTAGGCCTTCCTATGCTTCGCTGTCCAACAAGGTTTTATTGCCAAAACTTCATTAGGCAACTTGCCGTCTGGCACCGTATCCATATGAGCAATTCATCTCTCTTTGTTTTCTGCAATACGATCTTGGGTATTAAAAGTGTTTAACTCTTCAAGAATGTCTTTATTGTAGAGTCTATCTCTTCATATGCAACCTTTAACAGATCGAAAGAATCTCATCTCCGAAGCATTTTGATTGTACAATATTAAATCAATGCGAATTGTGTCCTCGTTGCAATTAACCCATTCTCTCGGTTAGAAGCGAATAATTTTCAGTTATAGGGTACAAAATCCTGGTTTCCGAGGCTACTGTTGGAATTGTGAATTGTTGATGGAGACCACCGTACAGGGTAACCAACCCTATGCCGTCTAGATTTTTATCGACCTTCACTGGTCTAGATCCGTCGTGTTCTGTTATAGGACCACCTCGAAAAGAGTGTGGCTCTTCATCACGCACGACGTTCTTGAGTAGGTAAAGGCTCTGGTCCAAGTAGCTCTATATTATCCAAAATAAAATTTAATAAAACAATGGCAATACCTACAATACTGTATGATTATGAAACTTGGGTCGTAAAGAAAAAAGATGAACAGGAGATAAAAACAGCAGAAATGAAATTTCCGAAATCAGTTAAAAGGTGTAATAGACGAGATCATATAAGAAATGAAGAGATAAGAAGTGATTCAGATATTTTTGCAATTAATGAAAGGATTAAATAATACAGAAGAAAATGGATTCAAAACATGAATAGAATGGAAGAAACTAGAATATCGAATATGGCGAAAGATTACAACCCTAGAGGTAGAAGAAAAGTTGGTAGACCTAAGGAAAGGTGGACTGTGGAATAGGAACAGGCCGCTAAAACCTAAAACCGTTAAGTAGATGATGATGATGATGATGAGGGTATAAAATAGAGGCAAAGAATTCAATAGAAGCTCTGTTGGAACTTATATACGGGCCCTCCAAATTCAAGGGGTAAAGGGAGGGGGCAGACCATCCTCTCCCGCACCTCCCGTTCGTTTCGCCAGAACTGAGTACACCCTATAGTCAGAGGCTGCTACTACGGCGAAGCTCGCAACTGTTGAAGAGCTTCAGAGAACAGAAGTTCTGACAAACACAGGAAAGACAGGCGTATATGTTACGGTGATAATACAGCCCGCAATATGAAACGCACTAACAAACAATAATAACGCTCTGGGTAATGTGTACCAAACTAATATTAATATACTGACTAAAACATGAAACTATAACCACCCTACCTGCTGCTCTGCTGGTGTTGAATAGGAAATACGTACCTATACAACGCTGAACTATAATAATGAGGTCTTTGTTTACCCATCTCTCCCCCCCTCTCTCTCTCTCTCTCTCTCTCTCTCTCTCTCTCTCTCTCTCTCGCACGCACGCACGCACGCACGCACGCACGCACACAATTTGTCGTCGTATATGGTGTCTGCTGCAGGTCGATAGTTATGACCGGACAGAATGTGCATTAATATTGGAGAAATAATTTTAATTTGATCATCGATGTGTGTGTGTGCGTGTGCGAGCGGGCGCGCGCTGAGCAAAATATTTTATTATTGCAACAACACAGAGAGGCCATTTGTAGTGTGTGGCACAGCCAGCGACCGCCGGCCGGACACACACACAGATAATTAATGCTAAGCCTAGGTCCTAGTTCGACCCTATGTGTCGGCCATTACTGTGTGTTGCCCTCCCACTAGCCACACCCCATTATGTTACTAGCAGCAGCTCAATAGTTTGCACGCACACGCACACACGCACGCACGCAAAGAATTTTTTTTGAAAGCATCTTTAGTTTGCACTTTGCCCTTTGTTCAAACACACACACACACACACACACACACACACACAAAGGCTGTCGATATATTGCATTATATTGCCTATCACTGCTGTGCTATTACTACTCGACTCTGTGTGTGTGTGTGTGTGTGTGTGTGTGTGTGTGTGTGTGTGTGTGTGTGTGTGTGTGTGTGTGTGTGTGTGTGTGTGTGTGTGTGTGTGTGTGTGAAAGTCAGAAGTAGTCGTCGTTGACGTAATCAGGAAGGGTGTTGTGATCTGATTGATTATTTAATTTTTTAAATTATAGTTGTTACTTGGCCTCTACACTTTTGTCCTGATATTACGACGTACGTAATCTGTACAGTTGGTAGCACTGTATTGTACACGAGTTTGTAAATTAACTAACAAATAACAGTTTTGTTTGCTCTGTCTGGATCGTAATCATCATTACAATTTTACTTGTAAAACTAGCTGCCAGTCTTATTTTCTCTCTCTGTGCATTTGTTTAACATTGTGAGTGTGCGCGCGCGTGGAGGGGGAGAGAATATATAATATAGCATATATAAATGTGTGTGTGTGTGTGGGGGGGGTTTCTTATGTAGAGACTGTTGAACAATCGATTCTATAAACAATCGATTTTTAAAATGTTAACAGTAAAAGAAAGTTGGAGGAAGAACTGTTGACAGGTGTTGGAGCGAGGGTTGTTGGAAGACGTGTAAGGAAGACACCGTTTTGTTCACAGATCAATTTGACGAAAGAATGTGAAGACTGTAAAGCATTCAGTAACACTGTCAACTGAATTCTACGTGTTTTCTCTTTACACATACTCGTCTTCAGGTTCCTTCTCTGCATAGTTCTTCGCCCAAAAAGTATGGTTTGTTTTGTATTTTTTATAAACGCCACGGGTGTATTTATGGGGGGGGGGAGACCGGACCCTTCCAGAGGATTTAAAATTTGAAGAATTTTGTTAATCTCCTAACTGTCAGGCTATTTTATTTCTTTTTTCAGCTGTGTACGTTAATGTAGTAGTAACTCTTAAATATAAAAACGGGGTTTATTACACAACATTAGCATATACGTTTGAAATAAGAAATACAGGAAAATCAATTCAGTTAGTAAGTACCTTTTAAAAAGTGTTTCAATAACGCGTATTTTTATTGTGTTATTACCATTTACTTTAATGGGACTGATTTCACCCACTTTAAGGTAGTAATATTGATTAGTCTTCACTTGTTTTTCCTTTTGCGAGAGTTTCATCTAAAACAATGAATGCGAGCTTCAGAGATCAACGCTCCAGTTACAGAAAGCCTGTTCAAATTACAACTTGAAAATTTTCGTCCACAAGACAGAAAGTATGGCATTCATGGGTAAATGCGAACTAAGACTGTATCGGATAATAAGAGTATAGAGCAGGCATCACATTTCCGCTGTCTTGGCTGTGACGTCACTTATGACGTGGATTATGACGTTGATCACAAGTTGGTTAAGTTTGAATCAATGTGTGTCACAATTCGTCGAGTGTTATCGAGGAAAACAAGGAAAGAGACTGGACTGAAATGTTTTAAGGTTAATGGTTGCACCAGTGCTACTGTGTGGTTTTGAAACTTGGGTTCCAGTGAAGAAACATCTGAGTAGGACACAAGCATCGGAGATGAGATTCTTGCGATCTGTTAAAGGCTGCACACGAAGAGCGAAGATGTATGCAAAGAGTTGAACATTTTCAGTATCCACGATCGTAATGCAGAGAGCAAAGAGAGATGTGCTCATCTGAATAGGATGCCAGATGGCAGGTTGCCTAAGGAAGTTTGACAATACAAGCCTATTGGACAGCGAAGTATAGGAAGGTCTATGAGTATCCTCACATAGAACTGAGGATACTCATTGTAACATGAGTGAAACGTTGTCATACAAGACATTTTTGACGCGTTTCATACCGGAAGAAGACTTCAAAACATAATGGACACTGGCCGCGGAAGGCTACGTGAGAATAAGCGTAGGAAGACCTAGGAAGCGTTGGTGAAGTGGATATATTCCTTCGGGATCGGAACAGGTAATTCACCTAGCCACTGACAGCAGAAGACTTGCGAAAGAACTGAAAACCCCTACTTCAAATCAAATGATAAATTGGCAGTGTTCCGAGTTACCTTTTTTCTACGAGTATGTCCTTGGGAACTCCGTCTTTTGGAGAAATTGATAGTGTTCCGAGTTACCTTTTTTTCTACGAGTATGTCCTTGGGAACTCCGAACAGCAGCTACGCCAAAACAATAACTGCATTTAATAATCTGAAAACGTTAAGTTATATAAAACACATTAGGTTTACGTAACGTAAAAAAAATCAGGGCCGAAAATAAGAGAAAACAGAACGAGGAAACGCGTGTGATTGAGTGTCTGCCACTCGAGTTGGACAGACCACTTTGCCGCGCTGTAATCACCGGGAGTATGTAATACGGTTAATGACAAACGCAACGCTCAATTGAAATACAAAACAATAACAATAATAATAAAAAAACAAATTTTGTTTCAACATTTTTTTTATCAAAACCGAACATTAACCGAGTTAAGAAACCGTGACAATTCATTCCAAGTGGTCGCGGAAACAAAAGAGAGTCGACAATAAAAGTGACAATAACGTAAACACAAAAACTGTGTGTGCACACGACGGTGGACAGTAACAATGCCAGCTTTGACAGTTATTATAGAGGACAAATAACAATAACAGTAAATGGAGTAGGTATAATAAACGAGTCCCACCAGCTGATAAAGACATTATAAGCGCGGTAAAGACAAAAACCTGGCCACATTTTTCTCCTACTTCTTCTTCTTCGTTAGATAATTCTGTTTACGATCGTTTGAGAAATGCGTTTACAACGGACTGCATCGAGACTCCTCGTTTCTTGTGCAGTGAAAAATCCCAAGAAGTTGTTGTTTTATTCATACTGTAGAGCGCGCGTTATTATATAAAATATATTAAAAAAAAAAACTGGCCATGCGCATGCGTGCGTGCCATTAAACACTGCAGTATTTATTATATGGTTTTTTCTTCTTCCTCTTCATCTTCTTCTTGTGTTTTTCTTTCTCCAACTTACCGCTGCGTTGTTTTAATATTTCATTATCGTCCTAATGTTGCCGACGTTTTTGCACAATGATACGAGTTTTTTTTCTCTTATTACTCGAGATGAAATTACGCTGTTTATACGTGTTAAACCGTGGTCGTCCTCGTGGCCACCGATTTACCAACTTATAAATACGCAATTCCATGTAAATTTATTTAAATGATCAGACTTTTTGTGAAATCCGAAAGTAAATATCGCTTGGTAAACATTGTCTGGGAGTCGCGGATTCGATTCTCGGGCAGCTCCGTAAAATAAAAAGTGCCTTTTTTTCTCGTATCAAGTAGACTCGGCGGAAATAAAATTTCTAAATGGTTAGCATCTAAGGTAATAATAGATTGGTGAGGCGTCGTACTGGACACACTGCCTTTCTTGTTTGCTATACGGCTTACCATGTCAGCCTATATACATATTACAAAAAGTGTCTGTTATTATTAAATAATTGTGTGTGATAAGATTTTCTGGAATTTTTTTAATTTTGCAGCAGATTATTACATTAAATCTAAGCAATATTTCGTTAAGCCGCACTTTCTGTCCTGATGTACAAATATCTGGGTGGGAAGGGTTTGGATAATAGTTTTTTACTCGGAAAACTTTGTAAACATTTTGTCATATTCTATTGCGGTTTATCTGAGTTTGTTGAAATCGTACAAGCTACACAAATTGCCACTCCTTCAGAGGTATAGAGACCACATTCTTTCACAGTTATCTAGCTGGGCAATTAAATTCTTCTTCTTCTTCTTCTTCTTCTTCAATCATCCCTCTATTTTCCCTCTCCTTGGCGATTGATGTCCATCGTTGTTTTATTTTAAGTAAACTATCAGCATCCATTTCCACTGCGTCAGTCCAGCAATGCTTGGGTCTTCCGACTGGCCTTCTATCCTCGATTTGACTAAATAGTACCTTCCTAGGTATTCGGTTGCCGGCAACTAAATGTCAGCCGGACATTACAAAACTTCGTCTCGACACCGTGGAGAGTATCATGAAAAGCGTCACGTTTTGTTTAACACTTTAACACTTTTATAAAAAACATTAAGCAGACACGGATTGGACAGTTGATAGCTTGTGTACAGTGAAGTTACATGGTGCGGATACATAGTGACCGGTTTTGTCTCAAATTCTATTACGGACGCTGTTGAATAATTATGATGGCCATTTAGAACGCTACAACAAACTCGTAAAAAAATCTGACTCTGAGCCAAAATTTCTAAAAATCAGAATGTTGGCACCAGTGGCTTAACTACGGGGGGATCATGGTATCAATCCCCCCCCTCAAAATGGTTTGCATATTAGAAATTTCAGCAAAATTCAAAATTCTTTATCGTAGGCCAGTTTCTAAACAAGTTATGTGTGTTAAAATAAGGCTTGTAAATGAGAAGTTCGGCTGTAAGGCCGTGGTGTCCATGGTTGTTTTATGTAAACATTTCGGCCATGCCTTCGACGGCCATCTTCAGTGCAGAACACTGACAAAGGTTTAGTAGTAGTCAGTGACCACTAAACTGTGGTTAAGGCTAGTGGCTGAGAGTAGGACACCCATATTTATAACATCTAAATATTTGAAGTACTCATAACATTGAAGCCGGCCGTGAAAGCCTCAGACAGAATTTAAGGCTTGTAAATAATTGTATAAATAAAAAGAATTACAATACTTGTAAATTATTCAAATAAAGGGGAGTCTAACTTTTAATTCAAGCTAGTCTCCCCCCCCTCCAGGAGCAGCTCCTAGTTACATCACCGTTGACATTCTAAGCATCATCATTTTATAACTCAAAAGTATTGTTGATTTTGTCGCAGAATCGACACAGATATTGTCTATTCACTTCGGCCCAAAGGTCTGAATCCACACTGTTAATTTGTTACTGCATTAACAAATAAATAAATAAACTGTTTTATGTGTCAAACACAACTGTTTCGTAAAATCTTTTTTACCTCCCGCAAAACGCTAAACATTAATTAACTAATTAACTTCGCGCTGACAGAAAATTTAAATATATTAAACTTAACCATTATTCCGTTGGCGATATGTTTTCTGCATACAATTCTACTTTCAAGTAGATAAAAATGAAGTCATTAACAACACAGTACTGAAATTCTTGGAGGCAGTTCTCGCAACGAGAACATTTTCTGTGTTAATTAAATTTTTATTAAATGGGCGTGTGTATGTGTAATTTATTTCAAATGGTTCCACATTTTTGCGTCATTAATATTTTTTATTGCATTCCTTTCAGGCGTTTTGCGTTTGTTGACGATGCAACTGCGTTCTCTCTCTCTCCCTCTCTCTCTCTCTCTCTCTCTCTCTCTCTCTCTCTCTCTCTCTCATGCATACACACGCAGACATTATATCTGTATAAATATGCTAATTAATCAAAAATATGCGGGCCGTTAATTTGTTTTGTCTGATATAAGTCGCCTAACGTATAGGCCTGTTACTACGACATCTATAAAAGTCAACTATCCGTAATTATTCATCCTTGAATATCTTCTTTGCATTGCCTTCATGATATCATGCTCTCCTTCCTTCTGCGACCTGATTTACCTAAAACTGGTTCTTCGCCCTCACCGTAGCATTTCGTTATGAATCTCCTCTCTTTGTCTGTGGTAAATTTCACTGTTGGCATTTATTTACCACATCTATTTATTAGGTTAGCAGACAACGTTGGGAAATAATAAATACTCCATTGTGGTAATAAATAATATTCATAAGTAATATATCTACCGTGAATTAGTACATAAAAAGAAAAAGCGTTATGAATATTCCGCCTGTTGGCCGACTCGTTGAGTCAGATTGTACAGAATAGACAGGCATCGAAAAAAAAAATGCGATTCTGTCCACGTGAAGAAGCAATGAGAAACTCTTGTCACGTTTTATTGGTAAAGAAGGGATGCTCAATTGACTAAAGGGTGGTCTTTTTTCGGAGGGAGATAAAATGCATTGATGGAGTGTGGGGGGGGGGGTAGCAGAAGAAAAATCTTACATAGATGGGCTTCTTTTATAAATGGAAGAGGCGTCGGTGGTGTGGCTGTGAGGATGGTAGGGGGGAAGGGAAGAGCGAAAACGAGAGCTGTTAAAAATGTCCTTGGCAGTTAAGTTGTGAATATTTTTACACTGAATTGCAATCAACTGGGTTTTAGCGGCCGCGGACGTGACTCCTGTTAACGGGAACCTATTAAAAGTAAGTAATTTATAAAAATATCGTCGGCGACGTTCGAAGCCATGCCTCCCTGATATTGTTTCTCGTAAACTGACGTATTTTTTCTTTATAATCGTCGTTGACGACGACAATTATTCATAATTAATATTGTTGGTATATTTTCCTCAGTACTTCGACGCCACGCGCTCGTTACATCTGAATTCCATCTAAACTAATTTATTGAAGATTTTAGTGTACTCAGTTGAATAGCTCACAATAAAATTACTGTACGCATTTATCAAGTTTTTTGTGTATTCGAAGGAGCAAAAATGATAACCAAAGCGCGACAAATTAAACTAAATATGTAATGTGATTTGCTTCGTTCTTATTGGCCCACTTATTCCCAGACTTGTGTTAACAGCGGTCATTGAAGCAATACACGACAATAATATTGTCTTTCTATAACGCCTTTTTACAAAATTTATAATGACTGAAATCTATAATGAATATAAATTTTTCTATTCTAAATTTTATAATTTCTAGCAGCAGTCATATTATTTCCATAATACCATAATGAGAAACGGAAGAAGAAATTCATAAAAGTGGAATATAAGTATCATATTTCTTGAAATCATAATTTCATTAGTAGTACTGATTTAATTTCAATTAGCAAAGTCAGATGACATACAAATTAGTAATTTCAACGAGCATGCAAGCAAGTGGTGATATGAAATAAAAAATCATTATCAGTTTTCTCTATTTGTTTCATTCGGTAGAATAATTTTTTATTGTTTGTTTCCTTGGTCACAAAGCTACCCCAATTGGAAATATTTTTTCAAAGAAAAGGTGTATGTTTTACAGATGATGAAATTCTTTAACTTTTATTATTAGTTAAAAAGAATTCAGCGAAAACAAAGCTAGAAACTCTCCGCAACAGCCTCCTGTTTCTTTCTGTTATTTTTCCGTCCACAAACGATGCCCTGACGTTGCGTACTTTCTTATTCTTTTTTCCTTCAATACTTATTAGAAAATTCTTCACAGACCGACAGAATTCGAATTTGTCTTGAAAACGTTAAAAAAGTATTCATTGTTGAAGGAGTAAAAAGAGAAAAGGGTATAAATGTTAATAATAAATTTTTCTATGCTCTTGAGTACGCCCTTTCCATTAAAAAAAATATTAGTGTTCCTTTAATGTTTCATAATAACAGTGCGTTGTTGTTAGATGTTTTTGTAGGCATTTTCTTTCTAAAAACTCTATCATTTCCAGTTATGAATAAATAATCAAATAAATAAGCAAAAGAAACTTGTCAGAATATTTTCTTCTTCTGCTTCTTTTGTGTTGTTTTGTTAGACAGAAGAAAGCTTTGTTACATGTACTGACACATCGATCAGAGTTTTTGACAGGCAAAATAAAAACATAACAGAGGATCGAATTGGACGTTTAGTCGTATTGAAAAACAAAAAATAAAATAAATGTTTTGAATTCTTACGAAGGCTTTAACAGAAACAGCTGATATTGTTATTACTTAATTATAAGTTATTTAATGAAATTAACGTTCAATAAAAACCAAGAAAAATGTTTTAGTCAACATAAAGAGATTCTGTAGACAAGAAAATAAGTAATAGAGAAAAATTGCAAGATATTTGCTTTGCAACACACGCTGCTCTAGAAAAAAAGAATCCTGCTCTAAGACATTTCTATATAAGCCTACCTGAGACATCTTTCCTTAGACTGTCAGGTCAACAATTTGCTTAAGTAATATTTTATTGTTTTTATAATTGAAAAGAATGCTGATCTAGGTTGCATATTATTGCTTGTTTTCCTCCACACTTTCCAGCTTTGTTCTATCTGTTACCAACAATTTCCGTTCTGAAGATTTCTTACCAGGATCAACCTTCCACATTATTGTTAGCTATAGAATACCTTCTTCTTTCAGCGGCAATTCCTCTTGTAAAAACTTGAAAGATATGGTTTGAACAGGTGAGTGTTTTTTGCCAGTGGCAAGCCCAGATCTAGAAGAAGGGAGTCATTACTTCTGATTAATTTTACAAAATATTTATGAACAGTCTTTACCAGTAGATATTTTTAAAATCACTACTTGGTAATCCTGAAAGGGGATTTGGACCCGTGGCCTTCTTGTCGACTGGTACAATTTTTCTTTCACGCTTCTTAATTAGATCACATGCTTTCTGTACAAAAAAAGCACTAGCCTGAAGATATGTAAATATTTTCTTTTTTCGTGCTTAGAATTCAATTTTAAAAATCCGTGTCAAAAGTTCTGTTTTTATTTTTTCCTTAATAAAACATGGTGTGGTATAACTGAAAGCGTACAATTTGTTGATTCGCTAATTTAATCAATAACTGCGATTGACTCAACAACCATCTTTTTTTTCAAGTCTAGCAGGCTGCAGATTTACAACTGAACTTTGATTATCAGTAAAATTAAGAGTTATTCAGTTTGGAGACAAATCTGTTACAAGACAGGTTTTAAAACTGAATTGTATATATTTTGGTTTTTGTTTTACAACAGACAATTCCACTTTCAACGTGCTGAATTTGGTTTTTGTTTTTGCCAATGGAAGAGGGTGAGAAATGAACTTTACACTCGTTTGTAGTAGGACTCGAACCAAAGTCGCCTCACGCTTTAACGCCAACTTCTTTGTCGTTCACTTTGTCCACAATAACGGCCGAAAGCATGCGTTTATAATATGCCAAGTAATATTATAAATATAATGCGTTTATAATATAACAAACCCGCGCGCGCATGCGCCCAACCATTTGATAAAGCATAAAAATGGTGATGAGCTGAGATGGTTACACATTAAATGTGAGACGTGATGCAAATTATGAGAGAGGTATTAACTAGTTTTCATTACTGTTTTAATGGTGTTTCAAAGTGCTATAAAAAATAACAAAAATGTAAAACTGAAAGCTAAGACTAGATGGCTTTTTAAGCGAATGGCATACACACAACATTTTTATCGCACCCTTACCTCATTTCTCTCTGTCTCCTTACACGCAACACACACACACACACAGACACATACACGCACATTCCGGAGTCTTGTTATCACTTACACCGTGTTCCTTCTGGTTCTAGTGGGAGGAAAGGGGCACAGAGTGAGCCAACATCCCAAGTATAACAGAAATGTCGGACACATTGACGCCACAGCCAGACCAGAAAACAAAAGTAGGTTGACAGTCATATTACAGTTTTCTTATTTTAGAATTGAAACTTATTTTTTTTATTGCTGTCGTTAAATGTCGTTGTGGAATTTGTAAGTGTCGTATTATGCAAATGCTGTGAAGAAAACGCGAGTAGGGGATTGTTTAATGCGACTGTAGGGGGCTTCCGTGGACACTGCGTTTGGGTCTTCCGGACAGAATTTACAGATACAAAAGCTGAATCACTTAACAACCGAAACAACACTGACAAGCCTCCGTAACAATTTTTGAAAGATAAAAATAACACACTGTTAGTTATGAGTGTTGAATGGTGACTCAATCTAGAGAGCCAGTGCAAATACTGAATATTTCACAGCAAGCATGTTACGTTTGTAAGACAAACAATTGGTACGCATACTTCTAACTTCTCACCTAAATTGGTTTCTTAAAAAAAAAAAAAAAAAATTGTGTACCAACTAAAACAAACACTTTTCAGAATTAATGACAACGCAGTATAATGGTTGTTTAAAAGTAGAGGTTTGTAACTAAAATATTTGAAGACACACAAACACGTGGGAACGTATCAACAATTGTGGGATAAGTCTGTGTCTTCAGGAACTGTATAAGACAAATTAATGGGTTTCAAAGTTAAATTATAAATTTTTAAAAGTTGATTTTTCAGAATGTTTTAATGTTAGTGTAACAAATTAGACACGTTTGGCGTCGCGGTTTTGGTGGTCACATGAAATTTCACTAGTTAAACAAATGTTCTGTGCCAGATCTTCGTCATTACGGCGTGTGAGTTTCTGATGCCAGTTGTCAGTTAGCGGCATTGATTTTCCTTTATACATTTAGATTCACAGATGCAATTCTACGTACGGTTAAGAAGTGGGACTTGTGTGGACGTTGCGTTCTTCTTTGGCCTTTTTCCGAGTTATCTTACGTGGCTGTATAAGTTCTTCGATGTCCCGTCAACGGTTATGGCGTTACCATTTTCTTCTCTGCAGGTGATACTAAAAAGTTATCTTGTAGAATCTTCTTCTCTACACGAGGCGTTCCAAGTTTCTGCTGTATGTAGTCGTCTTATCGTATTCGATCCATTACCTCTGTGATGCCGTTCCTTACCTCTGTCAAAATCTCTTTCTGACTGATGCGAACAACAGTTACGCAACACAAACAATTCCTGAAGTATTCGTATATTTAAATCTAAGTATGTGTGACGTTAATATTAGCAAATCGTTTTGTCTTCGGAAGAGGGTCTAATTTTAATCAATTATTAAAAAAAAACATTGCAAAGGAAAAAGTTATTTTCTTTCAAAAGTGAAGATATTTCTTGCACCCTTATTACAAAATTTATTGACTATTAGTGGAATTATTGACTATTAGAAATTCGCAGTAGCTCTTAGGTTAGTACAGTGTTTAATCAGAACAGCTGACAGCAGAGTACCGCTAAAAATAACGTGTTGGCTGTCCTCTGGGAAAATATGTAGGGAATAGCTTAGGAAGAAGAAATTGCAGATCTTCGTCTTAGAAAGACAGATCCCAGAGGGTGAGTGACAAACAAATATCTGGCATTGGTTAACCATTAAAATAAATAATTAATGCTAGATAGGAGGTAATATAAGATGATGCTATAAGACTAGCCGTGTGAGTGCGCGCGCGCGAGCGTGTAGAGAGAGAGGCAGACAGACAGACAGACTCTCTCTTATTTTTGAATATTACAGGTATTTTTATGTGATCAATTCAAGCTTACAGCATGTATAAGTAGTTGTCCTGGTTGTCCTGTAGTGTTATGGGACCTTACTTCTTTACTGTCGTAATACTGATATATTTCATCACGTTCTGGTGTTCTAAATACATTGCTTTTAATCGTTTTCCATTAGATTCTATACTTACGTTTCTGAAATTTAAAAAGAAATTATGTTTAATTGCTACAGGACTTGACTCTTGTAAAACGAATGTCCTGGGACTTCAGCGATATCTATGGTCATGGATGTATTTTAAACACTAACTAATGCAACGTACGGGATCGAAACCGCGAAGAAAATTCCGATTTAGACTAAAGGAAAAGAAGAAGGAGAAGAAAATGTGGGATTTGTGTCAGCGTTAAAATTTTTAAATATCGTCGTTTTTCGTGTTACACTTTTGTGCTAATTGTAGCATATCATCTATTATATTCAACAATAACTGTATGCAGTATTAACAGATTTCAGGAACAACACACCGAAGTGGATGAAAACTTATCCACCCAGTCAAGGAATAAAGAGTTAACGTTTTATACGGATACCGGAAGTACAGTACGCTTTACGGTCATAGTCGCCTGAGGTATGAGACTCGAGAGTCTGTCTGTGCCAGCAGTTTGACCGGTATGCAAATCAGTAACATACACACACACACACACACACATACATACACATCAATGAAGAAACATTACGTCTCCTCCTGTATTGTGTGTGTGTGTGTGTGTATGCAAATTAATTCACAAGATGACCCTTTCCATTACGTAGGGTACATATAGAGCACTATTGTCCACATCTCTTCTTATTCTCTCATTCTTAAAAAAAAATTAAGATTTTTTTTGCTCTCTGTGTTTAAATACATGTATTATATACACGCGCAGACATTTCGTCATCGTGAGGGTTCCTCTTTCTCATTTAACTTAAACAATTGGCTAGGTTGCAGTGTCCTTTGTTTTAAACACATGGGGCGGCAGTGTAACTGGCGTTTTTTGCTGGCATCGTCAAAAAATTAATATTCCATTACTATTGTTTATGCCGTTACAAAGGTGCGGATAGTCCATTGTTAATTAACAATTACAGTGTGTGTTCATTGTTGCGCGAATTATCGTTATAGTTTCGAGTTTGGGCAGACTCGATCCGTGGGAACGTTACTGTGCATCAGATCGAATCAGTGCCTTTTGATATGTTCCGATTCCATGACCATTTCTTCCTTGGTATCCCTAAGCTTCGGTTCCCACCTAGACAGTATCGATAAACCTGCTTCGTTGTTATACTCTCTTTCATTCTGGGTAGATAATCCAACTACATTCGCCTGTTCTTCTAAATTCTTTTCGTTTATTTAAAATTCAAAATTCTCTTCTAAATTCAAAGCATACTTAACTCTGCCCTAATAAGCCATCGCTAATATGACCTGGCCGTAACATTTTTCCAAGAATATTTAAAATATGAAATTTAAATTTAATTTTAAAATATAATCTAATGTTTGAAGTAATATCACAAATTTTGAATCACCTTGGTAGACGTGTCATCCGTAAAGGGTTGAATCCAATTAAGAGCAGTTTAGTGTTTCAATGACTACCTTAATTGTGTAAGTTCCATTTACAGCCTTAACAATTATTACTCAAATAATAGCAGACTGATACTTAAATACTTAAATCAAAAATATATATAGTCCATACACACACACATACAAAGAAAACGAGTATTTTTTAATAGTTTTTAATGTAATTTTAAATAAATTTAAACTATTACCTTCACACATTCTTTTAATTTCGTGTTTTAAATACAATAATACTTTATTAAGTTTTGAAAAACGTACGGCTGTCTATGGGTTTAAATATCAGTAAAATAGAAAATTAAACGACACGAAAACCAACATCTCAAACGAGATGTAAAATGTTATATAGAAAGTTATAAATTCACAACATTGTCAAAATAAAAACAGAGAAGAATATCAAGACAGCTTTTGGTTTTCAAATATAAATCGTTTTAAATTGGAAATGTAAAATATTGTTAATTGAAGGTATTAGTTTTTCCTTTTACCACTAAGTAATGTCAACAACTATCCCTCTAGTATTTAAAAAACATTAAATAACACAAGGCCTTCAAGAAAATAACACAGTACAGCAGTCATGAATTTACTTTGACGCATAGCATTGATGGTGTCATCGTCTGCCACTTTTCGTCTGCAAAATAAATACCATATTAAAATCGAAAAATAAAACTAAGGGGTGTTTGTATTTGAGTTCTGAAAAAAAGTACGTTTCTTTATTTTTTAACATCTCTCAAACAAGCAGATACATTGAACTTTTAATTCTTCACACTTATAATCTTTCTCTCTGCATCCATCTCTCTCTCTCTCTCTCTCGCTTGCTCTCTTGCTCTCGATTCCATCCTGTAGAAAATTATGGCGCATTCAAAGTTGTGTTTTTTAAAGCGTAGTTGATGACTTTGTTTGTGTCGAGGGGAAAATAAAAATGTCGTCACGACGAGGGCGAGCGGCGAGGGGGTTGTCGTTTGCGCGGCGACGTGGGGGTAGTTATGCACCGTCATACATAAATAACAAAATTCAAGGAAAAATCTGTGTAGTCGGTTTTTCGTCTTCACGCTTTTTTTACGTGATGCGGACTACGCCGGTTGTGACTTCTTACGAAAAGTTATTCTTTTTGTTTCTCTTCATATTTACGACTTCCTACCAGATTCTTGTTACCGACTGGCCACCTCTTCCAAACGCGTTTTGTCTCATGCAGAATTTCTGAAGAGGCGTTCACTATGCCTACAACAGGCCACGAAACCGTGGCACTTGCTTAATAAATGTTTACGATTAATACGTAAGGTGGTCTTCCCTATATTACACAAGAATAAGCTTCCAGAGGAACACAGATAAGATTTAGCAAAGTTCTGCTGAATGCCTGCTCAATTCTATGGATCTGAGTGCTGGGAACCAAGAATATAAATGATTTGAGGCAGAGAGAAACATCGTAGGTCTAAAAATGCCTATTATCTCAGAGGCTGATGCTGCTTGAAGTGAGGGGGGGCGGATTTTGTTTTGGAGGGGCGGATTCATACAAAAGAAAAAACAAGTTAAGACTAATCAACATTACTATCTTGAAAGTGACTGAAGAACCTGGGATAATATCATGAAACATTGTTTAGAAGATACTGCCAGAATTGATTTTACTATATTTCATATTTCAAACGTTCACGCAGACGCAGTTGACGTGTAACATACGTGTTTGTATATTTAAACAATAGTTACTATCTGCAAAAAAATAATAAAACCCTAAAATTAAGAGATTAACAAAATTCGTCAACTTTTTTCGACTCTCTAGAGGGGGTCCCGTTCGCCCCCCTCGTAAACACGTCTCTGGCTGCTTGAAGGAAATGAGTGAACGTGTTCAGTTTTTTGTTTCTGTAAAGAAATTCCAAATGTTTGTAGCTTTGAACATTGTCACTGTTGAAAGGAAACTCCAACCAATTCACCACTTAGTATTTTCTGCCTTCAAATTTCGCCACTGTGAAGAAAAATCCCCATACCTGATATCCCTGACTTACACGAAGATACTTTAAAACTGGAATAGCAAAGCCACAACGATTACTAACGGTCGTTTCATGACAGACGAAGCGTAAGCAGAAGAAGAAATTCTACTCGACCCGGAAAGAAAAAACATGCAACGAAAAAGAAGGAAGTCAGCGAGCCCGGTTGTTTGTGTGTCTGTGTGTGTGTGCGTGTGTATATGTGAAAATTAAATAATATAATTCATATGCAAATGCGGCCGGGCTAAGACAAAGCAATGCTTGAGGAAGCGACCTTTGTGCTGTTGTTCATACGTGTCTATTTTTTACGCGGAGCGTTCCCTCTTCCCCCTTCGACCACGTCCCTTCACCAGAAAGGATATTTTGTTCGAGCAGAAATTAATATTCCTTTGTTTTAAAACGCGTTATGCTAATTCCGCACAAACACACACACGTACAACTATATAGAAGTAGTAGTAATAGTAGGTACGAGAGAGCCTGCCTTTTTATGGTACGCAACGAGAAGATACGCGTCGTCGTAGCAATAATAACGCTGCTGCTGCTGCTGCAAGGGATTATTTTTTTGTTGTCCCTCTTTTTAAACTTAATTCTCTCACAACTGTACAACGCTGAATGAAGGTACAGTTGTTGTAGGTAGGTATCCATTATGCGGCACCGTTTTCTGTTCTGTTTCTTCTTCTTCTTCTTCTTCTTCTTCTTCTTCTACTTTTAAACAACCGTCATATTGTTATGAAACAAATTTAATAACCTGTAACTAACTAACGGAACGTCGTGCCATGAAATGTGTATGTTTTTGAGAGTGTGACTATAATGACGGGGCCCAAACAGAACGAAATAATAACAGCTGATTTAGACTGAAGAGAAACTCTGCTTTTCGCTCTTATCGAAAAGTCTACGTAAATGTTTGGCAGGTTAGTTCGAATGGTGTTAAGATAGAAAGCTTACATCGATAATAATATGTTGGGATGTCTCAATGTGCAGGGATATTCGACTGTCCGAATGTCTTGCGACGAACAAAATAACAAATTATAAACATTTATATGCGTACTTCATCTGACATCTCGTTATTTCCCTTCCAAAGACGACCAAAAAATAGTATGGGTCTTGGCAAAGGCAAGACTGAAGAGGGAATAACACATCCGAGTGGGCGACGGATGACAAAACGTTGTAAATCAGATTTTATAAGATTTGTGGGTGTTGAGAAAGCCAAGTAACTGTTTCTTATGAATCGTTTCAATTTTACATAGTGTAAATTATTTGTCCATCGTTGGCCCCGTGGACGCAAGACCCAACCGTGACGATCCTAGAGTTCGCGGTGGTGGGGCAGGTTCCTATTAGTAAGCTAGCGCCGCTCCTATTAGTAATAAAATGAATATGTGTAAATGCTCTACACACTAACTGGGCTGCCACAACTTTTGTTGATCTACTCAGACCTTAAACAACATGATGTTCGCAATCCTTTATTCGGATAAAGAAAGTATGCAATTGTCTTATCAGATTATTTTTTGTATTGGTACTGCTTTATTCTTAAAATCATCACCGGTAGTACCATCAGCTGAATAAATAAAAGTAAAATCTATTTTGATAAAAGTAACTGGTCAAATGTTTATTAATGACCAACGAACCGTAGCTAAAGGCCTACTTTTACTCCCTTAGTCTAATTTTTAATAAAAACACTTTTTCGGTTAACAAGTACATTAATTAATATTAATATTAACAGTAAATATTATGCCCATTCTACGCTGAGGACGTTGCACTACAGAACAGACGAAACAGTTGTATTACTAGTAATATTGATTAAACGAGGTTTTAAATCCAAAAAATACTGTTGGTGTTATTATAAACTAACATAGTATTCAGGTAAAAAATAATATGTAGCTGATAATATCTAAATATTATCATCATCATCTTCAAAGATTAAACCAAGGATGGTTTGTTCCTGTCTAAAATAGGCAAAGATTAGAGCTGGTCACTCCAGTGCTTCCTCGGACGTCCTACACCTCTCCGTCCCCTCGGCTTATAGTTCCATAGTTGTTTCGGGATGTGGCAGTCATCCATTCGGCAAAGATGTTCCCACCAATTCAGCCGATACTGGGCGATCCTGTCAAGTATACTCATAATATTCAGTTCCTGCCGTAGATCTGCGTTTCTTCTATGACCATGGAGAGTATACCCTGCCACGTGACTGAAAAATCTCATTTCAGCCGCTTGAATGCGACTGGCCTGGCCTTTTATTAAAGTCTAATTCTCAGACCCATAAAGAAGTGTGGGAAGAGCCATCACCCACCTTGTAGAATTTTAGGCGTGTTCCTTTACTTGCTGACTTAAGGGTTCGCTTGATGGTCCCGCCCATAAGGTTGAACTTATGCAACTTATTCACAACGTCATTGGTTGTCTAAATATTATTGTTGGTATTTATTAAATTAGTAATTTATACTGCTGATCGTTATTTTAATGTATAAATCAAAATATACACGTTATCCTCAAAACTGGATGACTCACTCGAAACTGAATACGTTTCATTGATCTAACGTCAAAGATGATTTTCTAAATTATAGGACTTCATAACTTTCTACAGAACAAAGCCATGATAGTCTGTCAAGATCCTCGTCCAAGTCATTAGGTCTCTGGTAAATGGCCAAGATATGCCAACAGCAGCCAACCTTCCGTATGCGAAGAGGGGTTCAATAATTGAACCCGGAGTTCAATTATTGCTCAATTGGCCGGGTATCAGAACACAAACACTAAAAAAAATGTGTACATGTAGCATACAAGGCGCATAAATAACCAATGGTCTCGATCTTGCTGATTAACTCAAATACGCTTACGAGTCTATATGGTGGTGTTGTTCTTTATGCACATTTTTTACTAAACTTACTAAATTTTCTGTACTACAACGAGTCCGATTGTAATTGTGAAATACAACAGATTTTCGCTTTCAACTACTCCTCGCTTAACCATGTAATGATTATTTTGTTTGCGTAAAACTTTATACAGTTCCTTAGAAGCTTTCCGCTTTGTTCGTTCAACCCTTCGTCGGGTGAGAACTTATTAACCATTGACGTGAAACGCATTAATTTTCGTTTTAACCTCGTTACCCCACGTGAGTAAAACAAAAAAAAAGGAAGAAGGAGTCGAAACTGTTACGTCTGATCGAACATGCAAATACACAGAGGTAAGAGGAAACACATGTTTTGTACAGAAAGGTGCAAGATCGAACCCGTAGCAAGCAGCTGTCAGTGAAACGTGAAATAGAACAGAACATACATACGTACGAGTAGAGTACTATTCAAACAGCTGATCCCGGCCAGCAGCTGGAGGATGCCGCCTACACTAGTAACTAGTAATGTCTCTTTCACAATCAAACTGAAACAAAATGTGTTTAACTAACATCTAATTTGTTCTCCGTCTCCACGCCTTGGGGCTGTTCACCTACAAAAACACCAACATGCAAGGCTTAATAGAATTATCGTACATTAAACACATTCACTTTTTAAAACCGTGGATGAGATTAAATTGATTTTGTCGATGAACTGAAAGTCAGAAAGGCACTGATGTAAATTATGTATAAATAGTGTATAATAATTCAGGAATAGCAAGCGTAATTATGTAATTTAATTTTGGTTTGAATAAGTCGAAGAGGAAGAGGAAGACACGTCATAACAGTTCTGGAAACTACTAAATAACTTATGATATTATATTTCACTATTAACTATGTTTATTTTACATATCAATGTAATATATAACACTTGTCAAAACAGGGATCACCTGACACCTTTTTGAGTCTTAACGGTTGTTTTGCCCATGTCTTATCTCACGCGTTCCTGCAAGGCGTTTCCAAATAATATCCTTAAATAGTTTCGACAAAACAAAATAAATAAATTCCTTATACAAAACAAAATTTATGGCTTTTTCGGGTCAAATCTTATTAGAACAAAGATTGTCGTACAGAACTCGCCAATAGAACAGGTGCCAGATTTCAAGTATCTAGGGTGCAGCATCACATACAAAGATGGTAAGGAGGTTGAAAGCAAAATTAGTCTCTTCCAGTTGCTTTGTGGCTGTATCATAAAACACTTAAAGAAGAAAACAAGAAAAGAGACTAAATTGAAATATTATAATGTAATGGCCAACTACTGTATGGTAGTGAGACTTGGATTAGAAAGGTCAAAGATATATCTAGAATACAAGGAGCGGAAATGCTTGAGGGCTGTAAAGGGTTGTACCAGGAGATATCTTATCAGAAATGATCATATTATAGAATGGAGCTAGACATAGCTGAAAGCTTAAATAAGAAAATCTTCCGGTATGGAACGGAGTGGCGGTTACACGTAGAGAGAATAGATCCAACTAGATTTTCAAGAAGAGCCCTTGACTATCATCCAAGGGGGAAGAGAAGTGTGGGAAGACCTTGTAAGCGATGGTTGGATGACTTGCATTGAGACTGAACAGGCTACTTAGCCTAAGCTCTAAGGGATGACGACGAGATTCGACTCAGCAGTAGGCCTACTTGAGTGGATCTTTTTGTTTTCCTTTTTATTTTTTAACCATTATTATGCGTTCATAACCAAGATTTTCACTGCCTGCGTCAACTGTGTTACAATATAATTGACTTGTCTCCAGGCTATTAGGCCGTGGTCTAATCCTGTCGCTATGAACAACAAACGTTTCGGCCTCCACCGAAGTATTACTATTCGGTGACTGACACGGTGTTCGTCAGTTCTGTTCTGTTCGTAGCGGCAGGAGTGGACCACGACCCAGTAGCCTGGAAACAAGTCAATTATATTCTAGCACAGTTGACGCGTTCAGTTTTACTTCGTTTCGGCCTTATCACGTGCCTTCTGTCTATGCCACAGTAATACGCGTCACTCTCGTGTCGCTTTACCCATGCACGTGACAGAAAGAATCGATGCGACGTCTGTTAAAGAAATGGTTTTTCTTTTTGGAATATTACACCATACTCGGAAAATTAGTAACATTATGGAACCATTCGTCTTCTTGTCAACGAGAAATGTAAACCTTTATCCCTGTTAAACAGCATCATCTTTCCCGCTCTGTGTGTGTGTGTGTGTGTGTGTGTGTGTGTGTGTGTGTGTGTGCGTGCGTGCGTGCGTGCGTGCGTGTGTGTGTGTGTGCGTGTTAAACATTGCCGTAAGGGTTGCGAGTCTTGTACTATGCAAATTAAGCGCAGCTCTGTCCGTACTCCTGCTGTACAGTGGATATGGATACTTGCTTGCATTCCTACAAGTGCGGTCGTCCCGTGGGCGCGCAAGCTGTGATAAGAAATATCCAGGGTAGAGGTGTGCTAAACTGTATTTGAAAATAACAGGTACAAACGAAACCGTTTCAAAAAAATAACACGTACAAATACATGGTATGTATACCTATTATACATATACCTGCATTACATAATTTGTTGAAAGAAATTAATTAAAACTAAAAGTATTAACAGTGTTAATTTAGACTGTGACTTTATTAAGCTGTTACTGTTTAAAAGAAAATAAGAAACAACAGAATTTATAGGCCTGTCTCCCTTTGTGAATGCTAATTTAAGTTTTCACTAGCAGTAAACAAACTGACACAATTTTATATTAGGCCTGTAAATTAGAATATTATTGTTAAATATAATTTAATATTAGGCCTATTACTAAAATTAATATTATACTACAATTTTTAAATTATTGATTCCACTTTGGTTAGACAAATCAGTTACGAAACTCAGGCAATGAAATTTAGAGAGTGCACGTAGTAGCACAACAAATAAAGTAAAAAGTAAACATCAGAAACATATAATAAAAACATAACAGTAAGCCACAAGAGTGAATGAGAATAGTAACAATTTTACGATTAAAAATTATCTCCGAAATCACATTAACAAAAAGTGTTATATGGCCTATCAGGCATTCTGTACTCTGTAGGTTATAACACAATATAATTCGTTTTTTCAAAATTTACCAAGTTGGTGATTAGTATAATATATAATTTGTTCTTATAATCTGTATTATATATCTGCTTAATACACGAGAATAAATGTGTCAGTATGATTTATTTTTCATTTTTTTAAAACAGTTTCGTCTTCATTGGCACAGAAATATGCTAAACCTCGCTGTTTTGCTTCGTTTTGTACTTGTATGGGAGTCGGCACATGCACAGAATCAAGTATTCAGCACCAATAACTGTGACTTCGTACTCGTTTATTCGTTAGTTCGGAAGGGGGGTCCCGCGAATAATCGGAACGGGTATTTCGACTTTTCAGTTATCGTTGAATCGGAACAGGTATTTCAAATTTTCAGTCACTTTTTTATCCGATCCACAAAAATAATCGTTACAAAATACCTGTTATAGGTATATCGGCTCAGCTCTAATGCGGGGCCTTTATACTGCCCTCAAAAAGACGTATCTCATTCTCAACGCTCAAGTATGCCCACTATGTATGGCTATGTTGAAGTACGTCTTTAATGCTTAAGCAAAGTAGGAATGTTTGTCATCAGAAGAGCAGTATTTTTTTATAGGAATATGAGACATCGGCCCCTCAAAACATGAAAAAATTATCACAAACAAAAAAATGAGACACGTCTTAAGAGGCGTGAGTTTTGACTTAAGAGGGCAGTACAGTACAGATTGGGATAGATTTTTCTCAATTCGATATTTGTGAATCTTTTTTTAAACCTCCATTGTTGTCTGTCGTTACAGTTTTCATCGTTTAACCCTCTATCACTCATTGATCTTCTGATGGCCGTCTATCCATGTTTTCTTGGGTCTTTCTTTCTTTCTGTGTTCTCTAAGTATCAATCTCATTGTTTTCTTTGGTAGTCGGTTTTGTTCCATTCTTTGTACGTGTCCGTACCAGATTAGTTGTTTTACTTCAACGCAGTCGATGATTGTCTTTTGTACGTCCATTACTTCTTTGATCGTTTCAGATTGATATTCATATTATTGATATTGATATTTTTATATTTATATTCTAAATGGTTTTATGACTACACTGCCAATAAAATTAAATTACATTTATATGCATCCAGTTTTTATATTCAGAAGTTTGTTTCTCAGTGACCTGGGCGAGTCACTTGTTTGTCTTAAGATGATCCAGTAGCTTCGGCGTTATCTTAAGCATCTCTAGGCAGTAATACAGCTACGCCTGTACGTGTGAAAATAGCTGGAAGAATAATCAGTTGATGATTTGATTTAAAAACGAAAATATATTATTTTCTTGGAATTGCAAATAGTAGCTAATAAAACTAGAGATTACGGCGATGTGCTTATCATTTCACATAAATTATCGCTTCCTTCTTTCTCTAGGCTTCGTTAATAATAAATTGTTTATTACAACGTAGATAAATTAAATGCGTTTTCTATCTTTCATTACGCATTACGCAGTCCTCCAGAAAATCAAGACTCCATTGTATCTCATCACTTGACCTTTGTATCTCTACTACCAAGTCATTCAATTCCTAGAAATCATTCTGTTATTTTAGATTATTTTCATCTCAAAGAGTTTTTGTATATATTCCAACTATTTTCCATATACAAAAATTTTTAGTTGAATTTTTAGGTAAAAATAAAACACGTAGCTTAATAATTACTTCCTCAGTACAATAAATAGTTGAAGTAGAAATCTGTTTATAACTCGGAGGTTGTAGTCAGCAGTATCGACTCCAATGATGATAAGATCCAGACCAGCGCATGGACCGGTTGCCAGCCCGTCGAGCGACTTGCAGCCGGCGGTTTGATTCCCGCCAGCGATGACTAGCATGGTTCATTCATATCTGGTGTTTTCACGACGGACAAATAAATCAGACTCGTACCTGTGACCTGGAAAAGCGTAGGAAAGGTGTGCCCGTTATTTTCACTTTATAACCAACACAAACGGTCTCAACTTTTGAATGCAACAAAAGTGAGAAAAATTTTTAATTAATTTTTCAAACACGACAGTACATCGTTATGACAACAGAACGTTTTGTTAATTTTGTAAATTAGTAGACAGTGTACAAAATACAATTAGTAGCTTTTAATAATCGTGGCTAATTTTTTTTGTTTCTTTAAAAAAAAAAAAAAAAAAAAAATACGAACAATGTTTAAAATTTCACAGCCATCTAAACGTAACCAAAATGATTATACGTTACGCCTTGAAGAGAGAGACATAGAGGTATATGATTGTAGTAACTTCCGATCGCACTGCGCTGCCGCGGTACTGTTCTTTTCTAATTGATTCCGTGTAACAACAATGCTTTAATTGAGACGGCTGTGGTGTGTATACTTCCTACGTGCTATATAATTGCACACACCACAATGTAAACTGTATAATTTCGGAGTAATTTTAATGTAATTATTATTTTAACCACGCGGCGTTGATGTTGCTGCGCTCATTCTGTCTGCGCCGTCTGTCTGTCTGTCTGTCTCTCCGTCAGTCAGTGTGTGATGAAAGTTTTGTTTATTTTTAGAGAGAGATAGTCATAAATAATACATTACTTACGAGAAGTGAACATGAGATGCTTTTTGAATCACAATCATTGTACCGGACTTTAGTTCGATCCGTCTCTCTACGAGATGATGATCCCTTCAATAAGTCAAAGGTCATTAAAAGTCATCACACGCGAGTTTACTTATTTCAGTTTACTTCGCGTTATCTTGATTAGCTTTTATTGACCATATTTTTGTAATTAACAGTTTGTATTTACAAAACTGATTATTTGAGATTCATTAGCAAACGTTTGTACAAGTACATTTTAATACACAAATATATTTAGGGAGAATATTATCTTGAGCGTAATATTATATTACTGTTTTAACAAGTCTTGTATTTTACCGATTGCGTAGCGGTAAATACATACGTAATCTAATCTTCATCGAGTCTTAAAATTTATTCTAGTGTTAAGACCTCGTTCTCTATAAAATTCATCCGCTGGTTGCGTTCTCTGACGTTTACTTTTTCCTTGACTGTGCCTTAGATTTTCTTTCTGTGGTTAAAACAACTTTATTTGAGCTCTTCATAATCTTGCCTTGGTCTTCTCCTTCTGTTCTTTCCAATCGGTCTGGTTTCATGTACGTTTTAACTCTCTTCTCCCACACACATACGGGTTGACGAAATTACACAAATGTTTTGCCTTCTAGAGATTCCTTCACATATTTCTTTCCGTATTTTCCTACATATATTCTTATTTCTTCTTTTTTATATTGTTTACATTCCCAGCGCTCTTCCGAAAGAAAACAATTTTTTTAGTTATGCTGTGGACTTTTATTTATGGTAAATAAAAGATTTTAAATTAAAACTAACATATAAAAATCGGATGTAACTTATTTTTACGAGCCTGTAAGGTTTCATAGGAAGTGTTAGAAAGTTCATCAGAAAGTTGATTTGGGGGGGAATCAACTTAGACTCAGAAATTTCTCAGAAAAAGATCTTTTAGCACGCACCTACGTCCTAACAGGAATTTTTGTAGCAAATGACAAGTTTGTAGACCTTGTAGTTTCGGACATTTCGTGATCAATCGGTCAGTGGTATTTTGATTGTATGTGCAGATTGATTTTGGGTAAAATTTTCAACCCCCCCCCTCAAAACCGTCAGTTATTGTTCTAGCGTGAAAAAAATATATTTATGAAAAGTATGTTCTACCAACTTGTAAGGTTTCAAAAGGATTGGTTGAAACAGTTTATCAGAAAGTTATTTTTATATATGACAGGGAATCTTTCCGAAATCCCCTTAGCAGTAAAATTTCTCTAAACGGTTTCTTAGAACGCACCTACGACCTAAGAGTAAGGTTGTACCAAATTCAATGTTTGTTGTTTCCGTTGATCAGTTAGTAAGTGGTATTTGGATTTTATAAGGGTTCTACACTGTTTTTATTTTACTGTTAACACAATGGTAAACATTACAGCTTACAGTCCATCGAGCCACTGACGATTTGCTCGTGGATCCTTCTCCGCTGTCAACTCCTTACGGGACTAATCAGTGTTTTGATTTTGCATTATTATCGGTATTGTAAATAAAGCAGCTATTGCTGTTGGCCGTGGTTCTGTTCCCCCTTCGATGACATACGTTTATTACGTCATATTAAACGGGCCCACAACAATAAGCGGAAAAGAAAAAAAGAAAATGCAACAGCACTGTTGTGTAGTGTGGTTCAACAATGGCGTTTGTCATTTGCAGACGACTACTACTATTTCGATTGTACACAGATCGATACGGGGAGCACACAACATCTTTCATTCGATAAGTGATTACGTCGAACTACTGCCTACTGCCGCAGAGGGTAAATAGGTCTTACTACCCTTATTGCTGTGGACCATTATAATCGATAAGCAGCGCAACAACGACTACACAGAGAGAAAATTTGTACAAAATTAATTTGCACGTTGTAGGACTGATGGCGGCGGGAGGTTTTAAAATTGGTAAACATAGAGTTTGTATGAATCGCTTATCTGTACGGGTATCGATACAGAGTCTGATCTGAATCAGATCGAACTCGTATCTGTTACCGGTGTTATTTCTCAAGAACCTTTTACTGTTTGGGACGCAGATTCGTTGTTTTTGTTCAATATTTGTCCTAATTGCTTCTTTCTATCCAGATTATGTGCAACGGGCTTAACGCAAACGTGAACGGGGGAGTCAGAAGAAAGAATCTAGTTTTATTCATATTACTATCCGGGCTGTAAAGCCGTGATCTTCCAAAACCTTCATGCTGATCAGTGTTACTAATGCAATCAGACGTTTCGGCCTTACCTCTGGAGGGCATCTTCAGTGAAAGGTCTTCGAACAACTTTGCCACAGTACTATGGTTGACTGACGCACATCTTGTCAGCAGTTTCGAAGTCCTTCCGCTGAAGATGGTCTCTAGAGGTGAGGCCGAAACGTCTGATTGTATTAATAACATTGATCAGCATGAAGATTTTGAAGATTTCGGAAGACCACAGTCTTACAGCCGGAATATTAATTTGAATAATTATGACACCGGCCGTGTAAGGCTAAGAAACAGAATCTAGTTTTGTTATTAAAATTCATTCCCGGGCTGTTTGGCCGTGGTCCAATGTTTCTAACTAAAACAGCCGTTTCGATAGTACCATTTGACTGCCATCATCAGTGTAAAAATTAGAGCTGTACTAACGTAGGGTGGTACACGTTAGAGACCACAGTACTGTGGTTCAGCCCTAACAGCTCAAATTTTTACACTGATGATGGCAGTCGATGGTACTGTCGAAACGTCTGTTTTAGTTAGAAACACTGGACCCACGGCCAAACAGCCCTGGAATGAATTTTAATAACGTTGACTCCGGCCGTGTAAGTCTACGAAGTGTATTAGAATCTAGTTTTGTTAACAGGGCCTCGAACCCGCTTCTCTTTCAGTCTCGAGCCTCAGCGGAATGCGTTTTCACTACCAAAAATGTTACCATCTCTTAAAACGATAAATAGATTTTTAAAAATGTAGCTCCTTTTTTGTGGAACCATGGATTAGGATTAGGATCGACAGGATAGGCTGCATAAATAATCCATTCGAAACACGATTAAAGTAGTGTGGCCCAATTCAGCCGCCTAATATGACCCCAGGTTGTTCCAGGTATTCATTTTCACATACTATCGGGCTGGAAGGTGCAAAACGTACCTTAGTTTTACGGTGCGCGCGGAAATTGAACCCGCGGCCTCAACGTTAGTAGCCAGGCACCACACCCATTGTTCTACTAATCCCCCAATATACCAAAAACTATAATTCTCCTTGAAGAACAATTTGGAAAAAGAAATAACAATTTTCATTAACTAATTCGTTTAAACTTTTATTTCTGCGCGTATCTGCGTTGCGTACCCCGTTTTCTGTATTATAATTGTTTCTATTCCCCATATGTCATTATCTTTATATTAACTATACTGTAGTGGTAGCGACGTTTACTTATAAGTACAAACAAATTGCAAATCTATAAATATTATTCAGAGTTTCGATACTCTACATTCAACTCGAACAGAAAAGTGTGTAATTTTAACGGCATAGTTCACTTAGCGTCCGTGGAATCGACACTTTGTACTGAAAATGTATTATTAATTTTTGATTAAGCGGTATTGCAACGGTACGATCGTTTCGCTGGCAACACGGAATTGTCTAAGCGTTGTTTCCAATACTTCCCAATTATTATTAACACAGGCGCATTGAATTCTGTTTTTCAATTTTCAAGTGACAAGAGGTAAACAAATATCAAACAAAGGACGAAAAAACAGGTTATGTTTGTTCGTTTGTTATTTATTTTTGCCGATGAAACGTTTAATATTCGTATTTTCATATTTTAATATCAAAGCTCACTTAAACATAACATTATGCAGATTGTTTTTAGTTGTGTGCGTGTGTATGTGTGTGTGATAGCGCGCACGCGTGTTCCAGCAATTTGGTCATACTCACGGCAGAAGGTAATCAAAATTGTAAAAGTCTGTAAACGAATGTGTGTGTGTGTGTGTGTGTGTGCGTTAAAGATGTAAAATAAATACGGCACATTAATAACGTGTGTGGGAACATTCGCATGTGTATATCTGTCTTCCGTCATCAGCGTTTAAATAAATCGCATTGTTGTTTGAGCATGCTCATGTACCAACGCGAATTCGCGTTTGCTCCAACACACGTTGTGTCTTCCCTTCCAGCGTGTTTATGTTAATTCACTACAATATTATTGCATTGTCGTTGTTGTTGTTTTGTCATGTACACCAGCGCGACTGCTTCTGCCAACACACACACACACACACACACACACACACACACACACACACACACACACACACACACACACACACACACACACACACACACACACACACACACACACACACACACACACACACACACACACACACACACAGAATTGCGGGTGGATAGTTTAGCTGTTTTGGGCGTCAACCGTTACAACCGTTAAGAAACTGACACAAATTCATAAGGCTGGTATTCGAACTATTACCAAACTGTTAATATGTAAATTAGGAACTATCAGCTACATTCAGAGCGGTCTCAGACCAGTTTGTTTAGCGTTTGAACCTATGAGAGAAGCCGCGTTAACGGCGTCAGAGTAAACAGTAGTAGTACTCGACTAACAAACGTTGAAGTGATCTACCGCATTGTCTCGACTCCAAGACGGTTTGTCTTTGAACGTTCAAGAATCCAATGCCTTTGTGATCGTATTAAATGTACTGCTAACGTATCCCGTCAATACGACTCCGCATTATTTCTATTAATTTCAAATTATTTAAGTTAATTGTTACGTTACGACGAACTATCATGTACTTTAAACGCATTTAGCGTAACTTAGTACACGGAGTATTGGTCTACGTGCAACAGAAGTGTGGCTAGTAAAACCAAATACTGGACATATGAATAACTTATTATGAATGCGAGCTACTCTGTATGCTTGTTGCACGATAATGAAGCGAGTTCTGAAATTAAAAAAAGTTTCGTTTTAAAGACGTGGAAAGCAACTCGTTACTACATTGTGGAACACGTCGCTAGAAGGGCGACAACTAGATAGTCCAAATATATTGGAACGGCAACCAAAAGTACAAAGAAAGTGAAGAACTATCTTAACATAATAAACAATGATTTTTACGCACTTTGTAGTCGGGGCTTTGAAGAAAGGACTTGATTAATAGAAAGGTGAAAAATATTTACGGAAAACAAGATTGTTAGGAGAGTCAACTGGCGCTCCTACCATGATGAGCTCTCACGGCGGTTTCCATCACTCCCCGCGGACCCGATCGTCACTTGTGACGATTTGGATCTCCGAGCCACTCGTCTTCAGGAGTTGGTCCAAGGTGTCATGGATCGACACACATATACTCTCGAGGTGAATCATCGTAAATCGGCCTTACCTGCGGAAGTACTCCACGCCATCTGGCTCCGGCGCAATCTCCGCCGCAGATGGCAAAGAACCCGTGATCCCGGCGTCAAAAGGCGCTTTCAGGCCCAGTCTCTTTACGTCCAGCAGCTACTGCGGGACGTAAACTCTGATCGATGGGACTCATGCCTTGAGTCTCTTGAAGTCGACCACGCCTCCGTCTGGAGAGCGGCGAGTAGACTGACCCGCGAGAAGAGAACTCGCAACCCACTTGAAACTCCGAACGGGGTTGTATCTTCATCAGAAGGCAAGGCCGAGGTCTTCGCCGACTGCATGGAGGTGCAATTTACTGTTCACCAAGGCGTCTCGGACCCTGCCCACTCGGCAGAAGTCCGTAACTTCCTATCTGGACATTTTTCACGCCCTCCCGAAATCCCAGCCCTCCCGTTCGACAGGGATGAACTAGTTTCATCTATCTGCCGACTAAATCGCCGTCGCGCCCCCGGTCCTGACCGGATCGGGGCCGCTGCTCTACAAAATCTCCCGGCCTCAGGCGTTGACCTCGTTCTTGAGCTGTTTAACTCCTGTCTCCGGCTACAGTACTTTCCCCGCCTGTGGAAATCAGCCAACATCGTAATGATTCCGAAGCCTCGCAAGCCGCGCATGCTTCCTGAAAGCTATCGACCAATCTCTCTCTTGCCAGTCATCTCGAAGGTGTTCGAGCGTCTCCTGCTGGCTCGCATCTCGCCGCTGCTAGATGGTTTCATCCGCAGCGAACAGTTCGGGTTTCGCAGAGAGCGCTCGACCACGCTTCAATTGGTCCGCGTTGTTACGCACTTGTCAGACGCCACCAACAGGCGAGCGGCTACGGCCGCCGTACTGTTGGACGTGAGCAAGGCCTTCGATAAAGTCTGGCACGAAGGTCTTCTCTTCAAACTTGCCAATTCCCCTCTACCATCGCCCATAGTGTTTTTCCTCCGGTCGTATCTCAGCGACCGAACCTTCAGGGTGAGCGTCGACGGGTCCTGTTCTACAGTTCGACCCGTCGCCGCCGGCGTACCTCAGGGATCTGTCCTCGGCCCCGTTCTGTACCTTGTGTACACGAACGACCTGCCTGTCTTGCCCGGAGTCACGTTGTCTTTGTTCGCTGACGATGCTATGTATCACTGCAGCTCCCTGTCCCCGCGATTTGCGAGTACAAAGCTGCAGCGTCAGTTGAACCAGCTTCCGGACTGGCTACGGAAATGGCGGGTGACGATCAACACGGAGAAATCCGAGGCGATCTGCTTCACCCGTAAGTCCATCTCCCGATGCCAGCCCCTCTCCCTAGCAGGGAGGCCCATCGCCTACAAAGAATCGGTGAAGTATTTAGGCGTTCGGCTAGATCGTCGCCTTTGCTTCAACGCCCACGTGACGGAAACCCTTGCCAAGGCTCGCGGCGTCCGAGCCAAATTATCTCCTTTCCTCTCGTGTCGCAGCCGCCTGGCCATGCGCACGAAACTTACAATCTATCTACTATTTCTCAGGTCTGTATTGACCTATGCGGCACCCGCCTGGTGGTCTCTTTTATCCACCACCAACAGATGTAGGCTGGAAGCTTTCCAGTCCCGAACACTCCGATCCTTGACGGGGTCCCCTTGGTTTGTAAGGAACGACGTGATTCGAAGGGGTCTCCGTGTTCCTACCTTGACTTCCTTTGTCCGGTCGCTGGCTCTAACTCTCTTTGCTAAAGCCTCGACCTCCACCTTCCCGTACCTACGAACCATCAGTGCATCAGAACCACCACCGCCCATTCGGGTCAAGCGTCCTCGGGCGCTTCTTGATGACCCGCCATAACGCCATCCTCTTTAAATTAAACAAAAACAAGTAATCATCAGTCCTAGACCAGAGTATTTCACCTAAATTGTCCTTCTCTCCTTCCTGTCCACCTCCTAGCACGCTGAGCCGGCTGCTTGTCGCTGTCATCAATCATTGGTACGGAGGCTCTCCGCCTCGCGGGGAGCGACCGACGCCCTCAGGGCGTCTGCTGACTGGACTTGAAACGGGCAACATCTGTTGCTCGAATCGGTACCAGCGGCAGTGCATTAAACAAATAAAAGTTATACTCCCCCGCCTTCTCAGTTAACTGGTTGGCGGTTTCCTTTTCCAGTTTTAGGTAACCAGTCGACATTGTCCCAGCACTATGTTTACTTCTGGCAGCCATTGGACACGTTCCAGATGCTGCAATCAAGCCACGGGTGCAAAGACAACCCGCATCCATAATGCAATGCAACGGAAAACAAAGAAAGATTATCTTCAACTCATTACGGTCGATGTACGGTAGGAACTGAATATTATGAGTATACTTGATAGGATTGCCCGATATCGGCAAAAATGGTTGGAATTTCTTAACCGATTGGATGATTGTCGCTTTCCCAAACATTGAGTTATAAGCCGAAAGGATAGAGAGGTGTTGGGCCGTCCGAAGAAGCGTTGGCCTGACCAGCTCTAGTCTATCTGCTTAGGACCGGAACATACCACTTTTGGTTTAATCCTCGCTGACGATGATGACTTTATCAGCGATGTGTAAAATTCTAAAACTTTTTTGGCTCTATTAAAAAAATGTTGTAACGTTTCCCTAACTTTACTAAACTTTAACTCAACAGTAAAACTGGGCAGAAACAAGAGCAACTAGGATTTTCTTTTAGTGAAAAGTTTGTATTGGCTTTCTAAGTGCACAAATAACTAAAAACCGTATTGGACACGTTGGAAAAGTTAGTAGTAGCTTGCAGTTTTAACAAACAACGTAGTATTATCAGTAATGTAATATCTTCAAATAAATACAACTGCAAGTAGGTTTATTTTCACCTGAGCACGTTTCACAGAAATTATTCTGTATCTTCAGAGGTTTTTGTTGAATTGTAAACGAATGTTTCTTTTACAATATAGTTAACGGATAATCGATATTACTTCGATTATATTTTCGATTGTTGTAATATTTACGTAGTGAGCTATTTATTATACGACCTCGTATATTTAATGTTGTACTTTTATTATTCCAATAAATTTATGATTTTAAATAAATCGTCTTGTTTTGTTTTTTTAATTTTAATTTGTTCTTTAATTAGTAGTAGATTACTATTATCTACTATGTACTATGTATCTACTATTATCAGTAACGCTAAATGTAATGTGATACAGGTAATTTTGCAACCCCCCCTACATTAATCCAGGCTACGTTGCGGGTCATATCACAAGTAGCTTTTTTTATTATTTATTCCGGCTGTACAATGTTATACACATTTTCCGGAATCAAAGATTACAGAAGTGATTGCATTCTCATCTTCTACTGCTGTTTATCCATCCAAAGATCTTCAATCTCTCGTTCCCTCAATATAGTCTTAATTTCTTCTATCCAGGTGATAGGTGGTCTTCCTCTTTTCCTTCTTCCTTATGGGGTCCATTCCATAACTCTTCTTGGCAATCTTTCCTGTGCCATACCATTCGTGTGTCCACACCATTGTGATTTTTTTTGTTTGGATAAAATCAACATTTGAATTTTTCACATTCATTCTGTCCTTAATGACTTCATTTTATTAGTAGTCCAAACTTCTGAGCCGTAAGTCATGATCCTTCTAACAATGGTTTTAAATATTTTGGTTTTAGTTTCTGCTGTAATTTGCTTATCCCACAGGATTTCATTTGCTGTAGTTATAGCCATCTTTCATAAATTAATTATAGATTGTATTTCTTAAGAAGTTTATTTATTTTTTGTAAAGTATGCAAATTGTTTAGGATAAAAAAACTGAAACTTTTGGTGTGACACCACAATCAATATCCGGTTTATAATTCAACACCTTTGGGCCCTAATGATTACCATAAATATATTTTTTTGAAAATTAACCGTTTGTGTAAAAAGTAATTATATAAATTTTCGTAAATAAAAAACAGCTTAGGTTTATATGTGGACTTCAGGTGTGAACTCACTCTGCAGGAAGCGTTTCAGTTGCGGACTTGACGAAGTCCATTACACGACGCACGGAGTATACGTACAAACATCAGAAGCATACTACAAGTTCATTCGCAAAGAAGCCAGTTAACACAGTCGGATATTACAAAATGATAACTCAAGACATATCACGTAAAAAAAAGTGGTCTTCAAGACGAATCGCGATAATAAATATCGGTATGCAGAAACATACATAACTTCCATGTTCTAAGATTTATATTTAAAATCATTTACTTGAATTCGGTTCGATAATTTCCAACAAGTTGGGTGTGTTCCTTGTAAATCGAGTTTTATGTTTGACAAATTGAAATGAAATATTTCCATAGAAACTACTTCTTTGTTGCCGATAACATAGTACACGTATAGAAAATTACCCCCTCCTCCTTCAACCACCCTTTTCATTTATAGATATTTCATCTACCTATCTACAGTGGATTATTATGACCTTCTTTTCAGGATACTTTATTTATCAAAATTAAGTACTTTACTCTTATTAAAACGTAAAACGTTGCAGGTAAACTACCCCTCCCCCTTAACCGATCTTAACCAAAATCAATAGGCATTGAGTCCTCTACAACTCGGGGACATATGAAAAACATTATTTGATTCTGTTTGAATTTGCGACAGTTATCGTTCGCCATAGTAAACATTCTACACACAGACACTTTTCGAAAAATTACTTTTCTTCATGTTTTGAGGATAGTACAATCAGAATCAGCCCGTATCTCGAACACGATTTTTTCGCAATCTCCATACGTCCATTTCCTTATGGAACATGGAAGTAAAAATCATACACACCCACGCGAAAATCTGTCACTTGTGCGTCGGCAGAACAGTGAAGTTGATGCAACTTCAGTTTCACATGCTCTGTATACTCTGTACGTACGGCAGCAACTGGGATCGAACTCGTGTCGAGACGCGACGACATAGGTGCGCACGCACATACACAGAACGCTCTCACAGTTGTCAATAATTCATTACAAAAACATTTTTTTTTGCTAATGTAAATCAATTATAAAAGAAAATCCGGGCGTTGATTGCAATGGTCTGTTTGACTGGCGTTTGAAAGCCGGTCCACGGAGAAGGAGAGGGGTGGTTTCTATGAATGCTCGTGTTTGCTCGTTGCTACAAGAAAAGAGAGAGAGAGAAAAAACTTAATCACATTTTTAATTTAATATTCTCTCCTTTCTTCTGTGTAACATTTTATTTTATAATTTTTTATCGATGAAATTTCATTTGCAGAAATGTCAATATCTTCAATTGAATATGACGGGATATTTTCTCATTCATTATTTTTTCTTCTTCTTCGTTTACTATTTGCTTTTTTAATTTGGTCTCTTTTCAAGAGAATTAATATTGATTAAAAAACCAAACAGCTCGTTTCTTGTGGTTTTGACATGTTAACAAACGACAAACTCAGTTAGAGCGAAGGATCGATCCTACTGCGTATTTTAAATATTAAAACTCTTTTTACAGCGTATTTAGCATTTATTTTGCGAAATGCTGTTCTCACAAGAAAACCGCAAATAAAGTGGTAAATTAGAATCGAATCTAAGAAATTTTTTGCTAATTTGAAAGGCAATTGGGTTGTTTGAAACTAAGAACAGTACATTTATTCTACGGATGAAAAGTATTTTTGTAACACTTTCGTCGTTTGGCTTGTCTTTGTTGATGATTTTTTTTTTATTTACAAAAAATTCAAACATTATTATAACCTGGAATGTTAAACAAATTCACGCTTATATACACAGAATATAAAGGTGGGTTTTATGTGAAGGCTTGCACAAATGTAAAAATAAAATAAAATTTTGAAGGTGTTAGAATACGTCTAAATATGTCTATAATGCAAATTATGCTCGAGGCAGTTTCGATATATTAATAACTTAAATACGATTCTTTGGATTTACCTACTTATTCGTTAGCCTCTTCTACGTGGGGTGTCGGATCTATGATCCTTCTCTTCCTGATCCCTGCGCAGCTTGAGACCTAGTAAGCAATTTTAGGGGTTGTGGCAACCCTGTCGGCCGCTATTACACCGTGTCCCAAGCTTCAGATGAGCTTCTGTCGCGGGAACAACGACGTTTGGGGGTTCCTAGGTGTAGCCTGTTGCCGGCCGTAGGATTTCAATTAGACATTGTCTAATTCAGGGTCAGCGTTCTCCGAGCCCGTGTCCAAGATTCACCTGGGACAGTTGGGTTCTGACCGCCTCGATCGCTGATCAGGGGGATTGTCCTAGAGGCAGGCACAGCGGAGGTAGAACTTATTGGAAAGTGTCCCCGTGGTGGCGTTCACGAATCGGTCACTTAAAGGGCATTTTCAGACAGTCAGGTTAGAAGTTAGGTAATGGACTTCGCAGGCTCAGCGCAAATCTCACTCCATGCGAGACTGTAGCTTTCGGTTATGGGTGTCTTTGCTAAGTAGTTCCATACTGGGACGCTTAGGTAACCATCGGTGCTGCATATGTGGTACGATCCAAGTTTTGAGTCAAGTCCTGTCATCTTCAGGATTACAGCCAAGTAATAATTCTGTGTCTCCTTTGGAAGACGTCCACGCATGCTTCTGTTTTCCAAATCGTTTCCGACGTTCTCGCCAAACGACCAAATCGTCTCAGGTTCACTACCTGTAACTGTGGATCCACAGTCAGGGTGGATCTCAGGTCAGGCGGATCCATATCTGTAACTCCTTGAATCTTTCGCAAGCACGCTAGTCTCACAGACTTCAACTCACTTCTTCAAATCATATGACACTAGCTGCGATTCACAAACACACCTGAGCGTCGGCACCAGAAATGACTCGTTCATTTTTACCTTTGTTCCTTTAGCTCTACGAGTCAGTACTCTTTACCCCAGTTCTGTTTTCTATTTCCAGCTCTAATTTTTCTGTTTCGATCCATAGGTTATTAAAACCTACATTAGTCGCGAGTGTTTCCACTGAAGATGGCGTCCGTCGGTGAGGCCGAAACGTTTGGTTTTGATAGCCTAAGACCACGGCCCAATAGCACGGCACATAACCGTACGAATAATATCGAAAGCCTGAGAATATTATTGTCACTTGTTCAATTTCCTCATTCGCTATTTTAATAAAATATTTTTATTTGGAAGGAAGAAAGTAAGATCTGATGAAACCTACTAACTAACAATTTATAAAAAATTCTAGCTCTAGTTCAAAAGTGTTAACGGTGGCCACACTGGTATTATCGAATTTGGTTCGATGAACCGCAAACTGAGTGAATCTTGATGAAGGCGAATAAACTCGTTGTGTAGCATTACTACAACGTATACATTAAGAAACAAACTCGTGTAGAATTACTACGACGTATACATTAAGAAACAAACTCGTTGTGTAGCATTACTACAACGTATACATTAAGAAACAAACTCGTTGTGTAGCATTACTACGACGTATACATTAAGAAACAAACTCGTTGTGTAGCATTACTACAACGTATACATTAAGAAACAAACTCGTTGTGTAGCATTACTACGACGTATACATTAAGAAACAAACTCGTTGTGTAGCATTACTACGACGTATACATTAAGAAACAAACTCGTTGTGTAGCATTACTACGACGTATACATTAAGAAACAAACTCGTTGTGTAGCATTACTACGACGTATACATTAAGAAACAAACTCGTTGTGTAGCATTACTACGACGTATACATTAAGAAACAAACTCGTTGTGTAGCATTACTACGACGTATACATTAAGAAACAAACTCGTTGTGTAGCATTACTACGACGTATACATTAAGAAACAAACTCGTTGTGTAGCATTACTACGACGTATACATTAAGAAACAAACTCGTTGTGTAGCATTACTACAACGTATACATTAAGAAACAAACTCGTTGTGTAGCATTACTACGACGTATACATTAAGAAACAAACTCGTTTGCTGCATGCATATACGCCTTTACACGATTCCATTAAACACTGTTTTCTATTGTAATTTGTGTGTGTGTGTGTATGTGTTTTTTTTTTAAATCAGCCCCAAGCTAAAGAAGAATCTGTTTGTTTGTTTTCAGGAGAGAGACCTTACCGGTGTCACTTAGCTGAGTGTGGCCGAGCGTTCATCCAGCTGTCCAATCTTCAGCAACACCTTCGCAACCACGATGCCCAGGTCGAAAGAGCCAAAAACCGTCCTTTCCACTGTACCATTTGCGGTAAAGGATTCGCTACTGAGTCTAGCCTTCGTACACATACCACTAAGGTAAATATAGCGACACCAACCATGATGCCAAAGATTGTCAATGACACACACAAACATTCACTCTTCTCTAAGCATAGACAGCGTGTAACCATACCTTACGATTAGTGCCCTTATCGTGAGAAATATATTAAGTAGTAGAAGAAAAGAGAACGAAATCGATGTTGCTGTGGTCACATGAGACTGGAGACGGATTAGTGTGTACTTAAATATTATACATACGTACGTGCAGGGCCGGCCTAAGGCGTGTGCGACGTGTGCGGTCGCACACATGCGATTTTGGGAGGGGCGCCGAAATGAGAAAAAATATAAAAAAATAATATGGTAAAAATTTAAATTTTGATGTAATTTTGAATGCAAATTAACCAGTTGAATATGTTAATAACTTTTGTTCAACAAATAAAATGTTGCTTGAAAGTACAGTAAAGAAAGGTCAGTTAATTCATAATTGTTTTGGGTTCAAACAAAAGTATTATTTTTTTGGAGGGTTTTCTATACCCATTTTCATTGTAAGGGGCGCCAAAACTCATTCTTGCACACACAGCATTTTGCTTTTAGGCCGGCCCTGCGTACGTGCCACGCAGATATATATACATGCATACGGTCACACACACACACACACACACACACACACACACACACACACACACACACACACACACACGCACGCACGCATGCAGGCCCATAGGGGTATGTATCCGCCTGTAAGAATGTATCTTCAGGACATAACTTTTAGATAAAGGTTTCTCGCCTTAGATAACCTTTCTGCAGTAAGTAGACATATCCATCCTATATCTTGCTTCTCTAAACGTTATCAGCATCGAAGACTTGGTAGCACACCTCCCCCCCCCCAAACACACACATAAATATATACAGGAGGTCCTCGACTTTCGAACATAATGCGTTCCTGAAAATATGTTCAAAACTCGAATTGTCCGAAAGCGGAGTACAGTAGGCTGTATTTACTGTAGGCGCACCGTGCACGTAAGTCGGTAGGATCAGTTCTATTGACTGTAATAAACTGTACTGTAATGGAATCGGGTATTATTCTCTCTTTTAACATGATAATGTTTTTAGGCTGGGGGTCATTCCACAAAATGCGTGATGCAAAATGTGTAACGTCATCGAAAAATGTAACGCTCCAGGTGATGTTAACACTATATTTTTTCCACACTTTAGATTCCCCACAGTCTAGAAATCTTATTTTTAAAGCCTAAAAACATTATCATGCTTCGATGCTTCGGTTTCGTCGAAATTCTTCTATCGTCTTCTTTAGTTAAATTTTTTACATCCTATGTATGACCACTCTTATTACAAAAAGTAACATAATACAGTAAGGTGCTAAATTAATCACTGCCGTACATTAGTAAAATTTATAAGCAGTGTTTGTGGAACAGCCTTCAGCACAGTCTTATTGTACAAAAAAAATTAAACACCAACACTTTTCATTCTTTACATTAATAAACTAACATCGATTATGAAAAACAATAGTAGCGAGAATACTAACGAATATGTGCTCTTCTTGTAACGCTTGTTCACCTTCTCACTCCTCCGTCAGTGTTCTAAAGTACGAAACTTGAATAAAGGATATCAACTTTGAATGTCCGAAAGAACGAAATGTGCGACAGTAGAAGACCTTCTGTATGTGGTTTACAATCTTTTATAAGCTTCTCATTTTAAGTTAACAGCTTTTCAAAAACTTTCTTGTATATTTCGATAAGTCGAATTTTCTTGTATGACTCCGATTTCTTGTATAATTTTTTTGTAAGCCAAATTCACCTTCTGAATCCAGTGCTTAATTAATTTATGTTTTTTGCAAGACTTTCAAAGACAAAGTCTTTAATATAAATACATATATATGCGGTTGTCAATCATAGATATAATGATAAGTATGCATAGACAGATTGGAAGGTATATATATATGAAATAGATGTGTGATAAGTATTTCTGAAATGATCTAGACTAAGTACATATTGTTTTTAGTAGTAACAAAAAAAAAAGGCAGGTTTTTTGATGAGGGTGTTTATCATACCAGACGGGCGTTAAGCGTTTATGGTTCCATTACCTGATGATGCTAACTATGGCATTACAATAATTTAGACTTGTGTTCTTCTTGCAATTAGAAAGCTGCTATGTATTGCTTTGAAATATTTTAGAATTAGATGGTGGTTTTCATTACAATGAATACTCAGACGCACGCACACACAAATCACACAAACACACACACATGTTGACGAACGATGTGTATGTACTACATTAGGCCTATTTAACCTCGTTTCGTTCTTAATATTTCCGATTCGTAGAAAACAGTACATATAGTCTACAGTTTTACTGTAATAATGAGAAAAACGTATTTGACTTCTCGATTTTCCTTCTATAAACCATGTGATTTATACCGAGAATACCTGACGAGAATTTTTCAAGATACAAAAAACTGTTGCCTGTTAGTTGGCGGTCTCCGCCACTCAACGGAGACGTGAAAAACCGATTAGCAAAAACAAGGTTTTAATTTAACCCCCGAGCCACCCTTCGGTGAGCGACGACGAGCCGAGCGCAACCCTTTCTTTCTTATTAAGGGAGAGGTGGGCTGCGACGTTAACCAAATGTTTTCTTGACCCAATTTCGTATCGAACCTTCGCATTCCACATGTTAGTTATTATTTTTTTTCTACCTCTTGTATGTAGATAACTTGTTTCTTTCAAATTAACCTATTAAAAATTGTAATTACGTATTAAGTTTTTTTAATAATACAACATAATAATAATGTGCGCATGCGCCCTCTGGCGTACCCAAAGCTAATATTATTTTACTTAATTTAAATAGAACGATAAAAATCGATAATCGCACATTCATTCCTTCTTAGGCTTTGAGTGAAATTAATGAAAACAGGATATGAAATGAAAAGGGAAATGAAGGTTTTTAATTGAGTGTTAAAACTTCCCGGACCTGTTAATAACCGCATAGCTGAGCATAGCGTTATAGTTTCAACGTGAGGCGTCCTGTTGTCGATCGGAAAAATCTAAACAACCGTGAATACAGTTGGCCGTGTTTATCAGCTGTTCATCTTATTATGAAAACAACAACGGGTTTGGATTACGTTTTTAATGGTTAATTCTTAAAGCCTTTGCCATATATTGTTACGACGGTCTCCCTGATCGTCGTATGGTGCAGTGGAAAACAAAGTACAGACACCAATGAAATCACTAATTACCAGCTTTAATCAACAAGTTATCTAACAAGATAAGTCTCATACAATAATTCAAGTTAAATTTGTAGACACGTAATAGTAATGTCAACTATTAGAATTCCACAATAACACTTCATCGCACTTATGTAAACCGCCACTCGATCCGCGCCAAGGAAATCGCTCAACACAAGCAGGCTGCTATGGCCTTTTATAGGTAGCGCACGTCTTCTAGAAATTTTCCATCCTGGTGTGTCAGCTAATGCGTATTTCAAGTGTTCTCCAGAGTACTCTGGAACGTACTTGAGCGCGGCCTTGACTGAATTACAACTGCTTGACTAAGGCGGGACGGGTTGAGAACTTCTAGGCTGTTCGATACGGTTCTCGTTACAATATATTAATTGTATCAAATTTTTATATCGTAGTACCTCGGTAGAATCTGCGATTGTCCCTTATTACTCAATTATCCAGACTCATTGTAGTTTATTTTAAAAGTTGAACCTAACAAAAAGCTTTGACAGTCGAATTTTTTTTCGTGCTGTACTTCACATACTGATCAAAATATCAGCTGATTGCATGTTAATCATTAGTGACATCTAAATCAACGTGATATAGCCCGATACAGAGTTTTCATGTTCTTGCATGACCATCTTCCAATTATCTTATTTGAATTGTTTTAAGAGACTATCTTCAGAAGGGAAGAAACTACAAGTCCACCAATCTCTGGGTTGAGGTGAAGAAGAAGATTCTTTTAATACTTAATTTTCGTTGTTCTTCCGATAATAAAAAAAATTATTAGTGAAGTACACATTTATTGCAATACAGAACTGTAGATCTCACAATCATACCATAAACTAAAAATTCGACTTGGTGATTACAGTTCCTTTCATCTGACACTCTGCTGGATTTTTACAATATTTTTTAAAATGTCAATCTCTTTTGAGCCCTGGGTTAAAATTTTGAAATTTATAAAACTTAACACTACATTCAGATATTAGTTAAAATTCTTTACAAATTTACACTTTACATGAATTTTTATGATTTTTATCACATTATTTTTACCCACCTTTTGACCCCTGACGTCTAAAAAAAACTTTTGATTTTACGGAAAAACACTATATTCAGATTGTAGTATAAATTCACTTTAATTTGATATCCCACGTGGTCTTTTGCAATTTTTTCAGAATTCCCCCCCCCCACAAATGTTTGCCTCACACTCTCATATTTTTAGAGGGATCAATCTATTTTCACGAAAATTCCTCATAATTTGACCCCCCCACAGACACTTAATATATTTTTTTAAATTTTGACTTCCATTTTTGTTTTGTGGTGCCCGTGAGGTTAAAAGATTTTTTAAGTAGGTATACACTACATTCGAATTTGGATTAAAATTCCCTTAAGTGTGATACCTGGCGAACATATTTTTTTCAAAATGTTGTTCCGTTTTGTGCCTTTTGTCTTAAAATTTTGAAATTTCCAAAAAACAGCACATTTCGATTTTGGCTAAATTCTTTTTAAATTGGGGCCCTACTTGGCCTTTTGTTATACTTTCATATCTTGACTTTTCATATTTTTATTTACTGCTACCGTATAAAAATAGAGGGTATCTATCTAAAAAAGAATAGTAGTCAGTTGGGTTAAAGTGTGGACACGCATGCCAAGTTTTCCGAAAGTCGGATGATGCGTTCAAATGTTAACGTGAGAACTTTCCCCAAACAGACAGACAGGTAGACAAAACTGAGAACTATCTTTCGTCGTTCAACGAAGACATCTTGACTAATAATAATTCCTTTTTTATTCCCATACACGTTGTGTTTTTCTATTTGTATCGGCCATCTGAGGGCCACATGCCAATTTCAATGCTTTATTCCTTGTTCTTTTCTTTTTCTCCAATATTCTTTAATCTTTTTACAATGTCTCTTCTTCCTGTCTTCAGTGCACTTTGAACCTGAGTTTTTCTCTCTCCTACCCTGGACGCCTTCCATTTTTAAATCCTTTGCCCGAAAAACTTCTCTTTCAATTGCTTCTTCTGCGTTTATTATTTTTTTCTAAATCCTTTTTGACTTCTTTAATCCAACTTGATGTTGACTTCTTCCCCCACAGATATTTGAAGATCTGTTTTGTTAACCTATTGTCGTCTATTCTACGTAAATATCCAAAGAATACTAGTCTTCTTTTTCTCACTGTTTCTGTTATATTTTCTATACTTTGATATATTTCATCATTACCTCTTAATTTCCAACCTTCTGAAGGGTTTCGTTGGCCTAATATTTCCCTAGTAATTTGTTTTCAAATATTTCTAGTTTGCCTAAATTATAATTCAGTGCTAGACATTCACTTGCATATAGGCATTCTGGCCTCGCTACTGTATTGTAATGCCTTTTTTTGCATTTTTAGATATGCAATTTTTATTGTTAATATCTTTAGTTATACCATATGCTCTTTCCATTTTACGAATCCTTTCTTCTATAGCAGATTTTTCTAAACCACTCTCTTGAATTATTTCCTCTAGATACTTAAATTTTCTAACTCTCTCTATTCGATCAATATCTGTTAGCAGGAATTTTGGCGCATTTTTAATGTTCGTGAGAAATTTGTTTTCTTCTGCAGAAATTCTTAAGCCTGTTCTATTGGCTATGTCCTCTAAAATATTAACTTGTGTTACTGCAGATGTCAGATGTTCAGAAAGTATAGCAAAGTCATCTGCGAATGCCAAACAGTTTATTTCAATATGTTTGTTCCTTCTTCCAAACATGTTGTTTATTTTATTCTTTTATAATTTTGTTTATTGTTTTGGCTTATAATACAGGTTTTATTAGGGTTTTTTAACTGATCATAAAACATTATACGCTTTTTAATAAATCTAAAAAATTAGTTGGTTAAACGTCTAAGAATACAAATATTACACTCTTCGCAGATAATGTTAATAAGGCAACTCGTTTTCAGCATCTTAAATAAAGAAAGAAAAAGATTAGAGGCAACCAACTTAATGAATATATATTCTTTTCCTCCGCGAGTCAAACAGTACAGCAATAATTCTTAAAAATGAATGAATATAACCATTCGGCTGGCCGACCGCCCCTTAGTCTCCGCCGCACGCTGCTGGCAACCCCAAAGCTGTTGTCGTGGCCATATATTTTCCTCAACCCTTCCTTATAGCATCTTTTTTTTTCACGAGCGGCTTGTTTTTTCCCTTCTACGGCTGTCAAATTACCACCCCGGATAAACCGCTAAATAATTATAGGGACCAGTCCAGAGACCACAGATTGCACTAGTTACGGTTAAACTTTAAACGGCGGTTTAAAAATATTGAAAAGAAAATCGACTCAAACGATTGGCCGTTAACGTTCGTTAATCTTTTAAACCACCATGCTTTATATTGATCTGCGCTTTAGTTTTGTGTGAAAATTAATCAGTTATGTTTGATTCTTGATTAACGTAACTCTGCTGAAATAGTTAATTAATGTAGTAGTGTACAACATGAACATTTTGTAACATATTTTAACATATTAGTGTTAACTTTAAGTCATTGAAAATATCTATTGTTGGGTGACAAATCTGAAGCTCTTAACGTCATTAGAGAATATTTTTTAAATTAATTTGTATTTATCTTATTTAGCTTTGATGTAAAAAACAACGTTTCTTTGTACAATCGTTGGACTATGTTTGGTTAAAATGATTCTAAAAAGTAAAGCTGTCTGTATAAATAGTTTTTATTCCGAATTTGGTTTGTTATAAATATAAAATTACACGTTTCTTAACACGGTAGCGGTACCAGTTTAGATGTATGGAGATGAAGCCATAGTTATGACGCAAAGAGACAAACCAAAGATTCAGGCAGCGGAGATGAAATGTATGAGGAGTACTCTGGGCTGTACCACTCTTGATAGAGAAGAGAAATTTAAGGTCGGAACTGGGGGTCGACCCACATTGTTGGAACAGCTAAAGAGCAACAAAATAAGGTTGTGTGAACATTTGGGAAGGATGACGGATGACAGGATTCCAGTGCTACCAATGGAATGTAGCCGGGTGGGGAAGAGAGATGTAGGACGGCCGAGAGCGAAGTGGGTCCCGGAACAGGTTCAGGATGAGCCTAATCCTTGACGTTGATGGTGGTGGTGATGATGATGATGATGATGATGATGATGAAGATGATGATAAATATAAAATTATTGTTTGTTCGCTGAATTGATTCCTTCATTCGATATGTTCACTGGAAAGCAAATGGATATGTCGTGGGGGATGGATCCACGGACGACAGAAGTCATAGATTTTCAATTATGGGAAATATTACCAAAATCCCGATTACCCTACTGTTCCTTTAGTACCATAACAACTGTAGACCACATATCATACAATAAACACTAAACAATTCGAAACATTCGGATTCGGATTCTTTTTAATGTGACATTCTGGCTTAATTTTCAAAATTTTTTCAAATTTCTGATCTCTTTTTCTGTGGCCCTTGGGTCTCAAAATTATGAACTTTCTGAAACTTAACACTACATTCAGATGACAGTTCAAATTCTCTTTGCTTGATATCCAACATGAATTATTACGATTTTATTAAAGTTTTCAATGCACTGTTATTTGCGCATGATCAGGTTACTATGCAAAAAACAGAAAAGGATCTCCAGTTAGCAGTTTTCCACTTGAGCCAAATATGCAAAGATTATAATCTTAGAATATCAACCCAGAAAACAAACGTTATGGCCTTTAGAGGAAAGAATCCTATACGTTCCAAGATAATTATGAACAATCAGGTACAGAACAGTTATCTCATTTCAATTTTCTAGAGTGCAACGTAACTTACGAGTATGACAGCGATGTCGATATAAAAATAAATAGATTTCAAATCTACACAGAACACTTGAAATAAGAAAAGGAATGACACCACGATAAAATTCTATAAAGTAATGGTAACACCTGTTTTAACTTACGGAAGTGAAACTTGAACGATGACGAGAAATGTTGAACGAAGAATATAAACAAGTGAAATGAAGTTCTTGAGAAAAACCAAAGGTTGCACCCTTAGAGACGAAATGAAGATACAAGAACCGAGTTAAATGTATATTCTGTGGTCAGCAGAATAAGGGAAGGACAAATAAAATAGAGGCGGAATATCGAGAGAATGGAAGATATGATGAGACTACGTAAACAAGTAACAAGATATAGACCTCAAGGAAGACGAGATATAGCCTAGGTAGACCAAGGAAGAGATGGCTTCAGTGAAGGCGGAACAGGCTTGGCATGGAGAAGAAGAAGAAGCACTTTTTGGGCTCTGCAGACCTAAAATTTTGGAATTTCCAAAACGTAACGCTACATCCAGATGTTAGTTAAAATTCTCTTTAATTTGATACTACACAAGTGAAGGTCGGATAACTGAGACTGTACTGAGTAACTTAGTTTCTATGTTCTGTTGTGAGCACAATGAAATGGGCGTCTCTTGTTTATCGCCTGCGCTCGATTCTCGACAAACAGTCGACCATGTCATTCCTTCAGACACTTGTTATTTGTATATCCGTTACTATGTAATGGTACAAACAAAAAGTGTATCGTTTAGAACAAAGTGTCTGTCTGTCTGTCTGTGGTTCGCGTGTAATGCAAACACATAACGTCTGGTCGTAACACGACGAAGAAGAAGAAGAAAACTGTGCAAATGATTGAGCAGCAAGACAGCAGTGTGGGGGGTGGATGGATGGATGGATGTGTAGACTGATGTGGGGGGGGGGGCGCGAGAAGGGGGTGAGAACAATTGCGTGTTATGTGTATTTATTTATGTTTCTTATCGCAGAGGCCTACCGGTGCTGCTGCTGCTGCTACTGCTACTACCACCGCTATCTGCCGACATTATTCAACACCTCCCTCGAAATCTTAATACAACCACGTTGTGTTGTGCCCGCTTTTTTGCGTATGGATTTGTCTTCTTAACTCGACAGAAAACATGAAAGCGGACGCGCGATCTCACTACTACTAATAACCTGTTAGTAACTACAATACTCTATTAACAGATAACATCGGGTAACAAGAGACAAACAGACGAGTTAACTGGATACCTACGGTCAATGCCGCGGTCAAGCCATTTGTCGAGAGCAATGTCGTTAAAAACCAGACATATTTCAATAATATGTTCTAGTTCTGTGACGTGAGTCTTTGCAATATGATACTCTACAAACTGTCAGAAAAGTATTTTTTTATTTATATTTTGCTTAAATGGAATCGAAAAGGCTGAACTCTGTGAAGAACGAACGGAATTAATTGCGATGTGTGTGTGTGTGTGTGTGTGTGCGCGCGCGCGCGCGCGCGCGCGTGTGTTGATAAGTGGGGGAAGGGGTTGCACGGATATAATTTATACACGAGTTGTTATTGTATAATTATTGTTAAGGCAAGTGAGGGGCAATAACAAAATGAAATTAAAATAATGAAAAATATAGTCAGTAAGGCGAATGGAACAGCCAAGAGGAACTAACGACTACGGTCTGATACAGGCTACGAACTTTTCCTTTTTAAAACTTTTTTACTTACTTATTTAGTAGGCCGCGGGCGTGTGTGTGTGTGCGTGCGAGTACAATAATAACGTTGATATCATTCAGGCAGTGGTAGTAACGACGGTAACAATAAAATAATCGTTATTGCATAATAATAACAGAAGGCAGAGTGAGAGAGAGAGAGAGAGAGAGAGAGACTTTTGTGGTAAAGCGTAGTCACGAATAAAAGTAATAAAATGAAAACGACGTCAAATATAGTAGTAGTAATAATAGTAAACAAAAAAGTAGAAAGTATATACTAAAAGACACAGGAAAAAATACACGTGCGGAATAGTTAAAAAAAAAATGTTTTATAAGGACGTGCTGAAGGCTGTGGTCGCATGAAAGGTACACATTATTGGTTTGAATTCTTCTTTTTAATCCATTTTTGTTTCTCTTCGTAGTCATCGTTGTTGTTGTTATTATATTTTCTTATTACTTTTGATAAAGTATATAAATAAATCTAAAGGTGAATGAGTTTCAGACACGCAGCCCTGTAAGGCGATTCTATTGTTTGCTGATCACGACCAGTAGCTAGCCCCTCGTTCCTCCCCCTCCCCCCGACTGACAGTGAACGCTTTTTTGTCATTAATCATATTTCACTAACACACACACACACACACACACACACACACACACACACACACACACACACACACTCACAGCCCCAGTCACATACAACTCTATTAGCACACACGCTGATATATTTTTAGAATGCACTGTAATGTAAGTACATCCTTGTGTGTGTGTGTGTGTGTGTGTGTGTGTGTGTGTGTGTGTGTGTGTGTGTGTGTGTGTGTGTGTGTGTGTGTGTGTGTGTGTGTGTGTGTGTGTGTGTGTGTGATATTTTTATCTATGACACTTGAATAATTTAGACGTGTGTTCTTCTTGGACGTCCTAAATATCAGTTAAGTCACATTCTTCCGTTTCATAGACTTAAATGTTATAGAAAAAGATATAGGCTATTGAACAGCCTTGAGAAAAGCGACGAAACCCTGAAAATACGAACTTAAGGTTCACTTTCACCATACACACAGTATAGACTGAGCTGGTTTCTTTCATTCACAATATCTTGTGATAAAAGTGAGATGGAAACATAATAGCCTATTGTGAATACAAATAAATTTTCAATACGACAATAAATTAATATATAAAAATATATAATATAATTGTACTTTTTGACACTGAAAATTGATATTTATTTTATGTTAGAAAATTTTGGTTATTCAAAACTGCATACTCATGCGTGTCCAACTTTGTCGTGTTTACTTGCTGAACTGCTACTTGTCATGTTCCGGACGAGGCCTTTCAGTGTTTCCACCATTTTCAAGTCCTAAACCACGACCTTTGTCCGGAACACTGAAAGGCCTCGTCCGGAACATGACAAGTAGCAGTTCAGCAAGTAAACACAACAAAGTTGGAATTACAGACTGCTAATTCGAATAACAAGATGAATCATGCATGTCGGTTTAGTGGAGGCTTTGCAAAATATACACACGCGGTCTCTTGTAGGCTACATGCATATCTCGGTTTTTGTATTGAATATGTGTAATTGCTGTACAAGAAGCTGTGATTTGTCTGAGTGTGCAACAGTGTTGTGTAACCGGAATACAGCCGGTTTGTGACAAATTCATCTCACTTCCTTTTTTGTATACGTTATTTTAAAGATACTATAAACAACGTCACCATACATGTTCATTCTAAGAACTTTGATTTCAATTACAACAGTAAAACACCTGTTTATAATGGACCATCATCACGTGGTCGTTATTCAGTAACATAATGAACAGCAGCAGAAGAAGAAAGACAACAAAAAAGCCGCGGCAAAGAATGATAATAATAATAAAAAAACAACAAAGCCCAAAACAAAGCGATACCGGAAAGAGAAAATCGGTATTTCGGGTGGCGGCGGGTGGGTATCGTAATTTAGTATCGGAACAAATGTCAACACACTGGCCCAGCAGCGTATCTGCCGTGTGGATCTACTGGAGTAATGAATTGTTGTGCGAGGCCAGGTGTTGGAAATGTAAAAGGGTTGTGTGGTGTGCGTAATTATCTGAAGGAAACTGTAATTTATGCTGGGTAACCTCCTCCCCCACCCCCTCCCACACCACACGACGCGTCCATATTGAACTCTATCATTACCTATAGATAGATAGACTATGGCAAGTACCGACTCACACTTTGGCTAGCGCGCGCACACACACACACACACACACACACACACACGCGTTTATGTGTACTCTTCTACGTACCTTTCCATTTTTATTACTGTTTTAGCCGTTCCAGTCTTTTGTAAGCTCACTACTATATACTGCCAACAGCCACATCTGTTGTTCTTATATCGTTTATTCTCTTCACTTTCCGTCTCTCTCTCTCTCTCTCTCTCTCTCTCTCCCTCTCTCTCTCTCTCTCTCTCTCTCTCTCTCTCTCTCTCTCTCTCTCTCTCCCTTCCTCGCGCTTACGTACCAGCCTTGTTAACGCGCGCGTTTGTCCCGTCAACGCCTCATCTGTATCATCGCTCTTCCTTATAGACGAACTTCGCACTTGTAATGTTTACACGTTAATTAATGTTTTCCCCATGCGTGTGTTGCACTGATACGAGCATTTAATGTACTTTGTCTAATTGATTTTTATCTTTCTGTTTCCTTTCAGAGTTTGCTTTGTTTTCATTTCCTCCTCTTCTTGATTTCCTCTCTCCATATCACTTTACTTCTGTTCTTCTTCTTCTTCTTCTTCAGCTTTATTCCCGTTATGAGTTTGCCACAGCCTCGGTATTTTCCTGCGGCATTTTCATTCCACAGCCTCCTATTATTCCAGCCACCACCGCCTTGTTTTCCATAGCTTTATTCATGTAGTTTTGCCATGCCAAAGCTGATTCTCTTGGTGATTGTCACTCTTTCTTTTCCTTGGCGGACGCTCCCCCCCCCCTCTAACGTTGTTCTAGTCCATTTTGCTTTATAAACTCCATTAGTCCTGTCCCATTGTAGTGCCTTGTTTTCTAGAATCTTACAACGGAATATGTTACTTCCATCTGTCTCCGTATATCTCGTGTTGTATGCCTATGTACACAGTTCCGCATCCAGTCCAATCAGTTCTGCGGTTCTTACGTTACCTCTTTTTTTGCTTTTCATCATCGGCCATACAAAAGTTCTATATATGAGAAAGTTTTGTACTTCAGAAGACGCTTTTCTTGTTTCATTTATTTAGAATTTTGTACCATATTACCCAATTAAATTATATAGTAGGCTAACTTGCTTATCGTGTGTTAGGTCTACCTTTATTTCAGTATCTCTAGACATGTACCATCTCCGTGTCTGACCGGTCCCAGAATATTTTAATTTCTGACACACTTCTTCTTCTTCTTCTTCTTCTTCTTCTTCTTCTTCTTCTTCTTCTTCTTCTTCTTCTTCTTCTTCTTCTTCTTCTTCTTCTTCTTCTTCTTCTTCTTCTTCTAACCTGTAACCTCACCACCAATAAAATGTACTCGGTTTATTTCAATTTTTTAAAGACAGTTTTATATTCTTCACTTATCATTTTTACAACGTAGCCTTCACATCCTCTTTATCAACATCATCATCTTCAGCAAGGATTAAATAAAAAATGGTGTGTTCGGATTCCAAGCAGACAGACTAGAGTTGGGCACTCCAACGCTTCTTCGGACGTGTCACATCTCTCCGTCATTTCGGCTTATAATTTCATATTTGTTTCGGGATCCGACAGTCATCCATTCGGTTAGGATTTTCCAACCGTCATTCTTTTTATCTTCTTCACACACTTTGACTTTCTACATATTTTTCTCCATATACTACATACATACATATACCCCATATTTTTGATACATAGTATGTATCAAAGCTCAAAATTACTTTCCATTACGTAGTAGGTGCATTAGTAACGTACACAGGGAGGGGGCAGAATACCGTTCAAACGTCTTTAATACAGGTCTATCTCAGCCCACAAGCCTCAGAAAACATATGTATTTTGACAAATTTTTAAGGAAAACCTTTGTTAACGACGTAGAGAGGTCGGCAGAAAGGTATAAATTCTTGAACAGTTTGCAAGGTATTGTGCACTCAGAAGAATGACAAGACGACAGGAGTTCACTATTGTAACTACAATTCTTGTCCTTCAGATCGAAACCTTGCTTGGAAATCGGAGCGCCGTCCCTTCGAGTGCCCAGCCTCACGTCTGTTATTAACATAGGTGTAATTCCAGGTACTCGTTTCTACGGGCTAGTCTACCTGTAGGCTGAAAAATGCGCCTTGATTTTTGTTACAAAACCGGGAATCGAATCCATGAAATCTAGATTAATACCCAGGCGCTATACCTTTCTGCTTTACTAAGCTTCCGGATGTAAACCGTAAATCGATTCAAAATGATTATAACAACACAAAGTTGGGCAACCTATTTGCGGACAATAATTAAGTAATTGTAACGGTAATTAAAACCGTGTACGAGCTGATTACGCTTACAACATTTACGATTAATAATTACACCAGCTGGCATTATTACGTGTGTTTTATTTTATTTATACTCGGTTAAGAAAGGAAGGAGAAAAAAATAAGTAAGAGAAAAAAATACGCGCGGCGATTACAAGTGGGGTTTAGATACAATGAACGTGGAATCCCTATAATCTTTTCGTTTAATCTGAAGTAGACTCCACTCATTTCCACCCCCGACCCGTCCCCATCCCCGTTCCGCTGCTAACAACCCCTTGTACAAGAAACACTCATGTAACAGATACAACAAAACTACATTCTTTTATTTCGTATTACTTTGTCCATTTATCCCTACGCGTGCTCGCGCGTGCGCTTTCACACGAAAGACACGATGGTGAATTAAATTGTTTTGCCAAAATTATGACTACCGAATTTTATCGTCATCTTTGTTACTTTTTTATACCACAAGCAGGTGGCAATGATTCTAATCTATATAATTTTCAAATATCGTAGTGTATTTACAATGTGTATACACGTATGTATATTCCAGTTTATACTACTGTCATATACAACTAGAGCCATTTTTCATGCGAACAGAACAGGTTCCCTCCATCTATTCTTCTATTCATCAACTTTTTCAAACAATGGGGACACTGTAACCTAACTTCGTATATCCTCATTGCGAAATATACTCGTGAGTATGTCATATCTACTCCTGAGAACCGTTTGACCATTCTTCCACGTTTAATACTGTCATAAATTACCAGAAGTCTGTTGAATGTTTGTTTCAGAGTCTTGATGAAATTCGAAATTAACTCACAATTCTCAAAACATAATAATACACAATACATTTAAAAATAGTCAACATTTGTTTGAATAATTTCGTGTTTCTCTAAATGAATGTAAAGTATTTTGGACTTTGAAAGGATCCTATTAAAATGACTATTGGGAATTTTTAAAAAATATTGTGTTTAAATTTTTAATCTGTGTGTGTGTGTGTGTTTGTGTGTGAGCGCGTGTGATTATAGAAACTTTGTGATCGTGTTTAATGGCTGAAAGTTAAATAGGTAGTACAGAAAAGAATTACTACCTTCAAGAGTCTAGGTTATTACATCACGTTAACAGAATATAAATTTTCATTTTCTTTCTCTTATCACCTACTGTTAAAGTATAAAAAGGGCGGTCGGTGAAAATTATTTTCAAGATTAATGTAATTTTTTTTAGTAGTGAAAAAACAACGAAGAAATTAATTAGCATAATCCTTCATTATTCAAAGCCACCATTCTTATCCTTCACCTTCCCCCACCGGTCCGCTGTTCAGCGATTAGTTCTTCTTTTGAGAAAAAAATTATCGCTTAATTATGAAAAAAAAAATTTTTTTTCCAGAATTTATCGCCTCTTAAGCTGGAACGGATAAATTCCAACTAGAGATATCAAATTTACGCATTATAATGTAACAGAGTACAGTTTTCCAAAGAGAAATGTTTCTTATTGTGAAATTTGGTCGTGGGAGCGTTACGATTCTTACTTCTATCAGTGCTTTGCTATTTGCAGAGGCGCCTTGAAGTGTCTTATCAGTACATTTCCGTTTGTATATTAATTCGTGCTATAAACTACCTGTGAATAATTTGGATTTATTTGGATGTATGCTAACCGGAATTCTAGATGTACTTCGCGGAATGGGTTTTTAGCGAATAGTATGTAGGCTAGGAGTGGTCACAGTATCTGAAATGTGAACCGATAATTCTTCAAAGAAATCGTTGTCAGAATTTCCGTGTTTCACGTGAAAATCCGACACAGATATCACAATAGTTGACAATTTTTCTAATTACTATACGTACTTTTTGTCGCTTACAGCTGTTTCCTAGGATTCATTATGGGCTTTGTTAACTAAGTTTATTCATATTTATTGTCTTTTGCACTGGTTTTTAATTTTAATATCTCCAATATTTAGGCTGCAGCATATCTCGTAACAGGGATAAGGATCTAGAAACCACGTTATGTTGATACCAATCAATCTATGAGACTGTATGCGTACATTATATCAAAAAGGATAGTCGGTTGACGTTTTATAATATCTGTTTTCTAGTTATTATACGGATTGAAAACATGGAACATAAAAAAAATAATAATAGCAGAAGCCGACAAGCAGCTGAAATGATATTTAAGGGTCTTTGAAAGATGTCAAAGGCAGACCGTACGAGTAACGAAAATATAGCGAGGCAGCTAGACAGATTTTCAATTAATGAAATAAAGTTGACGAATATAGAGAAAAAAGTGGAAAGATCATATAAACAGAATGAACAAGAAGAGGCTTCCGAAAATGAGTAATGAAATGTACACTCATTGTAATGTGCAAAGATAAAACAAAAATAGAAAGCCATTTAAGAAGGTGGCAATGAAGCCGGGACAGGCAATAACCCTTGAAGGGCAAGGTGACATCAACGACACTTTACTGTTTACTGCTAAATCTAAACTACCTCTATTTCTTGAAAACCCTGAGCAAAGGAACCGCGAAACATTTGAAGGGAAAAATGTCCGAAATGAGTACGGAAATGTTGTCTCCCGTAAGAATAAAGCGTGGAAGATCTTCACAAGAATATGAGCACGATTGCTTTCACGATATGCATGATTGCTACAGACCAGCTGGTGGTAACCGAACAAGGTGGAAATCTGAAGCGAGAAACTGATATACCCATAAACCCACACGCGCGAGCAAAAAACAAACTTATACGTCGCTTTCTTTCAAAAATTACAAAATAAATTACCAAGCCAATATTAAAAAAAAAAAACTACAAACGAAGGAGAACAGACTCTGACCTTCTTACAATTGTTGTAGTGAGCAAAGAGCTTAGGAATAAAACCCTTGCTTAAGTGTTAACTCTGTCAGAACATGTGGAAAAGGCTTGAGAAAACGTGGCACCTGATGCCAGTAAACTTTTCATGACCTTTGGTTTATGTGTCTTTTTGTATAAAATGAATATATCTTCAAATAATAAATACTTCTGGATGAAAAATTTAAATTTAATTGTATTCCACCTGATACACGTTTCACATAAATTATTCTGTATCTTAGGAGGTTTTTATATGAATTAACGTGTAATCTATTTGTTTTGATTATCAAAATTTAATAATCATCATCACCATAATCAACCTCAAGGATTATGCTCTATTCTGAACCTGTTCCGGGACCCACTTCGCTCTCGGCCGTCCTACACATGTCTCTTCCCCACCGGTCTATATTCCATTGCTAGCAATGGAATCCTGTCACCTGCCATTCTTCCCAAGTGTTCACACCACCTTCTTTTGTTGCTCCTTGGCCGTTCCAACAATTCCGTCCTTATATCCACATTCTCCTTTCTATCAAGAACTGCACAGCCCAGAGTACTCCTCATAAACTTTATTTCCGCTGCCTGTATCTTTGCCTTGTCTCTTTCCGTCATAACTTTGGCTTCATCTCCATACATCAAAACTGATTTCGCTACAGTGTTAAAAAAAAACTTATCCTTGTTTCCTTCTTTGCCTTATTTTTAAGGTATCTGTGAATTGTTCCACAGATATTCCTAAATTTGTTTAATTTTTCATCCAGATCAATTTCTGTCCCATGTGTAACATAACACCCCAAGTGATTGAAATGTTGGGCTTGTTCCATAATCTTTCCATCTATAACTATCTTAGTTCTTGCCGGTTACTTCCCTCTGAATGCCACTGTTACAGTCTCTAATATAATAATAAATATAAATAAAATTATATCACTTAATACAATAATATCATAAAATTATATATAGCCCTATATGGCAAATTAAAGTTAAGAACAAGTGTGTTTGCCTGTTCTTCTGTTCGAGCACTTAATTTCATGAAAATTTTTGTCTTTTGTTTTAACGATACTGTACATAATGGTCCTTGAAGGGCCTGTTGCGCTTAAGTAGTGGTCGGTATTGCAGCAGACGAGCGCGGTTGTGTGTGAGTTGGTAGCAATTACGTAGACGGGACAAGGAGGAGGCACAGGAAAATACGGTACAAGTTTTAAAAACCGTATGGGCGCGCGATTGTGTGTGTTATTCACAATACGGTCTTTTCTCGCGCTAAACGAGAAGTCATCACAAAAATTGCATGAACCACTTTTCCCTTACAGGCTGTCATAGACGTACCCCTCCCCTACCCCTGACGGTAGTGCTCCGCGTGTTCTCGTTGACCACAGCGCATGCATGCATTGCTTCCACTTTTCTACCTCTCCAGAGATTAATTAACTCGAAAACGCATTACCCTTTTTAAATGTAAATTTATAGTATCATTTTCCTTGTTCATGCTGTAATGCTATGAAACACAAGAAAATAAGTGTGTATGTATGTAGAAACAATTTGTAGCCCGCCACGCACACACACACAAGCTCGCGCGAGTGAGCGGGCTCATGCTCATGCACGACATTTTTATTTAGTTAACCTTTTATATTTATAAAGTTAACTTTATAAAGTTTTAAAAGTTATATTATATAGGCAATGTGTTCCGTAGCTTTACACGGCCGGAATCAATGTTGTTAAAATTACTTCCCGGGCTGTTTAGCCGTGGTCCAAAGTTTTCGGCAAAACCAGACGTTTCGGCGTACTCGATTTTCACTGAATACGGCAGTCGATGGCACTGTCGAAACGTCTGGTTTCGTTGAAAACGTCGGACTACGGCCAAACACCACGGGAAGTAATTTTAACAACATTTTAAGTCGAGCCTAACGTTCTACAACATATACTTGGCGATGCCATCTCGTCCCTCACGCAATAGAATTAAATAATACCACGTCAGAAGTGATATGAGTAATATGTGTGAACAGCTATAGAAACGGTCAGTGATCGAACGTAGATGTTTGAATTGGGGTGTGGAGGTGATTGATGAAGATTGGATGGATTGAGAAGGAAGTTATCGAATGAATGAATGAAAATACAAGGAAAAAAATTTGGAAAGCCATAAACTGTGAAGGAGGAAGTAAAAATGGCGTACGATGAAGTATAATCACGACAAGGTTTCTTTAATTAGAAGAAGAATGGAAAGAAGACCAGGAAGGAGAAGACCATGAAGAGGCAGTTTGTGTATAGAGTTATGGAGGCAGTGGAAGCCGGGGTTATCAGGCCGTTCTTTATGTATGTCTACAGTACCTCAAACGTTTCCATTTGACGTCTTCATTTCGTCTCTAGTTTTCAATAAATCTATACTGTCAACTTCCATAAAATCTGTATAACACGTTTTAGAAAAAATTATAATATTCTTCTTCTTTTTCTTCCTTCCAAGTGCATAGCCTATTACGTCCTCCGTTGTTACAACTGGTCCTTCCATCTGTTCATCGGTAGTCCCAGACTTCTTCTACCTTTAGCCATATATTTTCCACTTACGTGTGGTATTCTTGATGGGTCTGTACATTCTATGTGATCAAACCACTTCTGTCTACATTCCTTCACCGTGTCATTCATTGGCCGGACAGCTAACTCATGACGGATGTCATCATTCCTTTTCCCATCTAACCTGGTTTTTTCCTTTTAGAACATTTCCGATTGTTAAAATCCTTGACTCCAATCCGGCTTTTCCTTTTTAGACGATTAAAGGTGTTAAGTCTCCCGGAATGGGTTACCAACACGATTGGAGGAAAAACCGGAGGTGGGGCTGCCAGAATCGAGCCTCCAGACCTGGCCTGGGTTTCATTCGGACACCCACCTCCTAGGCTTCTCCGCTCTCTCCGCCGTTGGGGATTTCTCTCCTCCTCCTTCGAGACCGTTGACCATGTGTCACTTGTTACCCAAGGGCGGCGCCCTATAACTGGGTGCTACCATCCGGACTCAGGTTTTTAACGAGATTAATACTCCTCCCGCTCCTCTTTCCTCAGATCGGCAGTGTTAATCAATACCGTTGGCAGAGTTCTTGTAATATTCTTAAAAATATCGGTATGGAGAACCATACATGACTTCCATATTCTAAGATTTATATTTAAAATCATTTTCGAAATGAAATATTACCATAGAAACTACTTCTTTCTACTTACTGCTTCAGCCTTAACCACAGTACTGTGGTAACTAGGTAACGTATACCACCTCCCGTTATCGCACTCGATTTTCACTAATGAGGGAAGTCGATGGCATTGCCGAAACGTCTGGTTTTGTAGAAAACATTGGACTACGGCCAAATATCCCGGGAAGGAATTTTAACAAAAACTACTTCTTTGTTGCCGATAACGTTGTACACATATATATAAAAAATATGCATAAAATTAATGGCTTGTATAAGTTAATGATTGATCTCCATTAAGTAGTGCTCAAGTTTCCAAAGTTTTAATATTATGATATCCGTAATTAAAACATCAGAGCAGGTTTAGTGTGTATGAGGGTACACCGTGGAAAAAAATTTTCAACATTTTCTATTGAGCGTTGCTTAGAGTAAGGCTGCGAATCTACAGTGTACGTTTCACAGAACAAACACGCGGAAAAGAAGGAGCGCTCCGAAGTCACTCATGGACCCTCAGCATCTTGCAGATGGTTCATTCCCTAAAGACGAAAAGTCTGTCTATGAATCGTTCCTCTGTAAACACGTGCAGTTACACTGCCCAGCGATCCACAGGAAACAAATCGCTATCCACACTGGACACTTTTTCGGCTTGCACGCGTTATGTTGGTATGGGTTTCGGCACTTTCCATTTAAAAAGCGTGCAAATGTAAGAAAATTGACATGAATGAGGCCAGAAATAACGCGAATTTTGTGTGTGTGTGTGTGTGTGTGTGTGTGTGTGTGTGTGTGTGTGTGTGTGTGTCTTCCCTGTCTTTTTATTGCGGTAGTCATAATAATAAAATGGAAACGTAAACATTACGTAACTGAGATATGCTTGCCTGCCACGAACGATATTTTCTCTCATACAAGATTTACATTAAAATGAAAAAATTATAATTTTATTGCCTGGCAACAAAATTATTTTATTTTTAACAATTAACATTGTTTGAAAAAGTTTAAATTAATTTTCAAGTACTTTACTGTTGTTAAAACGTAAGAGGTTGCAGGTAAACTACCCCTTAAGGAATATGGAAGTAATAAGGTTGTTTATAATCATTTTTTGCAAGTGAGAGGTGGGTCATGACAAAAAAGGAAAGCGGCAAGATTCAGAGTGCTTAAATGCAGTTTCTTCGAAATACTTTAAATTATACATTGCAAGATAGAATAAGGAATGAGGTTATCAGAGCATAACTCGAAGTAAAGGACATAAATGAAATTATTGCAATTTACAGAAGACAATGGTGGGATCATCTGCAAAGGATGACAGAGGATCGATTGCCGAAAACGGCACTGAACTATAAAGCCACTGGTAGAAGAGACGTGGGTCGTCCGAGGATGAGGTGGATGCCAGAACAGGTTTATATAACCTAATCCTTGAATAAGAGAAGAAGAAATAATAATTTTAAATAGCCTTTATTAATAGTTTTTAGGCTTTGTAAACTATTGTCGCTATTAAAATATTTATTTTCAACCTCTCGTAATACTTTACCTACAACGACTGGATCAGCTTCTTGTAACGCCCACCGCCGACATCGCTTCCAGCAACTGATATAATCGTATAGCCTATCGGTGAAACAATCATACCGTCCTGTATGCAAGCGCGCGCGCACGCACGCACGTGTGCTGTAATTAGTATATATAATATTAATTCATTTGACCCGGCCGGTGGCGGCGGCTGAGTGGATCCAAAGCACCCTGCACTTGCTCGCCTAATGTCACACGGTGCTGCCTCCGACCGATATCAGAATCCTATTTACCTACTCCTCTGCTATACTGTAGACGTAACAATATATGTGTGTTTATAAACTACTGATACGACTGATAAGTAGTGAACAACGTCTACATCCATTCAAGTTATTTTTTGTAACGTCTAAGAAAAAGTATCAACAAGTGCAGGTGAAAAGTTGTCGTTCGTTAAAAACATTTCGATTTTTGAGTCAAACAAAACCCCGAAATATTTCTATCAGGCTTTTTTACAAAGTACTTGTAACTGTTTTCGTATGTTAGGATGTTTCTAAAGAATTTCGTTTTGCGGTTACTTTGGTAATCTGCAGTTTACCCCAAATCAGGAGTCGTCTTCAGGTAAATATTCAGTTCTACAAAAGCTGAAACAACGCCTGTGTTGTATTCCTCCTTCGTTAACGCCGACAGCCAAAGGAATTGTTACCAGTCGTAGTTGATTTTTGTGTTGCATCAGTGTAGTTACTCTGTTTTCCAGTGGCTACACCAACAGCAGAATGACGACTACAAGACATATTGAAGGTCATTGAAGATGACACGTTGCGGTTGACGGATACTTACTGTGGCAACGCTCAGTACACGCGATTTTTAGTCAACGTGGACTAAAACATCCCGTGATTTTGTAACGGGGACAGTCTGAGTGGTTCATAGAGTGTAAGTACACCGTCACAATTTTAACAACGTATTATTACATGGAAGTCTCCCAACTATATCGTTTTGGCTGAGACAGTATTACTCGTAAAAATCCACCAAACTAGCTAATATCCTTATCGTTTTACTAAGAAAAGTTACGTCATCAACGGACCGCACTTCACAACATCATGTTCAGTCAAACTTTACAAGCGATTTGCATAAAAACTATTGTATATAATTTTTATGAGTTCGGTATTATTTGAAATTTTGTCCTCAACAATTTTTAATTACAACTTTTTTTGATCCGATTATTAGCAGTGGAGATATTTTGAAAAAAGAAAACAGAAAAAAACACGATTTTCCAACACGTGGCAGACGCTAATTTTGCCAGATATCGGAATGCCACTAATTTACCATATTTATTTTGGCCAACCGATTACACGGAAGAAAGTTTTCCCTCAAACTTTCGGTAAAGCGTTCACGACAAAATGCAGGGAACCCTTTACCGAAATTTTGAGTTAAAACTTTCTTCTGTGTATTAACGTACGAAGAGTAATCAAAACAGTGAAGTCGAAAGAGTGAAATCGAAACAAAGGTCCATTTTACAGTAGCGATGGCTAGTCTGACATTTAATAGAGCGCGATACGTGTGGTTGAAAGACGCATCCAAAGTTTCCGTTCGCGTAAATCAATGTTCGGCGTCTTTGTCCGGCCCCATACCGACGCCGCGTTATACATTATTGGTAGCGCCCGCACCACCGGCTAAAACAGTTTCTGATAACCTGATCGCTTCTGGACCGCGCCCCGTTACGACCCCCAGGAGAATCATACATATTGCAACTAATTCTATCACTAGCTCAGACCACATGCAGCCGGCCGGCTTCGTATCGATAACAACACACAATAACAATAATTATGGATCGATAATGTCGCTAATGTGGACGTGGTCGCGTTATGGCGGTACAACTGATTGATTGTTATCCAAGTTATGAGTTCTACTTTTTAATCGTTTGAGCATTAGTTTCGAACGATACTACGAAGCAAGCAGAGAAAACGAGGAGTAGTAGAAAACAGAATTAAAGAAGCTAAGTTAGAAATATTACAACACTTTGTAAAACATTCTGATGAGCTTTTATAAAATGATGTATGTCCAAGACTGTTTTAGCTATATACATTAAAGCCTACAACAGGCGAGTGCTTAAAAACGACAGCACGTTAAGTTGTCGGTTTCTGAAATGATCTTCCTTCTTTTGCGATAAGGACTGGTTCTATAATTGAGGGACCCGCAAATACAGATTAAGAGAGGCCGTCAAGAATTACTTTCGGACAGAATTACAAGTCTCCTGTGTCTGCGATAAAGTTAAAAGAAATGGACAAAATCGATTGCCCCCATTCAGGAAAAAAAAAAATTGACCGCGACTATGGAAACTGAAAATTAAGTCAGCACGTGATCCTTACAAGCAGATGGCAGTCATGAATAAACTTCAAAACTTCCGGAAATAAATCTGTTTATTAAGTTGGTTCAGTCATTTACGTAATTTGTTAAATCATAAATATTATTTTAAAGTATTGTCAAAAACACTGGAGCCGCCGATCACTTTCCAGGAGAGAACTTCGTTACTGACGTTTTAACTCGTAAGTCATAACCGAACATTGGGCGGTCATATTATGGGCAGTGGAATATATTTTCAACCATCTGAGCTTGCATCAAATCATCAAGTTTTTATTTTATTCAATATTTTATTTTATCTACTAATTTCACAGCGACATATGAAATTTACTTGGCTGTACAAACGAAACGTCTCAACCTTTCTTCGTGGAACACAAATCGGGGACCGATGGATACATATTGTTACGACGGTCTCCTTGATCGTCGTATGGTACAGTGGAATACAAAATACAAGACACCAATTAAGTCACTAAGCACCAGCGTTAATTTTCACAGTTAAACAGTTCGTAATTAACAACACAGTCTCTTGCAACAAATCAAATAAAAATTGTTCACACGCAATAAAATGTCAACTAATATAAAACACAATTGTATTACAATTATACCGCCCGATTATAAAACACAACACTTCACTAATAACCTCTTGAACGTACACAGTATCGCCCGACAATAAACTCGAACCGCACTATGTAATGTATCGCAACTATAACTGAACTAAGGCCGCTGCCGCCTTGCATTTATACCCCCACTCACAGACCAGAACATTCCAAACTACGCGTTATCTCTACCTACGACGTAATTAATTGCTGCCTTGACGCAGCCCGCGCGGCTTCTGATACAGTCTAGCTAATGCGTCGAGAATCACGTACGCCACACAGATTCCGTTGGATTCATCTGGAACATTCGATAAACACGTAGATTGTTCTGTGATGTCGTAATAATATATTGTCAAGACATATCTGTATCTCGTACATACATAAACTTACATGAGACTTGTTCCGGGTAATTACATGATATGTGTCATGTGTAATTGACCTATATATGTATAGGCCATAAAAACTTAGGGCTACATGTGCATATCCGTACACACGTAGGACTGTCATATGTAGGCTTATATGTCTAATGTATGCATATAACACACACACAGGGGTATTAACATTAATCGCATCGCATAGATCTTTCTGCTTATTATCGTAAGAGATTGTTCTTTATTTTCGTCAGAATCGATTAAAATATACTATTCGTAAGTAGTAATGTATGTTAAGTGTGAGTTTGAACGCGTAAGCCCTTCATTCTGTCGTTGGAAGAATGAACGATAAAAATGAAATCTGAAGACACGATGCTGAAAAACCTTTGCGAGTAAAGATGTCGTCCGGCTCAGCCCGAAACAAAATGACAACATGTATATAACTGTATGTGTTGGGGGGGAGGGGGGCGAAAACAGTTGTGAAATGGCTAACCACGAAAGATAATATATCTTAAATTGGTGTCCATATCGTTTAAAAAATAGAAAACTCTAATGACTAATAATTGAAAACGTAGAAACATAACGAAATCAGAAGAGAGAAATCACTGTATTAGAGAAAGGTAATACTGTACACAGAATGAAGTAGAGTCTGAATTATCAGGATTTGTTGAGACCTGGTAACAAATGCTATTGAAGTTCACTATCACACCGTGTTGGTGATAGGCTACATTCGTACACTTAAGGCGCGCATCGATATCCACGTTAATAATCTGAAATAATTGTAGAGAAAATAAAAAAGTAAAATATAAATGGTTTTGAAATATAACTAACTTTCCTGTAAGGGCTGGCTGACGAAGGGTTTGAATTAACAGAGACACGGATGGAGAGAGAGAGAGAGAGAGAGAGAGAGAGAGAGAGAGAGAGAGAGAGAGAGAGAGAGAGCGACGAGGGCCACGTTTTCGCTTCCTTAATTCTTGACCAACTGAAAATCTTCGAAATGACTCATTGCCCGCTGCCTGTCGAGTGGGGTGGCGTGCGGAAGGGTGATGGAGATGAGAAAGGGTTGAAGAGGAGCGGCGAAGGTGGAGTGGACGAGGGGGGTGACGTTGTTGAAAAATCGAAATGAATATAGAGCACACAGAATAAGTACAAGTACAGTTTGTTGATAAAATGTGCAACACATTATATTTTGTACGAACTCCGTCAGGTATGTAGGTCGTTTCACTGCCAATGGTGGTCGGACAGTCTGCTACCCCAGTGGCTGTGTCAAAACTAACTTGCTTTGTCACTCAATCTACAGGCTAACCGTCCAAGTCCTATAATTTTCACAGTCATATTTGTGTCTGGGAGAGAGGGCCAAGTCGTCTCGAAAGTAGTTAGAACTGAGCAGGATTTTAGGAATATCCTGCAACGGAAGCAGGGAGTTATGGGACAGAAATTTAACATGAAGATTAATAAAGCAAACGCTAACGCCATTGGATGTGATGGAGAGAAAACTTAATAACAAAATAATAATGAGTAAAGAATCACTCCATGACGGTGAGGAATTAGTTATATGTGAAGCGAAATTACCAAGGATGATGGTTTGAAGGGATAATTTTACTCGGTGTTTTGACAGAATGTTTTAAAAATTGTTAAAAATTTTATTATAATTTGTAACACACCTTTTCTTTTACATCGAAAGAGACACTTAGTTGTACAAAATAATTATAAATTTTCAAAATATTACAACTTCTTAACATAATTTCAAATGTATACACTTTGAAAAGCTAAAATTCAACCGTTATTTTGATATAGGCCCACTCCAAATTTTATAACTTTGTAAAATTATTACGTTACATATTCTAGAGAAACGTACAATGCCTCCTTTTACAATTAACTTTAACAGTTTATAACAATAATTTTTTGTAAACATTTTGTTGCTGTCCTCGCTGCCAACAGATAACTCATCACTTCCTCCTCCTTCACCTTTCAACCCTTTTCAGCATCTTTCTCTTCATTCTTCTGTAACTTATTTGTTAAGTCCTTTCCCTCGTCTTCCATAAGACCTTCCAACCATTTTTACTTTCATATTCCGTAAGGAAATGGAAGTATGGTGATAGCGAAAAAAATCGTGTTAGAGATAAAGGCAGATTCTGATTGTACTACCCTAAAAACCTGAAGAAAAGTAATTTTCCTAAATGTGTCTGTGTGTAGAATTTCCTCTATGGCGAACAATAACTGCCGCAAAATCAAACATAATCAAATAATTTTTGCATATGTGCCCGAGTTGTAGAGGACTCAATGATTTTGGTGAAGATCGGTTAAGGGGAAGGGGTAGTTGACCCGTAACGTTTTACGTTTTAACAAGAGTAAAGTACTTAATTTTGATAAATAATGTAACCTGAAAAGACGGTCATAATAATCCACTGTAGAAAGGTGGATGAAATATCTATAAATGAAAATGGTAGTTGAAGGGGGAAGGGGTCATTTTTTGTATTAATGTTATAAATTTATTCGACCGAAAAAATCAATAAAATGTTAACAATTGATATCGTTCCATGTAAACAAAATATTGTAACCACGGATACGTAAACAAAATAATTTTTCTTTTTCAGAAATTCACAGATTACAAACGCTGGGCGGTATTCGCTCTTTCGCGTTGTTTAAATAAAAGATAATTTATCAGATTAATTCTTTATTTTTAAAATATTAACAACTATGTACAATTTGTATTTTGATTATCTTTCTCAGCATGTTTACCAAAAGCATACTGACATATTTAGTTTCGTCTTGAGCGTGCATATTAAAAAAAATTTATAATTATTTAGAACATGGAAGTATTGTATGGTTCTCCATACCGATTTTTCTATTAGCTGGGGATTGGAGAACAGGAACGTAAGAAGGGAGAGGTGTTTTGGATCTAAGATTTCCACACTTCTAAAACTAAAGTTATGGACACGTCGGTTCTCAGACTATTTCCCTGTTATTTCTCCGACGGAATACCCCTGTTATTATTACTTCTGCTAATAGTAGTATTTTTCTGCTGTAGCTTGCTAGAGCAACTCTTTGAAGTCATTGGCGCTCTGTACTAGAGCATGTGACAGTTTCTTTGTTGGGATAGCGATGATGTTGTGGAACACGTGTCGTGAAGGCAAATTCGATTATTAATCCTGAAAGTCAAATCGCCCGTCTTTGTTATGAAGACTTGACCGACTGCCAAAAGCGAGTGTGTATTCTAAAAAGTATGTGTACTTAACATCTGTGTCGTTTGGCTGAACCTAATTCGGTATATGAAAAAATATTCATAATACAGTAACAACAACAACACAATAAGATACAATCATATTTATGACTTTAATGTGTCGGAATTACCACGGCAAGGAATTGTGGGGGGGGGTAAGAATAGCAGCAGCGACGTAAGGGGTTAAAAATAAATAATAAAAGGAAGCATCTGTGTTAATGAAATAAAAAACTCGCGCGCTTCGGCGGATATAGTCGCTCTCTCTACCCACCTGTGAAATGGAAAATTTTGCATTTCTTTATTATATTTTTGTAACGCGGGGAAAAAATGTAACTCGCGCGCAAAGGGTTGAGAAGATGAATCATGCAGCGGCAGGGTCGGCGGGGAGGCGGAGAAAATATAATATTTTCAAGTGTAGACAGGAGACGGGAGTGCGGCGCGATAAAAACTCGGGGCAGGACGACCCGACTCGAGACTCTCGGCTAATGGAAAACGTAACACCTTCTTAATTCTGTTATTATCCACTTTTTTTACTGAGAATTGTCCGAGATTCCTTTTTGATGACATTTCGCTCTTCCTTAATTGACTTGTCTGTCTTTACTTATAATTTTTAATTTTCTTTTCTAAACGATATCTTCAGCAGCGCTGTTACTTACTTCTTGTTTCTTTGCGTCTTATCTACGTCTGTTTACCGCGGCGCTGTCCCCCCCCTACTTCCTTTTTTTGTGTGGAATCTAAATTGAGACACGTCATATTTACGATTCTCATACACACTCTCTCTCTCTCTCTCTCTCTCTCTCTCTCTCGTATAAAACCCCCACACGTTCCCATGCACATTAGTATGCGTACAGAGTTTTTTAAAAACACACAGACATTTAGTAAGTTCATCATCATCTCCGCTTCACGAATTAGCCTGCACTGCCTGTTCCGGAAACCATCTCGTCCTCGAACGCCCCACTCTACGATACTCTGTGGGTTTATAATTCAAGGCAAGTTTGGAAAGGCGATCTTGCTGCTTTCTTCCCATATGCTTACACCAGTTGGCCTTATCTGTACATTACTTATTCTGTCTCGTAACGTGCACCCTTTGACAAACCTGAGAAATTTAACTTCTGCTGATGGCTCCCTCTGTGAAAGTACCCATGTTTCACTTCCATACAGCGCCACCGGTACAGTCATAGTCTTAACAAACTGAAGCTCACTGTCTTTCCTAATTTTTTTATTTTAAGGTTCTATGAATTGTCCTACTATGTTTAAATTTATTAAGTTTATTTCCGACATCACAATCAACTGCGGGAGATATTTCGCATCCAAGATAATTAAAACTGGATACCTGCTCCAAAACGTTTCCATTTACTTCAATCTTTGCCATTACTGTATACTTTCCTCTAAAAGCCATTACTTTTGTTTTCTGCCGTTACTTGGTAAGTTTCGCAGTTTATTCTTAACTTCTGACAATTGAGAATAGCTCCCTTTGACGAGATCTTAATAGGCTGAAACAATTGTCGGAGGTTCAGAATGAACTGTGAAACTTACCAAGTGTTTGTGTGTTTTTTAAAAGCCTTTGTAGAAATAGTATGTTTCACGAAGATCCCAACGAGTCTTCAATCAATATCGTTAGTATACGTTACGTGTAGCCTATACGTATTTTATTTCAGACGAGTAGATCTGTGGTCAAGTCCGATCACAATGGCAGTGGTCATAGTTCTGAATCGTCAGTCCTGAAGTATCGATTCTTCCCTGTTGAATCGATTTGTCAATTCACTTGATTTTCAGTCACTAAAAGATTTAATAAAACTGACATTCCTATTGGAGTTTCAATGTTTTAAACGTATTCCTTTTCTTTCTTTAATTAAATCTGAAGATCACTCGTAAATAAGTCCGAAGTATTTGTGCGCATGCGCGTTATACACTCTCTCACAGATACGTAGGACGCTGTCTACCATTACTATACAGTCGCACCTCTCACTGGTTTTCCATAACTTTCGATGAGACAGACTGGCTGCGAAAACGAAATGTCTTTTTCACCAGTATTGGATATTGTATGCTGCTGGCGAAAGCCTCTATAATAATTTAAAATTTTCACAACAATCTTGTCCAATTCATTGTGTTATGTTGAGGTATGGGTAAAAATAATGAATAATTTAAGTACAGGAGCAAACGCACGCTTTATTGAAGTTTAGTAGCAAGTATACATAAAACGGACACAAGAAATACACATTACAAGAGCACATTTAAAACTGAACTGTACTTATCGAGGGCATCTCTATTTATATAGAAAAAACAGCTTCCAGATCTTTCCTTTTATTTAAAACTTCCAGAACATTACTTTTCTAGACTCTCACAGGAAACGCGCATGTGTGCGGGTTGAGGCCCCGCCCAGGCAGCTGGACCTCCCACCGCACAATACAAACTTTTACTTCTACAATGACAGGTATACTTACTTAAAATTGAATGTAGAGTTTTCCAGTATATTCTCAACACCCTCCCTAAAACTCTACATTCTTACAATCACATTAATCTAAAAAATTCATTTTTACTCTTAAGTCCAAGTTTAGATCTTAAATAAACAAATTTTGGTTTTGACAAAGCTGTCGTAAGTATATCAGCGACTTGTTCATCACTTTTAACATAATGTACATCAATTTCTCCATTTTGAAAACCATCACGTACATAATTATATTTCACATCAATATGTTTTGTCCTTTGATGGAATTCAGTAGCCTATTACTTATAAGTTTTAATGCACTCATATTATCTATATATAAATCATATTTATCAGTCTTACAATCGCATTCATTAAATAGCTTCTTTAACCACATTATTTCAGTTGTTGCTAATGCTGCACTTACAAATTCTGACTCGGTTGTTGATAATGATACAGATTGTTGTTTACTTCGCCAAATAATTGCAGCATTTGCATACATACAAGCTACGCCAGAAGTTGATTTACGTGTAACTGTATCGCTGGCATAATCAGCATCACTATAAGCTTTAAAGTTGCTATCCTTACAATATAGTAATCCAAAATCAATCGTACCTTTTAGATAACGTAAAATTCGTTTAACAATTGACCAATGAGCTACACTTGGTTTGTCTAAAACTCTAGATACAACATTTACAGCAAAACTTATGTCCGGATGACTTACAGTTTGCAAAAACATCAAATTGCCGACAGCTTCACGATAAGGTCCATTACTTACAATAGTTTTTGATAAATATTCATCATGATTACAATCAATTGGCGTGGATACAATATTAGCTTCTGACATATTAAACTTTTCTAAGATTTTGTTAATATAAGTACTTTGATGAATGAAAACAGACCCATCATTCAATCTACAAATTTCCATTCCAAGATAATTAGTAACTTCTTTAGTACTAGTAATTTTAAATTTTTTACTCAAATCATTCAACAATTTATCAATCAAACTTTCATTTGAAGCTGCAATAAGTCCATCATCAACATAAATTGCTAACAAGATCTTATTATTATTTTTGTTATATATGTATAAACATGGGTCACCCGTACTTTGACAAAAATCTAAATTTACAAGAAAATTAGTGAAGTGCTCAGTCCAGCATCTTGGTGCTTGTTTTAAGCCGTATAAATTTTTCATTAATTTACATACGCGTGAGCTTCCATCATCAAAACCTTCAAGTTGTTTCATATATATATCTTCCTTTAAGTCACCGTATAAAAAAGCCGTTTTTATATCAAATATACCGATATGTAAATTTTCACGAGCAGAAATACTAAGTATCAATCTTATTGTATCAAAGCGAACAACCGGACTAAAAGTTTCTTTATAATCTAGATATCTTTCTGTTGCGAATAACCTTTAATAACCAACCGCGCTTTATAACGTTCTGTACCATCTGGATTGAGCTTCTTCGCAAAAACCCAACGATTGTTAATCACCTTTTATCTTTTGGGTTTTCCACTAATACCCATGTCTTATTTTCATACAAAGAGTTCATTTCGTCCTGCATTGCAGCTTGCCAACTATCTTTTTCTTTACTTGTAATTGCTTCGTTATAATTAGATCGTAACTTTTCAGCAATAAACGTGATCGGACATCCATAATATTCTGTAGGTTTTAATTTTGTTCTATCCCGCAATTGTCGTCCAGTTTGATTGTTATCGCTATTTGAAGATTGTAAAGGTTCTCTTTCTTCAAACTCATTTGATTCATTTTTAAGTAAAATTTCATTATTTTTAGGAGTTATAATTTCATTTTCTTCAGTTTCTTTATTATTATTGTTCAAAAAATGCAAAATAATTGAATCAGCTAATACTCTTTCAGGTTTAAAAACTACATCTCTACTTATAATGACATCTTGCACTTCCGGAACATATACACGATAACCTTTACAATCCTCATGATATCCGACCAGATAACCCCTCATCGATTTTTATCAAGTTTCTTATGCTTTTCTTTTGATGTATGTACATAACACATGGTTCCAAATATTTTAAATCTATCAACAGTAGCTGTTTTTCCATTCCATAACTCATAAGGAGTTTTATTATTTTGTTTTGTTGGGCCTGTTCTATTAGTTACATGTACAGCAGTATTCATTGCTTCTGCCCATAAGAATATAGGTAAGTTTTAATTTGAATATAACATTGATCGAGCAGCCTCTACAATGATTCGGTTATCGCGCTCTGCAATTGAATTTTGTTCGGGCGTATATGGAACATTAATCGAATATTTTATACCTTTACTATTTAAAAAAGAGATCACAGCTTTATTATCATATTCTTTACCACCATCAAAATGAATTTCTTTAATATTTGTTGCAAATTGATTCTCAACCCCGATACAAAATGATTTTAGTTTTTCTATTACTTCAGACTTTTCTCGAATAAAATGAATTTCTCTATAACTTGATAAATCGTCTTTAAAAGAAACAAAGTATAACTTTCTACCGAGAGACTCTACTTCCATAGGACCACAAACGTCAGTATAAATTATTTCGCGAGTTTTAGTGGCACGATCGATCTTTTTGTGAAAAGGCAATCTATGATTTTTGCCATAAGCGCAACCATCACAAAAGAAATTTTCATCCGTAAATTTTATATTTAGATTTTTCAAAAAATTCTTCACATGTTTTACATTTTTAAGGCAAAGTCTTTCGTGCCATAATTGTAAAACATTACCGTTGGCAATGCTCGATCTACTCTTTTGTTCTACCACGTTACATTCTTTTGGAATTAAAGTTTGAATGTCTAATTTTAGCAAACTACCAGGCTCATATTCGGAACCAGTTACAAGAATTTCATTACCATGCTTTAAAGTACATCTCGTAGCATTATGTGTTATTTCATAATCTATACCCCTTTTACCCGCATATATAACAGAAAACAGATTATACATTGAATCAGGAACATATAATACATTATATATAGTACCTTCTACTCGTTCACTATTTTTATAAGTTTCAAAGTCAATATTACCTTTACCATATGCAGACATTGTCATACCGTTGCCCATTCTTACACTGACTGGTGTTGTATATTCTTCGAACGTTGAAAACCATTCTCGATGCTTCGACATATGATCCGTCGCACCCGAATCCACAATCCAGAGATTGCCACAGCTGCCTTTGTCACCTATTAGTGCTATCCTCGATGTTGATTTCTTCTGTCCAGAAGACGAGTTAGGCCCTACTTCTTTCTTGATTATTCGACCATCTTCGCTGTCCATTGTTCTTATTCATGAAGCAATTGTTACTTTTATGACCTTTTCTTTTGCACGTATAACACTTGAAGCAGTCCCTTTTTAAATGACCTTGTCTTCCACAATTATAACACTGCTCTTGTTTCAAATCATTCTTCTCATATTTATAAGAGTCATTCTTCTGTTCCTTATGACCGATTTTCAGATTAGCTAGCAACGCTGTCGTCTCTTCGTGTACTTCCTTTTGCTCTTGTAATATAAATTCTTCTGCCATCAAGCGCTCAGTCAAATTTTCGAGATTCTTCTTATCGTCAGATACCGAATCCCAAGCACTGTGAAAATGATTAAACTTTTGTGGCAAAGATGTTAAAACACGAGTCATCACCATAGTCTTTTCAATTTCCCCCCCGAGATTTTTCATTTTTCTAGCCAACTGTTCTATTTTTGAAATATTATACGTAACACTTTCACTCTCTGTCCACTTAAACTCAAAAAATTGTTTTTGAATCATCGACAGATTTTCATCAGATTTTAGATCATATGCTGTATTCAATTTGTCCCACATCTCCTTGGCAGTAGGACAACCCATTATAAGTTCGAGAGGCTTTCTCTCCACTGTTGTAACAATTAACTTTCTGGCAATTTTGTCCGCCTTCTTGAACTTTTCCAACAACGCGTCACGATCTTCTGCACCTGCAGCTGGCTCGGCTAATCTTCCTTCGCAAACATCCAGCACATCATCATCCTCTTCCATCAACGTGCGTACTACGAAGCGCCATTGATGCGAAGTTTTTCAATTTTTATATTTGGTTCCATTTTTGCACAAATATTTTATACTTGCACTCCAATTACACACTGCACTCCGATTTTAAAATGCCACTGGGCCCATAACCTGTTGAGGTATGGTTAAAAATAATTAATAATTTAAGTACAGGAGCAAACACTCACTTTATTGAAGAACAGTTTAGTAGCAAGTATACAGTACATACAACGGACACACGAAATACACATTACAAAAGCAGATTTAAAACTGAACTGTACTTGTCGAGGGCATCTCTATTTATATAGAAAAAACAGCTTCCAGATCTTTCCTTTTATTTAAAACTTCGAGAACATTACTTTTCTAGACTCTCACAGGAAACGCGCATGTGTGCGGGTTGAGGCCCCGCCCAGGCAGCTGGACCTCCCACCGCACAATACAAACTTTCACTTCTACAATGACAGGTATACTTACTTAAAATTGAATGTAGAGTTTTCCAGTATATTCTCAACATGTTACACAGTCCAGTATTTACCCAACTTTCAGAGGCTGTCATTATGGATCCTTTCTCATGGTCGCAAACCTACACACCTAGCTATGTAGGTTTCATGGCCTCAATTTCCTCATGTAAATTGTTAAAATTTTCTTGTGTATCCAGGCTCCCTTACTTGAACTTCTTTTTTTTTATTTTGTACACAATGCGTTTCGAGACTTACAGTCCCATCATCGGGTGATAAAATATGTTCACTCACATGGAGTACGTCAATTAATAAAAGTCGCACACATCCCGTTATTTAAGCGACTCCCAACCCGCGTTATCTCACCATGCCCATCGCTGCGGATCTCGTGAGTGACTAACGACTAACGATTCTACATCGTACTGTCCCCGCACTTATCTATCATATTGTTCTAGCAGGCGTATAGCTATATCATAATAGCTCGTTGGATTTGAAAGAAAGTGAGCTGAATATTCAGAAGCTGATCACCGTGAGGTTTGGAGGTTCTGTAAATTTCAAACTCTTCCAGTGCCTCAATTAGTTTGCTCTTTTTGGTTATGATTGATCACATGTAAGGCAAAATTCGATTTAATGTTCCTAAATCTGTCAGCCTTAGGCAGACGTTCCTTGTATTATCCAAGACCTTTCTGTCTGTCTGTCTAATATAAAAACTATTACAGTCTTCGCACTCTATTTTATACACCTCCGAACGCCTTTCTATTGGTCTACTGGACTCGGTCTCAAAGCTTTTAAAATGTAGTTATCCGCTTTAAAAGAGACTGTGTAGTCATACTTTTTGAAAACGTTGTTTATAGCACTGGGTAAAAGATTAGTATATTCTGGTGACATGTATTTCTGATCCCTATTGCGGGTTTCATTCTTATTTCTAAGTAAGTTGTTTCTTTGTTTCGTTACCAATCTATCTATAATCATGCTACTGTAACCGTTGGTCATCGCGATGTCCTTTATAGTGTTAAGCTCCTCAATGTAGTCTTCTTGCTGTAACGGAATTTTTAATAGTCTGTTGACAAAGGAGTTAAAGGATGCTATTTTCTGTGCGAATGGAGAAATGAGGATGCATGAATAGTAATGTCCATCTTCCTAATCAATAGTAATAGTAATGTTCTCCTAGCTAGATGGCCTGCCCATCTCCATTTGCTTTTTTATTAAAGATTGTAAATGTTTTCGTCCCTGAGGCATATTATACCAGCTGGCTTATTTTACTCTTGTTTTCATTTTGCCGATTATAGTAAATTGATACAAAACAAGACTTTTAATAAATTTTTAACTGTGTTTCTTCTCCTTTCGTTTTTGTAGATAAGACCCAACGTATGTCAATCCACATCCTCTCGTCAGTGCTACATTAGGCCGGTAGATGTAATCGAGCTCTCGCGTTCTGTTGACACTTCTCGACGACAATAGACGGAAAAACAATACAGAAAAACAGTTAGTTAATTTATTCAAAACGACTGTTTGGTCGTCATCGAACGTGTGGATCGAGATTTCTCTTGTACTGCCGCCGCTCTGTGCAGACGTCGCGAGTCCAACGCCACGCAGAATCATGCTGCACCGTCTGCTCTCGTGAGTCACGACATTTCTGTCACTCTCCCCCCTCTCTTTCTTTAACCCCCCTCATATCTTTTCCTTTGAGTGTGTGAGCGTGTTGTGTGTCTGTTATTGATAAACGTTTTTCTTATCACGTTCAGTTTAGCTGGTTTCTATTTGACATTTATGTGTTCCGATGTTCAATGTTGTCAGCGTTTCCTTCTTATCCACGTTATGATTATGATGTAACTTGTTCGTTGCGGAAATACTCAAGATATTGCCGATATATCAGTTGAAGATGAGAGTCAAAAAGTATCTTCTGCAGGGGTAGGGCCTATATAAGTTGTAGGCTACAACAGTTTGTCGTATGATGCAACCCTATTCTCTCTCTCTCTCTCTCTCTCTCTCTCTCTCTCTCTATATATATATATATATATATATATATATATCTATCTATCTATCTATCTATCTCTCTCTCACAGAAATGCGTGCACGTCAACCACGTAGTTTGGTGTTTTGATTTCTGGGTATGTACGGTAGCCTAGTACATTATCTACGGCACATTATACATACAGTAGGCCTATTACTAATCTAAAGTTCAACATTTTTGTCAGATTAATTGACTACGTAGCACTTTCGTAAATGTTTAATTAAGAATATTATAAGCCTTCAAGTTATACGGGTTTTTAACATGACGTTTTCGTTGTTAGTGTCCCGTCTGAGGCTCCCTCGTTACAAATTTGGTTGTGTATTCTAAAATAAAAATACTTGTGCCATTGTTCAGTCTATGTTGATTTTTAACTAAATCGACCTTGAGAAAGCGTCACTTAAAGATTTTCCAGCCTTCTTGTAGTTTAATAATTATAATTACAATTTAATGTTGTTTTCTTGTTGTTAACCATGATACAGTGTTTTATAGCTACACATGAGAATCACTTTGGTCTCATCCAAACTGCCGCGATAGCATGTTTCCGCTCCTCTTGCCTCAGAAATATACAAAATAGGCTACATAGTATATAATTATTATTATTATATATACATAGTCTATATATTATATATTTTTATTATTATATTATATTATTTATAGATAAATATGTAAAAATTACCTATAAAATACATAAATATACCTTATAGGTAATTAAGTTATGTGTTAAAGTCGAGGGTACTTTTCGTATTTTGGACGCGTTTAAAAGCTATCGCATGGATTTCAGATATCGACCGCTTATGCAGATATTTGGGCTAAAGTTCAAATCACCTGAATGTAGGTTTAAATTCTGTAACGGGTGGGAAATTCTCATTTTGCTGTTGGTAGTAATTAAGTGACATAATTAGTACAAATACTAATCAACTGTTGTTTAGTTCAACTTATTAGCACTAGTGTTTACTATTATCTGATTAGTAATTGGGAAAACCGACTTTGTAAAAAAGTGCGATTCCTTCATTTATCCCGGTAACGGATTTTCTATTGTACTTTTCATGTAAAGCAAAATACTGTAACGTTGCCAATGGAAGCGTTCGAGAGTATTCGATTGTTGCACCCAATTGTAAAGACAACAATGCAAATTCAGTTATTGATCTCGGCAGCTCATAAATGTGACGAAACTGCTCCGCGGACAGCTTCCCCTCCCCGCACACACACACACACACACACACACACACACACACACACACACACACACACACACACACACACACACACACACACACACACACACACACACACACACACACACACACACACACACACACACACACACACACACACACACACACACACACACACACACACACACACACACACACACACACACACACACACACACCATTGCTTTACAGTTAGGGAGGAGCGCCAAATAAGGGTTGGGTCGGGCTCGTAAAAAAAAGTAAGGAACCCACAAACCCCTAACCCACAAGCAGGCGGGCAGTTTTTTCCTCTCCCCAGCGGTAAACCACCCTCTGACCTATTGCGAAAAAAAATGGGAGGGGCGATTCCAGTAATAAAGATGATTGGATAATTTTTTCTATTGTTTTTTTTTTGTAGTTATAAAAAGGACGGAAGTTTTTGTGCAGAGGAAATTATAAACGCTTTATATACGCATTAAACTGTATATCTTGACATTATAAATTGTACATCTTTGACATTTCAAATGTTTGACATCTTGCATATTACGGGCGTACAGCTATTATGTGTAACTTTTATGTTCAGTATTATGTATTGCTAAATAGCCTATAATGCATATATATATTTAAAGCATAGGCTACATATAATTATAATGCATATACATATATAATTATATGCATACATAATATATAATATAATTATATACAAATGTTGTGATAGTGCTCAATATGGTTTCTTCTACAAGTAGAGTATTGTGTTTTTGTTGTTTGTTATTCTGAGAATTATTTCGATTGTTTTTGATTTGCTTACAAGCCTCTGATGATGCTGATTTTTTCAGTGAAACGTGCGTAATGTATTGAAACAACAAAAACGCAATACACTACTTGCAGAAGAAACCATATTGAACAATATCACAATATTATATAATTACTGCAAGAATTATAGAAAATTGCAATTGCTTTAGGCTACGTATATGTAGAAAATTATATATAAATTATAATGCATATGTTATGTAATGTATGTATTGATAAATATGAAATCATTGCAATAATGACGTTATTATCAACATGTTATACTTATCCTGTGTCTCTACTACTGTGTATGTGTTGAGGATATAGAGTTGTTGTGTGGTCACCAATCCAGATGTCATTATTAACTATGTTGACGATAATGGTGACATGATGATGATGATTATATGTGACATTTACGAACGGAGAAGATATTATTTTGCACTGCTATTATGGTTTGAGATAAATTAGAATTTATTCTTAGCGATTAAATGGTGTGACAATGCAGGCCTATAGGCCTACATTATGTTTCGCTAGAAAAACATGCAGCAAAAGAAATTTTTAATGTAGACAAGAATAGCCCTATAATATTACTTATATTGCGACAAACAATGGTTTGTTTGTTTTCGTCAACGAACTTGAAGATGGATATGGCGGGAAGGCTCGTTTACGAATGAGGACACTCGACAGTAGGCACTTAATGGTCGAGAAGTTTGACACACTTGTCTGATAGCCTATACACGGCTAAAATCGCCCACGATTACAGTTTATTTTCTTTGTTTCTTATACACTTCCATTTATTTTATTTACAATTTAACTGTAATTTAACTGGAAAGATCGAATTCGTTCTGACTTTTAGATTCAACCGTCTTTGTCTTGACTATCAGAAATTAAAACACAATTATTCCTAAGGTTAATGCAGTTATTACTTGCGAATACTTAGTCCAAATTAATACATCGATTAACGGCTTCAGTTGGCCTACAACAACATACATAAAATAATTAAAAACCCTCCAGAGTCTCATGCAGTGTGCAATCGGTTATACACGTCCCCCCCGCTCCAAGTCGTGGCGCCCCCACCTCGGCTCACTCACTCTCTCTCTCTCTCTCTGCTTTACTTCCAACCGGATTCTTTTTGCATTGTCTTTATTTTTTTCTTCATACTACTTTTTCTTCTTATTCGCCTTCTCGCTCTACCTTAGGGTCGTTTGCCTCCGCCATTTTTTTCCAATTGGTTTTCTTGTACAAATCTTGTCCTACCGCAAGGAAACTTGTATTAAGCCCTGTTAGATGATGTATTTTTTTATTTTATTTTCATCCTGTTGTTCGTTGCTTTTTTTCCTCGTGTTCTTCGCAGTACACAAGCCGTGGTTGGCGTTTTGAAAACCTGTCCTTTGTCACGCACTGCATGTTCTCTCTGCATACGTGCCTCTGCTGTGTGTGTGTGTGGGGGGGGGTCGCGTTTGTACGCTCTTCGTTTACAATATGCGAAATAATTATTACTGTTAGCAGTTCCCAGTACAATCTAAATGGGCGACGTTGTAAATTTAGCTAAAGAATAGACCTGAAACAACGGTGGAAGGATCACTTAGAAAGAATGATGGATTGAAGACTGGCAAAACAAGAAGAAGAAGAGAAAAAGAAGCTAGTCTAGAGAAAAAGAATTAATAAAGAGTTATATTCCCTGCTACACGTCATGACCATAATCAAATTGATAACGATTGGACGGTTTAGATGGAAAGGTCATGTTGTCGGGATGGACCCCCCCCCATAACCTTCTTAAAACGTCTCTTCCTGTATGACCCAGATGGCAAAAAGAAAGTGGGAAGTCAAAGCTGAGGTGACCAGACGGAGTGCAGCAGGATGCAACTGGAGGACGGTTCCATAGGGACAGAGACCGTTTGCGAGGTCCCCTTCAGCAGGCCAGGATCCACCCAGTGTTGTAGCGCCCTGATGGTGATCGCCTCTCCCCTTTGGTTCTGTGGACTTAGTTTCCCCCCACTATGATAATGATCATAATCTTGTCAATTGTAGTTCCTTGATCTATCTTTTTTTCGTTTCATTCGGATCCACGGTATCATTTTCATTCCATTTTAATTGCAAGAACATATTTGTCAGTCATATTCTGTACGATCCGACATCCTGTAATCATTGAGCAATTTCCGTTGCTAATTCGTCTTAACGTAGTTCAGATAAAGGCTAAAAGTAGCTTTTTATTCTTTATGTAAAATCTTTTATAAAACTGTAATTAGTGTTACCAGTTCCAACTCGATAGAGGCCTACACAATGCAACCAGCTGATTCTTTGTTTCATTTTAAAATAGCTTGTTTCCAGTTCAATAATTAGTCTTTTTTTCTTCTAATTTCCTAAAAAAAATTTAAAATTGACCCGAGAAAAGTAGCATAATTTTTATCAATACGTTAAATTGAACAAAAGTTGATGTGAAAATATGTATTAAAAAAAAATTATAGAGCAATGAATTGTGACGTTTTCATAAAACGGTAAACAATAAGAAGACAAATATAGCAAACGGTTCTAAAAATGTTTAAATACCGTGTTTATTGTGCAAATTTTGAATTACGTAGAGTCGCCGCCAAAGGTGGGTGGTGAGGGTAGGTGTTTGGGTATGGCAGTGTAAAGACAATATTATATGCATTTATGTAATGTTTGTTGAGTCGTAGTGAAGTGCGCAAAATAATTATGTTCATTGCTACTGACCCGCCATTATTTGTGTTTAATTAACAGTACAAACAGTCTGAATTGCGTGTATAAACATATATTAATAAACACATTATTGTTGGCAAGACAATCACATGTACGGTGGCACAGTGGGGCTTGTGTACCGCACTGCTGGTTTAAAGGACAACGGGGTGGAACCGTTATTAGTGTGCACACACGTTTTCCTTATGTTTATTATTGAGACTGGGCTAAACTCGCTGAAGTTGTGACACTTGCTCGGAGACCGAATGTAGTGACATTTGCTCGGAGAAACAATGGTTCTAGGAATTTCATAATGATTCCAGGAAGTGTAGTATGGTATTAAGCAGTTAAATTTGTACAGAAGTCAACGATGAGTTTTAAAAACTGTTACGTGCACAACATAAGCTCAACGTCTATATAAGCTCAACAATGATTCCTTTATTTCACTAACAGTTAATTTAAAAAAAAAGAACGTTCATATTGACGACATTCAACTAATCATCTAGAAACAACTTATGTTTGTAGTTCTTGTAGTATGCCTGACCAAATTCTCTGCGCCTAAGTCACAAATATTTTATATTTTTATTGACATTATTAATTATATTAAATATAATTAATTATAATTGTTATATCATGTTGCATTATGCTTGTAAAATTTAGTTAGTTATATACATTATTTTATTAGAATTATTAGTATTATTTGACAGAAAATCCCTCAGCCTTGAAGAAAAGAAGAGAAGAATTTTTTTGTAAACACGACCAACTCATTTCTAAAGCTTTTAATAAATCTGAAGGTTTTGGGAACTCCAAAATTTAGCTTCCATCCAGAAATTGCAGTAAAAAACCATGTCTGAAAAATTCATATAAATTGTAAGTATTGTTCAGTAAACAAATTGTAAATATTGCATAAATGACTTTTGGCTTTGTATATCAAATTATTAAAAAAAAAAAGCATTTAAAAAAACGGTAAAAGGTTTCCAGGAACTATAAAAGACTATATTTCCATGGTGTACAGTACACTGTAGCTAAATACCTCCGTAATAATAATAAAATAATAAATAATTCAAATAAAAATCTAGCACACACCTTTCTCCACTAGTTATTCTTATAGTCTTCGTGTCAATACAATTTAAACTATTATAATTTAAACTGATAATATAGGCCGTCATAGTAAAATATCGCAGATAACGAACCATACACTCCTAGAATATAATTTAGCATTTTATACACATTTGTGAAAAATCAGAATCCCATTTGTTCGGCCAGTAAGATTCAAACTTTCTCTATAGGCCTACATTAATCAAAGAGGACTGAAAGTATGAAGTAGAAAAATTACTTGTATATTTGGTATAGGCCTGTACCTGTCTCGTGTGTGTGTGTATTCGCGCGGGGGTGTTTTATCAATTCGTTGATAACACACGTACATTCCGAGCAAGTGTCACTCAGAGCAAATGTCGTTCCGAGCAAGTGTTCCAACCCCAAACTCATTTATCAATTTAGCACTTACACATATTTCACAGTTTGTAGGTGAGCATATTACGTCGCACTCCAGTAAAAACTAATAGCTTTGTTCTTTTGGTAATTGTCGTAATACTAACTATCAAATAGCATGTATTGTGGAGGGTGTCGATATCTATTGCCACCTCTGTACCTCGGTGTCGACATCATACCAACTTCGGAAACTCATTTTTCTCTCCCGTTTTTTCTGTTAAGCCGGTGGATTATTCTAAGATAAATTACCAGCAAAATTTACTACCTGATCGAGTGGCAAAACAGATAGAAAGTGTAGGTACGTTTTCTGATTTAAGAAATATAATTCAAAGATGCCAAAAACACAAAGTATAGTCTATTTATTTCAACAAGAATTCCAATGTAATTACTCTTCGATATTTCTAAATTAATCTCAAGTTACTAGATAATTGTATCTTTTCTAGTTTATTACTTTCATTAAAAACTATTATTAATACAAAATATTATCCATACGTCCTTTCTTCACACGCACAGGTGTGTTCTACGCACTACAACCCTCAGGAGTTGGTGTTCTACCTCTCTTTTCGCTCACTTTATATACACAATCTTGTTTACGAAAGCTGGAAGTGAAACTTATTTACTAAAGCGTCTCTGTACTCGAGGCAATGACGAATTTACCAAATATCACTTTCTCTACACTAGGAAACTAGTCTACACTGATTGTCTTACATACACCTTAAACTAATTCTTGTTGGGGTATGGTTAAAAATAATTAATAATTTAAGTACAGGAGCAAACACTCACTTTATTGAAGAACAGTTTAGTAGCAAGTATACATACAACGGACACACGAAATACACATTACAAAAGCAGATTTAAAACTGAACTTAACTGGTCGAGTGCATCTCTGTTTATATAGAAAAAAGCTTCCAGATTTTTCCTTTTATTTAAAACTACCAGAACATTACTTTTCTAGACTCTCACAGGAAACGCGCATGTGTGCGGGTTGAGGCCCCGCCCAGGCAGCTGGACCTCCCACCGCACAATACAAACTTTCACTTTACAATAACAGGTATACTTACTTAAAATTGAATGTAGAGTTTTCTAGTAAATTCTCAACAATTCTTAAACATATTTAATTACAAAAAACACAATAGGCTATTTGAATTATACAACACTTCTGCATACCATTGCAGCAAACCAAAGAAGCTTCTCCAGGGAAGGGCAGGAAAAGTCCCGGTCCTCTCAAGGAGACTAACGAGCTTCGTCGGCGCTGTTGCTATAAAAGCATAAACAGTTGATACAAGACACTTTCCTCTCGTGGAGGCGGCGTTTCGATACCCAGTCAAGCGGACCGGGGACGCCAACCCTCCGAATTCGAGTTAGGTACAGCACCGGTTATTCAGACCCGACACTCGCTTCCCGCCACCCAACGCAGGACGACCGCTTTGTTCCGATTATCAGCCCTGACACCGCCGAAAATCGGTTAACCTCGCGCCCCGGAAGGCAGCGTGCGCAAGGTTGGGTGTGCCGGAGGGAAAAGGAACCACCGGTAACTCCAGCTCGCAGTCTCCTAGACTGGCGTGGTCCAGTCAGTCAGGCTACGCTGAGCGGCTCTACTCTCCCCCCCCCCCCCCGAACATGGATACACCGCGTGGAGGCTACTCTGCTCGGGTTCACTGCACTTGATGTTGGTTAGGACCGCTGAGACAAGGCAACCATGGCTCGAATTCGCGTAATACCGGTGTCAGTCGGCCCAATCCAGTCGAAATACCGGTTCACGATGAGACGGTGGGTGTCAGATGGAGATGGCGTGGATGTCGATACAAGCCCTTCATCTTGTCCGTAGGAGGCATAACGCCCTGCGAGGGTAGTCGCAAACAGTTGCAATATCTCGACAATCTGTACGGTAGTTGTTTATCGCGTTTGGTGGCAAATCGCTGAAGCTCCCCACCAACTGATGAAATCTTCGAATTCTCGTGGATAACATCGTTTTGAATGAACCCCGCGGCATTTACTATGCACGTGGTACACTGTTTTGAAATGTCTGCATGGTTTTCCTGCTATTTTTCTTACTGAATCCCCGGAGTCGAACACAATATGCCCAGTAACGAGAACAGCCCTACAAACAAGCATTGCTGCTAGATTTGACAAAAGTAGCAGGCCAGACCAGAGAGGAGAATGTGCTTAACAAGGAGAACAGCGGGAAACATGGCTGCTTGCTGGGTTTTAAATTGTAAATTAAATAATTATTTATATTTTCAAAAAACCAGTCATAATCTTTTGTTTCAAACACCAGAAAATTAGTTTGTTACATTATTCTGTATTAGTAAAATTATTTTTAATTTTACTATATAAAAATACCACTATATAAAAATCGGAATAATTTTTATATAGTGGTGTGCAATATTGATCATTCTGATTTTTAATTTTATTTGTATGTGCTAGCCCTGAGATTAACAGTGTGTTATGTTCATGTTATAAAAAATAAAACCTATTTGAGCATATTTTGTTGTTTATTTCTGAAAAAAAAATAAAATAAATAGCAGCACAATGAGATGAACGTTTTTACATAGCAGTGTATTATTGTGAATAAACAACACAGAATGTCGCGCCAGTAGCCCATAAATGTATTTTTTTAAATACATTGTATTTATACATGAATTTTCTTTTATATGTTTTAGTGCATACATGGGTCTCATTTGTGTGTATCTAATTATTTACATTTCTCACATTTACACCAATTACCGTAAAAAATGTTGTCTAGCAAAATTTTGTAATTTAATATGAGCCGATAACAATTTATAGAACTTATTAATATTACATTTCATTATTTCCCTTTTTCACTAAATTATAAGAAGGGCCTTGAACTGGATCCATCAGTTTCATTGTGTGTGATTGTAGAAGAACAATGTAGTGCACAGAAAGTTAAACGAACAAAAAAAGAAGGCTGTGAGTTAGAAAATAGAATAAGAAGAAGAAGAAATCAAAAGTAGAATACGAAATGAGTTAACAATTTATTGCGTTGAGGGTAACCACACATTCCTGTCGTTGCGGCTCACAACAGATATTAAAAACGTTTCGAGACTGCGACCACAAAAAACTTATTTACAAAGAAGTTGTTTCGTCAGAAACTGGGGCGAAATATGAATTCAACAAAACAATTAACGCGGCCACGGGTTCACTTCGCTTTTTAATAACATCTGCATGACTGCCAGGCCTGAAGGCTGCCAAAGTACCTAAGATTGGTTTTTGCTTTTAAACATTTGGAATTTTATATTGCAGTCAAGACCAAACTGGCGATAACGTGGTGTTATATGAATAACTTAAGTAATAGGGTAGCCAGTTACAGTCTCTTCTTCTTCTTCATCGTTTTGACAGCAGGCAACAAAGAATCTCCAAGCCTTCCTATCATGTGCATTGTATTTCACCTCATCCGACAGTTCTTCAGTCCTTTCAGTTCTCTTGTCTTTCTTCCTTTCAGTCTTTTCCGCAGTAGTTGACCTCACCTCCTGTTCATTCGAACTTGATGGAGCTTGTTTTCGCCAACGATGCTCTTACAGCTCAGTGACTCCCGTTAAAATATAAAATATATGAACACGGAACACAAGCGGTGTTGGTGTATTATACACATATGTCCAGAAACGCGTAGGGAAATATAAAAAAAGGAAAGGCCACTAGACGGATAAAAGAAGTAAATTTTATTCTATTAATATCCATAAGAGTATTTTTAGTGGCAGGGACTATCGTTAGTCTTTTGAGACTGAAATTACGAATGGCGAAAAGTCCGAGCGGAGACTTTTCAGGAGTTTTGTAATTACGTGTAAATATAGCCTATATCACTGATATTTACATGTTAGATCACTGAGTACATCACATGTTAGATTTACATGTTTACTTTGTTATTAAACCATTGTTTTGGGGTTAAACAAATGCTTTATTTTCAGCAAAACCATACGAATCGCCATCCAGACATACGATAATACATCCAACTCTGTCGCAGAGGACGACTCATCGTAAGAAGGTAGAAATATTTGGCGATGGTACAGAAAAAAAGTTTGTGTTGAACCCCAAAACAGTATTATTCTGATCAATTCCGAACAACACAATCTGCACCCTTCTATAACGGAAAGAAGCAGAAAAAGGTTTACAGATAAGAATGAGGGGGACTTCGGAAATGCAGCTTAACAAATCAATTTGTATGGGATCCCTGCTATGTGCAGATGACATAGTTCTTATTCAAGAAAATAAGAATGCTTTAGAAAGAGCTATGTTTCAATTACAAGAAGTGACAATAGAGTACTCACTGACAATTTCAATAAGAAAGACCAAAACAATGGTCTTTAAAGGTAAATATCCAGTGAGCAATAAGATAGTTATAAACAACAGCACTTTAGAACAAGTGAGCCGTTTCAGATATCTCGGCTGAGCAGTAAGCTATGAATCTGAATATGATATAAGAGAGAAGATAAATAAATTTAGGAATATTTGTGGTACGATTCATACAAATCTTAGAAATAAAACAAGACACAGCACAAAGATTAAATTTTATAAGACAATTGGAATACTCATGTTGATTTATTCGAGTGGTCATGTGGCGTGGGTCATGACAAAAAAGTAAAAAAAGTAAAGCGGCAAGATTCAGAGTGCTTAAATGCAGTTTCTTCGAAATACTTTAAATTATAGCCTACATTGCAAGATAGAATAAGGAATGAGGATATCAGAGCAGAACTCGAAGGAAAGGACATAAATGAAATTATTTCAATTTACAGGAGACAATGGAGGGAACATCTGTAAAGGATGACAAAGGATCGATTGTCGAAATCGGCTCTGAACTATAAAGCAATTGGTAGAACAGACGTGGGTCGTCCGAGGATGAGATGGGTGCCGGAACAGGTTTATATAACCTAATCCTTGTAGAGGAGAAGAAGAAGAAGAAGAAGAAGAAGAAGAAGAAGAAGAAGAAGAAGAAGAAGAAGAAGAAGAAGAAGAAGAAGAAGAAGAAGAAGAATGAGGGGAGAAGGGGGGATGTATGGGCAAGTGACACAAATAGATTGTTACGTCCGTCAATAGAAATTAATTGTTTTTTTCATAAAATGTTACTATTTTTCATTATTTTTAGAATATAAAAAACAAAAATCGCGATAAGTACAACTTAGCTAATTAGCGAACGAGACAAACTCTACTGCGAACTCTTTAACAACAAACTTTACGAGAACTGTTCTGCTGCTGCCGCTCTGTCGTATTCAGCGACGGAGAGCAACGTTATTAATTATTTATTATTATATAAACGATTACTTATTTACTACTTTTTCCCTTGGCTTTCACTATAAAATTTTTATTATATTTTCACGAGCAGCGTCAGAGGAGGAGAACCGTTACAAGGGAAGCGTAAACTGTGTTTATTAATTGAATAAATTCAATTGAAAACACACGTCAACTTCAACACAGAGATTACTGTTTTCTAACAGTTTTATTTAAACTCTGTGCTATACTTTCTTCTTTCTCCCGTAGATAGCGCTAGTCGTCAGGTAGTCTTTTCATTTTTTCGATGCCGTTTTCTTCTGTAGTTTCTCTCACGTATATACCTTGGCTTAATTTTATCACAGTCTATTTTTATAGTTATTCTTCACGTAATCCAGATGTTAAAATTATTTAATACATAATGATTAATTGGCCTTTTTCTGTTTAGTGGCAGCGTGATAACAGTGCAGTGTGTATGCTGCAACTGCCGGCATAAATATTGTGAATTTCTTACAGTTGACAACGCAGATTCCAGACAAAGATTCAGCTACACAGTTTCTACAGGAGAACGTAAGAAACGTATTTTACGTAACTCAAGACATTGTGTGAACGGCCGCAATATTGACAACCGGTAAAGACGTTCGTTTTGTTCCATAAAGCACTACCGTGAATCAAAACAAGTTTGACACACCGGTACGTTCCTAAACAATGCTCGATTAGATTTTCGCAACAATCGACTATGTCACTTACTGCTGGAGGAAGGGTTATACACACAGCTGTGAAATTCTTGCAGGATCAGAGCAGCACTTACTATGTATCCAATAGTTAAGACAGACTTAACTTGCCACTGGAAGTAGACAAGACTTGTTTTACTAGGAGTAAGTAAAGTAGGGGAAGATTTGTACCAAACCAATTGGTATTTGGTGGAACTTATTGTGAAAAAAGAGACTCTTTCCTTGCGAGTCTCTCTCAAAGAAGAAAGAAAATAGTTGGGAGATTGGTACATGGAGCAAAAAAATGCTACTGTCATGCTGCCACTTAACAGAAAACATCCGATTAATTAATGACTTACTGTAAGGTTCGTATTGAATGTTTTAAAATTGGGCAATTCTACACTTTTGGCTTGTCACTTTTAGCTTTTTACACTTTAACGCTGCTACGTATTCTCGGTCTTCTTCTACGGAGCTTGGACTCTGACTGAAGCCACAACTAAGAAATTGGAGTCTTTCGAAATGTGGCTTTACTGTAGAATACTGAGCATTTCGTGGGCAGCACATATAACTAATGTTGAAGTTGTTATAAAGATGAAGAAGGAAAGGGAAGTTATTAACACAGAGAAGATAAGAAAGCTTCAGTATCTGGGACATCTCATGAGAAATGAACCGAGATTTTACTTATTGCAGTCTATACTACAGGGAAAAGTACTTGGAAAGAGAGGAGTTGGGGCGACCGAGAATCTCATGGCTGAGAAATGAAAGGACCTGGTTTGGCATGAATACAACTGACTTATTCCGTACAGCAATGCAGAAAGTTAAAATAGCCTGTATGATATGCAACATCCGAAACGGATAGGAACTATCAGAAGAAGAAGCTTCTTACTAATGTATAAAGTAGTCAGATTGGAGACTTGTAGTAAGCTCAGTACGATGCACCTTATCGTGACGTAACTACGGAAAGGATCAGGGGGATCAATGGGGGGGGGGGCCTCGAGAGCGGTTAAAAGTTTCAGCGATTACTTAACGTAGGCCTATTTCTAAGCCGATTGCATGTCTTAAAATAAGGCTTATAAACAATTGTAGAAATGAAAGCAGTTAAAAATATTTGTAACTTAATAAAACAAAGTCAGTGACAGCTTTAAGATCTCAAATAGGCCCTACTAAGACAAACGTAATGGCCTTCCTAGGGAAGAACCATAAAGAACAAAATTGTAATTGATAATAGTGTTTTGGACAAGGTATCACATTTTAATTATTTGGGATGTGATATCTCATATAGGAAGGACAACGATATCGAGAGAATTAATTTAGTTATACCGTGGAACAATAAGACGAATATTGCAGAATAAAACGCAAAGGCAGACACAGCTAAAGTTCTATAAGGTCGTGGCTGTGCCGACTTTAATGTATGGATGTGAAACATGGACTCTCCTGCAAAAAGATATTTCAAAAATACAGACCTCGGAAATGAAATTTTTAAGAACAGTTAAAGGCTGCAGTTTGAGATATCATTAACGAAACGAAGACATAAGGAAAGACCTGAAGTTAAAGTCGATTCTGGATAGACTAAAGGAATACAGGCATGTGGAACTTGGAAGTCTCATGTGGAACGCATGGTAGACACGCGTATTCCTAAACAAAAGTTTGAATATAGACCAGTGGGAACGAGAGATCGTGGAAGACCTTGGGAAAAAGGTCAGAGACTCTGTGAAGTCGGAACGGGCTTATAGCCTAAGCCGAGTAGTGAAGAAGAAGAAGAAGAAGAAGAAGAAGAAGAAGAAGAAGAAGAAGGAGAAGAAGAAGGAGGAGGAGGAGGAGGAGGAGGAGGAGGAGGAGGAGGAGGAGGAGGAGGAGGAGAAGAAGAAGAAGAAGAAGAAGAAGAAGAAGAAGAAGAAGAAGAAGAAGAGAAGAAGAAGAAGAAGAAGAAGAAGAGAAGAAGAAGAAGAAGAAGAAGAAGAAGAAGAGTTTGTGACAGTCATTCGACGTTTGGTAAATAACGAACGTATTTGCAGCATACTTCATGCGAGTATACTAAAAAACTTCGAGGCACAATGAATTTGCACAATGTATTTATAAAATTATATGGGAAGAATATTGAATGTCTCATTTGTACTGTGAGGAAAATGGGTAGTTCAGCCTTCAAGCTAGTTTCTTCCCCCCCCCCCCACAAGAGCAGCCTGTAGTTACGCCACTACACCGTATTATGCATTCTATTACTTTTGGTTGTTTGGGACAGCAAAATAACCAGCATGCTCTTGTCTATTGAAACTTTATTATTTGGACTGCTGGTGAAGTGTAGACATGAGCGAACTAGCAGTGCTACGGAAAATGCACAACACTAAATGTAGGCTACAATCAAACTCTTAATGAAGCCTACAGCTTTAGAGCAACAAGACCCAACTATTGCCATAATTTTTCCCTACTTTATTTCTTGTCGTTTAAAGTTCTTTCCTGTCGGCGGTCAACCATCCCCGCTAAACCGGGTCTCATTGTGTCTCGATTTCTGTTCAATAACTTAACACTTCAATAATACCAAAATTCGTTTATCTTCGTCTTTTCCATTTTAATATATGCAGCAAAAACATAGAACATCATACAAGCAGCAGACGCAGAACAGACCCGTCTACCATGTAGAAATGCAGCTACATGCTTGGACCAACTAATAGAACCATTATAAACACTCACAAATTAAATTGTTATGTCCTATACCTTTTGGTCACTGAAGATGGAAAATCATAGAAAAGTCGTGTAAATGGAGCAGTAAAATGGAAAGAAGGTAAGGGGCCGGTACCGCGGGATAAACTGTTAAACGGAACCGCTCCCCGAAATTGGTTTCCGCGGGTCCAAGACCGAGTTGCTTAGAGGATAAAACAGAACCTGAGTACAACTACATCCTCTGTGGCGGTTCAAGGACAAAGAGAGTAAGATGTAACGTAGAAAAATCACACACACACACACACACACACACACACACACACACACACACACACACACACACACACACACACACACACACACACAAAATAATTGCAGGTACGTACTATTTCAGAAAATAAGGATGTTCAGAATTACCATAAAAGTAAAATATTATAAATCACATAACCGTATCATTGTAGACAATCCACCATTTTGATACATGGAGTTGCGCAGTTTTGGATATTAATATTAAGTTTGTAATTACCATGGAACTGATCTCACCGGTGAATTTTTTTTTAGTAAGTTTGACCTCGTCGGTCTCGGTGAGTAACTTAACAAACTTTCAAAGACAGAAAACTTTCCTATTACATTTTCAAGATAGGCCTACGTTATACGATTTATTGTTTTTTTTTATACGCATTGAAGAAAAACTAAAATATTCAGTAACTGAGTAAAAAAGTCGGTGAATAAAACTGAATAGGTAATTGTTAACGTATGTGTATCCATTTTATTATTATGCGGTAAAGAAAGAAACGAACCTGCGATTAGAAAAAGTTTTCTCCGTAACTAGCTAGCCGCGCACTGCTGCCTAATATGGCTCCGACGCTCATTAGTTGGACGTATTTGCGATGTATTTGCGACCACAAAAAAAACAACAACAAACGCCTTGATTAATAATATACGTCCAAAAAAAGTCTGGACATTATTAGTACTTATATGTAAATGTTTATGTTTGATTACTGTCTAGTGATTATAATTGAATGTACCAATATTGTCGTAATTAATAATGTTGGAAATGAATTAACATTTAAATTTGTGCATCTACAGCTCCAAGATATTCAGTATAAAAAAATATTTTGTGATAATTATATATATATATATATATATAGGTTTACACGATTTTCTGTATAAAACTATTCGTATAGAATGTGTCCTCCATTATCTTTCTTCTTCTCACTATTATTCCAGATTATTTTTCTTCATTATTACTTCAATTTCATTTTCTTTTTCCTATTCCAAAGTCTCATTAATTTACTTCCTACTTACATCAGTTTTCTCGACTTCTTTTCCACGGGTACTTCCTTATTAACATTTGTTTAAAATTAAATTAAAAGACAATTTCTCCTGTTAAAATATAATTTAACTTTACTTATAACTAAATCCTTAAGTTCGTAGTGACCGTCAGTCAATGAACTTTTCCGCTGAAGGGTTTGTGAGGATCGATTAAAAATGTAACACAAATTTTAACTTATTTGTGTCGACGTTTCGACAGTGTTTATTGTCATCATCAGGACCTGTGTACGAATACAAAAGAAATGCCAAATACAACAGAACTATTATTTGAGTGAACGTGTTTGTGTATGTGAGTGTGAGTGTGTGTGTGCGCGCGCGCGTATGTGTGTATCATTGTATATGTGAAGGTATTGAGAAACACGTGAAGGAGTTTACTTATAACATTCATGTTATTGTTTCTGAAACAAGTCAACTGGTAGTTTTGTTTATTTGTAATGTTTTATGCGCCATAAAAATTCAAATACTGTATGTTACTAAAGTTACAGCATTTAACCTGGAATTCTTTATTTTTAGTATATAAGCTTTTAATAGGCTACTACAGAGTAAAAGTGTGATACATAGTGACACTATAGCAGACAGCACACATTTGCACCAAAATAACATTATGAATCTTGTTTTGTATTCGTTTTGTTTGAACCAAACGCATTAATGTCAAATAACAAAGGCACGCATGCGCAAAGAATGTGTGTGTGTGTGTGTGTGTGTGTGTGTGTGTGTGTGTGTGTGTGTGTGCGCGCGCGTGTGCGCGCTACAGAGAGAGAGAGAGAGAGAGAGAGAGAGAGAGAGAGAGAGAGAGAGAGACAGACAGACAGACAGACAGAGACAGAAACAGAGAGAGAGAGAGAGAGAGAGAGTCTTTCTATGAATTCGATCTATTATTAATAGGTCTATTACTGACAAAATGTTTCTTAAAATTTACTACAAATTTAGAGTGAACTCCCGCTAAACTCTCTATACTTAACTATATTGGCGCGTGCAAACACACACACACCATACTTTGTTTGAACACAACTGAAAAACAAACAAATTTTACCTAACAGTGGATTTATTTAAATCGGTTACAACAGCGCAGTATTTATATATGAGCGAATCCGCGGGAAATTCCTCTCAAGTTAGAAAAGAAGTTTGTGGCGCACCTTTCTAGGATGGACTTCCGAGACCGCTCGACCCGAGTGTACGGTAAAAACGTGACCCACCAACAATAGACGAACAAAAATACGTAATTACACAACAGGTAAGAAAAAATTGAAGAACACGGAACAAATATTTAAAACGATAATTTTTTCTCAAATAATTTTGCTCAGTCGGTTTAACTGAGCGACCAAATTTTGTTGCTCAACGTAAATGCGTTGACCGACTCGTCGTTGTGACCGAACCGCGTTCAGAATTTTGTGATCACGACCGTGTAAAGAATTAGCGTTTCTGATCACATATAAATAATTGTTTTTGCGCATATTATTTAAAAAATTACTACTGCTACTACTACTACTGCTGCTGCTACCCTGTTGCGCGTTTAGTGCAATGAGCTGTGACAATGTTTATGCGCACCGTTTCCATCTGTTTTATTATTACGCCCGTTTGCAAACGATAGGCTAATCGGTTTCGATTGTTGTAAAAATATAAATCGGGTTTATAACTTGCTTGTGTGTGTGTGTGTGTGTGTGTGTGTGTGTGTGTAACATGTACTATGTAGAGTAGTGAACTGATGTAATATGTTTGTACTACCATGATTAATGTATGTACCCGTTTGTATAGTGGCCAGTACTACGTCGTAGGTCTAAGTAGTGAACTGATGTGATATGTTTGTGTACCATGATTAATGTATGTGTGCCCGTTTGTAGTGCCCAGTGCCTTACTACTACGTACCCTACTACTTTCCGGTCCGAAGCCACTCGGCCAATCCCAACACCACGACCCAAGAGGGCGAACAACCAGTAGCCTCCCAGACGGTAGACGAGAACGAAGCTCAACCGCCTGCGCTACAGTCACAAAACGAGGTTAGGGTTAATCTCTCACATTCTTCTTACTTTTTCTTTTTTTTGTTTGTTTGTTTTTATTCTTCTTCTTGTTCTCACATTCTCTGTAGTAATCTGATTGTTTATTTTTTTTAATTTTTATTTTTGTTTTCCTGTAATGTTTTCAATTTATACAAATATATATATATATATATATGTTGATCAGTTAGTAGTATTGTTTCCTGTTGGTTTTCGATTAATCTGTTTAGTTTAATTAGATCCATTCCTTATTATGTCAAGTTATTAGTCCTTTAAAACGATTTTCTAGAAATCGACCGTGATATAACTGTCATAAAAATTCGTAAACATGAAATCAATCATTCATCAAAATGTAAAAAAATATTCAAGAAACAATAATCTTGAAGGCTACATGTATACCTCCAATGAATACAAAATCGATGGGTAGATTCTGGTATCAAGAATTTAAGTACAGGGAATCATACCTGTGTGTGCTTGCTCGCAGTCTTTTTTTTTGTATGTGAAAGTAGGCCACAGGCTTGGTTTCTGGAAGGAAAACAAAAGTTATCTTTCGCGCCAATAAATAACAAAGCATTTTAATCTAAATCAATTCCACAATGATTTCTCTAAATATTTTTCTTCTTTTCAAGTTCTTTTTAAACGCTGAAAAACGAAATTGAACACCATATGAAGGAAAAGAGGCCTTGATAGTTGAAGGACATTGATGTTGTTAAACAAAAAACTTTTTTTTTTAATCCTTTTAAATACGCAAATCCTTTTTATTCCTACTATGTTCCCACTCGGTTAACACCTGAGTCTTAAGAAAAATAGTGTTCTATTGTTCGAATTATCGTATATTATTAGCTAGTTAATTATCCGTCATTTTTTATTGTTCCATTCCTTTAATAATGTAATCTACATATTTTATTTAGTTTTCCTTTTTTTTGTTTAGCTTGCTTGTATCTTAACTTTATCGTTGTTGTTATTATAAATAACATTATTATATTAAGATTTATGTTGTATCATTTGTTGTGTTGTAACATTAATTATTATCTATTAATTTTAAGCTTTTGCAAAATAATAAAAACTTCATTTAACCTTAACTATAGTTTAAGTAAACAAGCGCCTACTAACTAACAAAAAATATGTTGCATTTTTCTGTACGTTATGCACACAATTTTGTTCGTATATTGGTAAACATGACTGTATTGTATGAAAGAAATGTCCCAATATTCGTACCCGCACTGAATTTTCAACGTTTTGAATATGCGATTGTATCAATATACCACGTTGTGAAGAAGAAGAAGTGTACTAATTGTAAATTGTTCTATTTCTTAATTTAAAGCAAATATACGTGTTGTTTTAATTTGTGAGGTTAGATAATAATTGTATTTGGTTTTTAGCTTTCTGTTTAAAGAAATAAAACCCGTGGTTAGAAAACATGTCGTTTAATGTGTCTACACAATGTTTGAAAGAGAGAAACATAACAAAGAACATAACATATTTGTAACAAAAACAACAACAGAAAATGTAAAATGAAAAATACAATTATTTCTGAATAGTAAGATTAAAACAAAAAACAACAACGTATTAACAAATGAAAACAAGATTTGTTATTCATTAGGTGGTCAATATTCTTTTGTGTTATTCAGTAAAATCTCGAAAACTTTAATGAAAGCAAATTTTGTGCGAAATAAAAGCCGAGTATTAGTAGAAAAATAAGTATTAGTGGAAAACGAGTTCTGCCACAAAAAGGGAGACGTGTATAGTAATAGACAAGTCCTTACTTCGAGGCGGTTGCGTTTTCTATGATGCCCACAAAAAACGAGAATTATTGAAAAAATGAATATTGTTGGAGAACGAGATGTGTCACACAAAAATAGAGACATGTATAGTAACAGGCAAGTTGGTTTCGCTTTATTCAAGTGGTTTTTTTTTACGTGGATTTCACAAAAAGCGAGTATTGTTTTATAGGCACATTGGTTTCCATGTGTAATTTTAGTCTCGATGTTAACCTAACAACGCCAACTTTTGCACACATGCACACATCGGAGTTATACTATTACTAGAAACATTTTTCGTAAAACATACGACAATGAAACACGATTGCAATCGTCAACAAATTATTTTATAACATACACAAATTATTTTCACGATTTCTATTTACTAACTAAAAGTGTATGCGATATTCGCTACATATCGATGCCAATAATCACATAATCGAAATATCGAAAACGAGTGCGGGTACGGATATTGGGACAGTAGTGTATGAACTAAATCAGCCGTATTCGTGCATGATTGGATTTTCAGTTCAGCTGTTTTCACTATACCGTATCGTAAACGTGAAATTATTGTAATCGTTAGCAGGCTATGTCTAGTACTGTAATCGATACTACTGCTAAGAGTTATTGCATTATTGCCGGAACTTGAACACTCGTATTGATTTCACTTTCGTCTTCCAAAGCGCTACAGCCCTTCGTGGACCTTGGCCCTGATCCCCATCAATCCCAAATCTGCTTCCACCTCTTGTAGCCATCGCCTTCTCGGTCTTTCTATCCACCTCACTACTCCCGCTTCACCGTACAGGATTCTCTTTGTCTACCTGTCTCAACCGATTCTCTCCGCACTCACTAACCAGTCAGTCCTTCTGGACTTAACAAATCGTACTATATCTCCTCCTTCGAGTGCAGTATCTACCGAATACTCGAAGGGTGTATGGGATCCTTCCTCTATGGGAGGTTGTTCCTCATCCACCAGACTTCTTTCTTTCTAGGGCCACACATCATCATCTTCTTCTTGTTCTTCTCCTTTTCAAGGATTGGATTATATAAACCTATTTCGGCACCCGTCTCATCCTCGGACAACCCACGTCTCTTCTACCAATGGCTTTATAGTTCAGTGCCACTTTCTGCAATCGATCCTCTGTCATCCTTTGCATTGTCTTCTGTAACCTGAAGTAATATCATTTATGTTCTTTACTTCGAGTTCTGCCCAGATGTCTTCATTCCTTCTTCTATCTTGTATCTTGTATAATTTAAAGTATTTTGAAGAAATGCATTTCAGTACTCTGAATCTTGCCGCATTCCTTTTTTGTCATGACCCACGCCCCACACGCATAAATCAATGTGGGTATTGCATATTGCAATTGTCTTATTAAATTTAATCCTTGTGCTGTGTCTTGTTTTATTTCTAAGATTTCTGTGAATCGTACCACAAATATTCCTAAATTTATTTATCTTCTCTCTTATATCATATTCAGATTCATAGCTTACTGCACAGCCGGGATATTTGAATCGGCTCACTTGTTCTAAAGTGTTGTTGTTTGTAACTATCTTAGTCCTCACTAGATTTTTACCTTTAAAGGTCATGGTTTAGGTCTTTCTTACTGAAATTGTCAGTGAGTACTCTCTCGCCATACATTACCCTTGTTATTTTCGGTCCGAACACTGTTAAACACGTCTGCTCTTGTAAAGATCGAAACTTCTGGTCCATACGTTACAGTGACAGATCAGAATTCTACAGAGCTTCTCTTTAATTGATCGGAAGATTATTTTGGATCTGAAGAGGCTCTTATTTGCATAGTGTGCTCGGTTTCCAGCAGTTCGATTTGTTCCGACATCTGGTTTGTATTATTCAGATACGTTACCAAATACGTACGACTTGATACCTCTTCAAACACATAGTTCCCGATTTTACAATTTTGAATAACTCTTCTTGTCTCAAATGTACTCATTTTCATATCCTATTTTGTTTCTTTTGTTCATTTATTTTCAAGGGCCTGCTCCCCGCACTGTTTAAACAAATTCAGGTTTACTTAAAATCTATACAGATGGGCTGACTTTACACTGCTTTCAATTAAATCTAACATAGGCCTAAATAAAAGTAACGTACCTTTGCGTTTATACCTTAAGAACAAAAACGCTATGTTACATATTTAACAGTTTAGTAATAAAAACAAAAAAATTGGACGTCGGCTAACTTCTTGCCATTGCATTATATGCCCCGTAGAGTGTGAATGTAGGCATATTTTTGACGGCGCAAAACCAAAATATCATTACATCATCTGTGGTAAGAGTTTCGAGCTACCTTATCTCTGACAGCCATAAAAACTTACAGAAACCGCGTTTTGGTGTTTCTACAGATCCAAATTAGGTGCGAAAGCAAAAACTTCGCACAGAATAATGTGTGTTTTTACCTTAAATAAGGTAAAATTGACGTTGTTAGCTTAACATGCAAACTAACCTAACTAACCTAACCTTTCTCGCCTTTTGTTAAATCTACGTAAAAAAAAACAACCCGAAGTAAGGCGAGCCTGTTACTATACATGTCTTCTTTCTGTGGCAGAACTCGTCTTTTACTAATACTCGGTTTTTGTGCAGGTCACGTTAAAAGCAACCAACTCGAAACAGCATTGTGTTTCAATGCTGTATTTCTATAAGTAATTATGCATTTTTTCGCGACTTGCAAACAAAAAGTGCGAATTTTTCGCTTCCGCACCTAGTTTTGGCCAGTAGTTTACGTAGAAATACAAAAAACACTGGTTCTGCAAGTTTTTGTGGCTGTCGGAGACAAGGTAGTCACTCGACTTTTTCAACCTAGCTTGATAGACTCGCTTGTATCAACACCTGATGATATACTTTTCCTTATTACAATATTTTTTTTATATGATGCTCATAAAGACTGAAAAACATACAGGTACAATTTGATTATGGGCCAGGGTGAAGCGGTTATATTTTCTGGGCAACCAGTAATAGTTGCACTCTAATTAAAAAAGTGTCGACTCCACGGAAACGTTGCGACGTACGTCTTCGTCTGAAAGAAATCTTTTGGCTCTGTCGTAGGGTAAGAACATGGCGAAGCAGCATTACTGGTCGACTGCAGCTTACTGTGAGACACCGCGACAAGTCAGCTGTCAAACAGTTCACTTCGTTGTGCAAAAACAAACTGTTTTCTAGTAGTGGAATATGTGTCACTGCATTTATTAGATTATAGTTCAACATTGTCAAACGTTTTTCTTCTTTGAAGTTCGTTGTTTGCCTAGTTTCGTTTTTATAAAACAAACCGACAAATTAATCTCTTCTTTACTCAAAGGCTGATATATCTGGCATTCCAAAAAGGAAATCGCCTTTAACTTCAAACGAAGCTTTTACCTTACTTATGACTTTTAAAACGTAAAGATACGATTTGATGATTATACTTAAAGATATTTATAATGAGGGACAAAGAAACTAAGTCTATCAAATCGTCTTTCATTTATAATTACAAATCAAAATATTAACTATAAAGCCGTAATCACAACCAAAAAAGCATATGAACTGACCAGATAAGAACGCGTCCACGTGAACTTCAGCTGCGCTATGGAGTGAGGGAAGTCATGTGATTCAGTAAACCAATCGGGTAGCGCGCCACCTTACTACATTGCTGTCTTCCGTGAGGCAAAAACAAAATAATTTATCATTTAACATTCAAAATGTTGAAAATTAATCAAGGCAGCAGTTATGCGGCAGCTGAATACGCAGTTCAGAAGAAAAATGTAGGCTACTATAAAATTAAATTCTGTTGTCATTGAAAATGCACGTTTCATTCTGTAGATTCTATTACCAGATTTTAAAATCTCGTTTCTAGTAACTTTTAATAATCATAAAATATTCCTTTGCATTTTAAATAATAGTAACTGTATTAATAAATAACAAAAGTGAACCTTAGTAAACCCAAACATATAAGGCAGACTGTGACCAATTTAAAGTTCGAGATTTCGATAACCGGTAACTTTATACGAAGGCCTCTTTTCCTCCACTTCCAGATTAATTCAAACTATCTACAAATAAACAACTAAAGGGGTTATAAAGTTAAGGGAAAACTTGGAGATTATAGAGGGCTGTTAAATAATAATAGCCATAGGATTGGCCACACCTTGTCGGCTCAAGTTGGCACCAGTCAGCTATCCCGGATTTTACTTACTTATGAAAGCATTTAATTATTATAAACAAAACAATAATTATAAGTATTATCATTATTATTTAATTTTATTTACTTACTTTTATGTAGACAGTGTTCTCCGTTAAAATAAAATGAGATTAGTGATAGTGTGCCCGAATCTACTTTAGTCTCTACTGTACACGTGTCTGAAGCAGTGTGTCTGGTTTGTGTGTGCTTCAGGAAGCAGAGCTTCGAGTCGATGTGCTTCAGCAGCACGCCGCACTCATCGGAGGACCGAACGCCACTTCGTGTCCTATCTGTCACAAGATCTTCTTGGGCGGCGAAGCTCTCATGGAACACATGAAGCACACGCACAAGGACCCCAACGCTTCCGGAGTTGCCAGTAAGTAGTCTCAGCAGTTTATTTTATTTTGTGTGTGTGTGTGTGTGTGTGTGTGTGTGTGTTCTCTACTTATACACACATATTGCAGATTTTGATTTGGAAAACACAATCAACAGAACACGTGTTTTTTTTTATTTCTCTTATGATTATATCTTGGTAGATATTATAATTATATGTATATCAAAAGATGTAAATTACCTCGGTTAGCAGACATTTATAGTCCTCTTAAAAAAAAAATCTGAGCCTCATCCATCCGTCCTCCCCCTCTTTTGCTCCAATTCTTCGTTCTAATCTTTCTCTTCCTTTGTTTCTTCTGAAAATTCAAAAGTTGCACGCCACGTAGTTTCTATGTAAGTGTGGATCTTTCCGCCCTTCAGTATTCATATTTGGCAGTTTTGTCTAGTGGACTAGGCAAGCGTTTTTCAAAACTTGTCCGATAAACATTTTGTTGGTGAAACTCAATGCCTTCAAAGCACAATTACGTAAAACAGAACCTGTGCAGAGGATGTAAAAAAATAGCCTACCGTATATTTACACTTGGACGAATGGCATTCAATAGAGTAAGAAATCTCCTGACTAGCCAAGGAATTACATTGAGCTAACAAAAGAGTTACTAGATGTTTCATATAAACCATCGTAATATATGCATCTGAAACGTAGGCAATCAAAGCGAGGAGATATTTAGAAAGTTTCGTGATTATGGCGAAGAATGGAAAAGTTTAACTGGAGTAAGAAGTTAACAAATGAAGACTAAGGTGAATAAATTACAAGAGGAAATTCGTTGGAGAGTCATTAAAAAGATGAAAAGGAATTAATTATAACTTGACCAAGGGCTGTTCACACAATATTAAAAGGAAAGATTTCAGGAAAAGGAGATTAGCCAGATCAAAACAACGGCTATTTGAGGTATACAAACAGCTAAATCAAGAGCCCGCTGGAATAGAACTCGACGTAAATATCAACAAAATTAAATACATGCTGATTTCTGCATCAGAAAGGAGAAGAAATCTGTATAATTTATGCATAGACGATAATTAATTTGATTGCAGTTAATAAGTTCAAACACCTGGGTAACATAATAGATAATGTAGGGTCTACAAACACGACAATACACGATAGATACAAATAGGAAATGCAGCATATTATGCTAAGAGTAGATTATTGACCAGCAAACTCGTTAGTCGTAACACAAAAATAAAAGTATACAAGACACTTATCAGGCCGGTTTTTACTTAAGGAGGCAAGAGATTGACATTATCAAAAAAGGAACAAGAAACGCTAAGAAGGTTTGAAAGAAAGATTGTAAGACGTGTTTATGGCCCGGCTAAAGAAGATGACGAATGGAGAATAAGAAATAACCAGGAGATAGATGAGTTATTAAAGCATGGAGACGTTGTAATATTCGTAAAGGTGTAACGAATACAATGGCTACGTCACCTTCAGCGGATGAATGATTAGCGTATGCCGAAGAAAATCCTGAGAGTGCAAGAGTACAAAAGCAGAAAGAGGTGTCGACCTAGGATAAGATGGTTGGATGATGTGCTGGACGAGCTAAGAAAATTGATGTGAGAGGTTACACTGAGATGGCAATGGATAGGAGACATTGGAGAAGATTGGTGTTGGAAGCCATGGTTCACGTTGGCCTGTAGTGTTAAATAAGAAGAAGATATAGGAGAAGAAGACGTGTCGTGCTGACGCGTTTGATGGTGAGTAAAATTACGGGTACTCTCAAAACACAGCGGCTGAAGGGAGCAATTCAGCTGAAAGTTGTCTCCTGACAGAATTATCATTGATTGTAATGTATCAACGATTTCAATCAACTACTACAGTTAAATGTTCGTATCTATTTCGTAGACTATCACGGCCGGAATCAGCGTTATAACATCACAAACTACCGGGATATTGGGCCGTGGCGACTGCTTAGGTTTACATTTTCTGTAGACGTTTCGGCCACGCCTCCGGAGGCCACCGTCAATTAAAAAACCAAAGGATTCGTCATGCTGCGTTGCGACCAACTCGGAATCGAGTTGCTCTATGGTTGGCCGCTTGACTTATCATAGAATTTATAAATCATCATCTTCTTCTTCAAAGATTAAACCAAGAATGGTTTGTTCCGGTCTCAAATAGGTAAAGATTAGAGGTGGTCACTCCAGCGCTTTCTCGGACGTCCCACGCCTCTCCGTCCCCGCGGCTTTTAGTTCAATAGTTGTTTGGGGATGCGGCAGTCATCCATTCGGCAAAGATGTTCCCACCAATTCAGCCGATACTGGGCGATCCTGTCGAGTGTACTAATAATATTCAGTCCCTGCCGTATATCTGTGTTTCTTCTAGGATCGTGGAGATTATGCTTTGCCACGTGCATGACAAATCTCATTTCAGCCGCTTGGATGCGACTGGCCGGGGCCTTTCGTCAAAGTCCAATTCTCAGACCCGTAAAGAAATGTGTGAAGGGCCATCACCTTGTAGAATTTTAGGCGTGTTCCTTTACTTGGTGGCTTAAGAGTTCCCCTAATGGTCCCCCACATAAGGTTGAACTTATGCAACTTATTCACAACGTCGTTGCTGGTATTAATTTATATATATATATATATATATATATATATGGGACCTTGTTTACTCATTAGCTCATTGCTTTCTCATCAACAATGAGGTGCATGTCATCTTTCGACCGTATTTTCTACTAAAGATGGGCTCCGGATCGAAACGAAACGTTTAGAGGAAATGAAGACCTAAGCAATCGACCACGGCCAAACTACCCGGCAGTGTGTATCATTAAGATCATTAAGTGATCTTAATGAATGTATTATTTCATATACTTTACTGCGTCCTAATCGGTTTCTACCAGACACCTTTTAACACCGTGTCTTTTATCAATCCAAATTGGGCTTACGCCATCGCATGTTAACGATATCAACAGAACATTCTCTTTTTTTGTTGTTTCTGTGTGTTTTGCACGCGTTCTGTACTGGAGCAGCAACTGCGAGTGAGAGGGGGAGAGTTGGGGGAGATAGGAATTGAGAATAGACAGACAGACAGAAGAGACAAACTAACGGAAAGAGTGGTCAAAAATTCACGTCGTCGGTGTTAGTTGGAAACCATTAAATAAAATAACAACAACAGATCCGTGTCGTTAAAGTGGCAGAGCACGTCGGAACATATAGGCTGTAGTATTGTACTACAGCAGCGTGTGTGCCGAATTGACACGTGCGCGCGCGCAAACACGCACACAATGGTTTTGTGTTGTTGTTGTTGTTGTTGTTGTTGTTGTGAATTATGGCAGTGTCAGTGCGCATTAATTATTGGCGCTTTGGATGACTATGCATGACAGAGAGCCAATCTCACACACACACACACACACACACACACTGTGAGGGGTAGTCGCGGTGTTGGCCAGGCGATCAGTCGGGGGGGTGGGAGGTTAGTTTTAAAACAACAACTCTCAATTACCAACGATTTCCTCCCGTTCTCTCCTGCCCCCCCCCACTTCTACTCACGAACTCCTAGTACCCATACACAAACACATACGTACGTACATACATTCACACACACCCATTACAGTAATAAATAATCCCCGACAACAACAACAACGACAATAATGATTACCGGTTGTTTGAGCGGCGGGGCAGGGATTTTCGATAATCTCAAATAGCCGAAATATTCAAATTTCACATTTTTAAGATAACTACCGAGTGGATACGATGTCGTGTGTGCGTGTATATATATGTATAAGTTAACAACACAGCGCATTATTATGGCACGTACCGGATTTATCGGTATTGGATTCACGCACGGCAACAGCAACCCCTTGTGATGCACTTTCCCACCCCACTTTCCGATATGTAGCGCTACACACACACACACACACACACACACACCTGCTCGCCCGATACGCAAAACAGCACAGCTCTCGCTCGCTCGCTTTTGGCAAATTTATTTGAACCACCGACTAAAATTGCGTTTCTCTGCTGCTCATAACGACGTTTGGATAATGTATCTGGGGTCGAGAAAAATGTCAACGCCGCGTGTTTGTTTAAGCATTAGGCCTACTCTTTCCACTGCAAGGTGACTCAAGACGACACCATGTCATTATTATTATTGGGTCCTTCAGTGTTTCGACTGGTTTGTACCCTCCCCCCATATATCCGTGGTGCGTGTGTTACGGAGTCTCTCGCATGTATATGGGACCTACAGTTTAACGCCGGATCCGAACGGCATAGTTGGGGAGGGTTTATACTAGGCAGGATACCTCTCGCTGGTTTACCATCGCCTTGAGAGGGGGAACGGTCGTATCTAAATCAGATGGTCTAGGCGGGAATCGAAGCCGCGCCGACAGCGCCACACGCAAGCCACTACGTCGCGACCGCTCCCATGTCCTTGTAAAGTAAATGCAGTTCGTATGGTAACCTATAACCCCACTGTGAGTTTACACCTATTTAAAAATTACTTTTTCATTCTGCTTTTCTTTAATTAGTTCTTTCCCAGCTTTGTATTCCGATTTCCTGAAGGCCGTCTTACCCTCTCTTTTTCTGGTTTTCCTTTAATTCTTTATATGTCGGCTTCCAACCAAACATTGTCTTCTCATCGGCTTCCAACCAAAAGTTTACGTTAATTTTTTGTTGGTGGCCATGAAGAGTTACTGTTATGATATTATGGTGCTCGTAAGTGGGACGAATTTTACTGCGTTCGCAGGTGTGGTACTGGTTGCAAGTTGGGAAGTAGTCCGTGAAACTTTCCCAACGTCATAACTCATTTTAAATACTCGTTCTTTAACAGATAACATGTTTTTTAAAATTTTGCAGAGCGTACTAATGCTAAAACAATAATATCAGTATATCACATGATTATCATCCCCAAAACAAATATTTCGACTCAAATTTCCAAATACAGGCCTTGGAAATGGCATTCTTAGTAGGAGTTAAAAGATGTTCTAAACTTGACCGTATAAGAAATGAGGCCACAAAAGAAGAGTTAAAAGTTTTTACCTTGAATGAAAAATTGAAAGATTACAATCAACGGTGGAAAGAACACTTAGAAAGAATGTCAGATTCAAGACTGGCCAAACATGTCTGGGAATACAAACCTATAGGACACAGGTGTGTGTGGGTAGACCCGTGAAGAGTTGGCTGGAGGATATTTGAAGGTGGAATAGGCAGCACCGTGCCTATGCCGTGTTGTGAAGATGATGATGAAGAAAGTACTGCATACGAATAGGTGTGGACAGGTTAGAATACGTGGCCTCTAGAAACAGAGGTCGGATCGAGAAGAGAAGTTCACATACATAGATAGGGACGATGGGTGCCTGAAGTACATTTCGTCTCCAGCAAACGCTATCCGAGAGTATTACGAATTCCTCAGGAAAAAAAGAAAGAAGTGAATATGGACAGCACTTCTGTTCTTGAAACTCTTGAAAAAGGAGTTTAAAAGGTTCAAATTATTGAACGAAATTAAGGATGAAAAAAGTTGTCACGGTCTGTGTATTTACTGAGAGAATACACCCAAAATACTGTACTTACGGGACATGAGCATGGACGTCGGCCATTATAACGTGAAAGGATGGGAGTCACAAGAATATGGGGGAAACGAGTGTAAAAGTGTTGTTCTGGATTTGAAATACTGACTTTGGGTTTATAAAATATCATCGTTCGAAGTTGTTTCACAGCATACTTAATTCCCGTCGGGCTGTGTTACATTCATTAGAATATTAGGTGTGTACATTAAAATATCTTGTATAAATTTATTTACGTGTATACATACGTAAACAATATATTATATTAAGCTATGCAAGGAGCTGAACACAATTGGAAAGTCACAAATTTCAGAAGTCGAATTTCGTAAAGAAATGTAGATCGATCCTTCACTTAGAAATTAATTAAATGGAGTCCAGGCGTACGGTTTTAATTCTGAAACCTATAAAAAGAATGATAAGAAAGGAGCCAGAGAGAGAGAGAGAGAGAGAGCGCATTAAAGATATGTCTTGTGCTTTTGTTGTCGTTCTTGTTATTATTTGTAATATTTGTATATTCCACGGCGAGAATATCAGTGCGTCTGAAACGGCCGTGAAAAGCATCAAAAGATAGCAATAAAGAAAGAAAGTAAACCTGACGATTGAAAACAATAAGCCGTATTGTCTGTCTGTCTTGTCGTCGTTAATCACGGACAAAGTGAGTGGCTCAATCGTTCGCAACAGAAGAAGAAAAAGAAGAACGTTTGCCACACCCCAAGTACTCTTAACGAAAATTGAAAAAAAAAACCTTTTGTCCGTCACTGAAAATAGGAAGGAAAAAATAAATACCAGCCTCATCATCCCCCATCCCCCATCCCCATCATCCTGTGTCGATATTGGATTTCGTATAAATATGGGAAAAAGTTTTTCACATTCAGAAGGCAGTGCGCAAAGAAGGGCGTCTTGTTTGAAAAATTGTAAATGCGTTGTGCAATTAATTTACAATGGTATTTAGCATGTGATCCAGCCCAATTTGATATTGGAGGAAGACGTGGGGAAGATTTCATATACAGAGGAATACAAGTAGGCCTATTTAGGGGTAAAAATTACGCCCAGTGGGAAGCAAGACAAAGAAATACAATTCAGTATATCTTGTGGGATAAGCAAATTACAGCAGAAACTAAAACTAAAATATTTAAAACCATTGTTAGAAGTATCGTGACTTACGGCTCAGAAGTTTGAACTACTAATAAACACACAGGAACAAAATTAATGACAGCAGAGATGGACTTTTGGAGACGTTTGGCAAGAGTATCCAGACGTGAGAAAATTAGAAATGAAGTCATTAAAGAGAGAATGAATGTAAAAATTCAATTGTTGATTTTATTAAAAAAAAAATACAATGGTATGGACACACGAAAAGAATGGCACAGGAAAGATTGCCAAGGAGAGTTATGGAATGGACCTCATCAGGAAGAAGGAACAGAGGAAGACCACCTATCACCTAGATAGAAGAAATTCAAACTAAATTGAGGGAACGGGAAATTGAAGAAGATCTTTGGATGGACAAGCAGCAGTGGAAGATGAGAATTCAATCACTTCTGTAATCTTTAGTTCCAGAAAATGTGTAAACATTGTACAGCCATAAAAATAAAATTCAGCGCAAACTGTTGTGCAAATAAAACATCGCTTTCACAGATAATCTCAAAATATACCGTTTCTATTTGATCGTACTATTGTTTCCTATTCAAAAACAGTTGGACTCAGATCGACGTGTCAACAGGGTTCACAAAAGCACAGGGGACTCTTGATCTAAATTTACAAGTCTGTCTCTCCTCAAATTAAGTCACCTTAAACTGTGTACAATACGAAAGTGCAAGGAAGATCAGGAATTGAAACCGTGGACCACCGGAAAAATTCTGACAGTGCTGCCATCCCGGTTTATCAGGCCCATTGTTGTTACTTTTTGTAACCAACCTGCATATAGTGAAAACTGGAGCTCATTTTTTCTCCCCTTTTTCACATCAGTTTCACTCACAGAAATTGCCAGATTAATTTATGTTCCGCACCAGGCACAAGTAGGCCTAGTTAAAATTAAAAACAAAAAAAGATATTACAGTTGGGCTGAACTTCAGTGTGTGCTTAATGTTTTTTTAGTTGATCATGTGTTTTCTGACAACTGATAAAATAAATAAAATAAATCTAGAGGACCTATTAGTAACAATAGAACCTATTACGATCTGTCATCGCCCTTTGCTTCACTGTCCCCAAGTCCTTAAGTTACTTCACCAAAACATACTACACACACACACACACACACAAAATCGACAATATTTATAATTAAATTAGAGCCTCTCTTAAACCGTTACAGATATCAATATGAGTTCCTGTTCTTTGTTATTTTCCAATTGGTTGGCGGCATATGCGTTCAGTGAGGTTTGTTCATATTCTACAAATAAAAAGTTTGTTTAATAAAACGTATTTCCACATAAATATTATTTTTTATAAACATGTCAAATTTATAGTCTGATGTTTATTGTTTTTCTATACTTTTGTGACTTGAAATATTTATTTCTCACTGTTGAGTCTTTGTACTCATTTAAGTATAGGCTAGAATATAAAAGAAAGACAGCCAAAATTTCTGTGATTCCCCTCGGTTAATGGAGGCTATTCCGTATGATGTGTATCATGTATTATGTGTAGTGTTTACGTAAGTTTGTAGAATTTAGTTAAGTGAAAGTAGATCACGTACGTTACTAATAGATTAGACATAATTCGCGACGTATTGCTTGCAGCTCTTAAACGTGAATTCACCCTCGTAGTAACAGTTACACGGATCAAAAATATTGGCCTCAGACCAGCGTTCAACAGGCACTGCAAATGTTATGAGAGAATTTTCTTTACCGACATATTCTGAAAGACGTTCGTTGATTCGGATTAAATGTACATACGAGAATTAGTCATAGAAAAAGTTCATAAAAAAATCTGTCTTTTGCTTGAGTGTTGCGACGTTGTTATAGTTGCCAAATTACTATACTTCAAAAAATGGTAAATACAAATTTAATTCTGATTCAAGTAAGAAGAATTTACGTGTAGATACTTCTAGCAGAACTGTTGCAAAATGGTTTTCATTTTTAAAAACAAATTATTTTATGAGGAATAGGCAGCTGAAGTGCACATTGCCTTTCTAATCCCTCACGGTCAACCCTGTCTCTTTTAAATCACCTGGAATGTACAAATCTATGCTATTAATAATTCAAGACAAAAATATATTTTTCTCTGTAGGATCCGACAGACCTATCCGGTCAATATACCTTCGGATAATCGTCATTTTAAAAATTAATATTGGCTAATGTGCCTGTATAACTCACATAGCAATGAGACAAACAAAGCAATGTTGAATATACTTTGTCTATATGGGAACAGTTGGAAAACCTGTTGCCATCCATATTACATAACATCGCATTAAATCTATTGGTTCCGTCATGGGCGGCTCTAGTAGAAGGCCGGAATATTAAACGTGGCAACGTTGCGTCTGAGGCCTATAAGCATAGTGTAACAGAATAGCTAAAGTAAATATGTTATATTTTGATTCAATTTCATAGCATTACTAAAATCATGAGTAGGCCTATAGCTAAATCTAAATTATAGGTCTGTGCGCACTTAGTACTATGGCCTACGTTTAAGTTGAAGAAATTAGTGAATTAGTGTTAGGCGTAATGAATTCATTTTGTTCTAATTATTGAATTCGTATCATATAAATGAGTTAATTATTATATTTTTAAAATAATATAACAGTATTTTACATAATAAACTTTTAATTTACAAAAAACAAAGAATTATAAAACTGCTGTTAACCGGCAATAAAAAATGACGCGATTTGATTATTGAAATACAATTAAGAGATCGTCTAGTCGGCCTCAAATATCAGCTTGTTCCAGTGTTCCCACGTTTAATGTTCCGGCCTTCTACTAGAGCCGGCCATGGCCCTGTCATAGTAGACCGGGAGACAAAACTAGTAATTGACACCGTGACCACCACTATAAATAAGAGTATAAACAGCAAGCTGTACGTCGTCGCGATTCGATTGTGTGTTGTGAAAGCTTTGGGGGCGGCCGCGGGTTCGCGGTGGTGGGTGGTAAGCTTCTTGCGTTTACCTTGTGTGTTTTCTTTTCTTTTGCTGACGTTGTTTCTGCGGGCCCGTATATAGCGAAGCGAAGGACGGCCAACCATCCGTGTCCGGTGTGCGGCAAACACTACGTCAACGAAGGAAGCCTGAGGAAACATCTGGCCTGTCATCCGGAGACCGCTCAGCTGGCTTCCTCGCTCAGGATGTGGCCCTGTTCCGTCTGCCAGGCCGTGTTCACACACGAATCAGGTAACAAAACCATGACCTCAACTTATCGTTTAGTATTAACGTCAACAATATTTTTTATAAACAAGAGTTTGAAACGTTTTTGTAGTCATGTGTATCTGTAAGTGCCGTGGGTAAATAAAAGTTACTAATTTAAAACGACGGTACTTTTAGTACTCGTAATTGATTAATAATACATTATGTAAATACGGGGTGTTGCAGGAAGTTTCTGCCGTTCTTAATAGGCTGTCATTAAAATAACAACAAAAATTAATATATAAACAATGATTTCTACTTATAGTCAATAAAATTTGTACTTTTGCTGTAAAAATGCAAATCGAAATGCCAGTTTTATCTCCTTTTAACTATTTTTCTATAATGTTATGTATGCCGAATTGTTGAAAATTAAATTCTATGCCAAATATTGAGAGAAACTGATTCACTTCAACAATGGCTGTTTTACAAAAAAAAAAAAAACGTAAAAGTTTCAAAGTTTCAATTCCTGGTAACGTTTTACAAATTTTCGTGAAGTGTGTTCAATTTGTATCGGGACCAGCTTATTGAAATTCTGTAGGCGAAATTCTCTCTGAAATTGTCGATTCTGTATCCTTAATTTGATCCACATAGATGCGGTATCACGTTATTTTATTTTTTGGAGAGAAAAATTAAAGTCCAGTTTTACACTGTTGCCGATCGTGAGCCAGAAGACTCGACAGCAATGCTATCCGAGAGAGGATAAAGGTATTCCATTTACGTTAGTTACCCTGTGAACTCTCACATTCGAAAAGTGTTATTTTCAATACTATTTAAATTATAAGCGTAGAAAATTTTCAAGATCCATATAGTCGATGCAAATTGTTTACAGAGTTATGTGAAATAGGTTGTTGTATTCATTTTGGTATAGTCAAGCGACCCAAATCCGTCAACCTCTAATCGTCGCTGTGGCCCCAAATTACTGTTAGTTACAATTTTAAATTTCGATCCTCACTGGATCGTTTGGTTGACGACAAGTCTCAGTTCCACAACGATATAATTTAAATGGCTTTTGTTAATAGTAATGATGATCATCATCATCACCACCACTCCAAAGACTAGGCCTTAGACCTGTTCCGAAACCCATCTCCTCCTCGGTCTACCGACATCTCTCTTCCCAGTAGGGTGATAACTCAAGGCAGCCGCAGGTAGACCATCCGATTTCCGAGGCTCGTATGAGTTCTGTAAGTACATATACTTTTACTTAAGCAAGTTACTGGCCTCCTGTAAAACCCCCAGCCTGGAGGACCAGGAACTTTGATTTCGGGCTCCCCCACCCCTTTTTCGGGGTGCTTTCACCTCAGCTCTCTCTGCGCGATCCCAGTAGACTAACTTAGCCCATGTGTGCAGCCGTTGGCCTACTGTAGGTTCCTCCGCCTCCACACTAGATGCACACCCTGCTGTCGATGCCCCCAGGATACCCCCAGGCTGCCCTGACAGAACCCCCGTCTCTCGTTTGCTTACCGATCCACTCCGCCGAAGGGTTGTTAATAGTAATGATACGGTCTTTAATATATACCGTTGGTCACAAATCAGGTTATGGCAGATGTGTTGTAAATACTAACAATAATAACACAAATAACACTTAGTTGATGTTAAAAAATGAATCAGTTTGTTTTATTTAGACTATTGTCTATGTATGGCAGGTTTACTATCGCACATGGAGCACATGAGGATGGATCCCAAACATCAGTTCGCGGCGCAGTACGTGCTGAGTCGTGCCGCGGCCGAGCGTCGGGAACGAGAGAGTCTGCTGGCGGCGGCAGCGGCTGCCGGAGGAGGCGCAGGCCTAGCGTTGGGTCTGGGCGGAGGTCAGAGTTCGATGTGTGCCAGCCCGTCAGCGCAGTCGGACAGCTCGAGCAATGGCGGCGGCGAAGGCCGGCTCTCTAGTACCGGGTCCGAACCGGGTGCCTCTTCTCTCCTCTTGCACAACAACAATAACAACAACACTACGGCCACGGCAAAGTTGGCAGAACTGATGGCAGGCAGATCAGGTGAGCGTCACAACTAGATCGCTATACTCTCTTTCTGTAATTTGTAATTAAAACTTCCGTCCCTTGTACGTAGGTAAAGGTTTCATAAAACCGAAATCAGTTGTAGGAAACTATAGTTTGTAGTTTACAAATGGAAGAGTTTTTCAATTCTTCTGACCTTCCAAAGAAAACCACCAATCTTTTTTGTTACAGTTTTTTCAACATAAGTGGCTTCAATACTCCAGCTATTCCATCCAAGTATTCTTTCTAAAATTTCAGTTCTACCAACAATTCGTTCGGCTTGATTTCTACTGTCCTTCCAACAAAGCCTCGTTTTCATTATTACTGCTATTCCAAGAAAGCACAGCGTCTATTATTGCTGTTCTTCCAACAACGCGTTCCAACAAAACCTTGGTTGCATTACTAGTGCTATTCCAAGTAAGCACTGCGTCTATTATTGCTGTTCTTCCAACAATGCGTTCCAACAAATTTTTGGCTTCATTACTAATGTTATTGCAAGCAAGCACAGCGTCTATTATTGCTGATCTACCAACAATTCGTTCCAACACATTGTTAGCTTTATTACTAGTGCTATTACAAGCAAGCACATCGTCTATTATTGCTGATCTACCAACAATTCGTTCCAACACAGTTTTTGCTTCATTACTAGTGCTATTCCAAGCATGCACACCATCTGGTATTGCTGTTCTGTTAACAGTTTGCTCCAACAAAGCCTAGGTTTTCATTACTGCTGATATTCCAAGCATGCGCAGCATTTATTATTGCTGTTCTATCAACAGTTTGTTCCAACAAAGCCTTGGTTTCATTACTAGTGCTATTCCAAGCAAGCACGGCCTCTATTGTTGCTGTTCTACCAACAATGCGTTCCAACAAAATTTTGGCTTCTTTACTAGTGCTATTCCAAGTAAGCACTGCGTCTATTATTGCTGTTCTTCCAACAACGCGTTCCAACAAAGCCTTGGTTTCATTACTAGTGCTATTCCAAGTAAGCACTGCGTCTATTATTGCTGTTCTACCAACAATTCGTTCCAACACAGTTTTTGATTCATTACTGCTGGTATTTCAAGCAAGCACAGCCTCTATTATTGCTGTTCTACCAACAATTTGTTCCAACAAAGCCTTGGTTTCATTACTAGTGCTATTCCAAGCAAGCACGGCCTCTATTGTTGCTGTTCTACCAACAGTGTGTTTCAACAAAGCCTTGGTTTCATTACTAGTGCTATTCCAAGCAAGGACGGCCTGTATTATTGCTGTTCTTCAATGAAGCATTTCTACTGTTCTTGATTTTATTTTACTGTCCTTCCAAAGAAAGCGCTGTTTTCGTTAATACTATTCTCACAAGAAAATATTTTCTTCATTTCTGTTGTTCTTCTAATTAGGCACTGCCTTCATTATCGTTGTCATTCTAAAAAAGCAGTGGCTTCATTATTACTGTCATTCCAACAAAGTATTGCTTACGATACCACTGTTCTTCCGACAAAAAAATGACTTCTGTTACGTTGATATATAGGCAGTAAGTCTTTTAATTCACTTCCATAATCATCATTTGTAGTATATCTGTCAAACATATCCAGAAACGTTTTGATAGAGTACTTAATTGATATAATTACTCTACAGAGTAACTGTAAATATAGTAAATGTAATTGCAATAAAATAACAAAGCACCTGTTGTGTAAAATCAATTCATTTATACGAAACAAAGCCTATACAATACGTTTGTAGCCTTCATACTAATAATACACAGCAGAACATACTTGTGTAACCTATAAGTTAATTACCACGTTAATAATATTGTTAATGTTAGAATTATTATTATTATTACTAATATTATTGTTACTACCACCACTACTACTACTACTGCTCTACTACTACTACTACTACTACTACTACTACTACTACTACCTAACTACTATCACTATTACTATTATAAAATTATTATTTATTAGTATTGTAAGGAGTTGCCAGTTTCTACTCAATATTAAAGGCAATAATTTTGTAAGGTTTCTATTTAGGTGGGAGCAATGGCCACCACTACTTGAACCAAGCGAGTCAGCAGTACAACGCTGAGGAACTGCAGCGCGCGGCGTCAGCGCTGATCGCCCAGCAGCAGCAGCAGCAGCATCAGCAGCAGCAGAATCAGGGTGCAGGAGTCGGAGTGTCGGGAGCAGACTCGCCCAGTGCTGCGGCTCAGGCGGCGGTACAAGCGGCAGCGGCCAACCTTGCGGCAGCCATGAGGATGTCGTCGTCCAACGCTGTCCAGCAGAATCAGCAGGTCTCAGTACACAGGTCAGCACTGCCGCACTTCTATTGTTTATAATACCAATCACTTGCATCCCACATACACACACTGGTTTATTTAGTAAGATTATGAGAGCCTCAGACCAAAACTTCCAACAGTGCTATATATGCACTAAACAAATTTTTCTCTAACCTTGATTCCTTCCTGTACAAGCTCAACTGAAAATATTCACAAACTGCAAAACAACACACTTGCCTACAATCCATAGCCACCTCCATCAACAGAACTACCCGCAGACCTTTCTTCCTCATAAACCGTCTTCTACCATAGCTGATGGACCTCCTCCCAGAACTCCTCACCACCAGCATAAAAGAAATAGGAACACAATAATTTAAATTTCCCTAACTTCTTACCAAATCTTAGCCCTCTTCTTTGTGTCCCCTGCATACCTTGACGCCTCTCTGTCACCTCCTTCCAGCTTTGGCGACCTGCGCTACTTGTCCCTGTCTTGGCCCTCATATACAAACTAAGATTAATGGCACTTCCATCAGCCACTTCCTTTATCTATATGGCTACAAACTACATCTACACACAAATACACACACACACACACAAACACACACACACGCACTACTCTACCTTCAATGTGCCTCCACCTTCTTCACTTCCGGCCTGCGCTGGCATGCGTCTCCTCACATCCTACCATCCGGCTGAAGGGGGCTTGCCCCAGATAGGCCCGAGGCTTGTCCTTCTGCAAAAATCTCAAACATCACGAGAAAAGTCTCAGACATCCACTTTTTCATACAGAAAAACATGTGATTTCCATTTTCCTACAGTACTCCAGTAATGTATGAATGCAGTTATTTTATATTTAACCATTGTAGACGTGCTCATTTTTTAGATATATTTTAAGGCAAATGCTTCGTCCTCAGTCATTTCCATCTTTTTTTTTTGTAACGTAGTTAAAAACACAAGTTATAAAACAATTTTCTTGTATGTTAAAGTCACATAATAATTACACAAAAACATTGTTTCTTTTTTCCTTTTCCACTGTCAGATCTGTGCATAGAGTCACAGTATGTCATAGAATGCTGTAAATGCATATAACACACAAGTGAACAAGAAAACAAAAGTTGTCTGGTGCCCTTTTTAATACAGGCATTATAATTTATAACTTATAGGTTATCCTATTAGTCTCAGTAAAGCATTTGATATAAAGCATATTCATTATATTTATAGTTTTGGAATTTTGTTTTGTACTGTTGTCTACTGATATTCGCAAAGTCACTTAGGGTTTTCTTTCTGTTGAATTTAGTAAGTTTTTCTCTATTTTTGTTTGTTTGTTTCTTGAATCTTTATTCTTGTTTTGTACTGGCAAAAGTGGATTTAGGCTCCCTTTTCCTAGTTGACACATACTTTTCTTCATTATTTATTTGGCACTGGACCTTACAATCTATTGTGCTGTCCTTGGTCCTACCATTTATTATTTGGTCTTGCAATATCACCTATTCCTTACAGATTATAAACCAATACTGGTAACTGATTTACTATTCAGTCCTCATAAGTCCTAATCTTGTGCTCACATTGATTTGTGTGTGTGTGTGTGTGTGTGTGTGTGTGTGTTGAATGTGTGTGTATATATATATATATTTATACATTATATTTACATTGATTTCACCTGAGTTCAAAATGTTTTAAACAAAAATTTAACTTGTACGTAATTGTATGATGTAGGTCATAAATTACTACACATATCTAATTCATAAATTACAATATTTACATTCTCAGAAATGTACATAAAACATTTCTTAGGATATTGTGAATTCACATGTTCGTGTGTTGATAGCGCACCATTTTAGTTCTTATTTAAAATGAAAGGTAACTAAACAATTATGGTGGGGTAAACTGATAACTATGGCAAGAAATTATACTAATCATATTTATAAAAGAGAAAACTAGTCTTTGATCTCTATACTTCATGATTTTAAGCATGTCACCCCATTTTTGAAAACAGAATGTTCTCTTTAAAAAGTTCTTTATTTTTTCATGGTATTTTATAAATATAAACGTAGTATCTATAAATTGAAGTAATGTACATAATGTTACTTGTCCTAACAGCAATGGGCCTGTAAATACAAGTTCGGCAGAGAGCATGACATCTGCTGTGCAACTAATGAATGCTGCAGCTGCAGTACGGGCATCTATGTCATCCATGGTTGTTGACGCATCAATGAACCATCATCAGGGAAGTCATCAGACAGGTCTACAGCAACCGCAGTCATCACCGTCTCCGACACTGAGAATGCAGGAGGCCATACTAAGGTATGCTCGAGATGAACAATACAGGTAATTTATTGTTTTGTACTTCTCAGTTAATATTTAAGTAATTTTCCAGGTCAAAATGTCTACACAAAATACAGCGAAACCTTGATATATCACTCGCTAGTGGCCTGCACGATATTTAGTCATCCTAAATGAGAATGTACTGTAAGGGAAATTTTATGAATGCACAAAAATAAAAATGACCAGTAAAAAATAAATCTATCTTAACAATATTTGTATTATATGTACGCTTTTGTGTCATGACTAGTATAGAAACATACATAGAAGATTCTTGTGCATAGTTTCAATGAAACCAGAAAAACTTGATAAATTCTCTGTTTAATTCAGTTATTCCATGACCTCTTGACATGAAAACAAAACCAACAGTCATTATATCAATTTTTAATTGGTAATGAATAATGGAAGACATTTGGGTCAGTTAATTATCAAGATAACCATTACGGTACATTCTATATAGGTAAAGGTTTCCAAAAAACTGATACTGGTGTTAGATTTCCTACCACTAAATATTAAACACCAAAAAACAAAAAAGAAATTGAACAAAGATAAAATGAAAGTGTCAAATGTGATACTAGACGATAATTACAGAAGAGATCCATACCAAAACCAGTTAACTCCTTCCTCCACAACTACTCATTAACAAATTCCTGCATCTAACTTTTGCTTTATCGTCATATCTTTCACGTTCTTCAAAAACAATGTCTTGTGATCAGTACCTGGTCATTATATAATATAAGCCACACTTGAATACTACATTTACTGTTTCATTACACATACTATATATACGGTTTCCATCATCTTCTTAAATTGAATACAATGTCTTCAATACTCTTTACTTAAACACGAAGAAATGGTAGTGGAAAAAAGAAGCATATGAAGAAAAAGGATGGAGAAGAGATTGGAAAATGCAAACAAAGGGGATAAACAGCATTACATTAATATTAAGTACAAAAATTTCTATTAATGAAACAAAAATTGAATCCATCTAGTTGCTGTCATTGCACTATGTGCTATTATTGTCTTGCCTCCTAATTTTTACAAAAATATGATCTTAAATATGAGAAATTCTTGTAAGTTAAAGTGTTATATTGAAGTGTCGCTGTATTCTGTTGACAATGAGAACCAATTCTGTGTACAAAGTATTCTGAAAAAGGTAAACAGCATGCTGTGTTTTTGGAGAGCAAGTTCAGATTCTAAATTACAAAAGTTAGACACTACAGTATTTGTTTATATAAAGGCTATCACTGCCAGAGTCAATATTTTGCTAACATTATTATCTTCCAGGCTGTTGGGCCATAGTTGAGTGCTTAAATTTTCATCTCTAAACATTTCTGTCACGCCTTCAGTAGAGACAAAAAGAAAGAAAATGTTCACAAGGATGGACGGATGAACACACTTCACTGTTGAAGCCCGTCATGCTAGTGAACATTTTCTTTCTTTTTGTCTCTACTGAAGATGTCCACCAGAGGTGTGGTTGAAACGTTTAGAGATGAAAATTTAAACAATTGACTACAGCCCAGCAGCCTGGAATATAATTATTTTAGTTGTTTATAATTAGTTATGGTTGGTAATAATTTCTAGTATTTTGTGAGTGTTTCCCGTTCTGATGACATGGTTAGTTTCTTTCTAAAAGTATTTAGAAAACATTTAAGATATTTTTAAAACTCTTTCATTGGGTGTTAGTTAAATGTGGTAAACATGTTTTGATGCTTTTTAGAAATTTCTCCTGTCTCAATACCATCAGCCTCCTATAAGTTTTCATGCCATCTCTTCTTAAGTCCCCCTACTTTTTCTAGACAGCTTATTATCTCTTGCAATCTTCACTACTAATCTGTTCTGATCCATCCTGGTTATGTGACAATTCCACGTATATGTTCTTCTTTCCATTGTCCATTTTTAATTTTCCGTTACTGCCAGCAAATGGATTTGCTCTCAAATAAGGCTCTTTGTTACTAAGTAGATTAATTGTTCTTCTTCAGTTGAGTACTATCTTAAATTCCGTTGATAATGCAGAATGTTATTCTCCTAGTAGCACTGTGATAAGCGATGAGTACAAAGCTTCCCAGAACATAAGAAAACATTTTGTGCATGAAACAGCAAATCATGAACTTTGTTGATCCTCATACTCTTGCATAAACAAACTGTTGAAAGTATGTGGGTGAAGGTAAAGAACAAGAAAACAAGAAGGAGAAGCAATGGGAACACAGTATTATGGTAGAACATTTGTTTTGTAAATATATGGTGGTGTAAGACACATTATGGCGCAAACTTGTTATAGCAAATTTTATAAGATATTGCCTTGTTCATGCCACCACAGAAGTGAATACAGTTTCCTTTTATAAGATATTGCCTTGTTCATGCCACCACAGAAGTGAATACAGTTTCCTTTTATAAGATATTGCCTTGTTCATGCCACCACAGAAGTGAATACAGTTTCCTTTTATAAGATATTGCCTTGTTCATGCCACCACAGAAGTGAATACAGTTTCCTTTTATAAGATATTGCCTTGTTCATGCCACCACAGAAGTGAATACAGTTTCCTTTTATAAGATATTGCCTTGTTCATGCCACCACAGAAGTGAATACAGTTTCCTTTTATAAGATATTGCCTTGTTCATGCCACCACAGAAGTGAATACAGTTTCCTTTTATAAGATATTGCCTTGTTCATGCCACCACAGAAGTGAATACAGTTTCCTTTTATAAGATATTGCCTTGTTCATGCCACCACAGAAGTGAATACAGTTTCCTTTTATAAGATATTGCCTTGTTCATGCCACCACAGAAGTGAATACAGTTTCCTTTTATAAGATATTGCCTTGTTCATGCCACCACAGAAGTGAATACAGTTTCCTTTTATAAGATATTGCCTTGTTCATGCCACCACAGAAGTGAATACAGTTTCCTTTTATAAGATATTGCCTTGTTCATGCCACCACAGAAGTGAATACAGTTTCCTTTTATAAGATATTGCCTTGTTCATGCCACCACAGAAGTGAATACAGTTTCCTTTTATAAGATATTGCCTTGTTCATGCCACCACAGAAGTGAATACAGTTTCCTTTTATAAGATATTGCCTTGTTCATGCCACCACAGAAGTGAATACAGTTTCCTTTTATAAGATATTGCCTTGTTCATGCCACCACAGAAGTGAATACAGTTTCCTTTTATAAGATATTGCCTTGTTCATGCCACCACAGAAGTGAATACAGTTTCCTTTTATAAGATATTGCCTTGTTCATGCCACCACAGAAGTGAATACAGTTTCCTTTTATAAGATATTGCCTTGTTCATGCCACCACAGAAGTGAATACAGTTTCCTTTTATAAGATATTGCCTTGTTCATGCCACCACAGAAGTGAATACAGTTTCCTTTTATAAGATATTGCCTTGTTCATGCCACCACAGAAGTGAATACAGTTTCCTTTTATAAGATATTGCCTTGTTCATGCCACCACAGAGTGAATACAGTTTCCTTTTATAAGATATTGCCTTGTTCATGCCACCACAGAAGTGAATACAGTTTCCTTTTATAAGATATTGCCTTGTTCATGCCACCACAGAAGTGAATACAGTTTCCTTTTATAAGATATTGCCTTGTTCATGCCACCACAGAAGTGAATACAGTTTCCTTTTATAAGATATTGCCTTGTTCATGCCACCACAGAAGTGAATACAGTTTCCTTTTATAAGATATTGCCTTGTTCATGCCACCACAGAAGTGAATACAGTTTCCTTTTATAAGATATTGCCTTGTTCATGCCACCACAGAAGTGAATACAGTTTCCTTTTATAAGATATTGCCTTGTTCATGCCACCACAGAAGTGAATACAGTTTCCTTTTATAAGATATTGCCTTGTTCATGCCACCACAGAAGTGAATACAGTTTCCTTTTATAAGATATTGCCTTGTTCATGCCACCACAGAAGTGAATACAGTTTCCTTTTATAAGATATTGCCTTGTTCATGCCACCACAGAAGTGAATACAGTTTCCTTTTATAAGATATTGCCTTGTTCATGCCACCACAGAAGTGAATACAGTTTCCTTTTATAAGATATTGCCTTGTTCATGCCACCACAGAAGTGAATACAGTTTCCTTTTATAAGATATTGCCTTGTTCATGCCACCACAGAAGTGAATACAGTTTCCTTTTATAAGATATTGCCTTGTTCATGCCACCACAGAAGTGAATACAGTTTCCTTTTATAAGATATTGCCTTGTTCATGCCACCACAGAAGTGAATACAGTTTCCTTTTATAAGATATTGCCTTGTTCATGCCACCACAGAAGTGAATACAGTTTCCTTTTATACATTTACTGTATACATTTATTGTTTTATTTCATTTGGTCATTAAAAAGGTTAATTTTAAAACGTTTGATTATTTGATTACAGAATTTATATTTTACCAAAATATCAGTTGTTGGCAGATAACATAAAGGATCCGTCCGTTCTATTATCCTCGATATTCCTTAAATCTCCCTCTTATGTTGTCTATTGTATTTTTTCTCATCTCCTTTCCGTGCATTTCTTCTTAGGATTCACACTTCTGTAATCTGCAACTATATTTTTGTTGTAGATGTTTCTGACCGAGCCTCTTTGCCATATGTCAACATAGGCCTGTCTTATTATGCTCTTATAACTAACTTCTAGCTTTGTTGTCTTTTGTAAATATTTATTTTTCCATGCCAGGTCATCCGTGCAACTGGCTCACTCTGTTAGTTATCATGACGTGTGTATTCACTTCTCTTTCTAGATGTCCAGAGCTAAGTTATCAATTCACATAAATAATTGATTTTGTTTGTTCAATTATTACATTGTTCACCAGTTTTATGTCTCATACAAGTTCCACTGCAATCATAATTGTTTTAGTTTTTGTTATTGAACTTTTCGTATTGAAACCTACACATACATTATTGAATTCAAACAATTAACTTTGTAAATCATCTTATTTTTCAGTATTATAACAGCATCAGCAACATATGATGGTAATCGTACTTTTGTCTAACATGTATTTCTTCGTGTTTTCTAATGGCTTTTATTATTCAACCATAATTACATTCAAAAGTAAAAGACTTGATGAGTGCCCCTGTTATACATCCTTTGCGAATGTGATATTTGTAATTTGGGGCAATTCTCCATTTCATTTAACTTTTATTTCAGATCTCATATATATGTGCCCTTAATAACATATTAGCAACAAAGACATTTTCCTTGCATTAAGTATTCTAATGATATCCTGCAGTCTTATGCAGTCAAGTGCTTTCTGCAGATCAGTAAAACATGTATAAGCAGTCTGTTGTATTCAAGTGCTTTCTAATATTTAAGATTTGACAAATCATAAAGATTAGAATAGAACTTCTTCTTCTCCTCCTCTTCAAGGATTAGGTTATATAAACCTGTTCTGGCACCCATCTCATTCTCAGATGACCCACGTCTCTTCTACCAACAGCTTTATAGTTCAGTGCTGCTTTCGAGGAATAGATTTTATAGAATACAGTTTTTCATTTCTGTAGTGCATACAAACAATACAATAAAAAGTGAAAATCATTTCCAATTATTTCATACATGTACTAATTGTATAAGTAGATGATCTGCAATTTCTGAAACCATATTGCTCTTCCTCTAGATGCATGAAATTTGAAATCTTCTGTGTTACTATTTTTATTGTATCCTGGTTCCTATTCGTGCACAGTTCAATGTTTCCCATTCACTCTTTTTCTGTCTTCTTGTTATGTCCATGAGGCCTTGTCCATAGAACTGACAACTCCCTCCAGCTTGATACGTGGCCTAGTGTAATAACAAACATTTCATTGGAACAAATTTTCTTACCAGAATGTTAAGAGTGGTGGATTTAGATAAAGAAGAAGTCAGATTTCATATTAAGTCAGTATTAGGAAAAATGTGGTGTTATATTTGTGAAGGTTAACATTCTGTTTTCATTAACCGTTGAGTCATATTCTTATGGACACAACTACTTCAGTTTATCTTTAAAAATCAGTACATTTTAAAAACCTAATGCAAGTGTTATTAATACTCTGAAATAGTTCATTTATCTTGAGTGAGGTGTTCTTTACCATCTGTCTTAGCCCGCAGACAATCTGCTCTTTGATCTTTGTCCTGAGCAAAATAGTCATGAAACTCCATGCGCATGATTTTTCTTTTTCTTGTTCAGTGTCCATTCTTAAGTCATGTATATTTGATGTCTCCTGTATTCCTGTAATCTAGTTATTTACAGATTTTCTCTCAGTTACATGTAACCTACACTTTAATGTCAGATCTTGTCCCAAATGAACAAGTTATCACTAGACAAAGATGTCACTTATCGGTTTATCATCACCACCATGCATAGAGACAGTGACAATATAAAGTTAGACAAATGTACGGTATGCAATTGTGGGTTTAGAAATGAATATCTTTAATCTGTTATTAATATTTTCATTCCTGTACTTTCATAGTGTAAAGTATATCCTCAATATCACCTCATCTTTCCATTTTTCTATTTGTCTCTTAGTAAATTGCAGTTCATTTTCTGATATGCTGAGCTTTATGGAAGTATTGAGCCATAGGAACTTAATAAAATTCACTAAATTTCCTTTGTGAACTACATCATGATAGTAATAGATAAAAGCATAAGGTCAGTAATTATCAACCTGTCGTGATTATTATTAGCTTACAAAACCAGAGCTGAGGAGTTGCTTATGGTTATCACTGGGATAAAAGATGACATCTTTCATTAATAGTTGAGATGGTTTTAGATTTTTGACAATTTCTTTAAGTAAACATAATCTCATTTTAAATTTAATGCAAACTTTCTTGTTAAAGATATGTCACTCAGTCCTTTATAAACACATTCAGAATATACATATTTCATATCTTATTCTGTAGTCTGTATATAAGCTAGTTAGCAGTGGCGTGCGGTGAAGGGAAGCAAGTGAAGCACTGCTTCAGTTATGATTGGCGACACACTAACTGCAGTTATTTAAAGTAAATGTTATAATTTAATTGAATTTAATTTTAAGTAACTAAAATAAAAATGCACTGGAATTTTCTACATGACTGCGAAAATTGTTTAAGTAGACTGATTTCACACGCTAGCTTGGGTTGAGTTGGACTGCATCGTGTTGATATCGCTTGTGCTTTACATTATTTAGTACCTACCACATTTAAACCATATGTGTTTCCGTTTTTAACATTTGAAGTTATAATTATACCTTATTAAATAGTGCGTCTTATATTTTATTTACATTGTATTTAAACGATACGCATTATATTTGAAATTATAGTTATATATTTTAGAATAGTTTCAATGTTGGTTTAATATATTTTCTACAGTGTCGGTTTGTATAATAAAAAAACATTTTAGCAAAACCTTTTTCTTCGCGGTCATTCAACGAAAAAACTGAAATGATAAAACCCTGATTCTTTTAAACTTAACCCAGCTATCTGGAAAGTTTACTAAGCATTTCTAGTCTAGTATATACAGCAAATGTGAGTGGTTGGCTGGTAGTGGTGAACTAAATGCACTATTGTTTGTTGTTTGGAAAGGACAGGAACACTAGCTGGGCCAAGACTGGATTCAAACATTTAGGAAACCTAGTTGAATTTATTCCCAGCCATAAAATTACTGTGAATCATCTTCCTTCATCATTGTGTATTACTGCTTCCGGTCAGAGTAGAATAGAAACTCCGTTAGATGACCAACTTAAATCGGAGATATCCACGCTGGTTAAATCTAGTCGACGAAACCAGAGATATTTCAAATAAACCATAGTGATCTATAGTTTTGCATTATTCATATAATGGAGAAGTAAAAGAGAGATCTTTAGGATCCAATGACATAAGTTGTGATCGACATGCCCAGGCTATTGCAACGCTCATTCGTCAGTTTCCTGACTGAATTTGAATGCAGTGAAAAACTAGTTGTTCAAGTCTACGATAGGGCGGCAACAATGGGGAAATTTTAGTTGGAGTAGAGACCATAATTAAAAGAACTAATCTACAAGCTCTCTTTGTCCATTGATATGCTCATGTTTTAAACCTTGTTGTGTCTCAAAGTGTTAGGCAAATACCCGAGTGCAAAATATTTTGTAACATAGTGGTATTGCAGCCATTTTTCAAGATCTCCGAAACGGACTTAATTTTTGTATGAGTTTGTGCAGCGATGACCTTCTAGACTTGTAGTCTAGTCTCTAGACTAGTAATTATTCCTCTAGACTTGTAAATACCATGTACAGGAACAGCCGTCAATTGTGTGACTATTTAATGCCACGTTAGATCACCTTGAAGAGATCGAGTCTGATATTTTAGCTCCCATTAGTGAATTTTCGTCAGTGTTAGAGACAAAATACTTTCGATAAAATATTTTCATACACAGATGACAGACTCAAGCCAGTGACGTTTTGTACTGCCGAAAGAAAGTTGCAGAAACTAGACAAAGTATAGCAGTATTCCGTGATGACTTTGAAGGCGTTTTTCAGCAAACTCTATCTGTAGGAGGGGAGCCATCACAGAGAAGGAATGCGAACTACAAGCGTATTTATTGTGAGCGTTTGATAACATTGACAATCACTTGTATACATGGTTTGAAGATTATCCTTTTTAAAGCCTTTTGGAAACATTTGGCAAATTCTTTGACAGTGTGCGTTTATAAAACGAAATTATTGTGTTGTACAGTAGTGAAGAGTTTGAAGGGAAAAGTATACCCGATCTATACCCAATCTTTTAAAGTTTTAAAGCTATTAAACTCTATACGTTAAATGTTTATATATTTAAGGAAAATGTGTTTACGTCCAGGAGAGTTATTAGTATGCTTCAACAATGTATTAGTGTGTTTATTCGAAAAAGTTGATATTTTACCACTGCAAATGTGCTATTACAGTATTTATATTTTCAGACACGTGTTTTAAGAAGAATTTACACCTCCAGTTAAAATCTGTATTGTGCCAGTGTTTTTTAAAGCGTTAGTAACTCGGTGTTAGAAATTTCAAACCGCGGGGTATATGTATTCTATGCATTCTGCGTTAAACATAATATTTTATCATGCTATAAAAGATTAAGATATTAGACTTAATAGTGGATCTTATACCTAAAATTCAATCATAATCGTGTGTGCCACCTACTAACAGGAGGACAGATTAGTAGGTAAGCCACTATAGGTTAATTTTAATTATAAATTGGGCTTCCGCTATCTTTTTGAAACTTAATTAGGCCTACGGATATAACTCAGCTTCACCAAAATGTTTACCCACCGCACGCCACTGCTAGTTAGTCAAAGTCTGTAAAACTATGAAAAGGGTAAATTAGGTTAAGCTAATATTGAACTGTGTCAGATGTTGTTTCCTGAACAAACATGTTTAAATTTTATAATAGTTGACATTAGAAAGTTGTTAGTATGTCAATATTATATAGTAGGTATAATTAGTAAGTTTGTAAATTAATATTAGGTAAAAAACATTGGATGGATTTTTAATTTTATAATTCCGTTTGTCACAATTTAATTTTTGCAAAGCTCAGAGATTTGATAATATATTTCTGTGTAGGTCTCAAGCAGAAGCAGCTTTACGATTAGCAGTAACACAGGCTGTGGTTGCTTCAACATCATCTGCCGGTGACAACCCAGCATTGCGTGCTGCAGCACAGCATCCTATGCAGGGCGGCCATAACTACCACCAAGGCCAGGTTTCGCCGGACCTAACGGAAGCGCTTAGACTTCAAGAACAGCGGCTTGAACAGGCACTGCGAATCCACGGTGATCCTCGAGCACTCGGTTTCTCTTTGTCCAACAGCCATACTCAACAGCACCATATCAATCCATGAGGGTTCAGTTACTTCTGAAACGGAAGCAGTTACGATCCATTGCAATGCTTCTTGGACTCTATTTAATTTTACTATTATTGTTAAGTAAAGAAAATAATTAACAATCATATTCATTAAGAAGGTGTTTATATATATTATATAATAAATAATAATACATATGCATTTGTAAGCGAACTATTATCTGATGTCGTACTTAAACATGGCTCAAGAAATTGTATTATTAGGAAAGTATTGTCGTAAGCTGATTATGTCAAGAGTTAGACCAGTCCTTTCTGTTTGAGTGCATGATGATGTTAGTTCTCTTACGTTACCTTCCAGTGTTTCCTTCAGACCAATGGTGAGCCTTTTGATATATAATTCACTCATTGTAATGACTGTATATGTCGTTGCATACACCGCTTACATGAACTGTAAGTCAAAGGGCACTGCTGGCCTAAATAGAAACTCTGGTTTCCTGTGTATAGTTCTTGTCTTATATATATATAAATAGTTAATTATATATAAATATATAAATATTATATACATATAATATAGATATTTAAAAAAAATATGTACAGCGTCATTATCATCGTGAGTCCAAATGGTCTCTACACTATATAAATTGATCAACATACACTTGCTCGCATTATTATATAATTATAATAATTATTATTATAAATAGTGTGTTAAAATGTTTTTATATTTGTCAAAGCTGCCTAATCGTTGTGTAATCAACATGTGGTTAAGGGGGAAGGGGTATAAGCAGTTGTGGGGGTGGGGGACGGGGAAATATTTGTTGAGGATATGATAATAAAAATCATTTTTCCTTATGAAATTAATGATAATATATGTTACTAGAGAGTTTATATACAGTTTTTATTTTAGGCTCGATAAATTCAAAACCAACCAACTTTTGGGCATTATTAATATTTAGGTTAGTTATTAAAAATATTAAGAATTTAATGCTAATCAGGTGTATTTAACTAATTAAATATCAGTAGTATCGTCCTCAACTGTTTTCAGAGATAATATATTTTGTTAATTGAGGTGTGTAAAAAAGTTGAACGATATTTTGAAACAACTGACATTTGATCTCATTTGACTGTTTATATCCTGCCTGATTTAGCAATGCTTAAAATAAAAATGTGTATTAATCAATCTTTTAACATTAAATCTATATACAGTTTTAAGGAATGGAAAAATTTCTTAAAAATATTTTTTTTGGTGTTGATAATAATAAATAATATTTGTTGATTTGTAATAAGTAAATGAATTATTGTACATGGAAGAAAATTATAGGTTACCTATTTAAGTAATTAATAAAAAGGAAATATCATTAATTATATAGGTGAGAAAGCAAAGATTTTAAGAAACCAATTTTATTGTTGTCTTTATTAAGATAATTTATTTACTTTTGTTTTTTTCTATTGTTTTAATACAATCGAACGTTAATAAATAGAAATCTATGTCTGTCACCTAGCAGAATGCATTTGGTTTGGTACTTGTGCGTGTAAGTGTGTATGTACATTATCACAACAAATAAATAACATGATGATGTGATTAGTGAAAAAAATATTTATGTTGATTTTTTTAATATATATTATACATAATATATATATGAATATAAATAGAAAATAAATTGTATTAAATATGAAATTAAATATTATCTTTATGACGTAAAGAAAATCACATTACGACTGATTATAATTTATTAGTTATTATTATTAATTATTTTTATTATTAATATTATTAGTTGTCTTGTTTTGTTGTTTATTTTTTAATTATGGGGTTTGCAATTTAATTAATTATTATATAATACTGTTTTTGTTAGTAATGTATGTTACTGTTTTGCACTTATAGTGAAATATAATGTATATGACTTCGGCAATTCATACACAAAATTACCTCTTTCGGATAATATATTATAATTATTAATTATAGAAAGTGTAAAACACCAAATGATATATATTTTTTATATTTTGACTACAAAAGTGACAAGTTCAGGTATAATACAAAAATATATTTATAGCTCACAAATACCAATTTGCATTTAAAACAACACATTTATCAGGTTTTGTTTTAATGTATTTTTGTGTATTTAATTTTTAATTACTGGGCATTTTTATTATGTATCTATTACACAGTACGTTCATTGATTTCGGGTTGTGTATTCGTTGATGATTTATTTTTTTATTTAAGGTCTCACATAAGTTTATTATTTTTTCATTTTATACACAAATCTGTGTTCCTTTCTTACATCTCTGTATTAAGGTGTATTTGTGCAGAAAATTATGCAGTGTAGATTTTACTATAAACTTAAAATAAAATATCCAAAATTTAAGCACTTTAAAATTTGGCTGCCTGAAAGTAAAAATAATTATATATGCTTAAAAATTAACATTCCAGAAATACAGTGCTTGGGAAAGTTGGCAAACTTTTTATGTTAAATTCTCTGTATTATAATAACTGAAAATGATTACAAAGCTTTTAGATTATCAGCTACAACTAAAAACTGTTGTCTCCTTTGATTGATTTGGTGATATATTTTGTTGGCTGTGAAATTCAGCTGCCTTGTCCTGTTAACAGTTTAACGACATTAATATTTTAATAACCCAAACTGTTTTGTTATTTACTAAGGCAACAAAATTGTTTTTTATATTCTGCTTTTTCTTAACAATCGTTAATTATGGGAAACCAAATCTTTAAAAATTTCAGTGAGTTTCAAGATAAAAATTACAATCAGTAACGATTAATTTTTAGAATCATAAACTCTGTATAATAAATTAAAATGTATATTTGTCACCCTGTTTCTTGTTTTAAAAAAGTAATTTTTTTGTTTTTTCTTTGTAAATATGGTAGTGTTAGTAGCTAACTAAGCCTTTTTAAATAATTTTTTTTGTGAATTTAAAAACACATTGGGAATAGTTTATACACTGAGCTTTTTCTTTTATCAATAATTTAGTATAAAATGTTTATTTACAAGTATCAGTCTTTTGTTACCGTGTGTATCTAACAATAATATGTGTAAGCCTAAAAATAAAGTTCCAAACCTTTGTACATGAATATTACATTCCTAAATGTATCTTTACAATCCAGCTGTCATATATACATATAGTTCTATTCTGTATAGTGAAATGTTAATTCATGGAACAACAAACTATGCTCCCTATATTATCAGGTCTTCTTTACATTAAAATTTAAAAGGTAAGTCACAGTTACCAAATACCTCTAATACAATGTCTGCAAATGAAAGTTATGTGGAGCCTGCATTTATTAATTTCTTTGCAGCTGTATCATTTAATGAGATAATTTGATAGCACCCGTTGGAACCACATTTGTTTTCCTCAGAATGTTTAGTCCAAGTTCCATTCTGTCCAACCGTTTCTTCTAACTGTATCAAAAGTACTTGACGGAAATGATTACATTGGCTTCAGCATGAGGTAAATTTCTTTAAGGCTGATAATAAGTTGGCCTAATAGTATAAATAAAAAATAATAATAAAACAAAGTAACAAACTACAGTATATTTCAGATAAGATTAAAAATTAATCTATCAATAACAAATTAGCATTATTCTTTCAATATTTTTAGATAAACAGTATGTTAAAGTTATAGTCTGTGGAAAAAATGGTAAATAACAATTTAAAATAGAGAAAACTCTTGATTACGGGTATTTGCATTATCAGATCAGTTTATTTTTAATCAAACTTGGTACCTATTTGTTTTTATTAAGTGTGAAATTCGAGAAAAAAGTATGTTGGATAATACGGGAAGATGTAACTTATTATAATATTCTTCTATAAAACATGTTTTCTTTAAGTGAAAATATTACTACTACTTTGTATTTTAATTAGCACAAGAAAATTAAGATCAACTAAATGATACCATTATTTATTTAAATATATCATTTTGTATATTTATATGTTATTAGTCATTTTATCTAAAATTGCTAGCACTAAATTTTCTGTAATAGAATTTCAACCTAACCTTTCTCACCTAACTAAAGACCTGTTACGTTAAAGGTTTACACGTCTATGAAATCTCAGTGTAATAGATTCAGTGTCACCAACAGAACTCAAATTTATCTGATTTAAATATCCAATACCAAATGATACAGTGTTCTTTGGAAATCCAAATAAATTTTTAGAAAGACTGCAGTATATGAATTATGTAAAAATTTTGAGCATCTTTCAAATGCATATCAATGCATACACCTGTTGACATATCAAAAATGTCTCTATTGTTGTGTGCAAGACTGTCAGTGGACTTAAATGAATTTCCACTTCCAAAGTATTATTACAGTTTGTTATCCAAGCAGTTTTACATGATTTAAATTTTCGTGGCAACATAGAGACTTAAAGAAGATTAGTTCCTAGCTATAGGAGATGCTGACCAATGAGAATCATTTATGCCAACCGAAATAAAGCACTTAAATTAATTCTAGAAGTTGGCAATGCCAAGAATAAAGATATTCCTTTTATTAATGAATTTCTAATCATATTTACTCCAAATAAAATTAAAAAACACTGCATTAGCTTCTGTACAAAAACACTGTGCAAAAAACATGTTACAAAATTTTGTTTCTCTAAATCAACTGCTATGTTTATTTAAAGGTGATTAGTATGAATGACAACAAACCTCTCACATTTCCTGTTATGTAATTACATACAATATATAATTATAATGACTCGGTGTGTAATAATAAGTAAATAATAATGTGTCTCATTCGTCATTATTTGTTCTGTCCATCAATATTGCAGAAATTTATATACAGCCAACGATTTGATTACGGAAACGACAATACTTAGAAAAAGAGATAAATATAATACTACTTCTGTGTCAAACCGTGCGGTTTAAGTAAAACACTGCAATAGCAGCTGCAGCATCTGTTTTTTGTTTATTTGTTTCTGCCATAACAATAGCTGTACAGTATACACAGTTGAGTTTATACTTGAAGAATTGTTGTGCTGATTTCAATGCCATGTTTTCAACAAAACACATTATAATAGTATACGATATGTGTTTGATTAATTGTTATAATTTGGTTGAATTGTATTACTGAGTAGAATTTTATATTATCTAAACAAAAGGAATTGCTTCATATTTTACAAGCACTGAAATAAAACTAACAATCCTGTTTAAATTGGCTACTTTCAAGCAACAACTTTTAATTTTAGACTTTAATCTCATATTATGATGAACTTACGGGTTTATGTACTGCCTCAGATGATTAAATTTTTACATATGGGATGTGTTAAGTGCATATCAATTGACTAAATTTGAATAACTGTGTCGAAGCCTAAGTAAGTTAACCACCAACTAGTTTCCTGTGCCCGTTTAGCTAGAGGAATAAATACAATCAGTTTTTTGCAAGATATACCACCTGCAGTATTCTTGTGTGGTATATCAAGGAACTTATAGGTTACAACAGTCTACCTCTACCCAGTAATAACTGTTCATGGAATGGATTTAATGGGGTAATTTATATTGAAAATAAAATTTTACAAACAACAGAACGTATTATAAAAATGCCTCCTTTGAAATAAAGTATTGCTTTTGAAGTGGACTTAATGGAATCTAGTAAAATAATAACAAACGTGACTACCCACTTTGTAAGTTATTAAACAATGAACATTTTTGTATCAGTACATAACAAAATTGAATACATTCTAGTATATAATTAAATTTAGTTGGCTAAAGACTGAAAATCGTTGGGTAAGATTTAAAAAACTGCCACTACCTTTGAGGTTACTGTTAACATCCCTTAATACAGTAAAATAAGAATAGAGGTATGAAAGTTGCGAGTGACTAACTGGTAACCAAAATTTGTACAAAGTTCACAAGCTTGAGGATAAAAATTTGTGTAACAATATAAAAGTTTCTTATTTTCATGACATTAATTCAGTGCAACTATTTTTCTGAGTTGAACGTAAAGACTGTAATTAAATAACATGATAATAATAATTACATTGTACATTTTTCAATAATAGAGCTGGTTTTATGTATAAAGTTTTTAATCTTAGGTATTAATGATTATTATTATGATTATACATACATCATGTTTAGCCGTTAAGTTCCCCACACACATCTATTAACTGTGTAGTACGTCGTATATTTGGAAATATTTAGGGCCTTACAACAGTGTACATATTGTAGCACAATATATTAATTATTATTAATTAATTATCATTAATTGTAATTACATAATTACTGTTAACTGCAGAGACGTTCAGGATTCATCGTAAAAATGAATTCCGACTATACAATACATTACTACTGGCTTTGTCTGTGAGAAATATTTTTTAAAAGAAAGGATTTACATACAATATAAATCCAATGCAACAGAAAGCAATATCTGGCAGTGCCACATCCGTTGGTTTGTGTAGCAAACATTTTATGCGTTACGGAACGCTAGAGTTATCTGATTTTCATTTTAACCTGGAATTCAATAAATGACTTTAATACTTTTAAATAGAATTAAAATTCAAAATGGGTCTATAATAAAACATTTACAAAAGCTTATAAGTGTGAATATTATTAATTTAACAATTTCAGAAACTTAATTCAAAAACTGGATGGGTGGCTCACCATTCCAAAGAAGAAGAAAAAACGAACACAAACAAAACTAGAATTTCAAAACAAAATTATAAATTTATAAACACATGCTCATTAAATAGTTGGCTAGAGTATATTAAAGCAAATACATTTGAGCAGAATTATAAAACTTAATATGTCAGCCACGTAGAAATTAAATAAACTGACACATTAAGTGTTGAAAGTACAAATAACTCAGAGTAATTTGTAAAATAAATTGTATCTTATTACTTCAGTAGTTTCCATTGCTTTGTTTTGTAGTAATTTCTCTAAATGTGAAACAGATTTTGTGAAAAACTCTTCATTTTAAATGTTAACAAAGGAGCCTTATAAATGCGGTACTTAAACTTAACTGCCTAGCGCACAAAATTTAATCCTACTCAAACTCTATGTATAAACTCTATGTATATATGTACTGATTTCCTTATGTTTACATATAATACAATTTTTTAAAAACTAAATATTTCATATGTTGTAAACAAACATTAAAATCTTTCCATGCTACTAGTGGTTGTATAAGTAAAACATGTCAAAGCATTCTGTATGGTTAAATAACTAATAACAATACCGGTACATGTATATTTGTTCAGAATATTTAACAGCAGTACATGTGTTTTAAATATTTTACAAATTTCATTGATCCTAATTAATAATTAAACATTTACCTCTAGTGATGAATATTATCAATGTAAGCAAAATAAAGTTAGGTTTAGGCTACACTGAACTGTGAGAATTTAAAATTACTACTGATATATAGATAATTTTGTATTTTAGTTTTATAGCATGGATTAATACATTTTTTATAAATGTTCATAGTTTATAGCTCATATTTCAAGAATTCTTTATTACCTTATTGAAATTATCTCTTACTTTTGCAAGTATTTAACACTTTGCACAGTCCGTGTACCCAGGTTGCAAAACCATGAACAACTTTTCTGGTTTCATACATTTTATAATGTAGACCACCGATATTTCTCCTATGTAGATATACATACATTCATACAAATTTCTACTTGTGATGGCATATTTCTCTTGCTATGCAAATGGAATGTTACAACTCAGTAAGTTAAATGGTACACTTTAAAACAAAATTTTTATATAAGCGGTTCACCTTCAGCTAAAAAGTATTTCTTCTTATATTAAAATATAAAATATAACTTACAATGAAAGGAGCTCTTAACATGATAAGCATCTCTGTTCAATTTGGGTTATCAAAGTTATAAGTAAACCATATTAAAATTATTATTTTAAGTAGGGGTTATTTTAATAATTCAAATAACAAAAACTTTATTCAGGCTTGAAATATTTTGGAATGGTGACAATAATATTAGGTTACATTTATAATGTATGAAAAAAGGAAACATTTTTACAAAAATGAGAACTCTTACATATTCGTATGTGTGAACACTTTTTTATTAGCATTTAAACTATTCCATACTCATTCAGGTGTAGTAATTCAGTAATTAATACAACGTGTCATTAACAATTTAGCTTGTGTTACCAAAATTTAACTAGGATCAGTTCTGTGGCACTGCCAGTGCTATAGAGACCCAGAGATCCATGCTATAGGTTTATGCTTAACCTACCATCAGATATTGCCATATGATGTTAAAATAAACATTTTTTTTCCTTTTATATCATAACACTGTTTTTTTGTTTTGTTTTTCTATACTACTGGATTATGTTTAAGTATGACAACAATATCACAGGTAGGTTTTCTGTATACCTAAATCGTGGCGAACAAAATATAGCAACAGCACAACATTATAAATACAACAAACAAACTCGACACAATTCTTGTTTTACTGTATCTTGTAAGAGGTTTCCAATGTAGATACAATGATTGATTTTTGGCTCTTTTTTTGTAATGTTTATTTTATTTTGTAATGTAATTGTGATATTCCATATACTGACATGAAGAACAAATCAAATTATTATATGAAAATATTTACAAAAAAATAAATCCAGAAAACACGATCACCCCCCTCGTATATCTTTTTCTGTTTTTTATTCTCCATATGCAAATTCTTGGCTTAGCTTCCTTACTTGTTATCTTGTTTGTTTTCTTTATAACACAAGGCATTTTGTTTTTCAGTTTCCGCTTTTTGTAATACACACAACTTTCAGTTCTTTTATTGTTTCCCAGCATACGTCAGTACATATAGTCTTACGCTATTACACAACATACATATAAAAATTTCCATACAATGACAATAGCCCAATACATAGGCATCGATGACTCTGCCTATGTACCATATACAAACCTATTGGTGAGTCTTGCAATAGCCCGAACACACTCTAGTCTGACACTAGGTGTGCATACAAACCCACATTTTTCCAATGACATGGTATTTGCAATAGTTCTAAATACATAATACGCCCACGTTTTTTAAAAACGTCCGCGGTATTATGTACCACATATTCATAAAACAAAGCAGCAGCAATAGCCCGGTAATACATAAATAGTCTGAAACTATTATGTACCGATGATGTATATTTATATAAAGCGCCCAATTACATAAATAGTATGACACTATATTATGTAGGACATATTACATGAATAGTACGACACTATTATGTACAATCTGTGTTTATATTTATAAGTATTTTAATATATATACATATTCTTTAAATAAATAAATGTAATACATATATAATATTGTACTATTATATTATGTAACCATATATTATATAATTATATAAACTGCAATAGCCAAATACACAGTGATTTTCATCACTGTGTACCATATGCAAAGAAAAAATCTTTGTTTTACAATAGCCCAAGTGTACAGGTCAGTTTTCACTACTGTACACCAGCCACATACAACAAACAGTTTCCGATAAGTTGTTGTTGTTGTTTACTACAAACAAACAAACAGACCAGATGGATGCGTACATAGTCGACGCTATTATGTAAAGCATTGTGAAAGTCAGAAAGAATGAAAGATTACTGAAGTTTGAGTTACAATAGATGGAGAACGTTTGGTTGTTTTTACAGTCCAGCCGCAAGCCGAACAGTAAGTCAGTCAGTCTTTTTCAGCAAACAATAGCCCAAATACTGTCTGTACGACACAGCAGTATACTACAAACGCCATAGCCCAGATACATAAATAGTTCAATACTATTATGTAATGACATAAGTTGTTCTTCTTGCATGCATTAATGTTTCTCTTTGAACAAGAAATTAAAAAAAAAAAAAAAACATTGTACAAGAGATTTATTAATGCCTTGTTTGTAGCTAGTAATGTAAAATAGAAAAAAAACTGTCACTATAACAATTATTACATTCTTACATTATCTAGCTACAGTATTTTGCAAATTTATTAAAACAAAATGTATTTGGAATACCAGATTCATTGAAGAGATCCGTACAACTAAAGAGTAATGAGGAAAACATCACGAAGCTGGTAACAAAAAATAATTTGCAAAATATAAACATGTGTTTTCAATCCTTGTAATAATAAAAAAAAAGAAAACACCTTGAAGGGAAAACTTTATTTGGTGTTGTCTTTTTTTTAGGAAAAAATATTGTTTTTTTTATTTTTAATGTTGTTTGTTTCTATATTTTTCTTTATAATCACAGTAATTTTTACAACATTATCATTATTGTTATTATTGTCATAGTGAAGTACTACTTTTGTGTACGAATGAATTTATAAAATACTACTATTACTAACCATAAATGTTTTTAATTGTTCAATTTTTGCCGTTGTAATAATAACAAGAAAAGTTGATTTTCACTGGTGTCATATTATATAGTAATAACTGTCTTCTTATTAGTTGTTAATGCATCCTTTGCACATCTTCCTTTTTCTGCTTTCCTCCTGACTTCCCTTTGTATCTTGCCTCTATTCAGTTGATTTGAACAGTTCAACAGTTGACAAGTGTTGATATGATTTTGTTGACTTCATTCACAACATACGTTTTGGTTAACACGTCTCTCTGGATGATGATAATAATTTAATTTTCTTATGTCCATACAATAGTAGTGAGTGTAATACGTATTATTTATGTATGTATCTTTTTAGCATTTGCACTGTTTGAATCAACTCAAATTCCTACCTATCTTTCAGAATTATTGCGCACAAAATTATACGTATATATCTATGTTTTTATTACATTAAATTAGAGTTCTAATCAGTATTCTTATTAGTTATGTACCTCAGTGTGTTTATCATGAAAGCCATTACTAAAGGATTCTGCTGTCAGATATGAGATAATAAGGTTAGAAACTCGATTTAATGTTTTTTTGTACATTACATATATATGTATAAGCAGCAATTGCTCTGCTTCCTGTCGCCTGCTTACCATTTGCATATAAAATGTGTTTTTCTTCTACTGCATATTTTACAGTTTGCCTAGTTTTATATCAGTATATTGCCTGTTAAGGGCTCAGTAAGATACAGTAAGGTTATAAAAAAAAAAACAATGCATCATCAAATGCAAATGTTTCTTAAACTAGATAGCCATACTGAAGTGAATAACATTTTATAAACTGTTAACAAAGATTTGGATTCAGGTTTCTTTCACTCATAACCATTACCTCCATAAATAATAAATAATAATAATGTAAAACTATTTAATCATGTTTCCTGTAATGAAAATAAAAATTAAATCCTTTTAAAACCAGTTGCTTATTGTTTAGTGAAACATAATGTAGTCGTGTGTTAATTGTCAACCAGCTATTACCTCATCCATATCGTTAATTGTTGTTGTTTCTGTTTTCATACGCCCTTGTTTCATTTGTTGATTTATATATCAGTGTCTTCGTTTGTTGCTGCCGTTATTGTTGATTCTCGTTACTCTGACTGCTCATCGGAAAAGACGGGTAACCCTAATCGTACTGTGTAAGTTAATAGCAAAAATAAACCACACCCACACACATTTATCATGTTTTATGTATACACAATCTTATAAGTAATAATTCTTCAATTAAGATTTTTTTTCTAATTCTTCCTTATTATTATGTTGTCATTTATTTTTATATGATTATCAGTTAGTAATGTTCTCAAATATGTAGGTACCACTCTTCTGTGGAATGCTTCTATTAATTTGTCTGAAATGTGTTTGGGTCTACTTTTCGAAGCCATACAGACCTCTCCTTATTTCTTGAACACAAACTTTCTCATTAAATTGTAAAATCTCTGTATGCAGGTTCCATTTGGTATTCAACTTTCATTTTTAAAAACCTGACAAAAAATTGTAAAAATGATAAATACTGGATATTATTCAGCATTACAAAATTTTTATAGAGGATGCATTTTTCATAATTAAGTGTAGTATGTACTTTGCTGTCAAGTTTCTTTGTTGTAATCCAAGGTAGGTGGTGTCCACATTTATAAGATGTACTCCCATCTGACATTGGTTTATTTGTTTCTTATTTAACACACAGTTTCATTGTTTCTTTTCTTTTTACTAATTTACACATACATTCTGCAATACAATAACTGAGTCCAAATCATTGTTAAAGTTTTAAATGTTATACTTCCAAATGTATCAATAGCAACCTGATGTATTTACAGACAGCTGCAATACTGCTTCCCTGCTAGTATTGTAGTACGCGCAATAGCTTTGTCAGATTTCTTTGTAACAATAGTGAACCCAATGATTCTCTACTATATTGTTAATGAAAACATAATAAAATTAAATAGAAATACAAATTATCGACTCCACATAAGGTTAACATTTCATAACAGATATCGGGTTGCTATAGGTACGCTAAGCATAATAACATTTAAATAATTTAATTAATTAATTAATTAATTTTAATTAATTAATTTAAATTAACCATTAATTAATAATTTTAGTGTAATTTTTTCATTTATTAATGATAAAAAACAGCTAGTTACAGGATAATGTTTCAATAGGAACAACAGTATTAATAATTTTTAGAACTTAAATATATAATCCGCCACGATACATACAATGTAATGATAAACTTTTATTAGATGTATTGTTTTACGTTTGTTTGACTGTTTATATAAGAGAAAGGATAATAAAAACCATTGTTTGCCATATTTGTATAGATAATGTACGTGTTGCAACCTGAATTTTTAATAAACTTTGTGCCCCTGTTAAACTAATAATATAGTAATTATTGTTGTGTTATTATTATTAGTAATATGACTATTGTTTAGTAATACAATGTGTTTTCTCGAATGTACCTTTTGTGTTCGTTCTGTCTACAAACTAATAATGATACAGATGTATACGCTCGTCATGATATTTTTTGTTTTTTTTTCAATGTTGATTGCATGAACATACCAAATATTTTTTTACCATGTATTTCTTTTTTTTATAAGAAAAATATATGTTATTATTACTATTATTGCTACTATTATTATTAATATTTAATATTATTATTTTTATTGTTATTGGCATAATATTATTGGTTATTATTGTTTTATATGAAACAAAATCAAAGAAAGAAAATACAATCCAAATTTGCAATAATTAAGAAACTGATTGTAAGTTTTTTTAGTAGTTTTCGTTTGTTAAAACTGTTAAATTATTATTCTTTTTTTTATTGACTGAGTTATGTTACTTTGTTTAAGTTCCTATAAATATAAATATATATATATGATTATTATTAATATTATTATTATTATTATTAATTAATGTAATAATTTTATACAATATGGCATATAAACAAAAAAAAAAAAATAGTTGTGTTATCCAGGTGAAGTGTGTATGTATGTTTGCATGAGTGTGGTGAGAAATACAAGAAAAATCAGTTCCATAATATAATACACATAATCCCAGTGCGTACCTACTACACTACACACATCTTGTTCAACTTCTTGATTTCTATTCATGCAGTGTTTAATTATGATGTATACACAAAATTCATATATACATAAGCGAATAATATACTTGTAAAATTTCTACATAATAAAAGAATTTGAAATACAGTAGTTTGATACGTTGGAAATTGTCGTCAAGTTCAAGTACAAGACAAAATTTATAGTTACGCATTATTATTACTATTATTATTTTCTATTACTATTACTATTATAATTATGATTACTACAATTATTCTTATTCTTATTATAAATACAATCAAAACGGTAGGCAAAATTTGTTATCATATATACAGCAAAAGTTACATATAATTTTTATACGTTATAAAATAAATATTAATAATAAAATAATGGACACTAAAACAAAAAAATAATATTTTGGCTGTAATAAAAATGAAATATTATATTATATATAAAGGAATATACATTTATAATTTGTATATTATTATTTTCTATATAATTTTAACTTCTGCCTTTTAAGAAAAATTATATTTAAAAAATATATTTAAAAAAATGGAACAACCCAAAAACCTATGTTGTGTAGTAATATTATTGATGTATTGAAAAATAAAAATGTGAAAAATATTAAATGTATGTTTTTCATTCTGTAGATCAGAGAACTTAACCACCTTTTTGTCATTCAATTGTTTTTAAAAGTTGCCCACTGAAGTAGCGTGCAGTTTTTTATGTATTAACTGTGAAAGAAAATTGATAACAAAGTGAGAGTTTTACAGTCAAGTTGTGTTTTATGCAAATGATACAGTGGTCCAATAATATCACAGAAATAAATATCTTCAACAGGGATAGTGACCTCACTGGGAGTATATACCTACTTTGAGATCAGGTTTAGTCTGTTCAACACAAACGTTGATAACAAAAGACTATTTGGAAATGCCTTTTTGAGGCAATTTATTTGTAACAGTGAGTGAAAGTAATGGATTTTGTTTTAATGGAAGCTGTCTAGTAAACACAACATGAAAATATAACACATTATCTTATAAATAAATACATGTGGGTTATAATTAATAATAGTTGCACTTTAATAATTAATAAGGGATATCCTTATGTGTGTGGGCTATGCAACAAACATGTTAATGATTCTTGGCCAGATTGGAGAAAGCTGTGTCAACTCAATGGTGACTGCCCCACTGTTGGTCTTTGCTCTTACTTGATGGTCAACAGTCTGTAGTCCTCTCCTGAATGTCCGATAATAGCAAACTCAGGGAACAGAACAATTTTTATGTTGATTATTTGTATGAACTTTGTATTCTTTGTACAAAAAACATTTCAAGACACAAAGGGAGTAAGTCTGGAAAAAAATTTAAATATTTCCCCATTACTCAAACAGTGGAAAACAAAGCTACGAATGTATACAAAGTGGTTATAACAAGTTGATTATTCAAATACTGAAATGACCAACAGAGGGAACAACCAAGACCCTTTATATGCCAAGCTGCACTGAAGACCAATGCTAGCCCAGCATGGTAGAATAGGGCTATCCAACTTCACAGTCCCAGAATTCCAGTTAATGTTGCAAGAGTAGTCCAGAGACCACACTTTACTTACCCAATTTATGTATGCTTTTTTAAATCATAATCCTAACACTCATCATAAAGAATAAACTCGTGTACAGTAATCCCCTGTCATAATGGACCTCGATAATAACAGACACCTTTAAGAAACATGGAATGTTGAAAGAGAATCATGCAGTGTAACTCTTGTAGGATGTGGCATAACACTTGAAATATAAGGGAGAGATGCTGATATGTAAGACTTTAAAAATGAGAATTTTTGAGAATAAAATTATTTTTAAATTTAATGTTACAGTATTATATATGGTCCTCAACAGCCACTAAAAACAATGTACATTATTTAGAATTATGAATGTGCACCATGGATTTTACAAAATGTGTGCCATCACAGATTTACTCTACACAATGTGCTACTGTTATTTATTATAAAATGGTACCTTTTTATCAGTATAATGATACTTTGTTTAAATAGAAAAAAGTTTTAAAAAGAAAAATTAAAGATTAAATATAAAAATATTGGGAAAAATAAATGAACCAGTGAAACGCACAATCAATTTTCTTTTCCTTTTATGCAACAGTCAACACTCAGTACTCGTATGATGTTATTCAATTTTCAGCCTAATTCAGTATTTACTTTTTGAATAAGGATAAATTATTCCAAGCATCAATAAACATGCATTCAAGTGCTAAAAATAAAATAAACTGACATTACTTTCATGTAAATGTAAAACATAACAAACGCCATAAACACTTGTCAAATAACTGTGTGAAACGTTACCTAGTCAGCTAACATACTTCTTGAAATCAACATTACCAACCGTTTTTAAGGACTGATAAAGTCCCTGACTGGACAAAAATCCCCCCCCCCCCAACAATTCCTTCTTATGTGGAAAAGAGGACATACACAGGAAAGCCCAAATGGACAGCAACCCTACATTAAACCATTACGTACAGGCAATCCTCAGAAATCAAAGAGGACTCCATGAACTCTTCTAGCTGAAAACAGAGTAAGACCAAGAGTTTCATGTATCCACTTCTGCTTTAGTAAATGTTTTGTTATCAACATAACGAAATTTCTCCCATAAACTCTTTCAGTTGAACTGTTTGAGGATCCACAGTTCCTGTTCCAAAAAACAGGCATATTCTATAAGGCTTCATCAGTATACACAGGGGGACTCAGGTGGCTCAAGCCCCCCAACCGCAAAATGTAATATGTACTTACTTAGGCTCTCCTTTAAAATTGCATATTTCGGCTGATTTGGACGGGGATATAAATACTAACAAAATAAGTAGTTTATAATAACAATTATTACTTCAGTTATAATTTATAGTTCATTGAACGGTGAACTATGCTGAGTGTAACGTTCAGTAAGCTACCTGTTTCTCTCTCTCTCTCTCTCTCTCTCTCTCTCTCTCTCTCTCTCTCTCTCTCGCTCTCTTTTGACGGCGTGGCCAGACGCACGCCACACTGGCCACCGGCCACTACTACCAGTGAACCCTAAGATTTTTACTTAAGTATTAAATAATATTTTTATGAAATTTAATAAGTTCATAAAACTTTATCATAAAAATATTATTTAATAATTAAGTTAAATTCAGTACTTTTTTGTAGATATCAGTCAATAAATAAAACGAAAATTTAATAATGTTCCTAATTTCAAAACTTGAATAATGGTGCTGTAATACTGAAAAAAAAAACTTTAAAAACACTGGATTTTACTTAAATATCGGTATGGAGAACCATACAGGACTTCCATGTTCTAAGATTTATATTTAAAATCATATTCGAAATGAAATATTTCCATAGAAACTACTTCTTTCTACTTATTGCTTCAGCCTTAAACCACAGTACTGTGGTCACTAACGTATACCACCTGATGTTTTCGCACTCGATTTTCACTGATGATAGCAGTCGATGGACTGCCGAAAAGTCTGGTTTTGCAGAAAACATTGGACTACGGCTAAACAGCCCGGGAAGCAATTTTAACAAAGAACTACTTCTTTGGTGCCGATAACGTAGTACACATAAAAAATTCTCCCCTCCTCAATCAACTATAATTTTCATTAATAGAAAATTACCCCCACCCCGTTCACCAAACCTCTTCATTTATAGATATTTCATCTACGTTTCTACAGTGGATTATTATGAGCTTCTTATTAGGATACATTATTTATCAAAATTAAGTACTTTACTCTTGTTAAAACATAAAACGTTGCAGGTAAACTACCCCTTTCTCTTAACCGATCTTCACCAAAATCAATAGACCTTCAGTCCTCTACAATTCAGGGATGCATGCAAAAAAATATTTGATTCTGTTTGAATGTGTGACAGTTATCGTTCGTCATATAAACAATTACCCTTGTTAAAACATAAAACGTTGCTGGTAAACTACCCCTCTCACTTAACCGATCTTCACCAAAAACAACAGATCTTGGGAACTCTACAATTTACGGGTGTATGCAGAACATCATTTGATTCTGTTTGAATTTGCGGCAGTTACCTTTCGCAAAAAGAAAATTAACCTTCTTAAAACATAAAATGTTGCTGGTAAACTACCCCTTTCCCTTAATCGATCTTCAACAAAATCAATAGACCTTGAGTTCTCTTTAATTCAAAAAGGTATGCAAAAACGTAGTCGATTCTGTTTGAATTTGCGGCAGTTATCGTTCGTCATATAAAAAATTATCCTTGTTAAAACATAAAATGTTGCAGGTAAACTACCCCTTCTCCCTACACCGATCTTCACCAAAAACAACAGGTCTTGAGAACTCTATAATTCAGGGCAGTATGCAAAAGAGTAGTTGATTCTGTTTCATATTTGCGGCTGTTATCGTTTGCCATAGACAACAATTACCCTTAATTTTAAAAAAAACCGTTGCAGGTAAACTACCCTTTTCCCTCAACCGATCTTCAATACAAACAATAGATCGTGAGTACTCTACAAATCAGGGCTGTACGCAAAAAATGATTTGATTCAGTTTGAATTTTCGGCTGTTATCGTCTGCTATAGAAAAAAAATCTATAGACAGACAGACACACAACCAGACACAAACACAGACACTTTTCGAAAAATGACTTTTTTTCATGTTTTGAGTGTAGTACAATCAGAATCTGCAATAATCTCGAACACGATTTTTTTTTGCCATCACCATATTTCCATTTCCTTAAGGAACATGGAAGTAAAAATTATCCTTGTTAAAACATAAAATGTTGCAGGTAAACTACCCCTTTCCCTTAACCGGTCTTCACCAACACCAATAGGACTTGAGAAATCTAAAATTCAGAGCAGTATGTAAAACATTATTTGATTCTATTTGAATTTGCGGCAGTTATCGTTCATCATGGAAACATTTCTCTTGTTACAACATAAAATGTTGCAGGTAAACTACCCCTTTCCCTTAACCGATCTTCACCAAAATCAATAGACCTTGAGCTCTCTGCAACACAGGAAAGGGTGCAAAAAATTAGTTGATTCTCTTTGAACTTTCGGCAGTTATCGTTCATCATAAAAAAATTACCATTTTTAAAACATAAAACGTTGCTGATAAACTACCCCTTCCCTTAACCGAACTTCAACAAAATCAACAGACGCAAAGTCTGAGTTCTCTTTAGTTCAAAAAGGTATGCAAAAACCTAGTTGATTCTGTTTGAATTTACGGCAGTTATCGTTCGTCATATATAAAATTACCCTTGTTAAAACAAAACGTTGCATGTAAACTACCCCTTTCCCTCAACCGATCTTCATAAAAAACAATAGGTCGTGAGTACTCTACAAATCAGGACTGTATGCAAAAAATTATTTGATTCTGTTTGAATTTGAGGCTGTTATCGTTTGCCATAGAAAAATATCGGTATGGAGAACTATACATGACTTCCATGTTCTAAGATTTATATTTAAAATCATATTCGCAATGAAATATTACCATAGAAACTACTTATTTCTACTTATTGCTTCAGCCTTAACCACGGTACTGTGGTCACTAACGTATACCACCTGACGTTTTCGCACTCGATTTTCACTGATGATGGCAGTCGATGGACTGCCGAAAAGTCTGGTTTTGCAGAAAACATTGGACTACGGCTAAACAGCTCGGGAAGCAATTTTAACAAAGAACTACTTCTTTGGTGCCGATAACGTAGTACACATTAAAAAATTCTCCCCTCCCCAATCAACTATAATTTTCATTAATAGAAAATTACCCCCACCCCGTTCACCAAACCTCTTCATTTATAGATATTTCATCTACGTTTCTACAGTGGATTATTATGAGCTTCTTATTAGGATACATTATTTATCAAAATTAAGTACTTTACTCTTGTTAAAACATAAAACGTTGCAGGTAAACTACCCCTTTCTCTTAACCGATCTTCACCAAAATCAATAGACTTTCAGTCCTCTACAATTCAGGGATACATGCCAATAAATATTTGATTCTGTTTGAATGTGCGACAGTTATCGTTCGTCATACAAACAATTACCCTTGTTAAAACATAAAACGTTGCCGGTAAACTACCCCTCTCCCTTAACCGATCTTCACCAAAAACAACAGATCTTGGGAACTCTACAATTTAGGGGTGTATGCAGAACATTATTTGATTCTGTTTGAATTTGCGGCAGTTACCTTTCGCAAAAAAAATTACCCTTCTTAAACACAAAATGTTGCAGGTAAACTACCCCTTTCCCTTAACCGATCTTCAACAAAATCAATAGACCTTGAGTTCTCTTTAATTCAAAAAGGTATGCAAAAACGTAGTCGATTCTGTTTGAATTTGCGGCAGTTATCGTTCGTCATATAAAAAATTATCCTTGTTAACAAATAAAATGTTGCCGGTAAACTACCCCTTTCCCTACACTGATCTTCACCAAAAACAACAGGTCTTGAGAACTCTATAATTCAGGGCTGTATGCAAAAGAGTAGTTGATTCTGTTTCAATTTGCGGCTGTTATCGTTTGCCATAGAAAACAATTACCCTTAATTTAAAAAACCGTTGCTGGTAAACTACCATTTTCCCTCAACCCATCTTCACTAAAAACAATAGGTCGTGAGTACTCTACAAATCAGGCCTGTATGCAAAAAATGATTTGATTCAGTTTGAATTTGCGGCTCTTATCGTTTGCTATAAAAAAAAATCTATAGACAGACAGACAGACACACAGACAGACAACCATACACACACACAGATACTTTTCGAAAAATGATTTTTTTTTTCATGTTTTGAGTGTAGTACAATCAGAATCTGCAATAATCTCGAACACGATTTTTTTTGCCATCACCATACTTCCATTTCCTTAAGGAACATGGAAGTAAAACTTTTCCTTGTTAAAACATAAAATGTTGCAGGTAAACTACCCCTTTTCCTTAACCGATCTTCACCAACACCAATAGGACTTGAGAAATCTACAATTCAGGGCTGTATGTAAAACATTATTTGATTCTGTTTGAATTTGCGGCTGTTATCGTTTGCCATAGAAAAATATCGGTATGGAGAACCATACATGACTTCCATGTTCTAAGATTTATATTTAAAATCATATTCGAAATGAAATGTTTTCATAGAAATGACTTCTTTCCACTTATTGCTTCAGCCTTACCCACAGTACTGTGGTCACTATTAACGTATACCACCACACGTTATCACACTCGATTTTCACTGATGTTGGCAGTCGACGGCACTGCCGAAACGTCTGGTTTTGCAGAAAACATTGGACTACGGCCAAACAGCCCGGGAAGGAATTTTAACAACAAACTACTACTTTTTTGCAGATAACGTAGTACACATATAAAAATTATCCCCTCCCCCTTCTACTATAATTTTCATTTATAGAAAATTAACCCCACCCCGTTCAACTAGCCTTTTCATTTATAGATATTTCATGTGTAATAGATGTAATAGATATTACATGTTTCTACAGTGGATTATTAAGATCTTCTTATCATGATACTTTATTTATCAAAATTAAGTACTTTACTCTTGTTGCAACAAAAAATGTTTCAGGTAAACTGCCCTTTCCCCGTAACCGATCTTCAGGAAAATCAACAGGCCTTGAGTTCTCTACAATTTAGGGATATATGCAAAGACTTATTTGATTATGTTTGCATTTACGGTAGTTACCGTTCGTCATAGAAAAAATTAACCTTGTTATCAAATAAAACGTTGCAGGTAAACTACCCCTTTCTCTTTAACCGAACTTCACCAAAATCAAGAGGCCTTGAGTCCTCTACAATGCAGGGAAGCATGCAAAACATTATTTGATTCTGTTTGAATGTGCGGCAGTTATCGTTCATCATATATACAATTACTCTTGTTAAAACATTAACAGTGGCAGGTAAACTACCACTTTTCCTTAACTGATCTTCACCAAAATCAATAGATCTTGAGAACTCTATAATTCAGGGCTGTATCCAAAACATTATTTGATTCTGTTTGAATTTGCGGCTGTTATCGTTTGCCATAGAAAAAAATTACTCTTGATAAGAAAAATGTTGCAGGTAAACTACCCCTTCTCCTTAACCGATCTTCACCAAAAACAGTAGGTCTTGAGTACTCTTCAAATCAGGGCTGAATGCAAAAAATTGTTTGATTCTGTTTGAATTTGCGGCAGTTATCGTTCTTCATGTAAAACGTTCTCTTGTTACAACATAAAATTTTGCAGGTAAATTACCCCTTTCCCTTAATCGATCTTCAACAAAATCAACAGACCTTGAGTTATCTACAATTGAGGAAGCTATGCAGAAAATTATTTGATGCTATTTAAATGTGCGGCAGTTATCGTTCGTCATAGAAAAAATTACCGTTGTTAGAACATAAAACGTTGCAGGTAAACTACCCCTTCCCCATAACCGATCTTCAACAAAAACAATGGGTCTTGAGAAATCTTCAATTCAGAGTTGCATGCAAGAAATTATTTGATTATGTTTGCATTTGCGGCTGTTATCGTTTGCCATAGAAAATACCCTAGTTAAAACATAAAACGTTGCAGGTAAACTACCCCTTTCCCTTAACCGATCTTCACCAAAAACAATAGGTCTTGAGAACCCTACAATTCATGGCGGTATGCAAAACATTATTTGATTCTGTTTGAATTTGCGGCTGTTATCGTTTAACATAGAAACAAATTTACAGACAGACACACGCAAACGCTAATCGAAACAAGTGTGCAAAAAATTATTTAATTCTCTTTGAATTTTCGGCAGTTATCGTTCGTCATAAAAAAATACCCTTTTTAAAACATAAAACTTTGTTGATAAACTACCCCTTCCCTTAACCGATCTTCAACAAAAACAATAGGTCTTGAGTACTCTACAAGTCAGAGCTGTATGCAAAAAAATATTTGTTTCTGTTTGAATTTGCCCCTTTCCCTTAACCGATCTTCAACAAAATCAACAGACCTTGAGTTCTCTTTAGTTCAAAAAGGTATGCAAAAACGTAGTTGATTCTGTTTGAATTTCCGGCAGTTATCGTTCGTCATATAAAAAATAACCCTTGTTAAAACATAAAATGTTGCAGGTAAACTAATCCCTTTTCCTTAACCGATCTTCACCAGCACCAATAGTTATTGAGAAATCTTCAATTCAGAGTTGCATGCAAATACTCATTTGATTCTGTTTGAATTTGCGGCTGTTATCGTTTGCCATAGAAAATACCCTTGTTAGAACACAAAACGTTGCCGGTAAACTACCCCTTTCCCTTAACCGATCTTCAACAAAATCAACAGACCTTGAGTTCTATATAATTCAAAAAGGTATGCAGAAGAGTAGTTGATCCTGTTTTAATGTACGGCAGATATCGTTCGTCATAAAAAAATTTACCCTTTTTAAAACATAAAATGTTTCCGGTAAACTACCCTATTCCCTTCACCAAAAACAACAGGTCTTGAGAACTCTACAATCCAGGGCTGTATGCAAAAGAGTAGTTGATTCTGTTTGAATTTCCGGCTGTTATCGTTTGCCATAGAAAACAATTACCTTGATTAAAAAAAAACTGTTGCGGGTAAACTACCCCTTTCCCTCAACCGATCTTCACCAAAAACAATCGGTCGTGAGTACTCTACAAATCAGGGCTGTATGCAAAAAATGATTTGATTCTGTTTGAATTTGCGGCTGTTATCGTTTGCCATAGTAAAAAAATCTACAGACAGACAGACACACAGACACTTTTCGAAAAACGACTTTTTTCATGTTTTGAGTGTAGTACAATCAGAATCTGAAATAATCTCGAACACGATTTTTTTTGCCATCACCATACTTCCATTTCCTTAAGGAACATGGAAGTAAAAATTACCCTTGATAAAAAACCGTTGCAAGTAAACTACCCCTTTCCCTTAACCGATCTTCACCAAAAACGACAGGTCCTGAGAACTCTACAATTCAGGGCAGTATGCAAAATATTATTTGATTATGTTTGAATTTGCGGCTGTTATCCTTTGCCATAGAAAATACCCTTGTTAAAACTTAAATCGTTGCTGGTAAACTACCCCTTTCCCTTAACCGATCTTCACCAAAATTAGCAGATCTTGTGAACTCTACAATTCAGGTCTGTATGCGAAATATTATTTGATTCTGTTTGAATTTGCAGCTGTTATCGTTTGCCAAACAAACAAATTTACCCTTGATAAAAAAAACCGTTGTCGGTAAACTACCCCTTTCCCTCAACCGATCTTCACTAAAAACAATAGGTCGTGAGTACTCTACAAATCAGGGCTGTATGTAATAAATTATTTGATTCTGTTTGAATTTGCGGCTGTTACCGTTTGACATAGAAAAAAATCTACAGACACACAGACAAACACACAGACACTTTTCGAAAAACGACTTTTTTCATGTTTTGAGTGTAGTACAATCATAATCTGCAATAATCTCGAACACGATTTTTTTTGTCATCACCATACTTCCATTTCCTTAACGAACATGGAAGTAAAATTACCACCGATAAAAAAACGTTGCCGGTAAACTACCCCTTCCCCTTAATCGATCTTCACCAAAACCAATAGGTCTTGAGAACTCTATAATTCAGGGCTGTATTCAAAAGTGTAGTTGATTCTGTTTGAATTTGCGACTGTTATCATTTGCCATAGAAAAAAATTACACTTGTTTAAAAAAAACCGTTGCCGGTAAACTACCCCTTTCCCTTAACCGATCTTCACCAAAATCAATAGGTCTTAAGTACTCTCCAAATCAGGGGTGTATGCCAAAAATTAATTCATTCTGTTTCAATTTTCGACTCTTATCGTTTGCCATAAAAAATACCCTTTTAAAACATAAAACGTTGCTGGTAAACTACCCCTTTCCCTTAACCGATCTTCACCTAAAACAATCGGTCTTGCGTACTCTACAGATCAGGGCTGTATGCAAAACATTATTTGATTCTATTTGAATTTGCGGCTCTTATCGTTTTCCATAAAAAATACCCTTTTAAAACATAAAACGTAGGTGGTAAACTACCCCTTTCCCTTAACCGATCTTCACCAAAAACAACAGGTCTTGAGAACTCTACAATTCAGGGCTGTATGCAAGTGAGTAGTTGATTCTGTTTGAATTTGGGGCTGTTATCGTTTGCCATATGAAACAATTACCATTGATTAAAAAAAAAACCTTTGCCGGTAAACTACCCCTTTCCCTCAACTGATCTTCACCAAAAATAATAGGTCGTGAGTACTCTACAAATCAGGGCTGTATGCAAAAAATTATTTGATTCAGTTTGAATTTGCGGCTGTTATCGTTTGCCATAGGAAAAAATCTACAGACAGACACACAGACAGACAGACAGACACACACACACACACACTTTTCGAAAAATGACTTTTTTTCATGTTTTGAGTGTAGTACAATCAGAATCTGCAATTATCTCGAACACGATTTTTTTTGCCATCACCATACTTCCATTTCCTTAAGGAACATGGAAGTAAAAAATCTATAGACACACAGACACTTTTCGAAAAACGACTTTTACTTCCGTGTTCCTTAAGGAAATGGAAGTATGGTGATGGCAAAAAAATCGTGTTCGAGATTATTGCAGATTCTGATTGTACTACACTCAAAACATGAAAAAAGTCATTTTTCGAAAACTGTCTGTGTGTCTACTGTCCATCTGAGTGTGTGTCTGTAGATTTTTTCTATGGCAAACGATAACACCCGCAAATTCAAACAGAATCAAATAATTTTTTCCATGTTGCCCTGATTTGTAGAGTTCTCAAGACATACTGTTTTTTGTGAAGATCGGTTAAGGGAAAGGGGTAGTTTATCGGAAACTTTTTTTTTTTAATCAAGGGTAATTTGTTTCTATGGCAAATAATAACAGTCGCAAATTCAAACACAATCAAATAATATTTTGCATACAGACCTGAATTGTAGAGTTCTCAAAACCTCTTGGTTTTGGTGAAGATCGGTTAAGGGAATAGGGTAGTTTACCTGCAACATTTTATGTTTTAACAAGGGTAATTTTTCTTATGACGAACGATAACTGCCGTACATTAAAACAGAATCAACTACTCTTCTGCATACCTTTTTGAATTATACAGAACTCAAGGTTTGTTGATTTTTTTAAAGATCGGTTAAGGGAAAGGGGTAGTTTACCTGCAACATTTTATGTTTTAACAAGGGTATTTTCTATGGCAAACGATAACAGCCGCAAATTCAAACAGAATCAAATAATATTTTGCATACAGCCCTGATTTGTAGAGTACTCAAGACCTGTTGTTTTTGGTGAAGATCGGTTATGGGAAAGGGGTAGTTTACCTGCAACGGTTTTTTATCAAGGGTAATTTTTGCAGATTCTGATTTTACTACACTCAAAACATGAAAAAAAGTCATTTACCGAAAAGTGTGTGTGTGTGTGTGTCTGTCTGTGTATAGATATTTTTCTATGGCAAACGATAACAGCCGCAAATTCAATCAGAATCAGCTACGTTTTTGCATACCTTTTTGAATTAAAGAGAACTCAACGTCTGTTGATTTTGTTGAAGATCGGTTAAGGGAAAGGGGTAGTTTACCAGCAACATTTTATGTTTTAAGGAGGGTAATTTTTTTGACGAATGATAACTGCCGCACGTTCAAACAGATTCAAATATATTTTTGCATGCATCCCTACATTGTAGAGAACTGAAGGTCTAGTGATTTTGGTGAAGATCGGTTTAGAGAAAGGGGTAGTTTACCTGTAACGTTTTATGTTTTAACAAGAGTAAAGTACTTAATTTTGATAAATAAAGTATCCTGATAAGAAGCTCATAATAATCCACTGTAGAAACGTAGATGAAATATCTATAAATGAAGAGGTTTGGTGAACGAGGTGGGGGTAATTTTCTATTAATGAAAATTATAGTTGATTGGGGAGGGGAGAATTTTTCATATGTGTACTACGTTATCGGCACCAAAGAAGTAGTTCTTTGTTAAAATTCTTTCCCGGGCTGTTTATTTATATGTGTACTACATTATTGGCAACCAACTAGTAGTTTGTTGTTAAAATTCCTTCCCGAAGGAACTTTTACCATTGTTTGAAAAAGTTTAAATGAATTTCCAAGTACCTTACTGTTGTTAAAACGTAAAAGGTTACAGGTAAACTACCCCTTTCCCTTAACCGATTTTCACCTAAATCAATAGGTCTTGAGAACTCTACAATTCAGGGCTGTGTGCAAAACATTATTTGATTCTCTTTGAATTTACGGCAGTTATCGTTCGTCAAAAAAAAATTACCCTTGTTAAAACAAAACGTTGCCGGTAAACTACCCCTTTCCCTTAACCGATCTTCACCAAAAACAATAGGTCTTGAGTACTCTACAAATCAGGGCTGTGTGCAAAAAATTATTTGATTCTGTTTGAATTTGCGGCTGTTATCGTTTGCCATATAAAAAAATCTAAAGACACACACACAGACACTTTTCGAAAAACGACTTTTTTCATGTTTTGAGTGTAGTACAATCAGAATCTGCAATAATTTCGAACAGGATTTTTTTTGCCATCACCACACTTCCATTTCCTTAAGTAACATGGAAGTAAAAATAAAATAATTTTGATGCCAGGCAATAAGAGAAAATATATCGTTCGTGGCAGGCAAGAATAGCTCAATTATGTAATGTTTACGTTTCCATTATATTATTATGATTACTGCAATAAAAAGGTAGGGAACACACACACACAAAATTCGCGTTATTTCTGGTCTCACTCATGTTTATTTTCTTACATTTGCACGCTTTTTAAATGGAAAGTGCCGAAACCCACACCAACATAACGCGTGCAAACCGAAAAAGTGTCCAGTGTGGATAGCAATTTGCTTCCTGTGGATTGCGGGGCAGTGTAACTGCACGTGTTTACAGAGGAACGATTCATAGACAGACTTTTCGTCTTTAGGGAATGAACCCTCTGCAAGATGCTGAGGGTCCATGAGTGACTTCGGAGCGCTCCTTCTTTTCCGCGTGTTTGTTCTGTGAAACGTACACTTAGATTCGCAGCTTTACTCTAAGCAACGCTCAATAGGAAATGTTGAACATTTTTATCCATGGTGTACCCTCATACACACTAAACCTGCTCTGATGTTTTAATTACGGACATCATAATATTAAAACTTTGGAAACTTGAGCACTACGTAATATAGATCTAACATTAACTTATATAAGCCATTAATTTTATGCATATTTTTTATATATATGTGTACAACGTTATCGGCAACAAAGAAGTAGTTTTTGTTAAAATTCCTTCCCGGGATGTTTGGCCGTAGTCCAATGTTTTCTACAAAACCAGACGTTTCGGCAATGCCATCGACTTCCATCATCAGTGAAAATCGAGTGCGTTAACGTGAGGTGGTATACGTTAGTGACCACAGTACTGTGGTTAAGGCTGAAGCAGTAAGTAGAAAGAAGTAGTTTCTATGGTAATATTTCATTTCGAAAATGATTTTAAATATAAATCTTAGAACATGGAAGTCATGTATGGTTCTCCATACCAATATTTAAAATTACTGATTATAAAATAGAATGAGACATAAGTTCCTCAATCACGAATAATACATTTGTAATAAAGAAAATTTGAAACCTACTGAAAATAATACACCTATTAATAAATTATTTTCACCATTAACTGGCATATGTACTCTATCTTATACTATAAGTTGTAGAAGAGTAGGCTAATATATGGACTGCTAAGGTTCAAGCCCCCCCCCCTGCATTTGATTTCTGCATACGCCACTGTAAGGCTTTGATTAAGTGGTTTAGAAAGGATCACACAGGATCCCATATTCTTAAAGTGACTCACAATCATTTATTGTGTCTAAAATTCCTTCTGCTTTTTGATATAACACTTTCACTGTGATGAGGAAATAGAAGACTTGAGACCCTAAGAACCTCAGGATCTGTCACCAAGCCTTTTCTCTCTGTAGCGAAAAAAAAACATATTTTGTGATATGTGTTTGTTACACAGGGAACTAGATACAGGTGCACATTGACTTTATATCTTCAGTATGAGACAACAAAATAATATAATTTACTTAGTTTATCTTATTATTACAAAAAATAATGGAAGGAATGAAATACTTGTTTCAAATCCACAAGTCAGTAACGTTCTCTTGCTTAGGACCGTTTGTGTATTTCAACTGCTTGATCTTAATGCAGTTGTTTTTGTTTTTCATCTCAACATTTGGTAGTAAACAACTTCCATTTTTTGTGCATGAATTTCATGTGTTTGTTAAAATTATCTGCTATAAGACATCCTGTTTTAAAGCAGTGGTATTGTATGCTTCTAGTGAAAACATACTGTCTTATAAATATTTCAGAAATGGCACATGTTCATACTTGTTTGCTTTTCTAGTTAAGATTCTTTCCTAATATTGACAGTAAAACACATCACTTTAAACAGAAAAACACTTGTCTTATTACATCTTATAGTATTAATAGAATGATGTAATATTCACGGTTTGCTAGATGTGGATATGGAGGCCTGTTAAAACACTTCTTACAAAAATAGCTCATAGTTGTGAGATACTGTTGCTTATTTTTAAATGAAGTTGAATGTGGCTTATCAACTCCAAGCTGTGTGAGATCCCGTCTGTCAAGGATATACCCAATCTCAGTCTGAAGCAGCAGCAGCTAGCTCGTGTACCAGGTAATAACATATCAGACAATTTTTGTTATTGTTGTTTATAAGAATATGTGAATATATTGTAGCGTGACAGAAAATCTACCTTATTATAATTCAAGAATAAGCAAATATAAAATAAAAAACAAACTGGCATAAAGAATAATTACTATAATAATTACTCAAGAACAACAGTAAACTGAAATTCTAGATCCAAAGAAATCAAGTTCATTAAAATCAAACATACAATCTATAATAAATAATAGGAAGATGATTATAGTCCAACTTATAGTGTAGATATACCCAGGTAGAATAGGAGCAGGTAAGGAAAATCCATGGATAAAGAAACCCACAGAATGGAAAATAACTATTGAAAAACAATACCACATTATGAAAATAAAACCCCAAAAAGATAACATAAGATAGGTACAATACAATAAAATAAAAACAATGTAACTTAAGTTTAAGTAAAGATGTTAGATAAAAGACAACCTCAAGACAAAAGATAAAAGCAATTATGTCATAAGATTATATGACTAAAGGTGGACAAGTGTAATTTATTTTTATTGTGAAAAGTGACTTCTAATAATGCAAATTAAATGATGTTCCTTATTCCCCCAAGACTAGATAAAATTACTAGAGATAAGATTAGGGAATACAGTGAATAGTGAGGGGAACCAGGGTAAATCCCTAAATCAATAAACAAAAACAGAAATAGACTGAATAAAAGTTAATTTTAAGAAACTGTTTAAATAAAAACAGATTTGTTTTGTTGTGTTAAAAGTTCATTGAACCCATAGCATTGAACGCTTGGGATTAAATTTATTTTAAGAGAATACCTTTTTTATGTTTTAATAATGTTAATTAATCATAGACTATGTTGTAGTTAAGTAAGGGCAATTTAGTTGTTAGGATTTTATTGGAATTGTACGTCAGAAAGGATAATAGCAATCTGAAATAATTGTAAACTTAGTGATAGACAGACATCAATTTCTGCCGCCCTTAATTGTAAACTAACATCAATACATAGATCAAATTGTAAAACTCACCAACATTATAAATTAATAGTAAATAAGTTAATGAAACAAATTAAATGAATGAAAATTGTTGAATTTAACACACTAACAATTTATTATAAATGTAACAACACTTTGTGAAAGTAATTAAGGAATGTATAGGATATTATTAGAAAAAGGCAAGTGTACTAACACTGGGGCCTAGAGAAAAGCCTAAATTGAAGGTAGGGTTCAAATTAGCTAAGTAAATCATCAAATTACTGAGAATTAAAGAAACCAAATCATAATAATTCAATCAATGATCTTGTTTAATGATAATTGGAATCTAACATATTTTGTAAACCATTTAATTTGTAAGGAAGTAAAGTAGGTAAGGCCTACAAGCAAATATTATGTAAATATGACTTTTGAGTTAAAAAATACACTAAAATATATCATGTATGGTATTAAATTATGCAGAATTAAATAAGGAATTTGATTATGTAATTAGAATTTAATAAGAATAGATAATAATCAAAATGTAATTTTTAATATAATGTAAAATTCAATTCTTTTGAACAAAATCAAACTTGAGACTTAAGTATCAGCTGACTGAAAACAATGTAAATTTACTAATAAATCAGCCAGGACCTTTTGAATGATGGAAAAAAATGGGGAGTTGATTGTTAAACGTCAAGGTGAACACACCAGAATGTTATAGCGGAAAAAGATAAAAAAATTTTGACAAGAACTAAGCCTAAGAAAGGAAATCTAAAATATGAGTTGTTCATAAAAAAGTTAAATAAAAGAAACCAAACCATTACTTTTATGAAGATTGGCAATTATAAACCAGATATAGCAACGGTCAAGGCACTAATCGAGAAATTTCCAATGTGAATATTCTCACGACATTCTGGATGAACTTTTTGAAACAAAGACACTTTTAACCAACACCTATTATCGAAACTAAAACGGATTACGAACACTGAATCATCACACTACAACCAAGAAAATTAATAACTACTGCTCTGATGAGGGACACTTAAAGAATAAACATTTATTTGGAGGAAAATCATTGAGAAGATCTTTGTATGAATCCGAATGAAGGAATCAGCCATTTTGATGAGAGACGACTTTCAATCAGCTGTGATGACGTCAGCCCCTACATAGCCTGTGGTTCGAACATTTACATTTTTACTAACATTTTTATGATAAATCTTATTTATATTTTATTAAGTAAGAACTTTTAGTTGTAAGTATTGTACTTTTCAGCATTGCCCTTTTCTGACTTCTGATAACAGTAAAAAGAACCCTTTTAATGTTAAAATATTATTAAATTAAAAGGAAAAAATTACTCGATTCAAATCGACCTGAGATAAGAGTTTGAGCCGTGAATAATTGTTTCGACTCCAAGTCAACTAATCGCAATAAGATCAATAAATTAAATTAAATATTCCATATTTGAGTTTTATTTCTTTGTAAAGTATATAATTAAAAGAATTTCAGATATTAATTGAAACCTGGACATCAAGGAGGAAGAGAACGACCAAGAAAGGGAGTAAAGACACCGAATCTACAAATACTATAAATCGATTATTCAAATCACATAATCTATTTAACGTTTCTAAACAAATTATTCATCACCAACCAAAATAAGTACTCTAAGAAAGGAATTAATATAATAACTAGGATTAATACAATAAATCATAAACTAATAAATAATTAATAAATAATAAATAAAATTTTTCTCAATAAATTAAATTAAAATTTTTTTTTAAATCTTTAATTGATCAATAAACAAGATACGTTATAAAGTGGCACTCCAACTTGAGGGGCTGAAATTAGGAATTGATAGGCAAAAGAAATAAAAATAATCTGCCTAATTTCCAATTTTAGCTGGCAACTGTGACAAGCTCAGAAGGGTAATATAAATGCACAGGACAGCAACATCAAAGAAAAGGGCGACAGAAGCCGAGAAAGAGATTGACATGGAAGACAAAGAGGCGACGCCAGTGGAAGACGTGGAGATGATACTACCGCCTGCTGAACCGACCAAACCCGTGTTACAGGAGAAACAACCAGAAAACCCCACACAAACAGAGAACGTGAGCTTATAGGACATGATAAAACTTATGGGGGAATTCAGCAGAACAATAAGTGAGAAGATGGATGAGAACAGTAAGAAAATGGATGAGAACAACCAATCCACAAAGGATGAATTGAGTAAGAAAATGGATTAAAACGGTAAGGAGATGGAAGAAAAGATGGGGGAGAAATTGGAAGAATTGGAAGATGACAACCAACAGTTAAGGGAAGAGTTGAGGGAGAATATTAAGAAAATGGAAGAAAATAGCAAAAAGATGGAGGAGAAAATGGAAGAGAATAATTGAACATTAAGAGAAGAATTAAGGGAGGTTAACCAGAAAAATATGGACAAATTAGACGAAAGGATAGAGTTGTTAAGAGTTGAGCAAGAAGATAAACGATAATAGTGAGTTGACAAACAAGAAATTAGAAGAAGAGACAATCGGAATAAAACAACAAATTACAGAAGCTGACAAGAAGTGGAGTCAGACTAATCAATAAATACAGGATTTTAAGGAAGAAGTACACACCAAAATTACGAATATCGAAGAAAACAATCGGAATACAATGGAAGAAAACCAAAGGGAAACACAGGAAGAATTGGGGAAGGTACGGAGTCAATTCATGGAAAAGTGTGATGGTATTGAAGTGGCCATAACCAATATAACTGGTCAAGTACGTCAGAACCAGGAGGAAATAGAATTCATTCGGAATTGACCAACTAACCTTACTAGTCTCCCTACTACTGAAGGTCGAGAATGGCTCAATTTTAAACAATACAAAAGGAAACCAATGGAATTTCTGGCTAGAATTGAGGAGTATTTGGTGAAACATTGTGGGAATAGATGGAGTACGAACCGCGAATTGCTAGATGAATCTTCAAAGAAATGACAGACAATTGGTGGATGGCGATAAGGAGTGATATAACTGACTACCAACAATTTAAAAACTTGTTCAAGGCGAAATATTGGTCAGAGTCTACGCAAAACCTAATACGAGACAACATATGTCACGGAAGATATAATGCCAACATAGGTACCACCTTGACCGCATATTTCCTAGGAAAGGTGTGTTTAGCAAAACACCTAGAACCGAACATACCAGAAGAGTGCCTTGTTAATAAGTTGTCATATCACTATGATGAAGATATCATTAGAGCACGTAGGGGTAGCCAGATAAAAACAGTACAAGCCATGGCAGAGTTGCTCGAGAACTATGAACATGAAGACTACTATCGCCAAAGCAGGAGGAGAAATGATCGACCTGACATAAGAAATAATAATCATTACCGTAATAATAGTAATAATAATAACTACCCCGTGAACCGAAGTAATTCTAATTATTACAACAACAACAACAATAATAATAATAATAATAATAATAATAGTAATAATAATAATAATAATAGTAGTAATAATAATAATAATAATAGAAATAATAATAACCACCCCAATAATAGAAGTAATTAAAACAGTCAGAGAAACGCCAACCATGTTAATACTGACCATTATTATAATAATAATAGGAACTATCAACCAGGTAATAATAATAGTAATAATAATAGGAACTATAGACCTAGAATAAACTACATAAGAGTGGAAGAAAATGGTCAAAGAAGGTATCAACATCAAAGACGGAATAGGTTTCATGATTATGAAACCCGGCAGGTAAATAGTGGAAGTGACAATCATATGGACAATAGACCCAGACGAAGTACAAGCCTGGAGGACCGAGAAAGACAAACAAACCATGAACCACCCTGTGACCATCGTACTGAGCGGCAGGAACCGATCCAAGGATTCCAGACCGACACATCGGTCTGCCCAATTGATAATAACCTTGACCATTTAAACGGGAGGAGGCAGTGATAAATTATCACAACCCTTCACTGCTCCTATCTACTGGGTATGGACGAGAATTGAATAAAGACAGTAATTTTAATAACATTACAATTATTTATAGTAATTATTTAAAAAATTTCCGAAATGAACTATTGGAAAAAACACTACCAGTCTCAACAGCCAAAATAACGAGATAATTTATATAAATGCCGAAGTCGAAGGAATTTTAGCTCAAATAATGATATATACGGGCGCTAATGTGTCCATAATTAATAATATTGAATTAAATAGAATACAAAAGGAATGCCGTCGAACACTACCAATATTACCGGTCAATAATATTGTGTTAATAGGGGCCACTGATCGTCAAAATAAAACTATCAGAAAACAAGTATCGTTAAATGTTGCTAGCAAGGGTGTAGTTATGAATATGGTGTTTTTAACTGCAACAGGACTGCCATTTAATATATTGGTAGGATATGATCTACTAAGGAGAAACTCAGATGTTATTGATCTGAGCAGAGAAAAGGTGTCACTGTTCTCAGAAGGGGTAACGTGGACGGCGGATTTGGTAGGTAGCGAGATTGTACTTCCCAGCTGGATCCACCAACAACTTAGTGAAGTAAATTACATAGAAAATAAATCACCATGCGCTCGAATAATATACCATAATACAGAAGACGACTTATGGACACAGAAGATACAGGAGATAAGTAACTTCCGATGCGGAGGTGCAAAAGAAAAATTGACAGAGAAACAAATAAACAATTTAATTCAAATATATGAGAGATATCGAACAGTGTTTTCAGATGAACCCTAGAAAATCAAAAACTACCAATGCAAAATTCAATTCAGGGAACCAGTGGAATTTAACAGAAAGTCCTATCCGATAGCGCATTCACTGAAGGAATGCGAGTGAAGGAATTGGCCATTTTGATGAGAGACGACTTCAATCAGCTGTGATGACATCAGCCCCTACATAGCCTGTGGTTCGAACATTTACATTTTTACTAACATTTTTATGATAAATCTTATTTATATTTTATTAAGTAAGAACTTTTAGTTGTAAGTATTGTACTTTTCAGCACTGCCCTTTTCTGACTTCTGATAACAGTAAAAAGAACCATATTAATGTTAAAATATTATTAAATTAAAAGGAAAAAATTACTCAATTCAAATCGACCTGAGATAAGAGTTTGAGCCGTGAATAATTATTTCGACTCCAAGTCGACTAATCGCAATAAGATCAATAAATTAAATTAAATATTCCATATTTGAGTTTTATTTCTTTGTAAAGTATATAATTAAAAGAATTTCAGATATTAATTGAAACCTGGACGTCAAGGAGGAAGAGAACGACCAAGAAAGGGAGTAAAGACACCGAATCTACAAATACTATAAATCGATTATTCAAATCACATAATCTATTTAACGTTTCTAAACAAATTATTCATCAACCAAAATAAGTACTCTAAGAAAGGAATTAATATAATAACTAGGATTAATACAATAAATCATAAACTAATAAATAATTAATAAATTATCTTGTTGTTGCATCCTCTTCATTCACTTTATTAATTTAATAATATATATATACTTTCACTCATGAACTTACTTTTGTCACTTCCCAAACGTTTCGAGATGTTGTTTCTCTTCTTCAGTGGGTTTAATACTAACTGTCGATTACAGAATAACCATTACGGAATGGAGTGTGTGGTGGGGGTTGATGGTGGGAAGAGATTGGCGCTGAGGTTCGAATTATGTGTGTGGATCAGTGTGTCAAATAGTGTATGTGATTTGTAATGTATCTGTTCATTTAATATGTTGTTTGGTTGTAGTGTGTGATATCTGTATATTTCAAACTAGCGAGTACCCGGCATGCGTTGCAATGCCACTCAAAGAAAGAAAGTGTTTGTATATATATAATATATAAAGACTTCGTTCGCGTGGTGTTCAATTTAATGCGATAATATATTTAGAACAGAATCTATTCCATTGGGTTGCCATAGTAACCAGATCTAATAAGTTAGTTTTTTAAGACTCCAAAGGACCCCCCAGAGGATCGTTTCGAAAAAAACACCTGTCCTATGTTGGTTCTCCCGTTGCGTAAAATATTTGTGCCAAGTTTGGTTGAAATCGGTCCAGTGGTTTAGGAGGAGATGTGGAAGACCCCAAAGAACCCCCAAAAGAACCCCATCGAAAAAACACCTATCCTATGTTGGTTCTCCCTTTGCGTAAAATATTTGTGCCAAGTTTGGTTGAAATCGGTCCAGTGGCTTAGGAGGAGATGTGGAAGACCCCAAAGGACCCCCCGAAGTATCATATCGAAAAAACACATATCCTATGTTGGTTCTCCCGTTGCGTAAAATATTTGTGCCAAGTTTGGTTGAAATCGGTCCAGTGGTTTAGGAGAAGATGTGGAAGACCCCAAAGGACCCCATCGAAAAAACACCTGTCCTATGTTGGTTCTCCCTTTGCGTAAAATATTTGTGCCAAGTTTGGTTGAAATCGGTCCAGTGGTTTAGGAGAAGATGTGGAAGACCCCAAAGGACCCCGTCGGAAAAAACACCTATCCTATGTTGGTTCTCCCGTTGCGTAAAATATTTGTGCCAAGTTTGGTTGAAATCGGTCCAGTGGTTTAGGAGGAGATGTGGAAGACCCCAAAGAACCCCCAAAAGAACCCCATTGAAAAAACACCTATCCTATGTTGGTTCTCCCTTTGCGTAAAATATTTGTGCCACGTTTGGTTTAAATCGGTCCAGTGGTTTAGGAGGAGATGTGAAAGACCCCAAAGGACCCCCCGAAGGATCATATCGAAAAAACACATATCCTATGTTGGTTCTCCCGTTGCGTAAAATATTTGTGCCAAGTTTGGTTGAAATCGGTCCAGTGGTTTAGGAGGAGATGTGGAAGACCCCAAAGGACCCCCCAATGGACCCCATCGAAAAAAACACCTATCCTATGTTGGTTCTCCCGTTGCGTAAAATATTTGTGCCAAGTTTGGTTGAAATCGGTCCAGTGGTTTAGGAGGAGATGTGGAAGACCCCAAAGGACCCCCCAAAGGACCCCATCGAAAAAAACACCTACCATATGTTGGTTCTCCCGTTGCATAAAATATTTGTGCCAAGTTTGGTTGAAATCGGTCCAGTGGTTTAGGAGGAGATGTGGAAGACCCCAAGAACCCCCATAGGACCCCATCGAAAAAAATTCATAAACCTTCGCGGGCGTGCGCACAACAACTCACCGAAGTTTCATCGCAATCGGATGAATGGTATAGGAACGCATACGGGACAAAGAAAGAAAGAAAGAAAGAAACATTCATTTTTATAGATATAGATTGTTCAGCTGTGTTTAGTTTTCTACTTTTAGGTAAGTAGTGTAATATTTCCATGTTGTGTTCTATGTTTGTGTAACTGTGGTTTTCGTTATGTAAATGTGTGGCAAATGTGGAATGTATGTAGTTTGTGGTGAGGGCTTTTAAATGTTCAGAAAACGTGGAAGAAAAAGATCTTCCCGTCTGGCCGATGTAGAATTGTGGGCAATCATTACAATTTAATTTATAAACCCCTGTTTTGTTGTATGTGTCAATGTCTTTGTTAGTATTGTTTGCCACACATTTACATAACGAAAACCACAGTTACACAAACATAGAACACAACATGGAAATATTACACTACTTACCTAGCCTACAGAACCAACAACACCATTAGAAAACACATAAACAATACTAACAAAGACATTGACACATACAACAAAACAGGGGTTTATAAATTAAATTGTAATGATTGCCCACAATTCTACATCGGCCAGACGGGAAGATCTTTTTCTTCCACGTTTTCTGAACATTTAAAAGCCCTCACCACAAACTACATACATTCCACATTTGCCACACATTTACATAACGAAAACCACAGTTACACAAACATAGAACACAACATGGAAATATTACACTACTTACCTAAAAGTAGAAAACTAAACACAGCTGAACAATTTGAAATATACAGATATCACACACTACAACCAAACAACATATTAAATGAACAGATACATTACAAAACACATACACTATTTGACACACTGATCCACACACATAATTCGAACCTCAGCGCCAATCCCTTCCCACCATCAACCCCCACCACACACTCCATTCCGTAACGGTTATTCTGTAATCGACAGTTAGTATTAAACCCACTGAAGAAGAGAAACAACATCTCGAAACGTTTGGGAAGTGACAAAAGTAAGTTCATAAGTGAAAGTATATATATATATTATTAAATTAATAAATAATAAAAGAAAATTTCTCAGTAAATTAAATTTAAACAAATATTTTTTTTTAATCTTTCATTGATCAATAAACAGGATTCGTTATAATATCCAGGAGACAACTTCAGTTAGACACAAGGTAAATTATAAAATTAATTCAGTTTTAGGAACTGTGAGCAAGAGATCACTGCATTAAAGTAATATTTGGTAACTGTGCTTATTCATTACACATCATGTATTACATATATATTTGATTTAATATTTTCAATGCTTACTGATCAAATATGATATATTACAACTTTATAACCTTTTTATTATATTAAGTAGCAAACAGATTGATTGCACTGAATTTAAATTTAAATCTGAATTTGTATTGCAATATTTTACATCAATTTCTATTTTTAATATATTGTTCCAGTCATATATGAACATTATTAATTTAATTTTTTCCTTCGTATGACTTTGTTGATGATCATTATTACTTATACGTGTTTCAAGACATACGTCCCATCCTCAGTTAATGCCACTCGTGGTATCACCAAATCATTAAAACTAATAGACTAAAAATACTCCACACGTCTTCTATGTAAGTCAAAGTTTGGCTGTTGAGTAAGTGTTTTAATACATGTAATTTAAAGTTTAAGTTGTGAAAGCCCAAATTTTAATGACTTGACCTTGTCTTGAATGGAATATACTGAGGAAAGGACATATTCTGAAACACATGTAGAGAATAACAAGCATTAATGAAGTCATATGGTAGAAAGAAAGATAAACTAATTATTTCATTTCGAATTGTATTCTTATTATTGCCACAAGTTTCACCATTTCTGTAATACAATGTTATCTGTAATTAAGCATAAGCAATTTCATATTCTGATATAGCTGACATGTTCCACTGTCTTGTTTTCTGAAACGTTTTACCTTATTTAGAAAAGATCAGTAAAGAGTTCATACTTTTGTTCTTGTTGCTAAATTTCCTAACAAAAATTTGTAATGTGGTGGATGAATGGATGATTGATTGTTGTCATGAGAGTTAAAGACTATCTTAATAAGAAAAAATTATGTTATGTTCTGTATTTTAAAAATTATTTATTTTAAAATTAGATTTCTATTTATATCTAAATAAATAAATCTTGCTTCCATATTACAAGAGGGCCCAACCAATCCTCTTTTTTAAGTCCAAATGTAATATCTATTGTATACTTAGAACAGGTATTTCAGATACAATTTTATTACTTTTTTAGTCTAGAGTAGATGAAGGTGTCAAAAACACTTTTCCCTTTTTTATTCATAGTGATGTATTCATATTTATATTCCTTATGGTTGTTGTTCATATTGATAATGCTGAACTTTTCCTGGTTTAAATTGGTTCCTTGATGGTAAACTTGAAAATAGAGCTACATTAGTAGCAACAGTAATAATAGCATTAGTAATAGTAGTAGTATAGTAGTAGTAGTAGTAGTAGTAAGTAGTAGTAGTAGTAGTAATTTTTTTATAGAGGGCGAAAAAATGCTTTATACACCGTCAGAAGAGACCATGTATGGTGTGTGGGACTCTCACCCATTAAAAAACCTACCTCTAATTCAGGCATTCATATCCATCCTGGAACTATTTAATGTATTACTTCAGGATGGAGCCTATTTTACCCATATCGGGCTCCTTCTAGTTGTTCCTTATCTTCTATTGCCCGTTGGGTGCAAGTTGCGCCTTTTTTTTTTAGTAGGAAAATATGAAATAAATTCATTTGTTTTTAGTGAAATTTATTTTTATTTTTATTTCTATGTTAAACAAATCTAATGGCACGCATGCTGCACTCTAATGTGAATTTAATTAAATACTTAAAGAAATTGATAAATAAGTTCGCTAGTACAAAAAAACATTTTACATAAAGAATTTAATAATACATTTAAGCATGTTTAAAAAATTGAATTTAGTAAAGTTTATTACAATACCCGAATAAATGTAAATAATAATAAATTATTATTCAACTGAATAAATGCATTGATGCGGTCCCATTCAACCTTACCACAAAGCGCCACTACAGTCTCAAGCATGAACTGCCCAAGCTCCATTTCAAGGACCATCCTCTGTCTTGTGAATTTGCAGCACTTGAAAAATGTGTGCAAGGCATCTTCATGGGGAGAGTCACTGTATTGGCTGGCATGCTGGGTTCTGCACCTTTCCCATTCTGTGAAGATGGGCATTAAAATTGCCATGGCCACGGAGCAACTGGGTCAGATGGTAGTTGACCTCACCATGTTGGCAGTCGATCTATTCCTTCAAGTTGGTGTAAGGCTTGCGGTATATCTTCCTCTATTCTCTCTATCCCAACAATCTTGCCAGTGCTGGAGAGTGAGTTCCCTGGCTTCATGTTTTGCAGCATCCCTTCCAATTTTGTCTCTTGTTTCGAATAAATGCTTTCGCTCTAGAACCAACCAGTCTATGGAATCTATGGGAATCACTCCCGCTATCACCAGGACTACTGGCTTTGGCACTGCCCGGTAAGAGGATGCTACTCTGGGGGCTCCTCTTCTCTGCACCAATGCCATACGTTTTCTGTACTTCTCCAGCTTTAGTGCATCGGCCCAGATTTCAAAACCATACAGAAGGATGGAATCTGTGACCGCCATCAACAATCGCCTCTTGCTTGCAGTGGGACCTCCTATATTGGCCATAAGTCTGCTGAGCTTGGTTGTAACATGAGCCGCCTTATTAGCTCCATACTTTATTTTCTCCCAATAGGAGAGCTTTGAGTCTAGTCTCACCCCTAGGTATTTCACACCATTCTTTGTAAATACTGTCTCAGCTCCCACTTGCAGTAGTAGTAGTAGTAGTAGTAGCAGCAGCTGATGTTGTTATTGTTGTTGTAGATTGTTAATAGTAATAATATTAACAACATATGCAATAGAAACTTTTAATTAAATTAAATTAATGTAATTCTGTCTTTACAAACTTCTTCTTCAGCACTACAGCCAGACATTAGCCATACCCTCCAACACCAATCTTCTCTACAGTCTCCTATCCATTGCCATCTCAGCATAATCCCTCTCACATATATTCTTCTGAGATCTTCCAGCACATCTTCCAACTGAATTAACCTAGGTCGACACCTCTTTCTGTGCTTGTGTGTGTGTGTGTGTGTGTGTCAGTGGCGAAGTTACATGGAGGCAATTGAGGCAATGCCTACCCTAAAAAATTCTGTAGAATAAAAATTATAAATACATATGAACTACATAATGTAAAGATTATACATTATTACCGCGACTGTTGAATTTATTAGGGCCGAAATGTGCTTTACTGAGCAACCGTTAGATGGTGACAGGTGAGACTCGGCATGGCTCGTTTAAAGCGAATGAGGCAACCTGAACTTGCCTCAGCGTTTTTTGTATACATCGTATGTAAGCAATGTGCCGGAGTGATAGGGAAGTGAAGGGAGGGGGGATTGTCCCATGCTGTACACATAGAGCGTTGAGGCATGCCCCACTTCTGTGGTCGAAACATTCAAGTTAAAGCGCACTGTGTTGTTTATAAGTGTGTTTATTTTATGCAGTTATTAAAAGTGTCCCTGTTATTCCGCTGAACTAACAGATGATCAAGATTGTTGAATTGTTTATGATATCCGGGCTGTTTGGCCGTGGTCCATGGTTTGTAACAAAACCAAACGTTTCAGCAGCTCCACTGGCTGCCATCATCAGTGGTATAAGAATCCTGCACGCCGGGTGTTTACGTACAGGCCCACAGTACTGTGGTATAGGCTAAAGCTGTCCTGCCATGCTACCTGTACTTATAAATTCAGCTAAGTCTCACGTACAGGTAAAAATGACACCATCAGCCAATCACAATAAAGATGGTGTATGATTGGCTCGCACCAAGCTGTGGTGTTCTCAATACACTTTAAAATATATAAAATACAAAAAAAAAATACCATTTATTCTAACCTACCTGTAAAGGTTCTTTCTTTGGGTCCAGGATTCTGCTCGCACGAACTTCGGATACAAACATGTGTACAGGTTGTGCAATAATCAACTCGACACAATTTTGAAGAGAAATTACTATTTTTTAATTAATCAGAATCATTTTAAAATTTTGTTCAAAAACTTTTGCTCAGTGTTTTACAGATTAAGTTACATTTTTCTTTGTTCTGTTGGCATCTTCTACATACTAACTTACTCTAATATCTTACCTTACTGATCACTATATAAAACAGACATACAGACAGAGCCCAGCCTGCAATTTTTTCACACTCACTCAAACACACTAAATTATAAACCCCTTAACATTTTATAATAAAGCCCCCAGCCCTTACACTTAAACCGCCGGCAACGTGGTTCGCGCGCGCACTCATCTTCTGTTAATTTCTTGTTGTTTACTGTCCGAAAATTATACAGTTAATTTCTTTACCCTTTTTTACTCGACTGCAGTCACATACATTTTTCTCGTATTACACTTTTTACTGTTAAAATATAAAGTTTTGTGACGAGCCTACTTGGCTCGGTCCGGCGCCGGAGCGATCGGTTAACAAACTGGGAGCGAAAACGTAGCAGGTGTTGCTAACGTGATCTCATACTTGTAAGGAAATCACTGCCTTGGGCTTCGTCGCAGAAGTTTCGTCCTATGCTCTGCATGTAGTTGTTGGAGTGACGATAGCCTACGATCTCAGTGAGGCACTGGCCGACGTCACAAAAGAGGGCGGTCCTTAGCGGCAATTCCTGAGGATCGACTAAGGAGACGATGAATAAAATCGTTCCCCAGACATCTTGGTTTTCGGACGAAGGCGTCATTCCGAGCGCGTACTTGTACTGCGCGTGAGTGCGTGGTCACACTTATGCAAAGTTCTGAGAATTTAGGGTGGTACAAATTCCTTGCCTGGTTACTCAACAGAAACTGCGTCGTACGGCTTTGTTCTCAACACTGTTTCTTGCCACGTGGTCTGTTATAATGGAAATAGCGTCGGAAAATAAAACTTTCACCATATTTTTATAAAATCCAAAAAAATGAAAGAAATAAAAATGCAAATAAATGAAATTACCCAATTTAGACACGTTACAATACCCCCTCAATGAGAATTCTGCTGTCCAGAACAGAAGAAATCTCATTGATAAACCCAGAAGAGGACCGGTGAGGAACTGGTGCCAACAACCCCCTTGTTCTTACTCTTCATGGGTACACGACCCCCCTGGCTCGGCGACCATGGACGCATCTGAACGAGATCACTGGACTTCTCCGTAAGAGATCCCAACACCGAAAAATCGAACAGACAAGTACCACAGCACACCTCACCTTCTAACATGCTACCCCCCAAAATCCTCAATCCCTGGCTCAGATTATGCCAGATCCTCCACCGATATGTTTCCCCTTTTATGCAAGCTGGGCTGCCTTTAGCAGATACTGGGCTCACACACACTCACATTACATATTGACATCACATATCATAAAACTGAAAAATCTTTAAAAATTTTTTAAAACCGCAACCCATTGGTTGTTTTCAGGTAAAATTGATTCATAAATTTTGTATAAATTCTAAATTATTCTCTTCCTTGTTTTCTGTTTTTATTTAAAATAAGTGAATTTAAACATTTCTTATAATTAATAACATCCTTAACCTAACATGTAATCACTTATAGTCTAACAATACAATTCAATACAAAATAAATCAATAATTATAAACATGGTTAGCACACAAATAATAAAATAATCAATACTTAAAATATTCATTAGCTGGCAGGCGCAGAAATCAAATTTTTTTTTTCAAAAAAAATATTTTCCAAAAAATTTTAAAATTCAAAGAAAAAAATTTAAATTTATTAAAATGTTTCCTTTACATTTAGACATTAATTAAAACTTGGTTAAATTGATTAAAAAACACAAGTTGAATGGACTTTCTTACTAAACAAGCTTAGTATGTGTGACCTCACTCTCAGCTGATCCAAACTAGGTCAAGTCCAATACCTTGACCCACATACGTTATGTACAATTTTTATCTGGAAATACATTTAACATCTGTAACAATCTAACTTGAAACACAAAACATAATAAAATAAAATATTTAAAATAACAAAATATTATTATAAATAATAAGCAAATTGACATTTAAATTATTCAAAATAAACCTTATATCTTTACATTATCAAATTCTATCAAAGTTTTGTCACTGGTTTCAAAAATAAAAATTTTATATTTTTATTATAAATCTCTCTCTTTGCTTAATAATCTTATTCTACATTACTGTGGGTGATTTAAATTATTCATAACAATTTAATTTACTACTTGCTCTGTATACATATATAATCTTTCTCCCTTTGACTGTAACCTCTAACAACTGTAACTCACATGACACCCATCTCTATCAAAAACATCTATCAAAACTCTAACCCCAACTTATCATTAAACTCAATTCGCCACCTTCTCTCTATATATATAAAAAAATACTCTCTAACCCTTTGTACTTGGGATACGTGTTTCCCCCCCAAAAAAAACTCATTTCTCTTATCTGGCCCCTGGATTCTACCTAAGGCGACCCCGTTCCCACTAAATCGGTACCTATCCCGTCCCAACTTACCATTATGTTGCGGACTCCTACATTACACTACCCCCTACTACAAAATTGCCATCCCCAAAATCTCAATCTCATTACCTTACTACATTACAACAAAATAACAACATCAATTATAAACAACAATATATCACTCAAAAATCTACCTAAATTCTCCATTACTACTGTGTCAACATCAATACTTCTCAAAATTCTACAGCATTACATTAACTCAAAACAACATTACATTACTTCGAAACAATATTTCGATCTTTACTACTTCAACTCTAACTTCACCTTGGACAGGTCTATATGTCCCACAAAATATTTATCACCCAAAACTATCTTTTATTATTTCTGACAATTCCTTTAAAATCTTACCACATCAAATTACTTTTCTCATTATTTCAATAGCATCTGTAATACCTTGATACACTACATTAAACACTAATTACTTGGAATACTTATAAACCATTTTACCAGTGACGTTTTATTGCTGATCAGCTGATCTTCCTAACACAATGAAAACACATCTCAAAATTGAACAAATTACATGAAATATATATATATTTATTTATCATTACTTCTACCCTCATTGTTTCCCCTCTTTCTGATTCTGATACTTTGTGTTAACCGCCTGCCAGACGGTTTAATCATTTACTTAGGTTCAAAATACACACATAATGAAAACACATATTTTTATCAATACCTATACCTAACGTACAACAATAAAATAATACATTTAAAATTATGGAATGAACACCTTATATTGAATGTATGAGCAGCTAGTTATTTAAACAGAACACAAGCATTTTTATTGGATCAAAATTTGAATTAGCAATGTTTTATGTTATAACATTTAAATTCGTGACCCATCTGAGCCACCTCCCATCCACACACTCTATTGCAAATTATGTAAGGCTGTGGCGCCCCCTCGCTTTCACAAAGACGGCATATTTTGGAGTAGTTTGACCTCTCCGTGTCATTGCTTCGGCTGTTACATTTGAACGTCTGAATATCAACATATTCTTGTATATAATTAAACACCCTTAAACGGGTCTACCACCTGGCTATGCTGTTCCTACTCGAACAGAGTGGTAGCCGCTGTTCCATAGTGCCTGGATTTCCCCTAAAATTCACCCCCCATTTAATTTCTACTATATACCAATTTCAAGTCAGCTATGGTCAAGGGACTTGATATGACCATAGCTGGCCGCTAGCCAAATCCACGATTAGTGCTGGTAAGGCAGTAATCGCCCGAAAAGTCGGGGAAATCTAACTTCATTTCAATGCCTGTTACACTCATCATTAGTATGTGCGACACGATCGTCTATCAGTGTGCAAATTAAGTTTACACGAAAAAGGTGTGTCGCACATTTTCGCCATGTTGGCCTCCGATGGAGGTAACACTCTCTGTTACCCCCAACCCATTTTGCTATCTACGAGAGCACAGGCCACCCCCGCAATAGCAACTTAATAACTAACTAATTACAATTGAAAACTAAACTTTCTACAATTGCAGTTCCACACTCCATTGTTCTATCACTTCATTGAGCACCAATCTACCCCCCAAAACTATCCCCACTTCTTGTATTGACAACAAGTTTTTATTTTACTACACATCTTTTTAAAACATTCCCATACTCACTGATACTAAAACTTGACAATTATATTTGGTCACTTAATTCTAAAATTTATTTAAATTTAAAATTATACACATCCAAAATTATTTTGTTATATTTTTTTTTCTTTTTTTTTTTCAAAAAATTTTTTATTTACATTGAAGGCTGACTCTATCTATCCTTCACCACATCTAGGAAGATCGCAGTCGCCTGAAATGGGGGTGCCTTGCGATGAAGTATAGAAAAATTCCAGAGCAGATCTACTTTGTGCAGTTACTTCCCCTTCTATGCAACTGTGCTACCTTATCTCTCTCATTTCTTCCAACCCGTCGTCTGATCTGGAATTTACCATACTTCTCCGCAAGACCCTTCGTTTCTGGCTTACGCAAAACTATTGTCAATGGCTCAACTTTAATTTTGCCATTGACACTGAAAAATTTGTTAATTTGTACGCACTGCCCTGTATTTAGGTGTAGCCTCCTTTATATGTACAACACTCTGAGGCAGTGCAGGCACATGACAGGTACATCAAAATTGTTGCACCTGGAGTGTATTAAAAAAAATTAATTCGTGTCACGTACCTGTTGGGGTCCCCCTCCCCGTTCAAATGTGTAGTTAAATCTCTACTTTATACCAATTTTTGTGGAGCCGGACCATCGTTGTTTTCACCGCCCGAAGGAAGATCCGCCAACCATGGCCCGCCTCCGAGTTCCGAATTCCACCGCCAGGACTGGTAAGATCGTGACCGCCCGAAAATGGGGGAGGATCCCTTCTGTAAACATACAACAATATTTTAAATCTTATTTATAAACATAATTAGAGTGACCGATATAATTTTAAATTCGTCGCATTTTGAGTACCTACTATTTCCTGCGTCGCTGGGTTCCTCAGCACATACGCATTCTGCATTTTTATTTCTACAATTTCATAGAGTCCTTCATACAACAAGAAAAACTTCTTTATTTCCCTATCTTGAGCACTGGACAAATCATGCCTTTTTACTAACACTAACTGACCTACCTCATACTTGGTCCATTTACCCTTAGCATCATGTTTCTGTTTTCTTCGCTCTCCTCTCGTAAGTAAGTTCTCGTTTGCCAATCTAATTTTCATGGTTCTGTCCAAAACTTGACCTTCTGGTGGGTATTCGAAAAGTTGTTCCAATATCCTGGGCGGCCTGGTTCCCCTGATCAACTCATGCGGCGTGAATCCAGTGGATTCATGGGTGGTACAATTCAGCCACTCCTCTACTTTTTTCACGTAGGATGGCCATTCTGTGTGTTTGGCGTGACAGTACGCCCGAAATATCCTACCAATCTCTCTCATCACCCGTTCTGCTTGGTTCGACTGAGGGTGATATACTGCCGTATGCTTGGGTATGATACCTTCCCATCCAAGCGTCTGCCGCCACTTGCCGCTTATAAACTGTGGACCGTGGTCAGATAATATAATTTTCGGTTTTCCAACGTTAAGCATGTAGTCTTTTACTATTTTCTCACTGAGTACTTTACTGGTCGCTCTCTTGATGCTATATAACTTCACAAATTTTGAAAAAGTGTCTAGAACTACAAATACATACAATACACCCCCTCTACCTCTGGGTAATGGTCCATACAAATCAACCGCAACTAGATCAAACGGTCTCACAACTTTTATGTAATTCATTTCCCCTTCTACTTTATAATTCACTACTTTCGATTTCTGACATAAATCACACACTTTCAACACTTTTCTCACTCTCTTCTCCATATTCTTAAATATACATGATTCTTTCAAAACATTTGCACATTTTCTCGCCCCAAAATGACCATATCTTCTATGACAATCCCAAACAATTTTATCTATTAATCCTTCGGGTATAACTAACCTCCAGTCACGCTCCCCACTATCTACTTTTTTAAACAATATACCTTGATATACTTGAAATCGCTCATTATATTTAGATCCCTCTACCTCTGTTTCTAAACTAACAATGACTCTACCCAGTTTACTGTCAGATCTTTGCATATTTTTAATATCACTTAATTCTTCACCAAAAATTCTATCTTCTCTAGTTAATCTAAAAATTTCTATTTCTTTAAGATCCCTACCAGTTTTATTGTCTATAACGTCTACTCTAGAAAGGGTATCTGGTACCTTATTATCTGACCCCTTTATATACTCCCATGAAAAGTTATATTCCTGTAAAGCTAATACCCACCTGGTTAATCTGCTATGTGTCAGCTTACATGAATTAAGAAATGATAATGCCTTGTGGTCCGTCCGGATTATCGTGGTATTGCCTAGGATGTAGGTCCGGAATTTACCCACGGCGAACACAATACTTAAGAGTTCCTTTTCTGTCGTCGTATAATTCTTCTCAGCCGACAGCAGCGATCTACTGGCGAAGGCGATCGTTAGATGTTCCTTGTCGCAGCCCTCCTGGTAGAGCTCCGCCCCTAGCGCTACATTGCTGGCGTCGGTCTGCAAATAAAAAGTCTTATTAAAATCGGGATGATTCATCATGATCATGTGACTAAACTTTCTCTTAATTTTGTTGAACGCATTTCGTTCCGTATCGCCCCATCTCCACTGTTTATTCTTCTGCAGCACAGCACTCAGTTTGGATGTCGTGTGTGCGTAGTTCTCCTGAAATTTCCTGTAAAAATTGCATAGGCCTAAGAAACTTTGTAACTGCTTAATGTTTTTTGGTTCGGGGAATAGCATTATGGCTTCTACTTTGTCAGGGTTGGCTAATATCCCCTCTTGTGTAATAATAAACCCTAAGGAATGTATTTCTGTCTGCAGAAACTTAGACTTGTCCCAATTCACTGTTAAACCCCCTTTATGTAGCTTATCTAATACGTATTCTATGTGTTCTAAATGTTCAGTGAATGTCCTAGAAGCTATCAAGATATCATCGACATATACGGTTAAAAAATCTAAATCCTTAGGTTGTAATATATTATCTAAACATTTAATAAAACTGGCCACACTGGTGTTTAATCCAAAAGGTAAGCGTTTGAACTGGTAATTCTTACCGTTAAAAAGAAAAGCTGTGTATTTCCTGCTCTCTGTTGCTAATGGCACCTGCCAGTATCCAGCTGTCAGGTCTAAGGACGTCATGTATTTGACTCTGCTGAACTTCTGTAAAATCTCATTTATGGGTTCCGGAGATTCCCGGTCAGGTATAATAATTTGATTAATTTTCCGAGCATCTAAACATAACCTTACCTTTCCATCCTTTTTTATCACTACTACCAAAGGGTTTGAGTAGGGTGATACTGAGCGTTCAATTATGCCTCCTTGCATCATCCGGTCTAGTTCCTCCTGTACCGCCCTCCTCTTCGAAAACGGCACCGGGTAACTCCTCTGCATGTACGGTGTGTGGTCCCGAACTTTCAGCTCGCAGATGTAGTCCTTCGCTTTCCCTGGTGATTCATTAAATACCTCTCTGAAACGCTCCACCACTGCCCACAGCTCCTCTCGCTGAGTATTTCCTACAACTGTATCTTCATTAAAAAATTTGTTGGCTCGATCTGCCCACACACTCTCATTACTCTCATGCATTTCTCCCTCCTCATTCTCTAGGCTATCACTCTCTAGACCAATTGATTTTGGTCTCTATCTCTCTATCGCTTATCTGCTTATGTAACATTTTTATTCCCGTGACTTTACTTTCATTTACTACTTTCTTAAACTCTATTCTGACTGGTTTATTCCCCTTTTCAAATGTTACTATCTGTTTATTGAAATCTATTACCGCCCCGTTTCTTTCCAAAAAATCGTTTCCCAATATTACATCTAGACTCAACCCTTTAACTACTAGAAAAGTGTTTTCAAATTCAACTTCATTTATTAAAATATTTAATTGTACTTGTCTGGTTATTCTCTTACTTCTTACCCCAGTTACCCCCACTACTGTAACCCCCGCAACTGGTAATGATGGTATATTCTTATTTATCTCTTTTAATTCACCCATAACATTTTCCGAAATTACTGAGATCTCGCTACCGGTATCAATTAAAGTTTTATAATTCTTACCTTCAATGTTAATTGTTACCTCCGTCAATCCTGTTCTGCGTTCCATCACCTTGTTCTCCTCTTCTTCTAACAATTCTTTTGCCATGTCCACCTTGATAACGTTGTTCGCATATTCGTTGGTTACTTGGACCCGGTTATCCGTTGACAATGGTTGGGCCCGCTTCTCCATTGTCTTTCTTAGTTTCCCGTGGATGGGCCTGCTACAGCTGGATGATTTCCTCCTCTTCCTCTATTATAATGTCCTCCTCCTCTGGGCACTCCTCTATAAAATTCTCCTCCTCTGGGCTGTTGATTTGGTGGTGGGTTCGTTCTCTCGTTCCTGGCGCACTCCCTGTTTCGATGACATCTAAAACAATTTGTTCGATTAGCATAATTATCAGTTTCACAGTCTCTACACCTCCAACTCTCGCCCCTATTATCAAAACTTCCTCCCCGCGCTCCCCGGTGAAAATTGTGTATTCCCCTTGGTTGATTATGATTCCCATTTATATGTGATACTGGTGTGTTTATCCGCCTACTCATATCCCGTTCTCTTATATTCTGAAATATGTCCAAGATTTTCTCTAATTCCGTGATTTCTACAATCTCTCGAGTCATTAATGTAATTTGTATTTCTCTCGGTAAGTGCTTGCTTATGTGACGGACGAATGACCCAAATGGTAACGGTGGCTCTAAATATTTTGCCTCATTATATAGTCGAATTACGTACATAGTTACGTTACCCCCTTGGGTCCCAAAATTACCTGGTCCCATAATTTTACTCCGTAATATCTCTTGTTCCTCCTGCGACCAATATTTCTCTCTAAAAGCCGTCTCAAAACACTGATAATTTACCCAGTCTACTTTATGCATCTCCGCCCATACCGCGGAATTCCCTCTAAAACACTTCATTATTTTTAGCAATTGTACTTCCCAGCTACTTCTACAAAATTGATTAAATTCTCTGACTCTATTCAAAAACTGCATAGGGTGTACCCCCCTGTTTTCGCAATTAAATAACTCCAAATCAATATCGCTATTCATATCTTTGGCAATGACTATGTGTTCAGTAACCCTATTAAGTTTTTCGTTTATAGCTATGTTCAATTCATCTTTAGCATTAACTATACTCTGCTCAATTGACACAAATTTATTATTATTTAAATACTCAAATTGTTTATTACTTGTATCTATAGTATTTACTGTATTTTGTATAGCTTGTATCTCTGTTTTGCAATTACTTTCTATTTCATTGATTTTGACCTTAGTACTAATTTCATATATTTCAATCTTATCAACTACACAATTCAACTTGTACTCATTACTAACATTACATTCATCTATTTTACGATCAAAATTTTCGGTTACTTTCTGTATTTGTGCATTGGTTTTTTCTACCACACTACTCTCTATTTCGTCAGTTTTATTATTCATACTATTTAATGAGTGACTCAACGTCTCATTTAATTCATATTTTAATTTGTTACAGTTACTCTCACAGTTGATTTGTACTTTATTAATTTCAGTTTTAAGTTCATCCAATTTGCAATTAAATTCTCTTTTAATTTCGGTCTTAATTTCATTCAGTTTGTTATTCTGTGTATCTAATTTCTCATTTACACTACTACTCTGTTTTTCTATCATTGCTTGTATTACTTTAAACATTTCATACGTATCGTCAGATTTTTTACTTTGGATAGGTGTCGATTGATATTCGACATCTTTCATTATTTTTGATTTGGTTATTTCTACATTAGTGTCAGTGAAACTGACCTCTCCATTATTAGTTGTACTGTCCCTACTCAAATTTGGGGTTATTTGAATCCCCGAATCTACAGTTACATTACTCTGGTCTGTTACATTTAATTCTGTTTTATTCTGACTCGCACTTGGAGTCGAGTGTGTCTCAAAATCACTCATGTTTGAGTCGTCAAAATTTTCGACACTATTTTTATTTACTTTATTCTCGTTATCTGACATTTTTTATAATTAATATTCAGAATATTAATAATCTAATTAATTAATTTAATTAATTTTTTGTCATGTACTTTCTATATTACTTTCGATATAGCTTTGCGTACATAACGCATTTTTATTTTGCTACGCTAACCTAACACATGTTTGTATCTTTATTGTAGGTGCGGATTTTACTTTAAATTTTTTAATTTATAAAATCGTCCCTTTCGGTTGCGCCACATGTGGTGTTCTCAATACACTTTAAAATATATAAAATACAAAAAAAAATACCATTTATTCTAACCTACCTGTAAAGGTTCTTTCTTTGGGTCCAGGATTCTGCTCGCACGAACTTCGGATACAAACATGTGTACAGGTTGTGCAATAATCAACTCGACACAATTTGAAGAGAAATTACTAGTTTTTAATTAATCAGAATCATTTTAAAATTTTGTTCAAAAACTTTTGCTCAGTGTTTTACAGATTAAGTTACATTTTTCTTTGTTCTGTTGGCATCTTCTACATACTAACTTACTCTAATATCTTACCTTACTGATCACTATATAAAACAGACATACAGACAGAGCCCAGCCTGCAATTTTTTCACACTCACTCAAACACACTAAATTATAAACCCCTTAACATTTTATAATAAAGCTCCCAGCCCTTACCCTTAAACCGCCGGCAACGTGGTTCGCGCGCGCACTCATCTTCTGTTAATTTCTTGTTGTTTACTGTCCGAAAATTATACAGTTAATTTCTTTACCCTTTTTTACTCGACTGCAGTCACATACATTTTTCTCGTATTACACTTTTTACTGTTAAAATATAAAGTTTTGTGACGAGCCTACTTGGCTCGGTCCGGCACCGGAGCGATCGGTTAACAAACTGGGAGCGAAAACGTAGCAGGTGTTGCTAACGTGATCTCATACTTGTAAGGAAATCACTGCCTTGGGCTTCGTCGCAGAAGTTTCGTCCTATGCTCTGCATGTAGTTGTTGGAGTGACGATAGCCTACGATCTCAGTGAGGCACTGGCCGACGTCACAAAAGAGGGCGGTCCTTAGCGGCATTTCCTGAGGATCGACTAAGGAGACGATGAATAAAATCGTTCCCCAGACATCTTGGTTTTCGGATGAAGGCGTCATTCCGAGCGCGTACTTGTACTGCGTGTGAGTGCGTGGTCACACTTATGCAAAGTTCTGAGAATTTAGGGTGGTACAAATTCCTTGCCTGGTTACTCAACAGAAACTGCGTCGTACGGCTTTGTTCTCAACACTGTTTCTTGCCACGTGGTCTGTTATAATGGAAATAGCGTTGTCGGAAAATAAAACTTTCACCATATTTTTATAAAATCCCAAAAAATGAAAGAAATAAAAATGCAAATAAATGAAATTACCCAATTTAGACACGTTACAAAGCTATGCCATTAGATACTCACTAGTTTTCCGAGAAGTACTGTGGGGAAGGCTGCTGATTTACCGTGATGCTACCTGTGCTAATTGTTATACTAATTTCAACCCCCGCACAGGTAAGAACAGCATCATCGACCAATCAAAAACAAGAAGGTGTGTGAGAGGCTCGCATCACGCCATGCCATAAAGTACTTAATGCGATGCTTTCGCCCCTCCGATTCATAGCGATTGCAGCAAATGTACAGTTACATTAGTCTGGTATTTATTTTTTACATGGTTAATTCTCAAAATACTACATATTAACTGAATTTGGTTTGGTTTAAAGAAAAGAAAATATTAGATACAATCATAAATACGATCAAACAGCTTAATAATCATTAACTCTGAGAGAAAGAGTTCCTTTACATGTACTGGTAAATAAAAAAACATAATAACAGTAAGTACATTTCTTAATTACCATACGTATAAATAATTACAACACATAAATGGCGCCCATACGTGAAAGCAAAGATTTTCTTTAAACCAGCACCAAATAACACAATTTTGTTAAATTTAATTAGCATAAAAAATTTTTTCCTTGTAATTAAATTGAGTTAAAGATTGTAAAATGGCTAACAAACCAGAGCAACAATATGAATTAAGGAGTAATAGTGCTGAAGAGGAAGAAACTGAAATGGAAATAATAGTAAGGGATGCCCAAGGGGACCAACCAATGGATGGAAATGTACAGGAAATGATGAGGATTATGATGGAGCAATTCGGAAGAATAGAAGAAAATAATAACAAAAACAACGAAAATTTCAAACAAATGAAAGAGGAATTAAATGAAAAAATGGATAGTAACAGTGAAACATTAAAGAAACAAATGAAGGAGGATATTGAAAAAATGGACAAGAAAATGGACAGTAACCAAGAAGAGTTTAAATAAATGAAATTAGATAATGAAAATTTATTAAAACAAAATAAGGAGGAATTAAAGGAGACCATTCAACAACAAATAAATGGGGTGAATGATAAATTAGACCAGCAAAAGGCTGAAATCAAGTTAATATTACAAAGTTATGAGGAAAAGAACATTAGGCAATCCGCAAAGGTGAAATTGAATATAGAAACAATGAAAGAAATAAGGAATGATGAAAACCAGTCAATATAAACCAAGATAGAAGTCACAACAAACGATCAAATCAGGGAACCAGTAAATCAGAAAATAAAAGGTAATAAAGAAATAGAAAATAAAGAAGATAAAAGTGTATCATTATATAAGGATAAACATAGCAGAAACAAAGAGAATAATAAGTATGTGGAAAACAAGACGAAGAAGATAGGTAAAAGACCTCCCAAGAAACAGAAAAATACACAGGAAGAATTAGATATGATTAGGAGTGGGCTGGTTAATGTACGTAATCTCCCAATCGCTAATAACAGAGAAAGAACAGAATTAAAAAATCATAATAAAAAATTAAGGAAATTTATATTTAAAATAACCTCAGAAAAAGAAAGGGATAATAAAATATCAGCTATACCATCAATAGTTGATATACCAGTGACATATTTGGTTAATGAACTAAGGAATAAAGTGTCAAAAGTAGGCGAAGATACCATTGAAAATTTGGTGTTCGAAGAAGTGCAGTACACAGTGATCGAAACATATGTCACTATAGGACAGAATTGATTGGAAATTCAACAGGAGGTCTTGAAATGAGTGAAGACTTCGCAGCAGAAAAATCAGAATACAAGGCAGTAGTGATAAAGTGGACAAGGATAGAATTCATACCTAAAACAATAATAGTCCGGGCAAAAAGGATAACTTATGTATTTGACAATGGATGAACTAAAGATGAAAATATGGAAAGAAGGGACTGATTTTTTGGGCATGGACCACAGCAAACGAATAGAACAAAGAGTAGGTTAATTAATAAGACAAACAACATAATAGTGAAGTTATTACAAATAAAAATTTTTATTTTTATGAATCAAAAGAAAGGAAAATCCCACCAAATAGTCCAGTCGCCAGAGATTTTGACTTGATAAAAAATTGGGGCAAAGCAATATTTGGTGCACGTGTTAAATAAACGTTAATAATTAATATAAAAAAATCTTTGCATGTTTACCTTTCTAGGGTTTTCTGAAAATGGTCTGGAAAAATCGTAAAGACAGATTTTCTTAAAGCACTCCGTAAATATGTACAGTTGGAAGAAATAAAAAGGTGTATATTGAAGAGCAAACAATTTCCTTCAGAAAGTCTCCTTACATATTTTTACGTTAATGGAACTGTTTTCCTGAAAATTGGTAATGATGAGCGCTGCGTTTTAAAAAGAGCGTTTGCCCCCGATCCTGCGTAATTCGCTAAATTAGCCAAGCGCGTCTATTCAAAAATATCATAACTTTCTTTAATCTAAGCGTAGCCAGTTAAATAAAGGCTAGTTTTGAAGGGGAACAGTATAGCTTTCAAAATTTGTTGATTTTTACATAAATATTTTATTTGAACATAAAGAATATAGTGTATAAATATTTACTGTAGATACAAAAAGAAGTGAAACCACAAAATTACAAGTACTATACAATAAAATTTAAAAAAAATAGTAGTTCTTTACTAATTTACCTTTAAAAGAGATAAACTTTTTATTTTTTAATAATTAAAACTACTTTTAAAGTTGTTATTTAAAAAAAAAAACCTTTTCAAAAGTGAGTATTTCGACGTATTTTAAATTTACTCTAAAATTCAGAGTTTATCTGCCTTTATTAATCTTAAAAATAGAGACAGCGAAATACAAAAAATTGTATTTGAAAGCTGCAAGTGTTCTGCATCAAAAACTACACTCATGAAAATTAAAATCATTTTCAAAATTAAAAAAAATAAATAAAAATTGTGTATACTAAAAAAAGGTGCCTCCTTTGCGTTACATACATGTATCTTTTAAGTGGGTTTATTTGAGTACTTGAAATTAACGTTATAGCTACTACAATGCTAAATCTATCTATTCATGTTATTTCTCGTACCTGATTATACCTATACTCTAAAAACAAGACCCTAGAAAACAGGTAAAATTTTTAAACGCCGCGGCGTTCTATTCCCCTCGAGTGTGCAACTGTAAATGTAGCTGCGCGCGCAACACCCATTGTTGTGGTGTGCCATACAAACATCTGCTATACAAGAACGGAGCAATAACGCAGTTGATATTTCTTCAAAGGTTATAATCAAAACATTACAAATATTTTTGTTTTTATCATATAAAACAGGTAAAAAAAATTGCAGTTTAAAGTTTTTATTTACACTTTTTATACATGCTAATATTTATTTATTTGTGAACACGTGTAGTGGAGTCAAAATAAAAATCAAATGTGAATTGTTATGGGAGTCATTTTTTGTATGCTAAATTGGTTAATGGGATCAAGTTGAGCTAATAGTTAAGTTTTGTGTAAAATCAACCCGTTTATTTTTTTATTAACAATTTAAGTTGCAAAATAGCGTTTTTATAAATATCTTTGGACCTAACAAGCCGATTTTAATGTGAATTGTTTTCAGTATTCTATAATAAATGAATAACATTTTTAGCCTTAATACGGAAGTCGATATTATTATTATTGTTAATGTGCTATCAATAAATAAAGTGGCGATGGCGTTTATAAACAAATTGCTGTTGTTTTAACACAAATTATTGAAAGTTGATAAAACTTCAGGGAAAGGTAACCTTTGTGGAGTACTATAAACCCCACAAATTTCATATTGAAATGTTGAATATAACCTCAAAAAAATCGCAATTCACAAAAAAATTTTGAGTGCTCATAAAGTATTTCAAGATTGTGGCACAAAGGTGTACGACGGCTTAAATTAAAGCTTATTAAAAATACTTTCGGGTGGTTAAGTAACAAAATTTTTTGGCCTTTCTGACACCATTTTTTGACTATTAAAAAAATTAAACGTAAAGAACGCATTTTTTCTAAACAAAAAATTATTTGTACTGATCATTTTTTACATACATTAAAAGTTTATAAAAGGCACATATTTAGAAAAACAAATTTGGTAAAAACGGTGGATTTAAAATTGAAAATAAAAAAATTTTCAAAAGAGATATTTTGACTTCACTAGTGGTGGAGTTTCAAAGAATACTTTTACTGAACATAAGTGCTACATAAGGTTTTTTGATTTTTAGGTATTAAATATGGACCAGTGTGATACTGAAATATGTTTTATTTGTAATGCTGATCTTTGTATTGAAGATACAGAAAAAGTGACTCGAGGACTACCGAATTTAATAAGAGTTAGCTCTGAGAGAAACGATGGAAAATATGAAATGTTAAAAAAAGTTGATTCAATTTTAGTACACAGGAAATGTCGAGAAAAATATACGTTAAAAAGGAATGATGTTTTGTGTTATAAGGATTTAGGCACTTTGTCGAAAAAAAGTAAATATAGCCCAGTCAAGAGTAAAGTCAGAAAGAGTAAAGAATTGTTTGATTTCAAAAAACTTTGTATAATTTGTGGATTAGATGCCGATAAAAGTAATACGAGATTAAGTATTAATCATCGCGAAAATATTTCCATAATTCAAAGTCCTACTTTTAAAGAAAAATTATCAGAAATGATTGCAGAACATAATGACGAATTAGGAAAAGCAATTCTACGACGAATTTCTTGTGATGATTTGGTAGCTGTACAAGCGAGATATCACCGCAGTTGTCACAAAAAAGTTTTAAGCAGTTACACTCGTGACACAAGTGATGCTAAAGGTCGACCCAAGGATGTAAAAATCTCACGTCAAATGGAATTGATTTTTGATTATTTAAGTGACAGTGATGATACCCAGTTTACGCTCACAGAATTAATTGCATTATTAGGTAAATATATTGCTTAATTATAAATTATAATTATACTATTTTTTAAATTAAATTTTCATGTTTATTTTATTTAATATCTAATTTTCTTAAACAGGACATGATGCTTGTCATCCAAATACCATTATTGCTAAATTAAAAGAAAATTATGGCGATTGTATAAGAATTATATCCAGAAAAGGTGGCTCAACCCTCATATGTCTTGTAGATCGTGAATACAATGTCATGCGTCAAGCATGGATAGCCTCAAAAAAAGATGAAAATGAAGAAAAAAGAAAAATCTTAAAATCTGCAGGAGCAATTATTCGAAACGATGTTAATCTGAAGAAAAGTAATACAGAATTGTATCCTCCAAGTGATAATATATTCCAAAATATGGTCTATTAATTCTCCTGTATATGTATAATGCACCAAAAAAAATTACATGTGTTGATAAATACAGACATACAAGTTTTACTAAAGAGATTTCAAAAAAGAAAAAAAGCTTAAAACCTGTAAAGTTAGAAAGTCTGCCACCTACTTCCGATGCTGCCAAGCAGCACTTTTACAGAGTATATTTACAAGTCCAGCAATGGCTCGGCAATGATCTAATACCAAAAGACTGGGGTTGGAATGTTGGAGAAATTTTAACGCCTATAAAAATGACACAGCCAGCTGCCCCAAAATCTTTATTAAAAATGATCTTTTGTAATTGCAAAACTGGCTGCAAAAAAGGATCGTGTACATGCAGAAACGCTGGTCTTTTATGTTCATCGGTTTGTGGTACATGCTCAACTGAAACTTGCAAAAACTTTCCAATTGTTGACGAGATTGATTTTGATGATAATGACTTTGATGATAGTGAGGAAAAAATCCTCGAAGAAGAAGAAGAAGAAGAAGAAGAAGAAGAAGAAGAAGAAGAAGAAGAAGAAGAAGAAGAAGAAGAAGAAGAAGAAGAAGAAGAAATCAGTAACTAAATTCTCAACATAAATAATTTTTAAAATTCCAAATTTAAAAAAATATATATATTCTTTGTATTCGTTTTACCTTTTATTAAAAAGAGAGCTTTTCTTTGAAATATTTTATTTATTACTGGAGGATTTGCCAGGGTTTGCTTGGGAGAAAGTGGTGTCATATTCTTACTTGCTAGGAAATTCACTTTAATTTGATACCATTTATGCTGTTTTTTTCACATCCACCAAGCAGGGGGGGATATTTATAATAATCCAAATTAATATGCACGTCAAATTGTTACTTGCATTGAAATTCCCTTTAATTTGATACTCCACAGTATTTTCATATCTCATATTTTTCATTTTTGACACCCCCCCCCCGGCCCATAACACCTATCTTATGTTGGTTCTCCCGTTGCGTAAAAAATTTGTGCCAAGTTTGGTGGAAATCGGTCCAGTGGTTTTTCATATTTTCCATTTTTGACCTCCCCCAAAACCACCCATTTATTAAGCCCCAGGGCCCAAGAATTTTCAGTAGTGCTTATATGCATGAAAAAGTGTTACTTGCATTGAAATTCCCTTTAATTTGATACTCTACATACGGTATTTTCATATTTTCCATTATTGACATCCCCCAGGGCCCAAAACACCTATCTTATGTTGGTTCTCCCGTTGCATAAAATATTTGTGCTAAGTTTTGTTGAAATCGGTCCAGTGGTTTAGTAGGAGGTGTGGAATATAAATACACACAATGACTTTTATGTATATTAAGATACACATATTTAATAATATTATTCAACAGAGGAAGATTTGTTAAAATCGACCATTCCGTCTATCGATTTAATACTCCTAAAGATGAAATAATAACAAAATCGTTATTTTGATTTTATTACTATTAAAATTTGAACTATTTTAAACAAAAAGAATGAAGACTTTATCATCATCCAATGGTTTATTTAGTAGTAAGGAAAGAAATTCACTGAATGTAAACGTTTTTATCTATTTTACCGCGCGTTGCTCTTAAATAAGGGTTTTTTTTAAAAGCCTGACCTTATAAACATGCAAAGATGATTTTAAACCGATATTTAGACCTTTTTCAATAACTATACCAAATATCACTTTGCCTCAATTTTTTAAGAAATTTTACCGTTATTTTTACTCTGGCGACTGGACTAAAATTCAAAAAACGTAAGAACATCTTACAGGATACTTCAGGGAAATTATTTTGAATCAATTAAGAAGAGAAAGACGGTTAATAACAATAATAAGGTGATAATAATGAGTAAAGAGAATAAATAAAGAAATGAACTGAATGAAGCAATGGAAGATAAACTTGGCAAGATAATAGGAGTGCAATACAAATGACCCATAAGAGAGAAGGTGAGTTTAAATAAGAAATTATACCCAATACCCTATACAGTAAGAGGGCATATAAAATAAGAAATCGACAAAGGATTAGTAAAAAGATAATTGAAATAAGTCAGTCAAAACACACGAGCCCGTTAGTAGTAATTCCCATGTAAGGATAAGTCCTTAATATTGTGTTTGGATGAGCGTCAAATTAATCAGATGATAATTCCTGATAAGGCGTCACCAAAGAATATAAGAATAGTTTTAAAACGTTTTAATAACGTAATTTTTTTAATAATTGTAATGCTGTACCTGGATATTGGCAAATAGAATTGCATCCAGAAAGTATAGAATATGTGAATGGTATAAGTTATCATTTCAAGAGAACACCTTTTGGGCTGGTCCATAATGTGGCCATATTTACAGAATGATTTGACTGAGTAGGGGGCAAGGAGATTTTAGAAGTTATTACGGGTTATGTCGATGATTTAGTAATTGCATTAAACAGTTGGGAAGAATATTGTAATAGAATTAAGAGGGTACTTACCAGATTGGGGAAAAATATAATGACACTCAAGTTGAATGATGTCATCGCCAGTAGGATTAAATGGTGTGGATTTGTAGTGATTAAATACCGAGATGGGAAGGTTAAAGATACATAAAATTTTAATCAGATTCGACCGTATAAATAAAGTAATAATTAAAAGAAAAATGAATTCTGCAATAAAGAACACAGGAAATGGATAACCAGGATTAGGAAGGTGAGGTTCAAAAGAAAGATAATTTTTTAGTCGTGTTTTTGAGTTTTTTAGCCATGAAATTAGGCACAATTGTTATTTGTATTTATTATTTTGATGTTAAACCAGTTGGTTTAATTAATGGTGTGTTAAGTCATAAATAAGTGTTTAAGATATCGTAATTCATCATAATTAGACTATGTTGGTTATTTCAAAATTTCATCTAAAATTGTATCTGAAATTATGAAATAAGGGTAGGTATTATGTACTGCTGTTAAAATGCATACAGTACATAATAGGGAGGTAGTAAATTTTAAAAGAGAAAGAATGCAGATTTTGTATTGAATGTAACATATGTTTTAAAATGTAAACAAAAAACATTGGGACTATCGACTCACCCAGTCAACATAGAGGTCGATTCCTTTATGATATAAAACAATATTCAGTTATATGTTATGAAAAGAATATATGAAATTGGAATGAATGTTATAAGAAGAGTAAAGAGTAATAAAATTATAATTTAATAAATAACAAATAGAATTACGGATATTAGAGGTAAAATAAAGATGTTTAATAAGAAATAGAAAAATGATATATGTTTTAATAGGTATATGATAAACAGATGTAAAGAAATTAGGGAATTATCAAAGGGGCAATTTTGTAAATTGTTAAAAAAAAATTGTACTGTATAGTGATGAAGGAAATGTTTATTAGTCTTCAAATATATTTAATAAGAGTTACATCAGGAGTCTTAAATTATATTCAATAAGAGTAATGTTATAAGTCTATTTTTATTTTCAATAAGAGTAATGTGAAGAGTCTAATTTTATATCTAATAGTAACTACATGAAGAGTCTTAAATTATATTCAATAAGAGTAACGTTATAACTCTAAAATTATATCTATTAAAAGTAGCTTGAAGAGTCTAAAGTCATAAAATAACATTTGTACATCATCAAAGTTAATGTAACATGGAAAAGAAAATAAAGTAAAGGAGTTTAACTTGTGATTCCAGAGTTTGATTATAATATTTAATAAATAAATAATAATACGAGAAATATAACAATATCCTTAACAGAATGACAACAGAAGAGGGAAATCCTGGACTGAAGAAGAGTTTAAGTGGCCATAAAGGATAATTAAGTGTTCCGAGGAGACATCTGTGTTGCAGTAGTCCTGGAGAGCGGCATTCCGCGGTGAGATCAATAAGAAATTTGTGTGAAGGAACAGACTGCCAAGCCTAATATTGCTTTTGAAAAAAGGTAAACAACAACCAGAAGTGAACCCGTGGCAGCTGGAAGAATTCAGAGTCGGTTAAGTTACATTAGTCTGGTATTTATTTTTTACATGGTTAATTCTCAAAATACTACATATTAACTGAATTTGGTTTGGTTTAAAGAAAAGAAAATATTAGATACAATCATAAATACGATCAAACAGCTTAATAATCATTAACCCTGAGAGAAAGAGTTTCTTTACATGTACTGGTAAATAAAAAAACATAATACAGTAGGTACATTTCTTAATTACCATACATATAAATAATTACAACACAATATATATATATATAAACTAATCAAGTTTAAAAATTTGAAGTTCAATCAGTTGTATTATTGTGTATGACTAATACAAGGACTGTTCAATAGAAACACGTATAGAGCTGTAAAGCATTTTTTATTCAACGATTTTAAAAGAAGTCTCCATTAACATTAAGACATGAGTTCCACTGTTGCACCAACCTGTAGATTCCCTGCTAGTAAAATTCTTACGGCTGTTTGTGGAACCATTCGCTTACAGCAAACTCTACCTCAGCGTCCGATTTGAACCACCATCCTTTTAGTGATTCCTTAAAAAAAAATTTAAGATAAGATTTTTGCCTACCCATTCATTAACTACTAGCTTCGCCACTGGTGTGTGTGTTTTTTATATGTATATAACAGAATATTATATGAATGAATAGAAAAATATAAATATTTATTATTTATTGGTCTCCTCTCATGATGGCCTGAAATGTTTTGTTTAAGAGAGAGTGTGTACAAAAACAATGTGGCCTGTGTACAAAAACAGATGAACCAGATCTGTTTAGAAGATAATGAATGACAAGCCGACTGAGTTGCAATAAGAAAAAGCATTTAATACTGAAGTCATCACTTACTATCTAACTAATATTAAAACCAGTTTGGTATTCACGCTTGTAATGAAATGGAAAGTGTTACCACATTCTGACCACGTGGTATCTACAAATGGATGAACATGACATAAACAATGATTCACATACAACTTAACAACACCTTCATGCATAAGGTAACTTAATATGGCTTTACAAGACATAACAGTTAACTTTTAAAACATGATAAATAATTACAGTAAGACATCTAGAGACGCTTCTGTAGTGAAGCCGTGTAGCTTGTATCGTAGAGAAGCTACGATATCATAGATTAAATAACCTAAGATTATTTAATCTATGGTTACAATATATATATATATATATATATATATAAGGTAAGGCGGGGTAACTGGGTACACGGGGTATCTGGGCACCCCCTTTGTATTTTTTAAAATGTGGACACAGGGAAATTTCAAACCACGTGTTGACAACACTGGATACGTCTTCCCTCCAAAACAATGGTCATATGGGCAGTGAAACTCCAGCAGTAGACAGGACGGATTATTTGAGAATGGAATGATTTTTGATCCTTTACAACTTGCGACACTACTCTCTTCAAACTCTTTTGGTAAGTGTAATTTTTATGATTTCAGTAAAACTAACTAGGCCATTTTAAAGATTACACTAAGCAGATTTAATTTATATTTAATGTTGATTTTTTTTATTTAGTAGAAAAGAGTTATAAGGGGGTGCTCAGTTACCCCGTGTCCAAAATTGATTTGGGGCAACTGGGTACTAGGGGTTGGGGAACTGGGTACATTAGGACCCAGTTGCCCCAAATCACTAAGTTAATATATTTGTACTTTTTTCAGATAAAATGGTGAGGAATTACGTACGTAAAACTACAAAAGGAGCTGATGGGAACAGATATTCAAAAGAAGATTTGCAACATGCAGTGGCTGACGTGAGAAATGGAAACAGAATATTGTGTGGAGCAACCCGTTTTTATGACATTCCGAAGACTACTTTGAAGCATCATGTACAAGGCACTCGAGGAAGCATCGGAAAAGTGGCAGAGAATGGTGAAGGAGGTGGAGGTAAGACTGAAATTCCTCTTAAAAATGAAAATGAATTGGCAAACTGCCTTAAAGTTTTAGAAAAATGGGGGTTTGGTATAAGTAAAGAAGAGCTCCTCGACATTGTTCAAGCTTATGTTAAAGCCAATGAACTTGACACAAGATTTAAAGATGGAAGACCTGGATTCGACTGGTTTTTTAATTTCAAACAAAGACACAACCTATCATTAAAAAAGCCACAAGGGGTGGAACATGTAAGAGCTATCCAAACAAACCCTACAGTCAGGTATGGGTTTTTTGATATTTTGGAGAAAGTAGTCAAAGATATGAATCTTGAGAGCAAACCTCATCTTATTTTTAACTGTGATGAGATGTCTTTCTCTAAAGACCCAGCCAAAACTAAAGTTGTTGGCAATGTTGGAGATAGATGTACGAGGATGATAAGTTCTTCCGGCCGGGAGAACACATCAGTTTTACTGTGTTGTTCAGCATCAGGAGACAAATTGCCTATCTTGTGCATTTTCAAAGGAGAGCATATTTTGGAAACATGGATCAAATCTGACACACCCTAAGACAAAACTCAATACAGTGCATAAAAAAAAGGGTGGATGACCTCAGATATTTTTTGTAAATAGTTTGTAAAATGCTTCATACCAAACTTTCCACCAGAGAGGCCTGTTCTATTAACTTTTTATGGACATGTAAGCCACATTTCACCTGAACTAATCAATAAAGCTATTGAAAATCAAGTACAATTACTTAAGCTCCATCCTCACACTTCGCACGTCCTACAGCCTCTTGATGTCGGTGTGTTTAGAGGCGTAAAGACCGACTGGGACAAAACTCTCGCAAAGTGAAAATGAGCGAATCCAAAAAAAAAAAAAAAAATACCAAAAGGTGACTTTGTAGAACTGGTAAATGAAGTCTTTGACAGAGCACCAACTGTAAATATTGTAAATAGTTTTAATTCAACTGGTATTTATGACACTGAAACAAAAAAACCTAACAGAAGTGCAATTAGTAAAAACATATTCAGGCCAGATGACCTTGAGAGATATAAGAAGAAGAATGCATCAAGGGATTCTAATTCAATGGTTTCTGTGCAGGCTCTTGAAAATAGCTTACTTGAGGAGTCGGACATGGAAAACCCCTTATGCTCATTTCAGTCTAACGATTCTCAGGATGCTGACCAAGTAAACTTCTCTATCAATTTATCTCAGCCATCAACCAGTGCAGTTCCTGATCATCCAATTCCAAACCTCCAACTTGAAAATCTGCCAGCTGGTACTCCACAAAAACTAACACCTGAGAGAAGCTCAGATGAAAACCGACTTGATAGCTCACTGAATATGGAAGTTGGATGCAAAGTTGAAGTTAGCACTGAAAGACAGAAAACTTCAACTGCTGGAATAATTTCTTATACATTTGAAGATATAGTCATAGGAATGATAAGAGAGAAAAAAAGTGACAGCTCAGAAGTAAAAAGGAAGAGAACAAGAATCTGTCCAGGATCTGAACTGATAAATTCTAAGGAATATTTAGAAAAGAAAAAGAAAGAGGAAGAAGAAAAGGAGAGTATGAGACTGGAAAAAGAGTTAAAAAAACAAAAGAGGATTCAGGAAATACTTGAAAAGAAGAACGCCAAAGCTCAAAAAAAGAACACTAACAAACAAAGAAGAAAAAGAAATGATTCAGATTCGTATAGTTCGAGCTCTTTGGATGATGAGCGCTTCAGCATTCACGATGAAAGCGATGTTGAAAATGTCGAAGATATGTGAGTGGTTTTAGAACCAATTACAGTAGTGCCAGATGACTATGTGCTGGTTTTATATGAGGGTGAGGAATATCCTGGGAAAGTTCTTGGAGTTGTAGAGGATAAAGTAAAAATTAGTTGCATGGTTATGGGCAAGAAATGTTGGAAATGGCCAGCAAGAGAAGATGTTTTTTTGTATGATGAATCCGATATAGTGAAGGTTATCCACCTCCTAAAAAGATTAATAATCGTGGGATGTACGAGGTTCCTGACTTACCATTACTGCAAGGGCTGGCTATCATTTGAGTCAACAAGTTTATGTTCTATTTTTAACGTTATAAAATGTAGTTTTACTGAGAACTGAACATTGTTTTTGATATAAATTAATATATACTTTAAATGTTTTAGTGTTTAAGTTAAAGATTTTGTTAGTAATTTTAATTTTGATTTCACAAAGTTTAACTAGATTAAGCTACTTTAAAATTTGCAATTGTCAGCGATTTCTGGTAGTAACTGAATATAACATAAGTTACTTTGTTAAGTTATGAGTTTTGTAACACATTTTTTGATAAATACAGTTATTTTCTTAAGTTATAAAAAATCAATCAAAAGTTATTACATTTCCTGTCTCTCTCTCTCTCTCTCTCTCTCTCTCTCTCTCTCTCTCTCTCTCTCTCTCTCTCTCTCTCTCTCTCTCTCTCTCTCTCTCACACACACACACACACACACACACACACACACACACACACACACACACACACACACACACACACACACACACACACACACACACAGTCATTATTTATTTTATAATGTTATTAAAGATTAAATATCTGCTTAATTACAAGTCAGTTGAGAGGATCTGAGTGGAGCTCAGGCTGCTGCAGGGGTAGACGTCAGTGTACTTCTCACGTACAACTACTGTTCAAATATTGAAAACTTCATTTTCTAACCATGAAACCAGTACTGAAATATTGTTAAATAACAGAAGAACGCCCAAGAGTCCAAAGAAAATTTGTATCTTTACAATTTCTAAATTTTAGGGAAGGGGTACCCACTTACCCCAAAGACACGGGGAACTGGGTACCTGTGACTAAAAACATATGATCTTTTTTTACACTTGAACAGATAATTACTTTCAAAAAGTGTTGTATGTCAGTTTAAAGGGTAAAATCTACTGAGCACTTTGATATATTACAGTAATACAAAAGAAGAAAATTATAGCAGGCAAAAATGTCCAAACTTAAAATTCATTTGTCATGTTGTAAAATCGGTACCCAGTTACCCCACCTTACCTTATATATATATATATATATATATGTGTGTGTGTGTGTATTATATTGTACATTACCTTAATCGTATTGCACACTAATCTAATCACAATCACTTAAAAAACTTTTTTTTTGTGAAATGACGAATCGTGTTACGCGAATTCCAGGTAAGTCCAACTCTAGCAGTTTGAGATCATACTTAATATTTTGTTATGGATTTAATATCATAATAGTTTACTCAAAAATGTGGTAATTAATTACTCTATTATTATATTATTAACTTAATAAATAAAATTACCGATAATTTGGTATTAAGGAAGCTTTCTTGCGAATTCTTCATAAATGAAACTGCCTGTATATAGTGAAATAATAATTTATAATTGATAGAAATTAAAATATTGATTCATAATTTGTGATTATGGTCTCCAAGTCGCGTTATTGAAATAATACTTATAGTTTTACCTTATTTCCTTTCCATCTTGCGACTTCGTTTTATGTCATACACTACATGTTTCGGGAAACATGTTCCCATCTTCAGGTTTAAAAACTTTTCGTTCTCACATGAAGAACTTGTCAACGTAAATAAAAACTTTTACTAACATCATTAAAAACACACTACATTAATAAAGTACCGCGCGAAGAATCATATTGAACTATAATATTTTGTTTGTTAAGTTTTGTTTAGTTAAAAATCTTCTTCTTCTTCTTCTTATCTTCAATGGTTAGGTTATATAAACCTGTTCTGGCACCCATCTCATCCTCGGGCGACCCACATGTCTTCTACCAATAGCTTTATAGTTCAGTGCCGCTTTTGGCAGTCAATGATTTGTCATCCTTTACAGATGATCCCACCATTGTCCCCTGTATGTTGAAATAATTTCATTTATGTCCTCTACTTCAAGTTCTGCTCTGATATTCTCATTCCTTATCCTATATGCAATGTATAATTTAAAGTATTTTGAAAAAACTCCAGTTCAGCACTTTGATTCTTGCCGCATTCCTTTTTTGACCCACGTCTCACTCACAAATGTCAATGTGGGTATTGGAATTGTCATATAAAATTTAATCCTTGTGATGTGTCTTGTTTCATTTCTAGGATTTCTATGAATCGTGCCACAAATATAAATTAAATTTTTTTGTAATGTAAAATTACTTTTAACATTAAACCAAATAAAAAGTTACATTTATAATGGGTCAACTCCACTTAATGTAGAATCACTGTCAGGCCCGGATTTCCCACTAGGCACGTGCCTAGGGGTGGCAGGCTCAGGGGGGGGGGGGCAAGAGGTGAAAAATTAGTTGTTAAAATTTCATGTTTTCCGTTTTTTAATTACAGTATTTGTATTGGGCACTTGCATTATGGCCAAATTGAAGAAAATGGTTTGAAATAACCTTTAATTATATCACTGAATAACGGTATTGACACTGGGCCTATGAATAGTGGTGGTCGGAGCGGAGCACGGTCATATATACAGGTCTGGACACTCCGTTGAAATTCTTGTCCGCTTTTTTGCCAACTAAAATAGTTTGTTTCGATATTGCTTGGGGCGCCTCAATCTAGAAGTCAATCCCTACTGCGATCATACCCGTATATTCAAAGCATAATAGAGAATGTTGTTTAAATGAAGGGAAGAACTTGATACATTTAATTTGGTTTTATATTAACTAAATTATTTGTTCTATTTATGCAATTTACATTACTTTCATTGATTTTACTATGTTTGATGATAAAACCAAACCCTGTAGGTCTATAAATAAACCTATAAAAATAAAGTAGGCCTACGTATATTGCTTGTTATAAAACTAATCTATGTGTTACTAAAGTGTACATGTAAATACATATTAATAAAAGTTAAAAAATGTAGTCTTTTTCACAGTTCCATTACATTTCCTTTTTAGATTTAAGATCAAATGAGATATTTGCAATAGAGATAGTCGAAATGACTATTTTCAGCAGTCAAGGAGAATATACTCCTTATTTCTTACTTAAGGAGTATATAGAAGTTACTTGTTGGGCGCTAACAATAGTACCTAGGGGCGGCAGGACACCTAAATCCGGGCCTGATCACTGTCGTCAGATTCAACTGATTCACTGTTACTCAAACAGTTCACAGAAAAGATCAAATTTTCTACCTGCTGTTCCACTGTATCTTTATTTTTTCATGTGTCTTCAATAACCAACTTGGTGTGTTTGACCACCTTCTTACAGTCTTCTTCAGTAATCATTTGTATGGCTTCATTTGTTAATTTTTTGACTACAGTCATAGTAAGTTTTGTATTATTTGTGGCAATATATTTTTTAACACTGGTCCACATTAGTTCTATGCATTAAAGTGACAGTGATATGGAGGCAACTGGACGACTTAATGACAGTAACTTTCAGCCAACTCATCAACAATATACACTGGAAACTTTGGTTTATTAAGTAGTACTAACTCCATCAACTCAGCCTTTTTCATATCCTCTGTTGGTGAAACATTTCGAGTTTTAACCATTCAGCTATCTCTTCCTTTTTTGAAGCCATTTTCGGAGCCTCGTCCTTAATCAATGAATCGTATGGCACGTTGTCCATTATGATCACTGAATTGGGAGGAATGTTCTTTAACAGGAACTCTTCAAACCATGTTTTAAATTTATTTTTTATTGTGATTCAATTCTTCATGATAGTCAGTGTTTTTTTTAAATTTAAATAAGTGGAAGCAATTGAGAATAAACTCCTGATAGTTTCCGGCATGGATAATTATTAGTCTCCCACCTTTTGCAATTCGCACTGCCATAGTTCCTGCTTAGAATCATCCGACCAACAATTTTTAACAATGTCCTGTGTTCACCATGTTTTGTCAACACAGACAATGTTATTAAACTCTTAGTTACACTTCTAAGAAACCTACAGCAGGAAGCAACTATGTGTTCTTGCTCCATTAATACCTTTCTACCCAAAACGGTAATAAATTGAAATCCTAAGTTTTTAATTATGGACCGTAAAGACAAGTGGCTACCAGTGAAAAGCTCTGCATTGTGAAGAGTAACTAGTAGCTTTATGGTTAATTTATGAGTTGGTTGTTTTCCACCGTAACTAGGTTATTTGCTATCATATTTGAACAAAAAAGATGTCATTGTGTTGACAATGAATATCTTAACATTTAACTTAATAAAGTGTAATTTGATGAAATTAAAATTTATAGAGCTATAAGTGATCAAAGCATTAAAGTGCCCGCTATTTTGAAATTTGGGATGCTGTAATAATTGTGATTTCTTATTTATTAAAGAACATTTGTGTAAACTTCTGTACCAGATTTCATTAAGATATCTCAGTTTATTCTTGAGATATAATAAAAATGTTTCTTAGAAAACACAAAATGGCAGCCAGAAGGAAAACAAGACTGTTTGGACCAATGGTAATAGAAACTTTATTTCTTAAATTGATGCATAGAATTTGAATATGTACAGTAAGGATATTTTACACTCTGTATATGGATGTGGAGATACAAAGAGCAGGAAGTCCATGAAAAAAATTGCATGACTTATGAAGGTGGTAGCAACTAATAATCCTTGCCTATTCATCACAATGATGGCAAAGCAAATTTGTTGATATCTCACAAAAATTTCATAATTATTTACTTGTTAACTGCTATATTCATTGTGATTATATTTTTTCAATTTAGAACATGCTTATCTGAAACCACCAGTGTTTTTTTTTAATAAACAAGTTGTCTGAAACTTGTGATTAGAATAGCTAAAGGTTATCAATTTAAGTGAATCAGAATTAAATGTGTTCAAGTCCGTGTGTTGTGTATAGTGTTAATCCAACTGAAACTACAGTATATATGTAAGTCTTACTTAATCTGTATATAATGTTACTTTTGTTTTATATTTTCCATGAGTTTGTAACAGTAGAAGATAAAGACATTTATATAATTTACTGAGGAAATGTAAAGTTTTTATGTCATTAGTGACAGCATAACTAGCTTACTTTTTATTTTTTTAAGACATTACTGGTGTTTTCTATAAAAAACAGGCTAATAATATTCAGGTTTTAATATATTTATATTTTATTAAACGAATTGCATTCATACGGCATATCATACAACAGACTACGGGCATTCGTACTTTTATGAAAAAAATAAAAACCACACTGTGTGTGAATTGCTTATTTTTTTAACACTATTGACACTTTTTTTATATCAACCATGAATGATAAAACATTTCTGGCTAACTGAAAGGAGATAGTGATTGTTTATTTAAGTGCATTCCGTACCTAGTGAAATTTTGATACAATGACATTGTGATGATCAGAAAAAGATATTGCTGTGGAGAGAGTTGTTGTTATATAGAAACTTTAAGATATGGCACTCATTTATACAGGCGTAGGCCTACAGGTAAATATCTCACAAATGAACCACATTAATTACATCACAATTCATAACATTTAATTCTAACAAATGTGGGATATGCGAGTATATACATACATACACACATATTTTTGGCACTACAGCCCAGGATGGACCTTGGCCTCCCTAATGATCCGCCTCCTGATAGTCTGATCATGTGCCTTGGTCTTCCACGAGCAGACACCCATCCTAGTCAGGTCTTCTTCCACATCGTCCTGCCATTGTTTTACTGGCCTGCCTCATCTTCTGCGCCCATTCATTATCCTTTTAGAGAGTCTTTGGTTGTCCATTTTTTTTCTACATGTCATATCCTGCTGATTCTTCTGCACTTTATAAATCGGACGATATCTCCCTGTTTTAGAATGGAGTCTATTTCTTGATTAGATCTGATCCTCCACTCTCTATTACAACATACTGGTCTGAAGATTCTTCTAATAATTTTTCTTTCAAAAGTCCTTAGAGCCTTCTCATCAACTGCTCTTAATGTCCAGGTTTCAGAACTGTATGTCACTACAGGCCTGATCATTGCTCTGTACATTTTTAGTTTAATTCTCTTTGGTGATAAGACTAGATCTTAATAATTTTACTAAGCCAAAAGTAAGCTCTATTCCCCGCCATTATTCTCTTTGTTATTTCATTAGATATCTTGTTTTCACTATTAACATACGCTCCAAGCCTTGCCTGCGATGTGGATACTTTCATATATTTTGTTTTGCTTGCATTTACTTTAAGACCCATTTTTGTCCCTTTTCTTCTAGATCTCCAAAAACTTTTTCTAGTGTACGGACATTTCTCCCAATAAGTGCAATGTCATCTGTATATGCCATGATTTGCCTTGTCCCATTAATGATTGTACCCCCTGGATCTAAAATTTTAACTATTTTGTGCAGTGCCAGATTAAAGCCCGATATGCAAGTAATGAATGAAAACAACACAGAAGAACATAAAGCTGGAACACCTTACCTAATGTTGAAAATGTACACAGTACATACACTCTTATCTACAATAGAAAATTAATTAACTTTTTATTCTGCTTGTGAATCTTCCATGTTAAGTAGAATATTAAAATCTTCATAACTTCTTTGTTTGTTGTCATCTGTCTGTCCACTTTTAACATGGACAGGTCGCCTGTGAAAAGCGCAAACAGGAATTTTTCTCCCAGTGTATGTTGCTCGTGCTTTCTAGATGTGTGTGTATTTGTGTGAGTAGAAATTTAGCTGCACAAAATCTGCAGGCTGCGTGAACAGGAATATAATATTTCACATATTTAGTTCAAAAAAATGTAGTATTTTGTGTTTTACATTCCACTGCAAATAGGAATCATATGTTTTTACAGCTGTTCCATGAACTTAGGTGCTATTTACAAGTATGCAGTATGGATTCTACGAATTGTTATTTGACCAAAGATAAATTTTTGGAATATTATCTGGAGATTAGATATTAAGTTATACTAGTTTAGACATATAATTAATTTTAATTAGATCTTATGTAATATTTATAAATGCAAACTGACTTAAAACTTCCATAAAACCTTTTTCATAAGTGAAAAATGCTTTTTTTTTAATTAATAAATATGATAAGACAATTATTTTGTAATTCTTTTTTGTAAGTGTAACAAGAAAGAATTAAACTTTTACATGATAACATGATATAACAAGTAAACATTAAGTAAACATAAGTTTCAGTAAACATTAACTAGCCTTCACAGAAAAATTTATGATTATGCATACTCTATAGAAATGCAACTAAAAAAAATGTGCATACCCAAAGTGTTTAACATTTCTGCTTGTTCTGAACTTCACCATTTCAACCTTGTCTAAGCCACATTTATTTTCCAAACGGGACAAACTCCACCATTGTCCTCAGTATTTTGTCTGGAGACATGTGTAGGACATGATCCCTCCAGTTCACAGTTTGTAACAGTAAGCTGTGGTCACAAGCTATTCAGTATCTAATGAAACTCATCTATCATCGTTATGCAATCTATCCAGACTTGAACACCCTTGTACCATCCAAAGGATGGAATTACATTTTTGCTATCTCCAAAGACTCAAGGCCTTCTTTGTTGGTATCCAGCATTCTGAACCATAAAGTAGTGTGTAACAGTCAGCTTATTATAAAGCCTGATGTGCCTCTCCTTTCAGGCATTCTTCCTTAATGCTCTTGAAATTATGCCTTAGATATTTTGAAATCTGTTTACTTTAATGGCCATGTCCATGTTATCTTCATGTATCAAATCACACCACGGGCGAACCTAGGGGAGGATATATCCCCCAAAATCATAAAAAATTAAAAAATGGATCAAAAAATTGTTAACTGGTTCCATGTTTTTTGAAATGTATTTAATTGTCTTCCAAGTTTTGTCAATTTTAAAAAATTACTATTTAAGTCAGTGACAAGTTTAAATAATCTACAATAATATGCCTTATTCTCAGTAATAATATAACAGATGAAAAGAAGTGGGAAAAATGAAAAGAAATCAAGTTGAAATAGAATAGGAGAACACGATTTTCCGCTGGTTGTAAGCAACTTGAAACATATGATTCATGTGACATCGTGTTTTACACTATGCTTGACCCATGTCAGCTGTTTTATTTAATTCCGCAATGAAGGAACTGTTTGCTCTTACCTGCTAGTTGGCCATAAACCAAGGCCTACAAAAAATACAGCCCATGGACCATACAACGATTTTTGAAGTCAAGATTTAGGAGTTGAACAATTCCAGTGTTATCCTACGTACTTGCATAATTAATGCGCTTTATTTGACCAAATTTACTTAAATATATCTGATTTTTTAAAAATAAACATCTAATAAATATATAATGAAACATGTGTAATCCACATATTTTTTTAAATATGAAGAAGGATAAATAAAACACTTATTTATCAAAGAATATGGTAATATTTGTTTCTTTGTTTCTTACCTTTCTTTATTTTCTATTTTTCCTTTTGAAGAAGACAATCATTATATTTTTCAACAAAATTATTTATCACCATTTTACATCTGTAAAACTTATATCTACAACCCTGTTGTACACATTTATATTCACAGCATTTAGATACATGCTGTTAACCCTAAATTTCCTAATTTTAATGTTCTCTTTAAAGTATATATGTGTATATTGTTACATGATATTTTTCCCATCATCTTGTTGTATGATTGCCTAAGTAAAGATATTTACAAACCCTAGGAAAGTACCAGAAAACATAAAGTAGCCTGCTTAAATGACTACTAATTATAGGTTTTATACTAATGACTAATCATAAATAATGTTTTAATATTTATGTTTGAACTATTAAAGTTAGTAAGACTAGAAGGACAATGTTTTGTAAATACTTACCATGTTAGTACTTATCCCACTATGTGTGTGAAAGTTGAGATTAACTCGTAAGTTCAATAAGAGTTGTGTTATGTTTATAAGGGAAGTGATTAATAATAAATAATGTTTTAATAATTATGTTTTGAGATATTAAAGTTAGTAAGTACGGAGGACAATGTTTTGGGGACTACTTACCAGGTGAATACCAGTTTTATTATGTTTGTAAAAACTGGAATGGATCCATAAGTTTAATAAGAATTGCAATATGTTTCATAATAGTTGTTAGTAATTAATTGTTTGGTTGATTGATAATATATGCTGTAAAATTATTTAAACAAATGTTAATGTTATTGGAAGGGTACAAAAATTATAATAATAGAGATATTTGTGAAACTAGGTATGTTAGGCCTAGATAGTTAAGGAATTTGGAAAAGAGTTTACAGTAAAACTAGAATAATTAATGTCATGTTGAACTATGTTATTACTGATTGTATCTAACAGTTTTTAGTAAAGTGAAGGGTATAAAAAAGAACTAATTATAAATAATTTTGTACAAATAGTTAAAAGTGTAAATTAGTAACTCTGGAAATATGGAATGGAAACTAATCAAAAGTGATATCAAAACAATCAGTGTTCCATCAGAAATTCAAAGATACTAGTATCTTGAAGATCAGAGATAATATAAAAAAGTTATAACAATTTTAAGAAAATTGTATGTAAGATGTTAGAAGTTTGTTTATTTTAGGCTCAGAGAGAACCATAGTAACTCAAGATGATACAGTTTAAACCAATTAAAGCTAAGTTATAGGCCTTAGCAACAGAGATGTTATAAAAATAATTAAGGAGTCCATTATTAGAACTGAACGAGAAAGGATGATATAAAAAAAAGAGAGTCCAATCTAAAATATTTCGAGTGTAATAACAGTGAAGATAATTAAATTTAAATCATTTTCAAAAGATCAAATGTTTAGAAGAAAGAGTAAACCATTATTCGAAAGAAGGAAGCCGATTAATATATGAAGAAACAAATTCAACATATCCAGGAAGGGAAGTATTTTTGCTAATAACTAAACTGAAGAAATTACCTTAATGTCCCAAGTTTACACTTGACAAAGAAACTGTTTACACTTTTTGATTAAAATTATATTTGAACTTTCACTGGGAAAATAATTAATAGTCTTATTTTCATGGTAAAAACTATTTATGTATGGTAATATGACCATTTAAAGTGTATTAAACATTGAAAATATGTAGTTCAACATAACCTAGACACTGAACATTGTAAAGTTAGTAATAAACTCTTGTTAAGACACTCTGTATTTAATTATAAGTCCATGTATTTTCGTACTTTTCCAAAGATCATTATAGTTTATACCGTAGTCAAAAGGATCTAACGTAAAACAGTTTTAATTTTATATTATTTATTAATTATTAAAACGCAAATATTTTATACCCTGAAAGGTGGGAGTAACTGCTGCCATTCTGAGCAAATTTAAAGAACAGCCGGCAAGACTTTGTTAATAATTATATTTTTCTTTTAACAACATTTAATAAGGAGAATAAAGGATTTGAGTTAAATAACACCATATAAAAGGTTTTCTTTTCTTTACTTAGTTGATAGTTTTATGTATATGATATTATGTATAACATATAATTGAATGTTAATTTTTTCATCAACTGGCATCGGTTGATAACACTCCCGACAAGAAAAGTATGGCACAAGGTTTGAATCTGCCTTACTGAGAATTAGTATTCATAGTATTATATTAAATAAAAGATATTAAAAAAGATAAAAATTATAAGCAAAAAGAAACCCTTGTGATATATGCAATATTACTTACCGATTAACCAATACATTTTTATTTGCAACATACGATTGCAAATTGGCGCTCAACCAACATTACCCCGACAACATAATAATCCTTAAATTTACAGAAATTCTCAAATTGCTGCAACCAACGTGTGGCTTTTAACCCCTAAATAATTGTCTTGTAACAAATTGATGCCAACAATTTGGGGCTTAATAAATAAACACAGAAAGAACGTGTTGTAACAATATATATTGTAATGGTACATATAACACACCCAGAACCCAATGTACAACAAACGGATTAAAAGCTATCCAAAACAAAGTAGTCAACAAAAGATGAACATGCAAATATGAACATAGAATGTATTATGACCAAAGTAGGGGAATAAAATAAATTATAATTTATAAGTAAATGTATAAGTGAAGAAGCAAAGACACGACTAAAGACAAGACCATGTACCCAATTACCCAATAGATCAGACAGTGAGAAGAAAACAATGACAACCATAATAAGAAGAAATTTATTAAGTATGATAGAAGAATCAGTGCAATTAGGGAAAAGTCAAATCAAATCAGCCACCAAAAGGAAATAATATAGACAAGGATAAAATAAACCATGAGAATAAAAGTATTGTTAATGATAAATAAAATAAAAGTGAGTTAAAAAAACTTGATTTAAAACCCTAAGCTGTGACTTGACACTGACATAAACTTATTAATAAAATGACTTCAATGACTTGACAGTACAAACAGAACTCAAAAATAAAATATTGAGAGTAGAAATTAAGAGGGAGAGTGAATACAAGAATTGTAAATGTATAATTAAATAATGTATAAAAATTACAACTAGACAATGTCCAAAGGTCTAATAAAATTTGTGAAGTAGAAATAAAATTATCAAAGACAACTATTACCGTACTTAATAATAAAGGTTGAGATAATAACAAAAAAGAAAAATAACCATAAACAATTAAAAAATCAGCTTTAAGTAAAAGTAAATAATCATACAATGTGTAGAAAACAGAATCTGAGATTCAGCCATTGTTGAGAACCCAAGATAGGACATAACCTAATCTGGCCAACAAGTTTCCAATAAAATAGTAAAAACAATGACTGGAATGATGTTAAATTAAAATGTATTGGAGGGTAAACTAACTAGAGACTATAAGGAGCATTCCATGTACAAAAAGTCATAGTATAAAGGAACTTAAGTACAGAATAAATGTAAATTAATGTGACCAAATGTACCACATAGAATGGGTACCTGGGACAGCAAAAATCACATATAAAACTGTAATAAAAGAATAGGGACTCAACCCATGATATTAAATAAGACACAATAACGTTCATGTGAGGCAAATCAATGCTTATGGCCATCAAATTAATAATAATAATGTAAATTATAAGCAAACCCTAACTGATACTAGATGCAAGAAATTTAAGTAAATTCAACCAAATGTCAAAATATATAAGCAGAACCAAACACTGCCAAGTATTAAAATTGTTATAAGAACACTAAGATAAAATAAAAGTAATAAAGAGATAAATGTGAAAAAATTCAAATAAGGAAATGTAACACTCAAGTATACTGAAAAATAATCAGAGAAAATATGATTAAAGTAAAATAAAACAATAATAGCTAGTGCTGATAAAATCAGGAGTGGTAATGATAAGTTCATTATAGATAGGCCACAACAAAGATGTGTTACAAAACCCTAATATTATAAATTAATTAATAAACACTTAGAATGACAACAGACCAAGAGTCTAGTCAAAGGAAAATAGATAATTAAGAGTAATAACTAAATAATATAAGAGAAAAAATATTGTACAGTATTGATAAGTAATCACGAAGGACAAATGTGAAGAAAAATGGTGTATTAAATATAAGAATCTTTAGTATAAGAAAGTGATAAAAACATGGAAAAATCTGGCAGTAGGCCTAAACGAAAGGTGACAATTTTAGCTAATTACCACCTAAAACTTTAACGAGGAGGGGCGATAAATAATGACTCAATGAGCATGATAATTAATTATCAAAAAATGAACAATGTAAATAGTATAAGGTAGAAAATAAGAGATGTAATTAGTTCGTAAGAAATTTATTTTATTAATCCCTAGTAGAACTATATGGTGAGGGTAGTCAAAATACTCGTGGGAAAAAGACAAAAACGATGAGAGTACTGAAAAAAAGATCAGTGCATGTATAAGTGAATCATTTAAATTATAAATAAAAGAATTAATTACAAGCCCGTCAGCGTACAAGGGAAACCAGAAAACCGGAGCCTCCAACCCAGAGACTGACGCCAACCTAAGCGTCTATTTTGCCGACATATACCGAGAGTACCCGAAAATTAGAACAATTAGCCAATCAGGGCCCGTTATTAATTACTAGGTACGGGATCTCGATAAAAGTAAGACCATCAGTCCATCTCAAGGTTCGACGCAGACTCCACGTTGGTCAGAATAACCAAAAAGTACTGAATCGACAAGCCGACAGCTGACGAAAGCGTTTAACCTCGAAACACAAGGTTGAGGTTAGGCCGGGTATATGGGAAAGTGAAGTTTTATTTAATCAGTGACCTATAACGGAATATATGCGCATAGGTAGTGAACGGGAATGAATAAATCTAATTTAATTTCATTCAAACAACAGAAGAACATTTTGTGAATTAGTGATACGACTAGAACGACTTCATACGCAAGTATCAGTGAACATAACAAAAATATTTTAAAATATCAACCTACTAATTAAAGAACGCTATAAGTGAAATTAATAAATAAATATTGTTGAATCAATAGCAATCCAACAGAGATTGGAACCTTATTTTAATTATTGAACTAAACCATTAAAAGTGAAATATTTAAGTAACAACAAACATAAAATTTTTATAATTAATTCAAGGAACTTGTCTAATTCAAAGACATTAAATAGTCAATGGAGAACTTGAGAGAAACATTGAACTATAGTAGATTAAGTATTATACTGTGATTAACCTTAAGATTCTAACTAAATGTATAACAATCCCCAACCATAGGAAGGGGTCATTTCCAGTAACCTGTTAGCTTTGTTTGTACCCAATCCAAGAAGATAGGTGATGAAGTTCCTCAATAGGTTACATGTATAACCGTAGTACACGGAGATGTTAGCATGGTTGAGAAAATTTTCATTATTTTATGTTAAGAAAGTTGGGTTACAATGAACCCTAGTTAACCTAAAAACTTCAATAATAATCACGTGTTAAATGTTTATGTTTTGTTAAACAATCTAATAATATTTTCACTCTCCGAATACTAATTATTATAGTTTTCCATTTTATTAACTTATGTGTATCTTGCAGACTAAAAGAACCTGCTTTATTTATGAATTAAAGTAACGAAACTGTTTACGTCCAGACTGACAGATGGTTATATATTCGTACTCTGTGGTCTGGCTACTACTACACCACGCAAAGCAAGACTAGTGTTGAATATTCATTAATATTAAATTTTTCGTTGTAGGGCCAAATTCTACAACTATGCTCTCAAAGTAAGGGTTATTTTTAAAATATTAAATAACATCAATTCGATCACTACTGACTTTATGTTATAAATTATATTATTTTTCACTTATTCTATCTTTAGGGTTCTTGATCTAAATATATATATATCTAATTGTTGATATTCAACTATTGAATTTAGCTCTTCCTTTGGCGTAGCGACTCTTATAATTGATCTCAGGGTGTAATAATTAATAAAACAAATATAAAGGTGACAAATTGTACGTTTAATACTCTTCTTGAATTTAAAGATTACATTACTAATATCAATATTCAGTTTCTTATGATTATTCTCTTTTTTAATTGTGGATTCTTTTTAACTGTTTGAGTTACCAAAAGAATTGAACTTTAATTACAATATTAAAATGAATGTTCATATAAATTTTACTTGTTTGTTGAATTCCGTATTTACGGTGCGGAGTGTCTCCTCAAACGTCGTCGGTCCTGTGATCCTCTGGTCCACTGCTGCTAAGTATATCCTCATCAGTCGCACTCGTTCATTCGTTAACTCTATATACACTAGTTTCACATACACCAGACACAATTCACCTTTTATGATTTTAGTGAGAATATACGGTGACGTGTTACCCAATATTTTCTTACACATACCGGTAGTACATAAGTTATTGGATATAAGTGTTTCCAACACGGACACGATAGGCTGATACCGTATTAATTAGATTAATATTAATATGCCGGATTAATTAGTACACGACAAGTTCCGCTATAGAATTTCTCAGCTCACCGTAACTTTACACTTCGAACTCCGATTCAATCTCAGACGAATTATGATTGCTTCGATAAATAGATAAATACTTAATACTTTATTAGAATACTGTTTACTGTGTAACGTGTAAAAGTGTGTTTTCTCGTATATTTTACAGCCTCACGTTGTTGACATCAATTCTGTAACGTACTATAATGGTTACTACAGGTTATTTAATGTGTATACTTTATTAATGTTTTAAAGGATGAGTATCTGTTCAGGGGAATGTTTGTTGAGCGCCAATTTGCAATCACCGGTTGCAAATAAAATTTATTTGTAAAATATCAATTATAAATTTTTATTAAAAAAAATGAAATAATATATGGTTTCTTTATCAGCTGTAATTAAATCTCTTTTAATCTTTTCTTTCAGCAATGAATGTGATAACTTGTGCTCATCAAAACAGATTTGAAAAATCTGCCATGACTTTCAAACAATGAGTGTTGCCAACTTAATCTAATTACTGAAGTCAATTCACAGTACCAGATATCTTGTTTAGTATATCATACCCATTTTGTATTCATGAAATAAAGAAACGAATAAACTTTTTATCTGTCTTTTGTAAACTCAAATCCTTTATTTATTCTTTAACTTGTTTTAAATGTCAAATATAATTCTTAACAAAGTTTGGCCAGTTGTATTTTAATATGCTCAGAGTGGCAGCAGTAGCAATAGTAACTCTTATACCTCAGGGCATAAACATTTCATATTTTATATTTAATGAATAAAATACAAATATAATGTGTTAAGTTAGGTCCTTTTGGCTACGATATAAACAACAGTTTTTATAGGGAAAGTACCAAAATACATGTGATTAGAAATAGTTACAATGTGCCTTAACAGGATTATATAAATAGTGTAACAAAGTTCAGTGTTTAGGTTATGTTAGTAAAATGTTTTTTAGACTTAATTAGCTTTAGATTATAGTAACACTATACATCAATGGTTTTTTTATGCTTATGGTAATACTATTCATTAATATTGTTCTCAGTGGATGTTCAAAAATGGTTTTTATGAAAAGTGTAATCAATGTCTTTGAAACCTATAGTCTAGGCTTAACAGGGAATGGTTCAGATTAATTTTGTATCAAAAATACTCCTCTTCCTGTGTCAATGGATTCGATTTCTTCAGAGATATACTGTTTTAATTCTTCAGAGTCCTGTAGCACTTCCTTCTTCTATTTTAGTCTTGTTGAGGATAATTATTTAATTGTTTTCTTTAGATGCACTGATATAAAATGTCTCATAATTTAATTTTGTCACTGTGTGTTTAATTCAACCTTTCTTCATTCAGATTCCAATAATACTCTCTCATTTTATTTTATTAACATCTTAGTTGCTAAGGCCTATATCAGCTATCTCCTTGGTTTCCAATGTAACATTTTTATGTCACCCTAGTGACATCATAGTAATAACATAAACAAACTCTTACTATTTTATATGTCATTTTCTTTAAAAGGATATACCTTTTTTATAAGAGCTTTAATCTTCACTTTATTGGTTTCTTTGATCTTCTGATGAAACACTGATCATTTTGACACCACTTTTGACTATTTTCTGTTCTATATTTCTTGAGTTATTAATTTACACTTTTTATTCTATTTGTTCCAAACTTATTTATTATTATTTCTTTTCACTTTCTTAAATTTATTTGACACATTTAGTAATCCTTTAACATAACCTGACATTGTTTCATTATTATTTTAATAGAAATTCTTATTCATATAACTTAACTGACTAAGCTCAATATGCACAGTTTTACAAAAATCTATGACTATTATTTTGGTACTCTCTGGTTAAGAAAAACATTAGTGTTATTAACACTATCATATATAATATTAATTAATGTGACCCAAACTAATTACTAATAACTATTAGTAATATATTATAATTCCCCTTAACTGACTGTATTTATATATTTACAGTCTACACGAATAAAACAAAATTGCATAAGTAAGTTCATTAACAGTGTCCTTCTTACTTATCATCATTTACATCATTTTAACTATGATAAACACAACTATCACAGTTTTCGTTAACATACATTAAACAATTAAAATAAACCATATTCAATCAATTCTTTCTTTACTGCTATCTTAAAAATGTTATGTTTCTTGGTACTTTTTTATTAATATAATCAAAGTATATTTATGTTAAAAGGGCATGGTAAAAATGTCGTTTAACATAATACCCCCCCCCCCCCAGAAAACAGGTTATTTTAGTAATAAATAGATTGCTCAAGTACGCTGATTGACATCACAATTACTTTTCTCAATTTCCATAATACTTTTTTATTTCAGTTTTGATTATATACGCCCTTTACTTTGTTAGTTTCCGTGTTGGATAATTCATAAGTATTATTATTGTTATCCTTGGTTATTTTATATGGTCCTGTATATAACAATAATAACTTTTTAGTTATTCCTTCAACAGAACTTGGTAAATGTCTATTTTTTAGCAAACCATTTTCGCCCATAGAGTATTTTAAAATTCTGTTATTATCTCTTTCTTCTTTTCTCTTCTGTAGTTCAGCTTTGTGCAACATTCGATTATGTATTTCGATAATAGATAATTCTTTCTCTTCCATAAAAGGGAATTCAATTAAAGATGTTATTTCCCTAGGTGGTCAGTTAAACATGACTTGGTATGGACTGGCTCCTATGGTTTCGTGGTAAGCTAGGTTGAGGAATGTTTCGGCAGCTTCGACATATTTGCTCCAGTCCCTATGTTCTTCATGACAATATGTCCTCAGAATCCTACCTACTTCACGGAGAACTCGTTCTGCAGGGTTACTTTTGGGATGATACACCGAAGTCTTATAAGTTCTGATTCCCCTATTTAATAATTCCTTTTTCCACTTTTTTCCTTTAAATTGAGTACCGTGGTCGGTCACTATAGTCTCTGGTTTACCCACCTCAGGGATGTATTTAGTTATGATTATGTCCAGAATTTTACGAGTCGTAGCTTTGCTTATAGGGTATAATTTCAAAAATTTTGAAAAATGATCAAATATTATTACAATATATTTGAACTTACTTCTTCCCCCACTCTTAGGAAATAGACCACATATGTCTAAAAATATCTTTTCTAAATTATGGCTCGAAGTTATGGTTATCATAGCGCCATCCTTCCTTTCATTATTCGTTTTTACCATTTGGCAGATTGTGCATTATCTAACAGTTTGCCTTACTTTCTTGTTGATTCCCTTTATGTTCACTTAATGCTTTTACAACTTTAAGGGGTCCCATGTGTCCATATCTTATATGATAGTCTATGATTATTGATGATTCAACACTCTTAGGAATATATAATTTCCATTCCTGTTTTCGGGAAGTTGGACATGTATATTAAATTATTATGTATGCAATAAAATGTTAAAATTGTGGTGTCATTGCTTGCCAATCTTTCTGTAATTACCTTTAGTTTGATATCTTTATTCTGATGAATTTCTATCTGTTTCAACACTTCTTCTAAATGTTCTCTTGATTTCAGTATGTGATACACTCTTCCAATGTTTTCTTTTTCTACTTCGTAAGTTCCGTTTGCAGTATTAATTCTGGATAATCCATCAGCCACAATATTTTGTTTCCCAGGTACATACTCCCAATTTATATGGTACTCTTGTAATATCAAAATCCATCTTGTTAGTCGACCATGATTTAGTTTGCATCTTTTTAGGAAAGATATGGATTTATGATCCAACCTTACTGTTATTTGATATCCTAAAATATAGGTACGGAACTTTAAGCATGCAAACACCACACTGAGGAGTTCTTTTTCTGTAACTGTATAATTTCTTTCGCAAGCACTCAAAACTCTACTAGCAAAACTGATCACTAAATGGTTTCCTACTTCATCTTCTTGGTATAATTCCACACCTAAACTGACATTACTTGCATCACAATTTAAATAGAACCTCTGGTTAAAATCTGGGTGGTGTAACATAACACTATTTAGGAACTTAGTCTTGATTAAATTAAAGTTATCTTCTTCAGCCTTACCCCATTTCCATTTGTTCTTGGTTGAAAGTAGATTTTGAAATTTAGTAGTCAATTCAGAATAATTTTGTTGGAATTTGCGATAATAATTACAAATCCCTAGAAACGATTGTAATTGTTTGATGTTTCTGGGTCTTGGAAAATTTTGAATAACTTCTACTTTCTCAGGCGACGGCGTGATCCCAGTTTCAGAGAGTATAAACCCAAGAAATTGTAATTCCTGAGTTATAAATTTAGATTTATTTAACTTCAGTGTAATATTATTTTGTTGGAGTTTCCTGAGTACAATTTCAATACGATCACAGTGTTCATTCCATGTTTTAGAGGTAATAAGAATATCATCTACATATACTGTTGTGAACTCTAACGCTTCTTTTCCTAGTATCTGGTCCATGCACTGGATAAAAATGGCGACAGAATTAACCAACCCGAAAGGTAAGCGTTTAAATTGGTAGTTTCTTCCCTCGAAGATGAAGGCAACATACTGGCGACTGTCCGGGTGTAACTCTATTTGCCAGTATCCGCAAACAGCATCCCAACTACTCATAAACTTACAACCATGGAATTTCTTCATAGTTTCTTCTATCTCTATTGGAGAGGTGCGATCAGTAATTATAATTTTATTTATTTCCTGCGCATCAAGGCACAACCGTACTTGTCCATCTTTTTTAGGAATCGGCACAATGGGACTGGTATATGGGGAACTACTTCATTCTATAATATCTTCTTGAATCATCCTTGCTATTTCTTTTCTAACTGCCTCTTTTAACGATTGAGCAATAGGATACGATTTCTTATTGAAATTAACAGAGTCATGAAATTTTAATCAGCATATGAAATTCTTCGCCTTTCCAGGAGAATCGGAAAATACATTATGATAAGTTTTATATATTTCTATTAATTTTTTCTTCTGTTCCACACTGATTGCCTCGGTATACCCCTTTCCTTGAAACAACAATATTTCCTGCATTTTTTCCTGCCATAATGCTGATTCTGTTACAATTTCTTTATCTCCTATGGGTGTCCTTATTATTTCCCTAATGTGGTATGAGTTTCTGTACTGAGGGGCTATTGAGCTTCCTATTATCTCAGCAGTCCATTCATAACCTTCTGAGCTCAGTGTCATTTTTCCACTGGCTAAATTAATAATCGCATAGTGATGCCTTAGCATATCACAACCTATCAACACCTTAAAAGGTAACCCTTGGGCCACCAGAAACACCATAGGAATTCCTACTCCCATACTCGTAACATTCAGACTTACGTAACATTCAGACTTACTTGCTGTTTTATTGTCTTGTTTTGTTTGCCAGTCGCTCCTACAATAGCAATATTATTAATAGGCAATGTGGATATTTTTTCTATACTTAACTCCTGTATTCTGTTCAGCTCTAATCTATCTATTAAAGAAATGTTTGCTCCTGTATCAATCATAACTTCAGTTAGCACCCCATGTAATTCTACCTTGATGTATACTATGTCCTCATTCGGTTTATCTTCTTCCATGGTAATCTCTTCCAACAAATCTCTCTGTATATTTTTTAAATAAAAGTTTCTTATCACGGTTATTGGTTCTTTATTATTATTATTAGGGTTTATATCTCTCCTCAGCCCTGGGTCCGCTCGCAGTGATGGGCCGTCCAATGTTTTCACTGCGGCCTCTCGTTTTCCCTATTTACATCACTGTTGACTGGTTGAACTTGTTCATTGGTGTTTTGGTTTTCAGAGGGTGTCTCTCTTCTTCTATCCCAGCTTCCGGATCTCTGATAGACTTCTCCGTTATCATTCCATTGTCTCCTATTGTCATTATCTCTTCCATATCGTCTGTCATAATTTCTGTCATTATTAAAATTCTGACGTCTTCCTTGAAATTGCCTGTTATTCGGATTTCTATTATATCCATCTGTCCGTACGTGGTTTATTGGCTGTCAATTGTCGTGTGGTTGTTCCTTGTTCCTATCATTCCAATCCTCAGTTCTTCTTCGATTCCTGTAATAATAATTTGCCCTCTCAAAACCTTCTAAGAGAGCCTCCATCTCTCCAATAGTTTTTATCTGTCCACACCGACGAGCCCGTACAATGTCTTCTCCAAAATGATATGACAATTTGGCTATGAGACACTCCTCAGGGATCTTTGGTTGTAAATGTCGAGCCACCCAGACTTCGCCCAGAAAATAAGCAGTCATTGTCTGTCCTCTTCCAGCATCATATCTGCCAGTGCTCAAATTGTCCCTAACTATATTTTGGATGGATTCAGACCAATACTTTACCTTAAAAATTTGTTTAAATTCATTATAATTGGTAATTTCATTTCTTACTGCTTTCCACCAGTTATCATTAATATTTTTAAAACTATCATCAAGAAGATTCTTTATTATTTGCCAACGACTTCCTTTGGTCTTATTTAAACCTTCTTCTATCCTTTCCAGAAATTCTAGAGGGTTCTGACGATATTCTTTGAAATTTATCACTTCTTTATTTTCTCCGATTAGTGTAGGTATATAGTTTATTGGTCTAAGTTTTAGTACCTCTATCTCTTCCTTAAGGTTGTTTATATCCTTCTGTTGAATTTCCTCTATTTTCTTCCTGTTGTTGGTAACTTGATTTGTACCTTATTATCTTGGTTTCTGCCTGATTGGATTGTTCCCCTACCTTATTTTGTAGTATCTCTAATTGCTCCTGAGTACCTTTGTGAAGTATAACAATACTAGTTTTACTGTTATCTTCCACTTCAATTATTTTGTTTATCAACTCTTTGCGCAATTGACTTAAATTTTCCTCGGTTTTCTCAACCTTTTGGTTGGTTTCTGTAATTCTATTCCTTATTTCCTCTTTATACTCTTCTAACTGCTGTTTTAATTCCTCTTTATTCTTCTCACTCTCTTCCTTCAACAGTCCTTTTAATTCTTCATTACTTTGTCTAATATCCTCCTTTAACTGTTGTTGTAATGTTTCATTATTATTTTCGATTTGCCTCTTTAATTGTTCATTATTTTTCTCATTACTCTCTTTCATTTGTTTTAATGTTTCATTACTGCTTTCGATTCTTTTATTCAGTTCCTCACTATCTTCCCTCATTTGTTTCTTTAAAGTTTCACTGTTACTGTCCATTTTCTTGTTAAGTGTTTCACTGTTACTGTCCATTTTCTTGTTAAGTGTTTCACTGTTACTGTCCATTTTCTTGTCCAGTAGTTGAAACATTTCCATTAATTTTTCAAATCTCATTTCTTCTACAGTCCTATTTGGTTCTTTTTGTGTGGGTTTATCTGGTTGGTCCCATGGTGTATCTCTTACCATTACTTCCACTTCCTCAGTCGCTGCTACTGGAGTATCCTTTACCATTACTTCCACTTCTTCAACTGTTGTTTCTTCCTTGTCTTCCATGTTTAATTCTATTTCTTCTTCTTCCATACGTTTCCTTGACGTTGCTCTTCTCCTTGACATCTCCGTTGTTTAACCGTAGCCGCCACTAGAATAGTAATCACTGTAAAACTCACAATAAGAATACAAAGTTATTCTATCTCTAGCCTCACTAGTTGGGCTCCAATTCTGTAACATGTATAATGGTTACTACAGGTTATTTAATGTGTATACTTTGTTAACGTTTTAAAGGATGAGTATCTGTTCAGGGGAATGTTTGTTGAGCGCCAATTTGCAATCACCGGTTGCAAATAAAATTTATTTGTAAAATATCAATTATAAATTTTTATTAAAAAAAATGAAATAATATATGGTTTCTTTATCAGCTGTAATTAAATCTCTTTTAATCTTTTCTTTCAGCAATGAATGTGATAACTTGTGCTCATCAAAACAGATTTGAAAAATCTGCCATGACTTTCAAACAATGAGTGTTGCCAACTTAATCTAATTACTGAAGTCAATTCACAGTACCAGATATCTTGTTTAGTATATCATACCCATTTTGTATTCATGAAATAAAGAAACGAATAAACTTTTTATCTGTCTTTTGTAAACTCAAATCCTTTATTTATTCTTTAACTTGTTTTAAATGTCAAATATAATTCTTAACAAAGTTTGGCCAGTTGTATTTTAATATGCTCAGAGTGGCAGCAGTAGCAATAGTAACTCTTATACCTCAGGGCATAAACATTTCATATTTTATATTTAATGAATAAAATACAAATATAATGTGTTAAGTTAGGTCCTTTTGGCTACGATATAAACAACAGTTTTTATAGGGAAAGTACCAAAATACATGTGATTAGAAATAGTTACAATGTGCCTTAACAGGATTATATAAATAGTGTAACAAAGTTCAGTGTTTAGGTTATGTTAGTAAAATGTTTTTTAGACTTAATTAGCTTTAGATTATAGTAACACTATACATCAATGGTTTTTTTATGCTTATGGTAATACTATTCATTAATATTGTTCTCAGTGGATGTTCAAAAATGGTTTTTATGAAAAGTGTAATCAATGTCTTTGAAATCTATAGTCTAGGCTTAACAGGGAATGGTTCAGATTAATTTTGTATCAAAAATACTTCTCTTCCTGTGTCAATGGATTCGATTTCTTCAGAGATATACTGTTTTAATTCTTCAGAGTCCTGTAGCACTTCTTTCTTCTATTTTAGTCTTGTTGAAGATAATTATTTAATTGTTTTCTTTAGATGCACTGATATAAAATGTCTCATAATTTAATTTTGTCACTATGTGTTTAATTCAACCTTTCTTCATTCAGATTCCAATAATACTCTCTCATTTTATTTTATTAACATCTTAGTTGCTAAGGCCTATATCAGCTATCTCCTTGGTTTCCAATGTAACATTTTTATGTCACCCTAGTGACATCATAGTAATAACATAAACAAACTCTTACTATTTTATATGTCATTTTCTTTAAAAGGATATACCTTCTTTATAAGAGCTTTAATCTTCACTTTATTGGTTTCTTTGATCTTCTGATGAAACACTGATCATTTTGACACCACTTTTGACTATTTTCTGTTCTATATTTCTTGAGTTATTAATTTACACTTTTTATTCTATTTGTTCCAAACTTATTTATTATTATTTCTTTTTGTACTTTTCACTTTCTTAAATTTATTTGACACATTTAGTAATCCTTTAACATAACCTGACATTGTTTCATTATTATTTTAATAGAAATTCTTATTCATATAACTTAACTGACTAAGCTCAATATGACCAGTTTTACAAAAATCTATGACTATTATTTTGGTACTTTCTGGTTAAGAAAAACATTAGTGTTATTAACACTATCATATATAATATTAATTAATGTGACCCAAACTAATTACTAATAACTATTAGTAATATATTATAATTCCCCTTAACTGACTGTATTTATAAATTTACAGTCTGCACTAATAAAACAAAATTCCATAAGTAAGTTCATTAACAGTGTCCTTCTTATTTATCATCATTGACATCATTTTAACTATGATAAACACAACTATCACAGTTTTCATTAACATACATTAAACAATTAAAATAAACCATATTCAATCAATTCTTTCTTTACTGCTTTCTTAAAAATCTTATGTTTCTTGGTACTTTTTTATTAATATAATCAAAGTATATTTATGTTAAAAGGGCATGGTAAAAATGTCATGTAACAACTGTTTAAAACTTCTTCAACAATTTACTTTCATGAATTCTATTATTTCAGTGATTCAAATACGACTGTTAGTTTTACTGTTTTATAACTTCACTGTATACAACTTACTACGTTTGCGAATATTATCTGTTTAATTTATCAACTTAATAATAATTCTTTAACACACCGGTTATGAGTCTAAATAAATGTAGTATCTCCGCAAACTGCCTGAACTTTTTTCAAGTACGTTTTTTATACCCGACTTAAAACTACCCTCATCAAATATTTACAAAATACACTCTGATTGGTTTCACGTACCGCGAAATACAAATTTACCCAATCTACCCCGAGAATTCACCCGCTAAAAAAATGACGCTTTACTCTATTCGTCACCCCAACAGCGCGTGTGTACGTAGTGGGAAAGACGCGTTACTTGAATTTCTTCTACGCTCTCTGTCTTACATAACGGTATTTTATTGTTGAAAGCACTTAAAATTCACCAACTTTCACATATTTTTTTGCTAGTTTCTACGCATAATGCATTTTTATGATAGCCAACCTTCTATGTGACTTTTAGTACTTTCTGGCCATCTGGCAGGCACCAACTCAAGCTTTGTTCCTTTTGAACAAATACCGCTCTGGTACCTTCTAACTGCATTTACTTAACATCGTTTTTTACAGATTTACATTTGATATCTATGATAAATGAATTAATCACCGTAAAATTACATCGTATTCAGTTTTAATGTTATACTACCCTGAGATTCATTTATTTAAAAGAGTCCATCCACGATATTAAAATTTTAATAGAAAATGAACAATATTATTGTACCACGGCAATTATTAATAAGGAGTTCGACAAATAAAAAATCAATTCATAACCGATAACCGAGTTTCACTATCATTGTATTTGAATAAGACTTACAGCTTAGGTGAACGACAGCAATGGTTGGTGACAGTGGCAGCGGCAAGAATTTGAATTGTACGATTCTCACTTTCTTACTAGTAATACACTTCAACATTACTAGTATCCAACCGTCACAAGTAAGTATTTTTATACCATCGATACTTATGTGTTTTCAGTGAAGGGGCACGCCTCTAGGTTCATCTCAGCGACAAGCGAAGAGTCAATTTATTTCAATTAAACAACTTACAACCGAACTCACAACACTTATACAAATTTAATAATAATAATAATAATTGAACATTTTAACGAGAGAGGATCTCGTCCTCTAACAATATATACATATAATTTATATTAATAGAATTATTTTGATTGTTATTAATTCACTTAGAAACCTCTGATGATACTGATATTTTTCAGTGAAACGTGCGTCAGGTGTTAAAAAGAATATACAATATTATCTACTTGCAGAAGAAACAAATTGAAAACATCACAAATTATATAATTACTGCAAGAAACATCGAGTTACTTATATAGAATATATATATATATATATATATATATATTGTAACGTGTTGTTTCACCAAACATAAAACATAACATACTAACTAGAAGATAATTTACTGACTGTAACAAACTATGGCTGACAAAGACCAAAAACCAAGAAGTTAATGATCCCAGGAAAAAAGATTTAAATAAATAAGTAATTAATCACACTGTTCAGTACATTTACATATGTTTTTATTTGTGTTAAACTAATTCATTGTAATAAGACAATTTATATTATTATTGAAAACTTCATTACTAGTTAAAATGTAAATAAATCTAATTTAACTATGGGGAGGTCTGCGCACCTCAGACCGTTATTTTATTTATCAAGAAAAAAATTTATATAAAAGTGAATTATTTAAGTTTTACAAATATAATAAGATCAAACTATAATTATAAAAGTGGTATGGTATGACAGTGCTAGAAAGTGAGAATAACAGTGAAATACGGTAAAAAGGAAAAATTGTGTATAATGAAAGTGATTGAACATTATAATGAGCATTGAAGAAATATATAATCTATATGAAACAGGTATATAACCCATATAGTGAAATCAAACAAAGTAAATAATTTAAAAGATAGAAACTCTTACGTTAAAAAAACTTATAATAATATAGTTACGAAGGAAAAATAAAGTCAAGGTCAACAGAATATTAATTAGAAATGGTACAGCGAACCTGTGACCCATAAAAAATATAGCCATGGCTTTTAACTAAAGAAATTAATGTTTTGAGTGGAAGATGATTATTGTTAAAAATTGTGAATTGCAAGCCAGAACGTTTAAGATATATGACTGCCTAGTTGATGGAAATTGAAGATTAATAAAAGCTGAGATGACCAGGAAAACCAACCCAAGACCTAGAGGAATGATGTTTTGACGGAGAGAGACCAAAAAACCAGGTGTCCAGGAGCAGAATCAATGAATAAATCCGTTGGGAAAACTGCAAAGTTGGTGAGATCATACCACCAAAACAATAACTGAAAAAAATGATAAAAAAAAAAATAAATAATAATAATTGTGAATTACTTTAGTACACTATTATGAAAATAGTCGTTAATCATAAGAGTTTTTTGTTATAGTTTCTAGTTGTTTAAAAGAACCCACAAACATTCAACAGACATTAACAACACAATATTACCAAGTCTCATGCATAAAAATTATATTGTCTGTTCTATGTGTAAATTGTACCAGACTTTAACGATACTTGTATGTTAACCCTGAGATTCAGATAAATAATCCTCTATTTAAAAACAAAACACAGATTTTTTTTCTTTTATTTAGTTACAAATCAACTTCAGAAATACTAATTATTTTAATATTACATATTGGTGATCCCAACACAGGGCTGAATAAAATAAAAGTATCAACAACGAACGAATAGGAAGGTATTAACTGAATATTACATTTTGACGCTCAAAAGTGGGGCCTTCCACATTCACAGAATACATAAGGAGGATTATATTTATTGAATATTACATTTGGCGAACCCAACACAGTGGGGCTAACATAAAAAAAAACTGAATATTACAATATATTCCACATAAAGGTATTAATTATTAAGCTTCCAAGACAAACTGTAAGCCTATCTGATGTATGTTGATTTTAATCACATTAGTGAATTACAGCTATTATTTACCAATTAGTTTTAATCTATTGGTACGATTTTCATTATAATATGAGAAAAAAAATAGCCTAAGAAAATGATATGTGGTTAAAAAAATTACCTCCCTCCTCAATGAAATCCTAGGTTGACCCTTGAATCACACCCTAGGTAACTGAAGTGTGATACCTGTTCTAACACAATATTTTCAATATTTAATTAATAAAATTGTGTTAGTGGAGTAGTAGTAGTTGATAATCACAAACAGAAATAACACCGTTGCACACCACTATAGAAAAAAAATTCCTGATTAGCGCTTTGAAGCTTTACAGCTCATCATCAGATTGGAAATATTGCTAACATTGTCAATAACAATTTTAGGTGGTACTGGACATATGCCTTTGTTGTCATTATAATAACAACAGTACATGTTACTGTGTAACGTGTACACAGTACATGTTAGAACTGTTCAGCACTATATTATTGTATTTGAAAAGTTTGCTGTCTGTTTTATGTTCTTTTTTAAAAGATTAAAGGATTTGAATCTGCTCTTCAAGTGACACCAACAGTTAATCCTGATGCTTTCGCTTTTTGTACTTTATTGTAGACTACCAGGAGAAAAGTAAATCGATTAGGTCTGAAAAAAAAAACAATCGTATCAGCAAGATTTATGAAAAGTAGCATTGTTAAATTGATAGGCATTTTCTATCAATTGCCTGTTATTATTATTAATTATTAGTTATTATTATTATTATTATTATTATTATTATTACTATTTTTGGAAATAATGTCGAGATCGGCATATTTCATCAGAGATCACTGGAATATTGTTATATGGGTAATCAAGGGTACAAAGATTTCACTGTATTGAATTTAAAACTTGCTTCAATTGGACTATGACCTAAGTAACAGAAAGTGATCACAGTGTTCAGAGGCGAACCTAGGATTTCGTTTGGGGGGGGGGGAATTTCAACCACATATCGTTTTCTTAGTGTATTTTTTCTCATATTATAATGAAAGTCGTACCAACAAACTAAAACTAATGGGAAAATAATGGCCGTAATTCACTAATTTCATAAAAATCAATTAATAACATACAGTTTGACTTTGAAGCCTAATAATACCTTTCTGTGGAATATAAATACTTTATAGAGAACAATAAAATTAAGAAAGTAAATTTTTTATGTGTACGTTTGTGTTTATGTTGTAGGGTTAACACATGCAAGAATGCTAAAAATTTTAAATGAACGTATGGTTAATTTTACAATATTTTGTTTCTTAGAGCTAGGTAGAGTCTATTACAACAACCCATGACCATTATGAAAAATAATGTTAACGAACAGAATTATCACTGTTGCACACCACTACAGAAAAATTATTCCGATTAGCGCTTTCAAGCTTCTCAACTCATCCTTAAGCGCTAATCGGAATAATTTTTCTATAGTGGTGTGCAACAGTGATAATTCTGTTTGTGATTATAACCACTAACACAACTTTCTTAATTAAATAATGTTAAGAAATTAAAACTCATTCACATTATGTGCTTTGTGATTGAAGTTATCAACATGTAACATTAAGTTAAAATATAAAAAGATATGTCCCTATTTATCGTAACCAGCGGAAAAACGTACCATATCCTACTCTTTTTCAAGCTGACTTCTTTTCATTTTTCACACTTTCTTTCAACATCTGTTATATTTATTATTGAGTATAAGGCCTATTAATGTAGATTAGTTAAACGTGTCATTGACCCAAATGGTAATTTTTTAAAATTGACAAACTTGGAAGTTAATTAATTACATTTCAAAAAACATAACCAGTTTTAAGAATTTTGCTCCAAAATTTTTTAAATTTTTTTCAGATTTTGGAGGGGGAGGTTCACCCCAGATAGTATTTATTGTATGTCATACATTTTGGAGCAAATAACTGAAGCAAATAAGTAGGTCTACATACAAACTTGTAAAGAAAGTGTGTACTTTATTACTGTAGTGTACAATAATACTTTAGTTGTCTTGATTATTCATCTCTTCTTTCACAGCACTAACACTTAACTAAAAATGAACTTTTTTCATGTGAAAAACTTACTATTTTATTGTACGCGTTTCGGCTTAGTATCCGCCTTCTTCAGCTTTGGTAACAATAATTTTGGAGTCTGTTACCAAAGCTGAAGAAGGCGGATACTAAGCCGAAACGCGTACAATAAAATAGTAAGTTTTTCACATGAAAAAAGTTCATTTTTAGTTAAGTGAAATAATACTTTATTATAATGTATACTTTAGACTGTATTTTATGTTATTGGATGTACAGCCTTAATCACTGATATACGGTATAATGAAATTTATTTATGTTAGAGCATGAGTCACAGATCCATGCTCTAATCTGATCTAACTTGTAATAGTTAGACTACTTCTTACCATAAAATCCAAAATTATTATTATTATTATTATTATAAAATAAAACTGAAACTTAAAATTCTAAAAATAAAGATAAAATTAAAATAATTTGTACGTGTGCAAAATTAAACAAAAAACAAAACAAAAAATGTTTTGCGGTATCTGATAATTTTTGGCAACATATACAGGAACTTTAGGTCCAAGGTCAAGCTAGTGCAGATTAACTTTTTCCGTTTTTAATGAATTCATGTTTTAATCTGTACTGGCGTTTGTTGCATAATGGTTGAAAATGAAACATATTACAAAAGTAAACATTTACTAAGACAATAAATAAATTAAAATAATAATTTTGTAACAAATTGAAACGGATGAGTCAGAAGTTTATTTTAAAAAATTAAACATTTATCATCCAAATGGAATCTAAACTACATCACAAAACTAGAACACAGGCACAAATTCAGTATATACAGAAAACCAACTACAACTGACACACTAATACACAACTCCTCGACTTAACAACATCCCCTTAGATGAAAAAGACTACAAAGACGAACTAAACACGATAAAATATCTAGCAGAATCTAACGGATATGACAGAACAATAGTCAGTAAACTCCTACACAAAACACAAAACAAACAACAGACAAAGACAGAAAACAACAAATTCATAACACTAACATACATCAACAAACAAACTAAAAAAATATCCCACAAATTCAAAAAAGGAGGATACAGAATCGCTTACAAAACTACTACATGTAAAAGAACATTCCAGATTTAATTGCACACCTTTAAACCAAATCTGTCTGATAGATAACACTTCACCTAGATGTGTTAGTTTTGATTTTATATAGCAATCACCAGGCTTCATTGCCGAATTCTTTCTTCAAAATCCGCTCTGGTATTTAGAGGTTAATATTGTTGTGGAAGACAGTTTCTGTTATCTTTTTAACCTATATCCTGGTAAATATCTTGGACATCATGGGTAGTAAACTCATTGGTCATGACAACAATACGAAGTTTCTATTGGGGGTCTCAGAGTCATAATGTTTGGACAAATTCTCACTGTGCTATATAGTATTAGAGATTCAACAGAGAAGACTACCAGAAGTCAATGATGGAATGCGGTCAAGAGTCAGGTGGTGATCAGCAAGTGCACCATGAACTAATTTAATGAGATGATTCATAATGGAAATAAACTTTTTGATTTAAGTAACTAGATTCTTTGAGGGACGTAGAGACTATTTTGGTAGGTGAGACTCATATATAGGAACAAGAATATCTTTTATCAATTTTCTTCTCTAAAAATAAAGTAGGTGTTTTCTTTTGTTATTAGTTTTGTTATTACCATTTTATAACACAAACTGGGCCATCAGTTGCTTGACAGAAATACATTTTCTGATAATAATTACTGTGTCAAATGTCTCCTAACCTTTACTTTAAAAACTGTATTAGGTTTACTAGACATAATAATTTTCCCTCAATACGATTGTGCAAAATTATTCTGTATCAAGTGGCAGAGGATACCCTAGATAGTGTTAATAAATACATTAATCTAGCCTCTGTAGATACCTAATCGTACTTTCTGTGACTCAGTGGGGAATTCCCCATTTGGTCCTCTGTGAATCCGCCCCTGAATATAATTTGAGTTCAACATACTACTAAATCCACTAAACTTAACAAAATAAATAAATTTTTAAGGTAAACATTTTTTCAATATCATTAACTGCACAGTGCAGTAATATAAATTGGTATTCCGCTTGGAAATGTTGATACACGTTTGGAAATATACGGAAGTGCATGTGCGACGTGAAGTCACGTGTCGTGAATATGCAACTGTGTGTGTGTGTGTGTGTGTGTTGGGGGGGCGGGTTCAATTTAACGTTAAACTGAATTTAATAACAGGTTTTATAACGAGGTACTAGGCACGCGCGGGTGTGCGTGTGCCACTACACAAGAATTCGCGTGTTTAATTTATTATATGGTTAAATTATATTAAAAGTGAATTTGAGTCAATACAAAGCATAAGAAATGAGAAAGCAGTGATTTACGTTCGAGCGCGCTCATGTGTGTGCGTGTGTAACTCATCCTATATGTGAGAGATAATAGTTGTAATTATAGGTTGCGCCCGAATCTCGGTATGTATGCAACCACTTCGACATAAAATGTGCACACCAATTTTCAAAAAATGACAACCTAAACTCAACACTGCATCCGAACGTCAAGGTCAAATTAGCTTTCCATGTACTTCTTACGGGCCTAAAATGATTCCCTTTGAAGTCGGAAAATTCAAACTGGTGCCAGCGAAAAACGGTCTCCGCCATCTTATTCTTCACTGCCCACAGTATACGTAACTAATTAGAAATCATGGAAAAATTAACGAATTCTATTTTTTTTTTTCAATTTTTGAAAGTTAACAATTTGACCTAGAAAAAGCGAAGAAGAATACAATTGAACATGTGTTTTGTCGCTTCGCGTTTGCTGTAACATGTTGTACACGTTTTGGGCCGTTTATACTTATGTTTTATCGTTTTGTAGCCTTAGATTTACACACATTTATTGTGTATAATGATTATAAATACATTTTGACATGATAATGTCTTATGGCTGGGGGTCATTTGAAAATTTCTGTAACGCATCACGCTGCATGACGTCATCATTTACCAGCCGGGAATCGTTAACTAAAACCGCGACCGCTAACGTGCTAACGTCCGTCGCAGATTAAAGACCTAACAAGCAAACAACACTGCATAGCTGTAGATAGGTATGTAACCAATCAGTCAGTCAGTAACCATAATAATGTTGCGTTTAGCTGGCGGCTGAAAGACATTATCATGCTCTTAAGCTTTTACCATTTGGTAAACGGTACTTTACATTTTTATAAATAAATAAGGTATTAACTAAAGAACATCAGGTGATAATGTATTACATAGGTCGAGTAACGTATGAATCAAACATGTAGCGCACAATAAAAGATTGTCTTTATATATTAAAAACAGCTAATGGAAATTATTGTTGTAAACTTATGTGGAGGTGTGTGTGAGCGAGCGCGCGTGTGTGCGTGTGTTCAAGTGCCCGATCGCACGCGTTTGCGTCTTCTGCACATTTAGTAATATATCAATTTGCTAATTATAATTGCTTGTTTACGAACATATTATATGAAAAACTGTCTTCCTATTTCATTACACTCATATTTTGTATGTACTGTATATAAAAATTAATAAATAAAATATGCCACCTCAAAACAAAATAACACATTAGGTTCGCAGGCGCATTATACTGGAATACTTTAATGCTGAAATCGTTTGATTGATTTTTGTAATAATTGTTCTCTAGCGTAACATACGATTTATAGGACCTCGCACGCGCGCGCACACACACACACCTAGTCGTTCGTATCTTCATAACCATGGGTTCGAATCCAATCGTTATTTTGTCGTTTGCATTGAACGTAAATACCAAAGTAGATATTTGCCTTCTTGGAATACTACTACTACTACTACTCCTACAACAACAACAACAACAACAACAACAACAACAACTACTACTACTACTATTAATACTGCTGCTATTGCAGCTGCAACTTGTAATAGAAGTAATAAAAATAATAAAATTATAATTTTTACTTTATCTCAATAATAATTAAAATAAATAATTGTATTTATTATAAAATAATTTATAATTTAAATAATTTATAATTCAAGTAATTTATAATAAATAATTTATAATTTAAACAATTTATAATTTATGTTTTAAATAATTTATAATAAATAAATAATAGTTTTAAATAATTATTAGATTGTATTGAGAAATACATTGCACTTGCATCAGCTTTCGTCAAGTGACTGCTCATGCAATCTGGCGGTGATTATTTTACTTTTTCCGCTAATTATTCTGTAAACACAGTACTTACATAAACCAATTTAAAACATATCAAATGTATTAATAAAAAAATAATAATAACAGTAAGAACAACAACATTTATTATTAAAATTTTTAGCATAATATTAGTAACAATTTTATTACGGAATTAATAATTCTAATAATCATAAAATGTAAAACAATGAAAACTTTTTTATGTTTACGATCTTCTCAAATCTAAATACAGGCTAATAAATAAATGTCGTGTACTCACATGTCTCGAGGGAGAACCACCTCATGGGCAAGTAACTACAGTTTATATAACCAGGCATGGGCGTAGGGAGAATTTCATTTCGGGGAGGGGGGGTCAACAGAAAGTAGAGAATGTCTATGCTTATCTATCTTCTAATAAACAAAAACAGAATTGATTATTATTATTTAATGTAAATAATATTTAGACCTACCTTAAAACACATTGTATCCTCACGTAGACACTTTAAAGAACTGCTCCACCACGCTGTCTACATTTACAGCAATATTGCGAGCAAGACCAGTCAGCCTGTTCTGGTCAGTTGTGTTCCTTTAAGTAATTTTTTAGGTGTTTCAAAGTAGAAAATGAACTCTCAGGGGTAGCTGTAGAAATTGGAAGGGTTGTGAAAATGTGAAGCAACTTTTTCATATTGGAGAAAAAAATGGGTTTCATGAAATTAATGCATCCAGCATGTTGTGTGTTCTGGGTCTTCTTTTATCAATATTTCCTGGCACACACCGAATTCTGCAAAAACTGTAGCTGGCTCAGAAAACAATTTATGATAAAATTCTGTGTTTCTTGTACCTTCTGTATTTCATTTTATATATTTTGCCGGTATTATTTTTTCTAGGGACACTAATAGGCTTTCATGAGATTTAAACTTCTTAAGGTTAATCGTTACATGGTTCACAAAAGGGAAGAACTTTTTTCTACAACAGCATTCCTCTGGAGTGTCAGCAAGTGCATTGTCGCGATGTTTCATCGAACAAATATTCCTTGGTTTTGTTATTGTAACAGTAACATCTCTTGCAAGTTTTGATTCATTACTGAATACTTGTGCAAATTGTGAGTCACATTTCTGTATCAAGTCTTAAATATCCTCTACAACTCAGAAACAAATGCAAAAAATTATTTGATTCTGTTTGAATTTACGGCAGTTATCGTTCGTCATAAAAAAATTACTCTTGTTAAAACATAAAATGTTGCAGGTAAACTACCCCTTTCCCTCAACCGATCTTCAACAAAATCAATAGGCCTTGAGTCCTCTACAATTCAGAGACGTATGAAAGAAATTGTTTGATTCCATTTGGATGTGCGGCAGTTATCGTTCGTCATAGATAAAATTACTCTTGTTAAAACATAAAACGTTGCTGGTAAACTACCTCTTTCCCTTAACCGATCTTCACCAAAAATCAATAGGGCTTGAGTCCTCTACAATTCAGAGATGTATGCAAAAAATTATTTGATTCTGTTTGAATTTGCGGCTGTTATCGTTTGCCATAGAAAAAATCACACACACACACACACACACACACACACACACACACACACACACACACACACACACACACACACACACACACACACACACACACACACACACACACACACACACACACACACACACACACACACACACACACACACACACACACACACACACACACACACACACACACACACACACACACACACACACACGCACGCACGCACGCACGCACGCACGCGCACACACACACACACACACACACACACACAACGTAACGAATAACAAAGTTTCTTTTAATGAACAAAAATCAAAAATACTCTTGATTTCTCGTAAAAGACTTCAGAATTCAGAATTAACCATTTACCTTAATTCTAAAAAACTTCAACAAGTTAATAATTTCAAATATTTGGGTTTCATTATTGACAAAAAATTCAATTTTAATGAGCATATCCAGTATGTGGTCGAAAGGTGTACAAAACTGATTCATATGCTATCAAGATCTGCAAAATTAAACTGGGGGTTGGGACATGAGGCACTTAAAACAATATATAAGGGGGCAATTCTCCCCCTTTTATCATATGGAGCACCCGTATGGATAGACGCATTAGAAAGGAAAAGTAACCAGATGAAGTTCAAAAGAGTGCAACGTCTCATCAATATTAAAATTGCGAAGGCTTATCGTACAGTGTCCCATGAAGCTTTGTGCATTTTGACAGGACTGACTCCAATAATAATAAAGTTGAGAGAGATTGTTAGTGCTTACAGAGTTGCTAGAGGTTGTGATGGTGCTAATATTTTGATGGACACAGTAATTCCCTTCAGGGATTGGCCTCATCCGGCAGATATAGTTCGTATAAACTCGAGCCATGAAAGTAAAGTATACACAGTACAAGCATATACAAATGGCAGTAAGCACAACAATAGGGTTGGGTTGGGTATAGCCTTGTTTGTTAATGGTGAGCTCAAATATGAGATGCAGTATAAGTTGGGTGTTGGGTGCTCTAATAATCAGGCTGAGCAATTGGCAGTCTTGAAGGCCCTGGAAAAGATAGCTGAATTAAATTATATTATAACTAATTTGAGAATGGCAGCTGTTTACACCGACAGCAGAGTGACGCTGGATTCACTTAGGAGCTCGAGGAATCATAGCTACTTGATAGAAGAAATAAGGAATAAGTTAAGAAGTTTAAAGGCGGTCAACTGGTCAATTGATTTTGGTTGGGTTAAGGCACATGTGGGTATTTATGGTAATGAACTGGCTGACAATCCGGCTAAAGAAGCTGCATCCAGTAGCAGTATGGTGTGCTATGAACGAATACCAAAAAGTGCAATGATTAACAAATTCCGTGAGGTGAGCCTAATGGAGTGGCAAAGTGAGTGGGAACAAACATTAAATGGAATGGTGTCTAAGTTGTTTTTCCCTAGTGTGAAGCACAGACTGTCCTCAAGGTTTGCACTGTCTCCTAATTTTACCACAATGGTGACTGGTCATGGCAAGCTTAGAGCCTACTACTATCGTTTCAAAATAAAAGATGATCCGATATGTGTCTGCAACGACGGTGACCAAACAGCGGAACATTTGTTATATGAGTGCAATATGTTGAATGAAGAAAGACGGGTTTTCAAAAATAGTGTACTAAAGAGTGGTGGACGATGGCCTCCGAATAGAAGTGAATTGACATAAAAATATGTTAGACAGTTTATTAAATATGTTCCCATTGATTTTGATTCTTTGTAGTGTTTATTGTTATTGTGCTTGTCTATCTATTTTGAATCATTGTATGCATTTGTTATTATGAATTAACTTACATATTGGTCGAACAGCTTTATCATGCATACAGTTTTAACATGTTAATAATGTAGTACTAATTCATTGTATCATTGTCAATGATTGATTTTTATTTTTCTTGTTTACTTTGAATCTTTGTAATTGTTGTACCACTGAGTTGTCTTTATATGTATTGAGAATCGGCTTGTAATAAGTTTATATATAGCATGTAGTATTACTTTATTTGTAATGGAGCATGCTGATAAAATAAAGGTATTAAAAAAAAAAAAACACACATAAGTACACGCACGCTCGCATACTAGATTTTATAAAATCCGTTACGAAATTTAACGTAAAACATAACACAGTTTAGTATACGACTGCACGCGCGTACTTCTGCCCCCCCAACACAAACAATATTCTCGACAAGACTTCACGTCGCGCATTCGTCCTCAGCCGAGCGCGTGCACTTCCGTATATTTTCAAACGACGCGTATCCAATCTATTTAGACAGCACAGCAAGTGGTTACAAAAAAATATTTTCTTGCCTCAAAAATTTATTTATGTTAATATTAGGTGGTAATAAGTAATAAGCTTAGTACCATTTTAAAAATACAGGCTAGGCCGTGAATCGCTTGAAACTAGAAATGATAAAAAAATGTATTTTTGTTGAGAGACAAGTGGCGTATCTAGAATTTGGCCTTGTGGGGTGAGGGTCTGATCGAATCGGCTTCATAAAAAAGAATAATAACTTTTCGGCTCGGCTTCACTGTATCAATATTACTACGTTACAGTGGTTGGAAATCGTGTGACAATATCCTAAAATCAATCTTATAGTAATAGTAAAAAACAATAAAAATGTGTTACTGAGACATTGTTTAGAAGTTACTTATTGACTGAATTGATTTTCCTATATTTTATATTTCAAACGTACATGCAAATGCTATGCAATAAGTCTGTTTGTATAAAAATAAGAGTTACTACTTTCCTAAAATAATAATAATAATAAAAAATAATAAATAGCCTAAAATTGAGAGATTAACGAAACTTGTCTTTTTTTGGACCCTTTGGGAAGAGGGGGTCTGGTCCCGTTCGTGCCGTCCCTGAAAGACTTATGGGCTACTCTATATTACAAAACTGTAATAACTGTAAAATATTCAAAGAAAAAATAAATATATTATTAAAAAAAATATATTAAAAAATAATAAAAATCTTCTTTCGAAAGAAGAAAATAAATTTAAATAATAATTTTTTAGGTTCCTGCAATCACCCCTCCCGAAAAACAAATCTTTGAATCCCTTTTTATAGTATCAGTTCGTAAGCAAGAAGTAATAAGAATTACAAGCGTCTGCAAATTTTTTAACCAAGTCGGTTACGGTTTCATTATGACAATATCACCGCGAAATAAAACTACAAATACTCTACTTTATACAACTCCGTTAAATTCAAAACCCACCACCAGATGGCATGACAGTTAACTTTACATAACGTCATGCAGTAGTCTTACATGGATTACTGTTTTAGATTGGATGAAATTAAAATTTGTAATGTGATTTCTTAATGAACCACAATTATGTGTAAATTAAAAGAAATATAACTGTTTTAGCTAAACAGTTTCTTTAATTTTAAATATTCATCATAAGGTTAGTTCATGATGCACTTCTGGCTCACTCCTAACCACCACCTACCTCTCATCAATCATCGACTTCTGGGTAGTCTCCTTTCTTGTAACTTTAATATTATACGACACAGAGAGAATCCGTCCAATCATTACTATGCTCAGACCCTCAACACAACGTGTTTACTATCCATAATGTCAAATATATTTACAAGATTTCTGCTGAAAGAGATAAAACAGTATGTTTATCATGGCAGTTTTAATCTCTAAGTATAGCAGTTTTAATATTGAAAATAGCATATCTAGCTTACTGTATGAAATGTTATATTTTATATAAGACAGATTATTAGAAATCACATTACGTAACGTTGTAGCTAACAACCAAATAGGCTGGAAAGACCTTGGAACTGGGGAACTTGTGGTCATTGTTGGTTCTCATCCTCAGAGCAGAAATAACAATCTTGTTACGGCCATGGAACAGTTCAAATTGTAGTCATGAACATAAAATGATTTACACCATCATATAAATATTTTATATGATGGCTCCACAGAGTCAGATCAATGTATACAGCAACAAATTTATATAGATAATTTTTACAGCAAGGTGTAGATATTCACACATTGCTGTATATATATGTGAGTTGTAAGTTCTTCCACGAGTTATAATTAATAACAATTGAATCCAAGTGAACTCTGAGGTAAAGTACTCAGCACAATATCTGGCAGCTCCTGTACAATTAAAGAGACAACAATTATTATTCCTGAACGCAGGCCAATGAATTATGTGACTGAATATATCGCATACATACAATAAATCACATGGATGTTAATTGTGAGCTGAATAGTACTAATTACTACTCTCTAAATTAATTTCTAGCATAAAGGATCATACCGCACACTACTAAGGATATCTCAGAGCTCTTTAACGGAGTGGTATCCTGTGACCTTCTCCTCCTCCACAGTTTACCATCCCTAGGGCAAGAAGGTGCCCTGAATCTCTAACCGTTCATCCACCCTCACGAGAGACCGTCGAAATTTGGTAGAGGGGGCAATTCTTATCCAGGGAGTCACTCCTTCCCCAGAGAAAGTGAAATTGGTTGAGAGACTGTACGTGGCAAACACAAGGTAACGTGATGGTAGAGACACTGGAAGTGCTAGTAAATGGAAAGCAGAGTAGATGCCAGATGATGGATGATATACGCATTGACTATCACAAAATGAAGAGATTAGCCCAGGATTGGAAAGCATGAAGGTAGCATGTCCTGTAAGCAGAAAACACGTAATGATTATAAAGCTTAGGCCTACCGTTTGACGTCTTATGTATTATGATGGATTATGTGTAGCAGGTCTTCAACAAAATACATCATAAAGATGTTTATCATAAGCCACCATTTATATCATTTATATGCCATAAATGAGTTCGTTCACATGCTTTAAGATTGAAAGAATCGGAATGTATAAAAAAATGTTCACCAATTCATTGTAGTCTACTGAAGATTTATAATTTATGATTATAATGATCATATGATCTATAATGATATAAAAAATCGAGGGTTTCATAATTTTCTGATGATTGAAAAAATATCTAATATTGGAATTTACCTAATAATAAATGCGATATGTTCAAAGTAGTTGACCGAGTTTTGCAGTTTTACTAATATATTACTATTATTATTATTAAATTTAGTCGTCTTATAGTTTCGTGATGTAAATAAACCCAATACTTCATAACAACTTGTGGATGAAACAAAAAAATATATTACATTAAACATGAGTTACATCCCACAGAAGGCTTACTCTAATATACTAGACAAACTAGTCCCATGAGAATATCGACATCTCAACCGACAAGTTTGTGTGTAGCCAGTGCCGGATTATCCATAACGCTACGGTATGCTGTAGCACCGGGCACCAGGGTCTCACTTGTCAGAGGGGGCACCATCCAGCCCTAAATCACAAGAACTTTTCCAAGATCATAATTGTGAAAAAAAAAAGAAAAAACAAATGTCCTCGGTCCAAAATCATAAAAAGGTATGTGCACACTTTTCGACGAGTTCGGCGTTATGTTTCTTGTGTTCGGATGAAGATGATATATTCCATGATACTACAGTTTGTCCACTCAGAGTATTAAACTGGATTATTGATTGTAAAATGATTGATGTATTTCCAAATACGTACATTGCTTATCGCCTGCTTTTGACGATTTCAATTTTGAAATTTCACTTGCTAACTGCAAATCTGAAATATCATTTTCTGTATTAAAACGCAATGAAGATATGTTGAGTTCAACTATGGGTGATGAGAAATTATCTTCGTTAGCAAGGTTGAATATTGAAAGCGATATACTTGAATCGCTCGAATTAGAAGAATTTAGAAGATTATACAAGACTTCGTTAAAGCAAAATGAATTAAAAAAATGGATCGATTAGTATTTTCTATGCTTTTAAATACTACTATGCTCGTTGTAATCACTAATTAGCTAAATATTTGTTGTAATTTGAGATTTAATAAAATAATTGTTGATTTTCGAAATTGACGACATTCATCAGTGTAAATAATGGATACAAGGTTGAATTTTGAATGGGGGGGGGGGGACACCAGTCTGATGGCAGCATAGGGCACCACGCGCTTCTAATCCGACCCTGTGTGTAGGAACTTCATAGAAGCCAACTGTAACAGAATGGCAGTTTTTCTCTTCAGTTTAGCAAACACGTTTATATGTAATATAACAACTAAAACACGTTTCTCAGTAATTTAGTAATCAAGTAATATTTATCTTCCTGACATATAAACAAACACTACTAGAATTAATAATCCGTAGCTCAAATAATAATTATTGATAAAAACAGTGATGTATGGTGAACATTGATAATGACCTGTTATCCTTATTTGGTAGGCTTATGCAATATTCTTGTATGTATTTATCTGTTGCAGATTTCACGGATTTTTTTTACAGAATGGCTCATACAGATGAGGTTGAAATTCCGAGTGACGAAGAGGAGAATCAGTAAGTATAGTCAATCAGTTAGCTTGTAGATTAAATATAATATTCCTGGATTTTCTTGGCCATGTCGTGTCCGTTGTTATTAATTAACTAAAATACAATAATAATAAAACAATAATTAATAAACTCCTACAGAAAACACAAAACAAACAACAGACAAAAACAGAAAACAACAAATTCATAACACTAACATACATCAACAAACAAACTGAAAAAATAGCCCACAAATTCAAAAAAGGAGGATACAGAATCGCTTACAAAACTACTAACAAAACAGAACACACACTATCAAAACACACACACAAACAACAAATCAAATTTGGTATAGCTGGTATTTACAAATTAAACTGCTCAGTGTAACAATTCTACATAGGCCAGATAGGACGCAGCTTCAAACAGAGTTACACTGACACATAAAAACATTATATTCCACCACTGAACCCACCATTGCAAACCACCACATTGTTTCCCATGCTCTCGTGTCGCAACCGCCTGGCTTTGCGCACTAAAATAACCATCTATCGTTTGTGTCTTCGTTCAGTACTGATCTATGCTGCACCCGCCTGTTGGTCGCTCTTGTCGACCACTAACAAGTGTAAGTTGCAACAGTTTCGATCCGAAACCCTCCGTTCCTTGTCCAATCTCCATGGTTCGTTACAAAAGATGTAATTCGCGGAGGTCTTCGAGTTTCTACTCTTACTGCTTTTGTCCGGTCGCTCACCGAAACTCGTTGGTTCGGCAGCGACGTCTTCCTTCCCTTAACTACGAACCATCAGTACGTCTAAACCTCCACCCCCAATCAGGGTCAAATGGTTTCGGGCGATTCATGATCGATATCCTCCCTAAGCTATTTCTGAATAGCCCCTAGTAACTTACTTTCCTCTGTTTACCAATCTGTCTTCAGGCAAATCCTTACCCAAGCGTGTCTCTAGCGCACTCTTACCACCGGCACGGACTTTCTCACGGGGAACGACCGACTCCTCAAGACGTCTGCCTGCTGTGTCCGAGACGGGCGGCATCTGATGTCCGAATCGCCACCAGAGGCAGTGCTATAAAAACATCTAAATTGTTCATTCACAGCAAAATTCCGGCGTCATCTAGCGGATAACCGTGATGGCGTGTCCTTTCCATTTTTAGGTACCACGCCAGAAAGACCAGCACCGTTTTCATCTGGAAGTGATCGGGTACTTCCCGGAAGCTGCAATCAAGCCACGGGTGCAAAGACGTTCGCACTAATGAAAGCGAAGCATAGCAAGCGTAGCGTCGTCGTAAGTATGCAGCTGCGACAAGCGCTCACCCCTAGAATCCGACGACGATCTTAGCGCCGTTAATGACTTTATGGCAAGATGCGACTTACAAATTGTAGCTACCACCTTCAGGTCTATTCGTAAACGCTTGGAAACCGCCTGTACCCAAGACAAGTTCTTCCTTCTGGTGGAAGCCTGCCGTGTTATCGGTCTGTTATGAACCCCGGACAAACACGGCAATCCCTCAAGCGAGACTTCGAAATCGTGGTGTGGAACGCCAATGGTCTCGTCGCTCGGGATTCAGACCTCTTAGAGTTCATTTTCCGACGTCATTCTTTTCGGTGAAACGCACTTTACCCGGCATCGTCATTCCGGCTGCCAAACTACGTGTACAGCGGATTTATCCGGGATGACCGGATGAATCGCCCAGGAAGTGACACGGCCATCGCAGTGCGTGGCCAACACGGCTAAGGCGCCTGTTCACCATCATCGCGTTGTACTGCCACAGCAGCGGAACCTCAAGTGCACCGCGGTTGAGTCCATGATGCTCTGGCCGGTCTACTCGTGATTTCCGCATACAAACTTCCACAACTAGAACTCCTGTCTAGCGATTTGGTGGCAGTCTTCGGCGGACACACATTAGGGTAGTCCTGGCGGGCGGCCTGAACTGTAAGCACCCCGATTGCGGAAGCCTATTGGCAGTGCTGATGGGGCTCGGGTAACAGTAATGGTCCCGATTGATCTTACATACTATTCTCCTAGATTCAACTCCCGCCCCGATGTGCTGGACATAGCCGCGGTCAGGGGCGTTAATTGCCCGGTCCACGTCTCCGTCATTTCGAAACCACTGCTCCATCAGACCACTTCGTTCGATCGGACCACCGCCCCTTCTGGCTACCCAGCGCGACGACGAGCCGCGAACGATTTGGTGAAGTCAAGTGGGAATGCTTTGGTTTGGCGGTTTGTCGTCGCCTGCCCCAGCAAGTACCGCACGAGACTGTCCAGCAAGTCGGCGAGGCCGTTATCTCAGCGGTGGATGTGTCTTCCCGCTTCCCGAATAAAGCCTGGGTTCCCACCCGATTACTAGCAGATCCCCGAAGAGGTGACTCAGCTCGCTCGCGAGAGGAATTGCCTCCGGAGACACTGGCAGAGGACCCATAACCCAGTCGACAAGATTGCGTTCAACAGAGCCGCGACCGGCAAGTTGCGTCGTGACATGCTGGCGTTCTGAAGACACAGCTAGGAACTGGCTGTAACTCAGATCGAATGCCCTGTCGAGGACTGTAATGTGTGGCGGATTGCAAGTGCTCTAACGGGAAAGCGCAAACGCGCGCCACCCCCTCCACTGGAAGGACCTGGTGGTCAAATCCTCGGCCGCCCCAAAGGAAAGGCTGAGTTCTTGACTGACTGATAGTTCGCGGTTAACCCATCCAAGAACCTGGCCTTTACTGAGCAATCTCCCGCGAGGTAGGACGCTTTCTTTCGTAGGGAATTACCACCGAGTCGGAAACCATCTCGCCGGAGGAGGTCACTGAGAAGATCAGTTAGCTGAACACACGAAAGGCGCCAAGCACAAATGGTGTCACGGATACAGCACTCCTGCGCCTTACGGAGCGTGGAACTCGGTTCCTGACCGAGCTGTTTAACGCTTGCCTCAGCCTGACCTTTTTCCTGCGAGATGGATAATGGCCACCGTTATCATAGTATCCAAGACGGGAAAGAATTCTTCTCGTGACGAAGGTCATCCTCCTGTCCGCGACGTCGAAGGATTTCAAGCGACTTGTTCCGCGTGGAATACGCGACCACTTAGAAATTGGACGACTGATCCCCGAACAGTTCGGCTTTCGCGAAATGCACTCTTCGACTCATCAGCTGATGATACCCGTGGACAGCATTACCGAGGCCGGCTGCCAGGCAAACAGACGACTGCGTTTTTTCTAGACGTAGAGGAAGCCGTCGACCGCGTGTGGTCCCTGTACAAACTAATGGAAGTGCTTCTCCCAAATTGCTACGTTCGGTTGATCGGCAGATTTCTGCGAGGTCGTTGCCTCCGTGTGAGAATAGAACACGCTCTCTCTTCGGTGAGGCGTATTGCCGCTGGTGTCCCTCAGGGCGGCGTCCTTGAGCCTCTCCTGTTTTCGGTGTTCGTTAAGGGCACGCTCCGAGTGGCTGGAGTAAGGGTATCTTTATTTGTTCTTAATGTTCGTCAATAGCACGCTCCGGGTGGCTGGGGTAAGGCTATCTTTATTTGTTCTCGATGTTCGTCAATGGCAGATCCCGGGTGGCTGGAGCAAGGCTATCTTTATTTGTTCTTGATGTTCGTCAATGGCACGCTCCGGGTGGCTGGAGCAAGGCTATCTTTATTCTCGATGTTCATCAATGACACGTCCCGGGTGGCTGGGGTAAGGCTATCTTATTTGTTCTCGATGTTCGTCAATGGCACGCTCCGGGTGGCTGGAGTAAGGCTATCTTGATTTGTTCTCGATGTTCGTCAACGGCACGCTCCGGGTGGCTGGAGCAAGGCTACCTTTTTTTGTTCTCGATGTTCGTCAATGGCATGCTCCGGGTGGCTGGAGCAAGGCTATCTTTATTTGTTCTCGATGTTCGTCAATGACACGCCCCGGGTGGCTGGAGTAAGACTATCTTTATTTTCCGAGCCAGCGCCAACTCGACGCGTCAGGTGGGTTGAGGATTGGGTAGTTGCCGTTAACGCTACTAAGAGCGCAGCGGTAATATTCTCGCGACGCCGTAAGCAGCCTCGGCCGCTTAAAGTAGCACCCGTCGAGTTGCCCTGGGCCAACAGCGTCAAGTACCTCGTCGGTCTTCGTCTAGACTTCAGACTCACCTGGCGAATCCACACAGAAGGCAACGTGCTTCGGCGGAACTCAAACTCAGTAGAATTTGGCCGGTGCTTGCGAGTCCGGCAATGATCTCCGCCTTGGTAAGCTTATAGTCAACACATATGTGTTGCCGGTGATTACCTACGCCTGTCCCGTCTGTGGATACCTGGCCCCTTGCCACAGAAAGTAGCTCCAGAGCGTTCTCACCGACGACTTAAACTCGCATATAAAGTTCCCCACTGGTTCTCTTCACGTGCACTCCGAAGAGGACTTGGTGTCCGTGCACTTGATGAGACCCTGAGACGTCTGGCGCGCAAATTCTATGGTCGGGCGGCCCGAGTTACACACAATCCCCTGATGTTCCCGACTCGGAGAATACACTCCAAGGCCAGGTGAGTCTTGGAAGCGACCCTTTTGTTAGCCCCGGTGGTATAATCCACCGGTCGAGGGGGGCCTCCCACAAATAGTAAAATAATATATAATTAACTCAAACCGCCCCAGTGGCAGGAGTCCATTTGGAGACTCGGGAGAATGCATGACTCGCGTCTACACCACACTCCAGTCGGAGTCGGTGCCGCGTCGTCCGTCGCCGGAGGAGCAGAACGGAAGGTGATTACCGCAGGCGTAGTGGAAACGTCTGGATTTATAATAAAAGACCACGGCCCAACAGCCCGCGGAAATATTTTACTGAAAGTTTTAACTACGGCCGTGAAAGTTTTAATTTTATCGCACGTTTCAGTATTAGTCACGTGATTACTTTTAATTGTCGGTAAATGGGGGCATACTTATAATTAAAACGTGGGTGCGTCATATGATATCTAAAACGCTATCTAGTTGTATGACTAGATTAACCCGAATAATGAGACTTTTTGTATTAGATTAATTACGAATTAGGCTTATCTCATTATCAGATGACACCCAATGTAATCAGGTCGTCTAGAACAATTTGTGTGTACTACACAGCACAGTGTATAGGCTACTATGGGGAGAGTACGGTGGACAGATCGCATTTTCGTACGAAAGCCATTGTTTTTCCTTGACCTGTTTTATAATTTTGCAAAATGAGTTATTACATGCTGCTATAAAACATAGACAGACAGGCGTGTAGGTCTCTGAAGCTTTACAACTTAATCAATCATAATAACGCCATGTTACCGTGTGTAACGTTTCATTGTTATATGCGGACAATGGTTTAAGATTAAACAGACTAAATATGCATATTTGAGCATATGTAATTATGTTTGTGGTGTTTGTTTCTCAACAAATATCTGCCATCAAGGTGTTACACAAGGGTCCCATTATATCGTCTAGTCTTTTTAACATTTATATTGACGATCTAGTAAGAATGGAAACATCTAGTAAACTCTGGTATTAAGATATCACGAGACAGATATTTGAATGTGCTGTTGTTTACTGACGACTTGCTTGTAATTCAAAATACAGAATCTGTATTTAAGTCAGAAATCTGTTTTTAACTTTCACCCGATTCGCAAATAATATGATATGAAAATCTCCACTACAAAAAGAGAGTTAAAGGCATTTCGAGAAAAGGAACCAATAAGAACAACAATAATTATTAACGATTGAATTCTAGAACAGGTGATCCATTCTAATTATTTGGGAAATAATAATTGTTATGATAGGAATTATGGTATTGATGTTAAGTTAGGTAAGTTCCAGACGATCTGTGGGAAAACCAACCGTGTTTTTAGCAACAAGGTACGTACGTCGAGATACAAAATTTATGGTTTCACAAAGTCATGGCGGTCCCTGTACTGTCCTACGGGTGTGAATTATGGACAACAACCAAGAAACAAGAAAGTAAATGGCGGAAATGACGTTCTTAAGAGAGGAATTAAAAGGTTTTATAAACTCCACCGCATAAAGAATGAGACCATAAGAGAAGAATTACAAGTTTTTAACTTGAATGAAAGACGAAAAGATTATAAACAAGGATGGAAAGAACACTCACACAAAATGTCAGATTAAAGTCTGGCCAAACAAGCCTGGAAATATAAACCTGTAGGACACAGGTGTGTGGGCAGACCCAGGAAGAGATAGCTGGAGGATTTTTGAAGGAGGAACAGGCAGCACCGTGCCTATGCCGTGTTTTGATGATGCTTTGTTAGAGAGCAAAGGCAAAGGCTGATGTACTGTGGTACAACTTATCAGTGCGTTAAGGCCTTACACTGAAGATGACCTCCAGAAGTGAGGCCGAAACGTCTGTTCGAGTTAACTCCCTTCGACACATGAAGACATTGGAAGACCACGGCCTTACAGCCTGGATAGTAATTTAAATAATTATGACACCGGTCCTGAAAGGCTAACAAACAGACTAAGTCCCGCATGTATTTGGCAATATGAGAAATATTTGTATTACAGTTGTTAGATAATGAAAAGGTGTGAATATATATATACTGTAGTTTCAAGTTGGTATCGAGTTTCGGTCTTATAAAAATGCAGGTTTTGTGCGACGTTTCGAGATTTATTTTATCTCATATACATGCCTACAACATAAAACATAAAGTAGTCTAATATAGTAGTAATGAGAGTTAATTATAATGTATAAGTTGTGTAGTATTAACAGTGGCAGTGTTTTGTATATAATAACTAATAGTAATTACATATATTATTGAGTCACAGATACACATTACACAAAACTATACTCTACACTACGATACAAAAAGATGATACATATTAATTATATTTTTTCCTCACATTGTATACTGTATAGTGGCAGTTTGTAAATTTATTTCGTGATTGGTGAAAGAGCGGACACACGAAGTAAAGAATTGTCAGGTATTAACGGTACCAGTGGAGGATGGGGTTGATGGGGTTGTTGACTTGTTAGATTTCTAAGGTTAAGGTTTGAATAACACTTACTAAGGCTCTGTACGTCGGTTTTTTGTTAACGGAATTTTGCATATTTCTTTCAATAGTTATCGCTTCAAGGAACTGCTATCTGTCCCAACCAATTTCTCTTTGTCCCTGATGATATCCAATACTCTCCTTTCCTTTTCTACTTTTCCAACCACCTCTTAATTTACCACTGTATCGTTCCTGAAAATCCTTTCCACCCTTCTCCATGTCTACATCTCAAAGGCCTGTAACCTGCTCTCCTTTTATTTTCTTTATGTCCAAGCTTCAGTCCTGTACAGCAGTGTGCTCTAAAAAGAACATTTCGCCATCCTCTTCATCAGTTTTATGTTTAGTGGTCCGCACAGTTATCTTTTATTTCTATTAAAAGCTTCCTTAGCTAAGGCAGTTCTGCATAATTTCTACCTAGACCAAGTTGATATTAATTTTATAAACATTTTAATTTTACTCTATCTGATGATATGGATTTGGGTTCTCTAGAAACAGCAATTGTGACTAGGTGTGGTCACTGTTCCGTGCTCCGCTGTTCGAAAAAATATCAATTGTGGAGGATTGTCACCCTGGCCAGCATTCGTCGCCTGTTTATCTCGTCGTTTGAATTATAGTTTCCGTAATTCCAACTTTGTCGTGCTTACTTTCCAAACTGCCACTTGTCATGTTCCGGACGAGGGCTTTCACTGTCTCCACCATTATCAACTCCTAAACCACGACAGGTCCTAATGTGAGGACATTGGAACGGTCTTGGTCAGTTGCGACGAAACAACGTTTTTACCTGTTCTTACGCGATCAATTGCGCCCCGCACTTTCACTTACTGACCGAATCTGTCATTTAGAAACGTTCCTATTTAGAACTTCGATGAGATTTCAATTATGCAACTTTTCATTTGTGCAAGTAACCTCTTTCTTCCAATATTTTTTAGGTTAGGTTCGGTTAGGTTAGGTTAGGTTAGGTTGGGTTAGGTTCGTTTAGGTTAGGCTAGGAATAAATATAATTATAATGGTAATTTCTGTATTAGTAAGAATATAATGTAATGTAATTATAAGAATAACATGAAAAAATTAGTAACTATCGACACCACTTTACGACAGCGTAAAGTTCACTCTACGGTAACAGAGAGAAAGTTGGTTGTTAGTAACAGCGTAGATACATTGAAAACTGTGGTAACGCATTACCATTCCCGGCGCGAGTCTTCATCTCTTCACACGGCTTTGACAGATGCAGAGTTGCAGAGTCTGTGTCTGTAGTTGATAGAACGATATTTTCTATCGTAATTGGCCGGGTCGCAATTGACCGTGTTCAAATTTCTACCTCGATCGCAGCCGACCGGGTTTTTATACGATTGGGTCGCGGCCCCAATTAAAGGCCTCGTCCGGAGCATGACACGTAGCAGTTTGGCAATTAAGCACGACAAAGTTGGAATTCGTCACTTGGTTCTATACTGGATTGAGCCCCCAGACTCTGTTACGCCACTTCCGCGACGTTGTACTGCTCTGCCACCTTGCAAAAGCTGACGTCACCGACAGGGCGGAGGATGCCATGTGTGTTTAAGACAAGCAGCTACGAGTTGTTCTTGCAACAGAATCAACGCTTGTTTGTACCGCAGCAGCAAACCACCAAACAGAATGACCGATCTTCAGCGTACACTACCTTCGTAGTGTTTGAAAACGGCAATCAGAAATATACCCCCCCCCCCAGAGCAGGAGGAAGTACGTTTTGTGAGCAGAGAGGTCGCAGTGTACTGGAGTCCGTTGTGTCCACTGGATCAGATCCCTTCACATCTACTTGCCAGGAAACGCCCGACCCTGACTTGGTGCCGGATTAGGGGGGCTAGGGGGCTAAAGGCCAAGGCCCCGGTTGTCGGGGGGCCTCATGCTCGACAATTTAAAAATTCTAATTTCAGCATCTCGTTTCAGCATCTATTTAATCAGGGTATAAAATAAAAAAAATATGTGAGTAAAAATACGATTTAAGAACAATATTTTGTTTATTATATTTATTAAATGATCGTCTGAATAAAGTAAAGTAGACTATTGTGCAAGTCGCGAAAAATTCATACATGGGCCCCTGCTCTTAAATAGCTCCGGGCCTCCCATAGCCTTAATCCGGCCGTGCCCTGACTTACGTTCGTGAGACACACCACTTGGCCGATGTGTTGGGGGTAGATACAATTCTTCACCAACGATGGAGTGGTGAGCGTTAAGTGGCATTTTTGAGAGTCAGAGAGATACCGTTAATGGCGACCTCGACTCTCAGATTTCCCGCTCTCGAGACCATGCCCCGTAAGGTTAAACAGCAACCTAACAGCGAGATTCTGCTAATATTTTAATTTATTATGGCAACTAAATGAAATTGTAAGGAAAACAGCAGGAAAGAAAAAGAAAGTAAAACAGAAATTACATTTTTAAAGACGAAGCCGGTGACCAGAAAAAAGACAATTGAGATGGTTAGACACCGGAGGAGAGACTCATCAGGATTGCCTATGAAACAAGAGTCTTGTTTGTGTATGAGTCAATAGACAAGATGACAGAAACATGGCAAGGTGAAATGAAACAAACGGTACAAGAGAGAAATAATCATGGGGGAAGGTTAACAAGTCAGCACACAGAATACTGAGGAGCGAAAAACTTGGACCGTCTTACACCTCATGGTCAGGATTGACTAGAAAAACTAAATTCACAATAACTAATAGTGCATTGTAACTTGCCAATCTGATAAGTCAAGTGTTTTTAGATAAGTGTTAGTGCTGTGAAAGAAGAGATGAACAATCAAGACAACTGATAAGTCAAACTACCAGTGGCGTGGCGTGGGTACATAATACGTGTTGCCGGTTGGTTTAGGCCTAAAACTTAACCTAATAATTGATTCGAATTTTTGTGTGTGCCAAGTGTTCTTTTTAGAGCATTTTATATCGTTCGCTGGGAGAAGAAGAGGGTCCCGGTTCAACGGGATCTGACTCTCATTATACTTATACAGAATAAATCAGAACACAAATAATCGAATTAAAAATAATAAAGACAAAGAGAGAAACACATGACCTAAACGAACAAAACACAAATAGCTGCTAACTGAGTGTTTGCCGGTTTATACAGCGGCAACACATTGGGTGGACAAATGTGCCCCCTTTTCTCAGTCAGTACAGTGACAACTACTACGAGGTCAATGACCGTCCGCAGTAAAGCATTGCCGATGTCCAAACCGGCAGCACAAGATGGTGCAAGCGCCCAGCAGTTCGAAAGCAATGCTACGCTTTTCTTCAAGTTTCCCTACTAATATTGTTCGGATTTAAAATTATTCAATAACTAAAGTATTTATTCTGTGATATAATTAAAATTATTTTCTCTTATTTCCAGTACTGTTGCCGCCGGCAACAGCGGTTATATGGACGCCACGCTACTGAAAACTACTGTTTATAGATTTTGGATCGACATATCAGCTCCGACGTACCGAAATGTCGGTTAACTCTTGCGGATAAGGCAAGAAGGGGTGTTTCGGGTAAACGTAGGAGCACCGGCAGTTGGATTCCAAGCCTCGGATACAACGAGATGCAGGGGACGAACACGAACAGGGCACGAGGTGCAGAACCTGACGTGACAGGACTCGTCTTATTTTTATTATAAAAAAAGTTAGTAATTATGTTTCGAACGATTGAAAAAGACGTGTTTCCCATATGCAATAATGAACTGTATTCAAAAGTCTTGAAACCACTGTTATTTGATATGGGAATCAGGAGCGTATTTACGTGGAGGACGAACTGGACCGAACCCCCCCAGGAGGTCGAAAGTTGACGAAAAATGTTGTTAATGTCTTAGTTTGTAAGCTGTTTTATTAATTTCTCAGCTGTGTACGCTAATACAGTAGTAACCTTTTTTTAAATATAAGTCTACAAACAAGTTTATTACACAGCATTGCGTGTAGGTTTGAAATATGAAATATAGGAAAATCAATTAAGTCAGTATCTTATAAAAAATGTTTCAATAGAACTTACTTTTATTGTTTTATTGCTTTAATGGAATTGATTTCAGTACGTTATAACACGTTTTTCAGTCACTTTAAAGACTGTAATATTGATTAGTCTTAACTTGTTTTTTCTTTTGTGTGAAGTCGACTCGACCGGACCCCCACCAGACCAAATGCTAGATATGCTACTGATGGGAATTAACATCTCTTCGCCTAAGTCAATATGGATTATTGGCCGTCAAAGAAAGAACGCTAACATTGTCCGTATTTGCAGATAACTAGTGTCAGATGACTATACACTGTATATCGGAGCTGAGTAAGCTGGACAGAAAGAAGTCCCTGTTGCTTTGCTTTTGAGCGAGGTCTCGCACAACACAACAAACCCAAAACACGGCTCCTCAGCTTATAGTGGAACGTAAGCTCCCATTCATTTGTACTGGAACCCGACCTTGAACCCAACACATCTTTGGCCTCCAGTGTAGTGTCAGTTGATTATAACTCAAGAGGTCATTCACAAGCTATCATGACAGTTATCGCTCAGTTTCTTTTAATTATTAATATCATTTTTTGTAATGTAAAAGAGTAAACGCCTTAGTTAGCTAATGGTAACACAACATTTACACCGCGTACATAAATCATGAACAGAGCGAATTCGTTAATTGCTACTGCCATCTCCACCGCGTCCGCTGGGCGGAGCGGGTTTCATACAATTAGCAATTTTTTGAATAATTTATTAGCTACTGTTTATTTCCAAGAGAATTAATTATTTTAAAATTAAAACCTGCGTTCACCGGCCACGGAGCCAGAACGCGTGTAATCTGTAATTAATCGTAATGGTTTTCCTCTGTGTGTGTGTGTGTGTGTGACACCTCCCACGCGTGTGCAACACAGCCCCGGGGAGTCCTCCTGTCGCACGCACGCACATGTTCAGGAGCGCGGTTACGCACGACACCGTATCACTGTTGTTGGTTGTAATTACCACCCGCAAGTCTGGTAGCGACAACACCTGTTGAACGTCCCACCTGTTGTGTCCTGTGACATCGGTATGCCCAAAATCAGGTACGCTACTACATGATAAATAATATGCAATAAACTTAGTGCAATGATAAAATAATATTATGTTTATATCATATGCAATCATTTATTTTATATTAAATTCGATTATTCGTTATTTTTTCAATCGAAATCGAATCAATTTAATTGTTTATTAAATCATTTATAATCGCTCTGATCACACTGATGTGATCAGTGAAACGTGCGTCAGAAGAAAATACAGTAATAATTTTACTTGCAGAAGTAGTTAATAAACAAACACCCTATAAACTTACATATAAAAATCCATCTATTAATGATAAAGTAAAATATACAACGTTTACTTATTATGGAAATCGTACTCTTAAACTAAGTAAACTATTTAAAGATACAAATTTAAAAATATCGTATAACACAGATAATATTGTTTTTAACAAATAAAACCCAAAACTAAATCCAATATTCACAATAAAAATGGAATAAACAAAATAGAATGTCCGGATTGCAATAAATGTTACGTAGGTCAAACAAAGAAAAAACTACTCGATATATTCGTTTAACACCGCAATGCATTTTCAAAACCAAATATTTACATATCTAATTTAGCCGTGCATTGTATAAATAATAAACATCAATTTCCCGACATTAAAAATATGAAGTTAATTAAAAACACACAAAAAGATCAAAAAATTAATATTTGAGAAAATTTTAATATTTATAAACACAATAACAATAATTTACTAATTAAGTAACAAACTCAGGTAAAAACAAAACAAGATGATCTATTTAAAATTATAAATAAATTAAAATAAATTAAATATAAACATAAAATATTTCCAATATAACCGACAAAACAGCTGACTGGGTAAATAAAAATTAAAACAATCGATAAATATAAAATCAAATTAAATCAATCATTTCTTTTATAGCTATTAAATAATTCGATTATTCATTAGTTTTATATCGAAATCGAATCAGTTGAATTGTTTATTAATTCATTTATAATCCCCTGATAATACTGATGTGATCAGTAAAACGTGCATCAGGAGAAAATACAATAATAATTTTACTTGCAGAAGTAGTTAATATTTGAAGAACATTTCACACGATGGAAACCTGCAAGAAATATTTAAGAGTTACTGTACTTACAAAAATAATGAAAAAATAATAATAATAAGTAACACGTAATTTATAAATAATATTATTTTATATCACGTGGTATGATAATTAATAATGTTTCAATTCGAAACAATGATATCAATTTATTGAAGGAATATTATAGGGTACATGATAATGTAAATGAAAATTTTTAAATTAACAACAACGACAGTAATAAATAATATAAATTAATAATTTTTAATTATCTGTTTAAAATAATCTAAGACTGTTTTTTCGGGGTCTTAATCTTGAATCTCCCGGAATATGTGATATGAATGTGTTGGTATACTTACGTAAAACTGTTCAGACTTTTATTGTTTATGGCATGTTGGAGTAAAAACAAATCGAGCAAACAAATTCTGATACAAATTATAAATATTTGTACATATTGTCTCTATTGTAAATAGGGTTACCAGATCAAAAATTAGGGAAGCCGATCACAGGTGTTAATTTAGCCGGACAGCAGTTTTTAAATTAAAAAGCACCATTTATTATGTTCGTTAGATATTAGGTGCTTGCGTATATATAGGCCTACCATACTACATATTAAAACTAAAACAACATCAGCTTGTTTCATATATAAGATAGGTTTGTTATCATTACATATACAAACATAATAAAACATATGAATTAAAAAGAAAGACAAGCTATGTAATCGCCATTATAAAGAAATCGAAGTAACTCCATACTTTTTTTATTTGTATTGGCCATCTGAGGACCACATGCCAATTTCAATTCTTATTCCTTGTTCTTTTCTTTTTCTCCAATATTCTTTCATCTTTTCACTATGTCTCTTCTTCCTGTCTTCAGTCCACTTTGAACGTGCGTTTTTCTCTCTCGTACCCTGGACTCCTTCCATTTTTAACACTTTTACTCAAAAAACGTCTCTTTCAATTGTTTCTTCTGCGTTTATATTATTTTTTCGAAATCATTTGTGACTTGTTTAATCCAACTTGATGTTGACTTCTTTCCCCACAGATATCAACTCAATTATTGTATTATTAAATAAATTTAATTTTTTTTTAACTAAACACTTTAATCTCAAAATTTAAACTGAAAATCAATATTTGGCGGCTTTGATGATAGTACAGAGATTAGGAGTAAATCATAAAAGGCCTAAACATACTGAAAGGAAATAAAAATAAAAATCTAGTACCTTTTTTAGGGATAAAAATGTGCTATACTTTTATCATAATACTGCGAGCAAATTTGTCAAACAACAAGCCTAACAAAATCCGGACAGGCTGTGTTATGCTTCTTTTTAGCCGGACTAATCTGTACGTCTGGCAACACTAATTGTAAAGCAAGGCGTTTATGGGGCTCAAAATAATTTAACAATAAGCTACTAGAGCTGGAGAACTCGCTCATTATTGGAACGAAGTACATTTATTATGTTAGGAAAATTTCAATATTATTCAATTTTTATCTCATCAGAAACACTATGAAAACCCCGGTTACTCTATTATTATTATTATTATTATTCTTTTTTTAAGTAAAATAAGTATTGTAAAGAGCACAGTCATACAATAAACACTAAAAATACCAAACTAATGCATTGGTTTTTAGTTAAATTTATAAACACAATGCGTAATGTATATGTAGGTTTACGTAGATATCTGTAGGCCTATATATAATTGTAGGCTTCAAATAATTGATAAGAATATAAGGTTTTTTGAAAAATTTGGAAAAGGTAGTTACAAAATTTTCAATTTATCTTTTAGCTTACAAAAGGTAGGCGGTCCAAAAGTTACAAAGAGGGTTAAATTATAGTAATTTCGACAAATTATTAAAGATAACGATTTTGTGTTTTGAATAAAATTTGTTATAACTTCATACTCCACATACACTTTTGGAATTTTCATGAAATTTTAATATCAATTTTCGCATCGTCGTGCCCCCAAATTAAATGATTTTCAGAGTGTATACACTAAATTCGGATTTGAGACAAAATTCCGTTTCGTTTCAATTCTGCATGCATTTTTACAATTTTCAAAATTTAGACCTATCTTTTCCAAAAATTTTTAATTACTGCGACTGAGTACTGTATTAACATTTTGGTTGAAATTCTCTTTAATTGTATACCTTACTTGGATATTTGCGATATTTTTAAAATTTTGACCCTTCATATTTTTGTCTTCCTACCCCTTATTCTTTTAGGAGATCAATTTCAAAAACAACAGAAATTTATGTGGCAAGACACTTGTAAAATTGTACCAAAATTGATTGGTGCATTAAAAACTTATCATGGGATATACTACAGATGGTTAGACAGACAAATGCCAAACGATCGAGTTAAATCCGAAAATTCACTTCGATTGTTCCAAAATAATAGTAAGCTCCCTAATCTCCAGAACACTCTCTCAGAATTTTGCAATTTTTCAAACTTTTGGATTCCATTTTTGGCTTGTGGTACAACAAGACAAGCAAACACTACATTCGGATTTGGTCTGGATAAATTCGGATAAATTCCCTTTAGTCTGATGTTCAGTATGAACGTTTAAAGTTTTTCTAAAAATCTAATACGCTTTTTGTGCCCGGCGTACTATTTTTTTAAAATTTTAATCCCGAATTTTATATTCAGATTGTGGTTAAAATTCTGTTTAATTTGATACTCCACATGGATTTTCGCAATTTTTTCCAAACTTTTGGTACATTTTTGGGCATGTGATGTCCAAGCATGTAATATTCAGATTTTGGTTAAAATTCTCTCTAATTTGATATTTCACATGAAGATGTTGAAAAAAAAAACTGATCCCTCACATTTTTCCTATTTGGAGGGGGGGTGGACTCGATCTCAAAGACAATAGGGATCTGTAGGTTAAGGTATGGACATGCTTGCTAAGATTTTTATAAATGGGTTGATTCGTTCAAACGTTATCGTGAAACACACCCCAAACAGATAGATAGACAAATGCCATACGGGCGAGTTAAAACTGAGACTCACTTTGCTCGTTCATCAATACACCTAAGTAATCCCCCACTTTTTAAATTTAAATGTTTAAAGCAATATATCTTACAGTTTGTATCTGTCCGCGTTGTCGGCACTCGCATAACTTTCCCGCACCTTCTTCCATCTTGGAATTTCCAGTTCTTGCCTGTCTCGTGTTTATTAACTCGTTCCATCACTTTTGGCTGCTTCTCACAATTTCCCAGTTAGGTGGTGGTTAGATGATAAGAAACATATTTTCCGCTACACAAATAAACATTTAATCACGAGACACTTCACTGCTATGGGCTACGAGTACTGTAGACTCTATAGCATACTTTCTGTCGTATCGCTTGTTTTAATAAATCGTTCGTGAACTCCACACCTCGTGTTTTGTATAAGCAGGTAAAGTCACTTGTGACGATCAACGTTGAGGAGAAGGTTCTACAAATGGTCTACACTTGAAGTCAAGCATTTGTAAGCGGCAGCTAGGCTTTACCATTCCTGGGCAACTCCAGTCTCATGTACACTCTGTGCTACGTGACAAGCGCTACGTAGTGATATGTACGTTATTTGGTCGCATTTGTGTAACAGTACTTTTATTACGCGTTACGTTCTAATTCAGAAAAATGTTTAAGCTCTTAAGACTGTTTCGTTTTCTTCAGGTATTATACCTATCTCATTGTCTCGTTCTTCGTCTTTTCAGAGTGTACTAGCTGCTTTCAGAAGACCACTACTGATCACGCCACGGAAGCGAACAGTTCTTATTCCATGTTCTGCTCTTGCCGCTTACTTCCTTATTTGTTTTCGCTCTATTTTCACGAAATTATCATTTCCGCTACATGTATAGGATTTTATTTTCCACTTCATTACTGAATACCCGTTCCCATATATAATGTACTGACTCAATATCCCACACAAAATGTACAGATTTTTCTGTAGAATTTCAATTGCATGTGCGTTATGTTTGTAAACGTTTTGCGAATCGTACCACGCATCATTTCAAATCTCTTTACTGTCTTGTCTACACTGTAATATAATCGTATGGCCCAACTCATGCAAGGTGCGAAACATAAAGGTCTTGTTCTACCGGTTCTTCAGTTTATCTGTTTGTTCAGATTTTCACTTTGAAACGGTAGGCTTTTCACAGCAATGTATAATGTGTCCAGTTTTGCAGACAAACCCACGTCTATCACATCCTCGTACTAGGTCGACTTTCACGTCCTCAGGTCCCCTTCTTTGATACAAGTGGCTTTTCCTGAATGAATTCCCTATTTTTGGGGGGATGAGTACCAGCTATACCAAACTTCTACACTGTGCTGGATTGCATAGTCCTGCTGAATACGAAACATTGTAAGGAACACACTATTGCTTTATGTCGCTCTGTGTGTGGTTGGAAGTAATGTGAAAAGGTAGTGGGATATATACCGTAAATAAAACGTTAAATAAACTTTGACTTGCATCACCAGCCGTGGCTCTACAACCCTTGGTGGATCTTAGCCTGCTCGATTCCATTCTTCCCTATTGCGTGCCCTGACTTTTCAGTTTCTTGTGTTCAGCTTTCTGAGGTCCTCCTATATCTGATCTTTGAATCTACCTCGAGGTCTTCCCGCTGCTCTTCTACCCATTTGTTTCTAGTAAACATACTAGAAAAACATGTTGCTTAATTGTCTTGATATGTGAGGCTACTTCTTGGAGTTATTCACCCAAAAGGTTCTCTGGCACCTGACACCTCATCGCTTTTCTTTACTTGACAAGGCAGCCAGGATTAGCGTTATAATAGATGTGGCTTACTGATGAAATTCTTCAGACGGAATTTTAGATATCCTCTTGTAGTACGCTACTTGAGATTGACAAACTGCTTTCCGTAAACGACATATAAAGTATCTTGCCGCCTTTTCACTCCTTTACATTTTCAGTACAAATTCTTTTCACTCTCCAAGACGCAATCTCCAAACACTTAATCCTAACCGTCAATTTGTACCTCCCGTCTCCGAAATTTTATTTACCCTTCAGTCTTTCATTGTTTATCGTTCGTACAGTCTTTTTTCCTTTTTCTTTCCTTTCCAGCTGTCATTTCCCCGAACGCTGATGCAAAGACTGCAAAAACAATTTACTAAATCTATAAAACAATGACTCCCAATTCTTTACGATTACAGTACACAACAATTCCATTTTCCGGGCTACCAGGCCGTGGTCGGATGTTATTGATAGCAAACGTTTCAGCCACTCCATCGGTGGCCATCTTCAGTTCTTAAAGAACTGAAACACTGACACAGTTCTACAGCCAGTAAACCACAGTAATACGGCTAAGGGTGTGGCTAAAGCCTAAGGCAAAAACAGTGCACAACATTCAGTCATCCAAAAGTGTAGCGGTACATTGAGTCTCACTCTTAGAGGCGTTTGCTGACCTCATCTGCTTCCGTGGTAACTAGACACAAACAGCAGAGCGTCATTTGCCCAGTATAAATAAATGGAACGAAAAATGGAATGAAATAAACACGACTTTAGTAAAACGTTATACACCAGACAGCGTCGAATTTCCGACAGTCAGCTGTGCTTGCTTTCGACAACAGGCATGGCCTGCAGAACATCGGTCTGAAGCACAGGCTCCCGTAGAACTCAGTGTTCTCTTTACTGTCCGTAGATATTCATTCGTAAATTTGTTTATTGATTCACGTTTGTTTGTGTTTGCAGAAGACAACGACTTCCGTCCGAGGGAAGCGTCAAGAAACACTTCCGGGACTACTGCGCCAGCACCAGCATCCATGGAGTCAAATATCTCGGCGAGAGGGGGCGACCCAAAATGGAAAGGTACGTGAAACAAACGTAAAACCAATCTAATACGCGCTACCCCCCCCCAACACACACACACACACATATCACATGAATATAGTGTATAGTGTATATTGTATATAAACATATCCATGAATATAATTAGTAAAATAGTTTACCTTTTTCTTGTCCGTCTGGTGGCCTTTTCTCTATATTTCATTCAACGCGTTTCAGGACATATGCCCCATCATCAGGATATCCCTTGTTGAAGTTCGTCAATCGTTAAAATATTAAAAACACTGTATATACAATTCTACACATAACAATAAATATAATATAAACATAAAAACACATAAAATACCCAGATTTTAGACACACACGATATCGGTGGTGCGCACCACGACATGCTATAGTCGACTGTCCTATAGCATGTCGAGCATGTCCTATAGCAGTGACAGTCGACTATAGCATGTCGTGGTGCGCACCACCGATATCGTGTGTGTCTAAAATCTGGGTATTTTATGTGTTTTTATGTTTATATTATATTTATTGTTATGTGTAGAATTGTATATACAGTGTTTTTAATATTTTAACGATCGACGAACTTCAACAAGGGATATCCTGATGATGGGGCATATGTCCTGAAACGCGTTGAATGAAATATAGAGAAAAGGCCACCAGACGGAAAAGAAAAAGGTAAACTATTTTACTAATTATATACTATAAGTGGCTTGGATACCGAAAAACATGGATCTATATCCATGAATATTTATTTATGAATATTGTACTGTTATTTTATGCAGATATTTTATTTCTATATGCCATACATTGTGGATGCCATTTAGTGTACTGTTATTTTATTATTTGTATGGTATTTCTATCTGCTCATAAAAAGAAAACTCTATCTCAGTGTTGACAATTACTAATTTAATTTATATTATTTAATACTGTGAATGATTTATTCCTTTCTTTAATCCGTACCAAATAACGTTAGTGCATAAATTTTTTAATAAATAACAAGGTAATAATATCTACCATATAAATGTAAATAGTTTGAATCTGAGCTCTTCACAACTGCAATGGGTTCAATTCTCGCTGATGTTTATCATCTTAAATGTAATGTTAGGCTTCGTGGTTTGTTCCTTCTCTGGGATTTCTTATTAGATTAAATGTTGAATTATATTTTCTTCTATGATTACTAAATTGATGCTTCTTCTGAATATCGAATTTTATTGTGTTGACTATCAAATTATCTTCCAGGACAGGCTTCCTCTTTTAGTTCGGCGTTCTATAAATGATATACTCAGACTTCTTGAAAATATTGATGTTTATTAAGTTGAATAAAATTATAATTCTTTCAGTGTTACAGGTTTATATTCTGATATTTATTCTATTAGATATTAATTTCAATTCTCTTTTTTTTGTGATTACAATATTGAATATAAATTTAACTCTTTAACGTGTATCTTCTTACATATAAAATTAAACTCTTTTACAGGACCACTCTTAGATGTTGATCATAATAAATATAATTTTTGAGTTTTCGATGTGGCTCTTCTTAAATATAAAATTAAACTCTTTTAATGGGTATCTTCTGAAATATAAAATTAAACTTTTTGATGTGTATCTTATTACATATAAAATTAGACTCTTTTAATGTGTATCTTCTGAAATATAAAATTAAACTAAACAAATTTTCTTCCATCTCAATACAATTCAAATCTAACAATTTACAATTTGCCATTTAGATACCTAATTACATTCGTCACATCTTTCCATCATATATATCTTAAAAACATATATAATTTTATTAATTATTATTAATTACATTTAATTGATTTTTTACATTATCCATTATAATTAGTATATTTTAGATTACTATTCTATTAATCTTTCATTTTATTTTAATGTTTATTTCCAACTTAATATAATAATTGTGAAAACATATTTCTTGATGCTGTTCTATATAATATTGGAGTCTACCTTTATGTTGGTCGTGACTAACAACTCAGTTTTTTTGTTTACAATTCTACCATATGTTCACTATACTATTAAATCTACACCTTTGTTTCTTTCAAAATTATTATTTTACTCTGATGTACTGCGGTGTATTTTAACAGCAGTACAATATATAAGGCACCTATTTATTTTGCTTTATATTAGAAAGTAAAGTATCCAGCACAGAATAATTGATAATATATTAGTATAAAAGCAAAGCATTATATTCAATCATCATTTTCTGTATACGTAACTCAAAGTTTCTTGCAGCAATTATATAATATTGTGATATTGTTCAATATGGTTTCTTCCGCAAGTAGTGTATTGTGTTTTTGTCGTGTTAGTACCTGACGCACGTTTCAATGAAAAATATCAGCATCATCAGAGGTTTGTAAGTAAATCAATAACAGATTTATCGATTTAATAAATCAATATCAATAAATCGTTATTGAATTGCTTACAAACATCTGATAATGTTGATATTTTTCAGTGAAACGTGAGTCAGGTATTGAAATGACAAAAATGCAATACACTACATGCGCAGAAGAAACCATATTGAACAATGTCACAATATTATATATTCAATAATACCTGGAGCCTCCAGGTGGTCTAGTGGCTAACGCGGCGATTGATGTGCTCGTGGTCCCGGGTTCAATTCCCGGCGGAGGCTCCATACGGCGTGCACTCAGCGTCGTGAGGCAAACTGAGTAGGCGCTGAGATAACAGCGCCGCCTCCTGGCCGTGAATAGCGCAACTAGCGGCTGGTGGCGCGTAGTACTAGCCATACACCGTCACACTAACACAAAAAGCTGCGCGGTACGCCTTGGTCCTTAACGGACTGTGGAGCGGAGGTTTATTTATTTTATTTTATATATTCAATACATACAGTGGTAATATTCTGGCAAGTTAACAATCGGTTCTCCAGTATCTAACAATGAGATTGGTAATTTTTTTTTTATAGTTGGGGAGAGGAGATTGTGTGTGTGTGTGTCCAATTAGTTATTTCCCTTGATGACGACAAATTTGTCATTCGAGAATGATACAATATAATTCCGTACCTGAATACTACACTAAGGAAGTACACATCCAATCACTACTACGAGAAGTAGTAACAAAACATTTTGTAGACTACTCCAATACTGCACAACATACAAAAAAGTATGTTGTATGTTGGATGTTGGATTTATTAAGTATATGGATTATTAAGTATGTTGGATTTATTAAAAATTCTAGAAACTAGAAAATCAATCAAAAGTAACTTAACAAAAATGTAACAAACGAACAAACTGAATTCTGAGTATCTCCTTTAATAAAAGTTGTTATTTAGTTTAGTTAATTTATACGTAATTTTTGGAGTCACTTGACCTTCCCTATACTAGCTCCTTCACCCCCTCTACCATACACACCCCACACACATGTCCTTATATACACCCTTAACACATGTTTACCATCCTACACTTTCTTTGTATTTAGTTGTTCGTAGCAGCTCTTTGAGATTAGCTTAATAGGCTGAAACAATTGTCAGAGGTAAAGAATAAACTGTGAAACTTACCAAGTGTTTGTATGTTTTTAAAAACCTTTGTAGTAGTAATATGTTTCACCTAGGGGCGGATTAGAAGCGCGTGATGCCCTGTGGACTGGTGCCCTCCCCCGAATTCAAAATTCAACCTTGTATCCATTATTAACACTAGTAAATATGGCATTCACCATTTTGGAAGTTAACCATTATTGTATTAAACTCTCAAATTACAACATATATTTAGCTAAATAGTGATTAAAATGAGCATAGTAGTACCTAAGCTTAGAAAATACTAATCGATCCATTTTTTCTTGATTTTGCCTTTACGAAGTCTTGTATAACTTCCTCTAAATTGTGCGATTCAGGTATCTTGCTTTCAGTATTCAACATTGCTAATGAAGATAATCTCTCATCTCCCATAGTTGAACTCAACATATCCTTAATGCGTTTTAATACAGAAAAAGATATTTCAGATTCGCAGTCAGCTATTGGAATCGTCAAGAGCAGATGATAAGCAATGTATATATTCTGAAATACATCAATCATTTTACAATCAATATTCCAGTTTAATACTCTGAGCGGACAAACTGTGCTATCATGGAACCTATCATCTTCATTCGGACTATCTGAAAAAAAACCCTCTTTCTTACAATTTTACTCGTGGCACAAAGTCCTTCAATTCTATTAAATCTTTACTCAAGTCGTTCGAGTAAACTTTATAAGAGCTTTCGCTTGATTTTCAAACTGGACACTCTCCATGGTTAATCACTGCGAAAGAAAACCAAACAATTGCGTAATGTGATCATAAGCTTTTCTTCGCTGGATGGTGCCCTCTCTGATAGCTGAGGCCCTGGTGCCCGGTGCTGCAGCATACACTAACGTCATTGGATAATCCACCACGTGCCCAACGAGTCGTCAGTCAATATCGTGACTGTTTCAATAATGAAGTTGAATTACTGTTCATGTCCTGACAGTTCACCTAAACAATCTTAATACGAACTGGCTGTGGGTCTCTACTCATGAAACAACAACAACAAACGCTAAACTATTTATGGTAGGTAACATCACGTGGTTAGGAAATATGCGGTTAAACGTGAATTAAAAACGTTATTGTTGAAATTCGAAACTGAAAATAATTCCTATCTTTTCCTTTCGTCTTTCGTACGGAGTTAATCTAAAGCACTTTATAGTCCGCCCCAAGTAAGCTTGGAGCAATTGTAAACAATGATAAAGACCGCTGAGGCGGACCGATTCGTCTAACCTTACTTTAGCCGATTACAAAACCTTACTTACGTTTAATTATTAAAAATAATAAACGTATTTCATCATCACCATTTCCTCACAACACGGTATAGGCAAGGTGGTGCGTGTTCCGCCTTCAAGTATCCTCCAGCCATCCAGGGCCGGCTCAAGGCAAAAATTTCACCCGGGCAAGCGAGCTTTCCGCCGCCCTGTCCCCCCACAAAAAAACTTAACAAACAGGAAATGACACAACTAGGACTCTACATTTTATAAGAATATTTTAGCCTTGTATGAATTTAATTGATTTGTTATCTTTATGGAATACAATTGCAGTTTATTTAATTAAAAATTGTGTTACATTATTGCAATAATGTATTTTTATGTTCGGTTATCTTAGGCTTATTTGGGGTGATCAGTAGTATGAAATACAGGCTAAATTATTCGTTTCTTTTTAAATGATTTTTAATTGAATCAATAGTATTAAGGCCTAAATCAAACTCAGGAAGAGCAAATGGGTTCGGTAAAATAGCTACAAATGACTAAGTGTATCGACTATCGACAATATTTATTGTAATCTTACAAAAAAGTTGGTATAAAAAATTCAAAATTACAATTAACTGTAGGTTACTCAATTTCAAAATCACAAAGGTACTTTACGGCAACTTTTTTTTCTGAAAAATCTTTTATAACAGAGTCAATGTCTATTTCTTTTAGAAAATCAAATTCAATTGAGATAAGGGAAAGTCCTACAAGACGTTCTTGTGCCATACTTGATCTTAAATAATTTTTAATTTTGAAAAAGATCTCTCCCCAGACGCTACACTTACTGGAAGTGTTAATACAATTCTCAAAGCTATATTTACATTTGGAAAATTTTCAGCTAAAGAGTTGTTCATGATGAACTTGAGGATGTCTTCTGACCTGTTGCCACAGTCTTCGGGTAACAGAGTCAGAAGTACTAGAAGTTCTTGGTGCAGCTGGTGTCCTTCAATATCTCGGTGCTCTCCATGGGTCAAAGCTATCTGTAGGTCTGCACATTTTTGTAGCAATGTGTTCTTATCTTCATTTTTGATGTTATAAAGAAAGCCAAATACATAATTGTGGCTGGATAGCTGTGAAAATCTCTCCTCAAGTGAGTTTATTGCGCAGTCCAACAAACAGAAATAAAAATTGGTCATAAATGCTCTTTTTGGGTCTGAGACTGGCTCGTCAGCTGTTTCATAGTGAAATTTGCGTTTGATCCTTCTTGGACGTACTTGAGATTCAGTTGGGAATGTGGCTTCGGTTTCAAGAGTTTCTGCAATCTCCCTGGCATCAACAAGTACTTCCTCAAAGCCCTTCTCCGTCCTCATTTTCTCAAAATGTTCTTTCACTTTAGAAATTAGCTCAACTGCTTTTGCAATGTCCATATCTTCTTTTTGCAGCTGTTTGCTGATAATATTTATCCTGAAAAGTATTTCATGACATACAACCAAGGAGCAGATAAACTTAAAGCTCTTTAGCTTGCTAGCCAGACCCAAGGAAGTACTCTTTCCACAGCCATCGATCGATGAGTCAGTAGATAACTCAAGTAGAGTATCGTATATTTCTCCTGTCTGGTAACGAAAAGGAGCAACTGCATTAATGCGACTCTCCCATCGAGTGTCGCATATTGGTTTAACTGTTAGTGATGTAACATGTTTTCTTAACACAGACCACCGGTGAGTTGAGGCATAACATAATTTGTATACTTCCTGCACAACCATGAAAAAGTTTACAGCCTCACTACAGGATTAAGCAGAGTCGTTCACCACTAAGTTCAGCGAATGTGCACTGCAAGGTACAAAAAATCCGCGAGGGTTCAAAGTTAGAATTCTGTTCTGGACTCCTGCGTTTTTCCCCACCATGTTTGCACCAATGTCGTACCCTTGCCCACGCATATATTTAAAGGTATTTTCATTTCATTTAACTTGGACAAAAGAATGTTTGTCATAGATTCTCCTGTTGAAGATGCAATTGGGATAAACCCCAAAAAATGTTCTTTGAGGCAGGGGTCTTTTCCTGGTTCACAACTTACAAAACGTATAATCAAAGTCATTTGCTGTATGTGGCTTTGATCAGTCCAAAATAATAGCATAGTAAGTCCACTTCTGTACATTATGTAGGCCTAGTATTCGTTGTCGTATCATTGATCCTATTACTTCGATCACTTCATTTTGGATATTCTTCCCTAGGTAATGTACATAAGATTCTTTTGAAGTAATCCTCCGTAAGTGTTCAGCAATTATGATGTCAAATTTCCCTACAAACTCTAACAGTTTCAGGAAATTCCCATTGTTTCTGTCATACAGTTTGTCTAACGCACCCCGAAATGCCAGTTTCTGTGAACCAAGAAACTCAATCACGTACACAATGCGTTTGAAAACTTCCTTCCAGCGTTCAACTTCATTCTTGATCATTTCTGGTGTTCTGCATCAATCGTTTTGTTCACACGCAGCCTCGTAGAACATTCCTTCCAGAACTGGAATGCCCGCATATGTCCTGGTGATCTTTCGTGTTCTGACAGTAGTTCAGACATGTGCTTCCAGTCGGAGTACCCAGTCTCTGAAGACAGAGATGTTCATATTGTGCTAAACAGTCGGCAGCAAAAGCAAAATATGACGTCTTTTGATACAGAATATATAAGCCAGGGACGTGAAACCTCTTCACCATTGCTCATTCGCCTACGATAATTGTTGACACTAAAACGGCGACCATCTTTGTTTACAGGAAAGTCAGTGTCACTAATTTGTTCTGGCCCACGTTGGACGAGGATGTCACTGTCTTTGGCACTTAAGTTCACTGGCCACTCTCCAGGGTCATGGGATATGATTTTATCTAGAGAAACCTGAAAAAGACAACAAAAACTAAGGAGTATTATTAGCAAAAAGTACAAAATCATTTAGAAGCTTCAAAAAATTGGGACGCAAATTTGTTTGTTAAATTTACGCGATTTATTCAATTGGCATAATAAGCCTAGCCTATCTGCTAAAACTTAACTGTAGCATGTTGTAAACTCGATATTTTCAACTTTGTCATTAAGTTTATAAAAAAATTACCTTAAAAGATTCTTCCGCAATCGCTGAATCAGAATCAGAATGAGATTCAACTCCCTTCACATTGTCGTTTTTTTCTTCATTTTCAGTATCATGGGACTGCGGGGACTGAGTCTTGTCGTCCACCTAACAAAGAGTGCATAAGTAAGTCAAGAACGCCTTAGATTTCATCGTTAAATTTCAAAAATCCTAATACTCCACATTTTACCTTAGAAATACACCTCACTAATCCTGTATTGCTGTATTTATCTTAGATAACGACTGGCTTACGTATCTACGGACCCATTATAGTAAATTGTGAATACTAATATTCGCAACATTGCAATACTGTGAAATAAATAAAACTAGGCTACACGAGGAAATAGGTTACTGCTGATTTTGAATTTCTGATTACTGGTAATTATCGTATTTTAGAATGCATTATTTTTATTACATTTTAAAGCAAGCCTTCAATAATTTTAATAAAGGCAAAAGTGTTTTGTTTTATGTACAGTATTTATTCCAGTTTAATATTAAAATCCAAATTTTCGTGCATGTAATGTAACTGTGTTCAGCACTCTTAACAAATAACAATAAAATTTTATTAGCTTACCTCAGACAGAAAAAATGTTGGTGCATGTGGTTCTGAGGAAGTACCGTAACGAAACGTTTTAACGCTGAAGCTTGTTTTTGAGCTTCAGAAGTCTGCTGCAATTTTCTTTTTCTATAGAAAAAACCTGAGTGTCTCTTTTTATCAGCCATTCCTAATTCCTACCACAACAATCTTTATAAAACCACTGACACAGACAGATACAGTATTGTTAAACCACACAAAAATATTAACGGCGGAACACAACGGTCGGACTGAACGGCTTTACATGACGCACAACTCACCATCCGCTTGACTTACTACTACAAGTTAGGGATGAGCATCGATAGCCGATGTTCCAAAAACATCAATGGTTAACGTTCGATGTTCGATGTTTTTACCATCGATGGTTCAGTTGCGATGTTTTCATACTATCGATGGTTTCGTTTCGATGTTTTCCTTTGAACACTTTTTTTTAAATTTGTAATGAAGACTTTTTTTAAGTTGATTGTTAAATTTAGTTTAGATGTATTTTATTATATTATATATAATATATTATATTATTATTATTTTAAATCAACAAATTTTTATTTTAGATATTAATGTCTACGTAGTTTGCTCCCTACGCTAGGTAAACGACAAGTACCATGTATATGAGCTACGTAGTGACGTAATAATACGGTAAAACTAAACAAACCCATTTTATAGGAGACCGTTACATAGGTTTCAACAGTTTCAAAATTAACTTTAGCTTACATACATACGAAATAACGGTTTACTCTTTACGTTAGTCGTATTTGGTTTTCGTTCTGATTTAGTTTTAGATTTTTTAGTTATTTTTCATACTGGGTGTAGCGTTTTTCTCTTTTAATTGCGATAGTGTTAGAACATAATTTAAATCAATCCTTAAATTTTTAGTGACCGTCAATCAGTGAATGTTTTAGTGGATGGTTAGTGACCGATCCTCACTAACCATCCACTAAAACATAACTTAAATAGTTTACATTTGAATTTTTAATATAATCGGCATCGTTCATAATTATCTACCCGTTAATTATGCCACCTGAAAGATATATTGCAACGTTAAAGGTATTTTTAAAATGAATTATATATTGTACGCGTCTTTCCATGTACATTATTTGTATTATTTTTTATCTCATATTCTGTTCTTTATAGAGGTGCTCTAAACTAGTATTCGAACAGTGTTGCTAGATCTCAAAAAATTTTTTCTGAAGATTTGACATGAAAATTTCGGAAGATTGCCGAAAATTTCGGAAGTTGTTTTGTCAAATCTCAAGAAAATGTAGTAAGCTTAAGTGAAAAGAATATATACAGTATACATAATTAATATCACAAAATAATTTTAACACACCAACGTTGTCTTATATTTTAAACCTCCCCCTCCTTCACTTTTTCTTCTTCCCCGCCAGTCATGTAGATACTGTTGTTCACCAAACTTGTAAACTCCGCGTCAACTTTGAAATCATAAGCAGGTTGCAGATTTTGTATTTCTTTTGGAATGCAGAAGTCTGGAGATCGTTTGGGTGCTCTGTCTATTTCTGATTTTAGTTTTCGTACGGTTTATAGTAGAAAATACTCTCTCAATACTTGCGGATGAATGGGGTAAACACAGAAGTGACCGCATAAAGGTAGACAGCTTCGGAAACATAGGTGAACCATCCCCCTTTTTCACATTACGCACGGCATTCCAAAATTCTGTTGGATTTTCACTGTCTATGTCTACCTTTGTGTTTCTCAGCATCCTCCACTCGGTGTCAAGTTCCTGAATATCTTTCACTAAGTTCGGAAAGTGACATATTTTCATGTTTATCACGGCGACTTGACGTTATTATGACCTGGTGTAGGCTAGACATTACAGTATCTGTTTATTCAGGTGCAGTCATGTCGTGCGATTCTGTCAGCTTGAGACTAAACAATAAGGATTAGTCACTCTTTGTTGAATAAGCAGTATGGTAAAATAAGTGGATATTGCAAAATGCCTATTACATCATTGTGTAGGCTATAGGTGGTCATAATTGTTTGTGACAGGAGGAAGGAACTATAATTTTGGACAAGACCTCTATAAACTTTTATTGAAAGCAATTATAATTACGGTTGCAAGGAAACACTAGATTTGACGTCATATCGTACGGAAAAACAAAACTCTAGAAATGCGACATTGCACTGAAACGAGAGTAGGAAAATGACCCGCCGCGCCCGCGTCGCATGCAGTTAACTTCAGGTACGTTATCGCGCGAATCGCAGCTTCGTGCCCTACTCTCACCGAAACTCGCGTCGGAAAAAATTCGGAAGATTTACACCAAATTTCGTATTTTCTGGAATATTACAAAAAATAGGAAGATCTTCCGAAATTTCGGAAGACCTGGCAACACTGTATTCGAAAGTTACAGGTACCAACGTAACCGTTCCAAAAAAATAACAGGTACGAACTACGAATACCTGTTATTATATACTTATTATTAAGGCCCGGATTTTTATGTAATTACATATTTGAATGCTGAGTGCACATTTACACGGAAAAGCCAGATATCGGCGAATCATACCAATAGGTGTCTTATCCGCGAGTTTAATTTTACATATTTTTACATATTTTGTTCATATTACATATTTCACTCCATCTTACATATTTCTACATATTTTAGCTATTTTACTATACTTTACTTCAATTTGAAAATTGAAATGGCAAAAAATAGTTAGGCCTATAACAACATTACTCAGATGCGCAAATGTGCAATTAATCAGAATCAGGTCCAATTAAATTTATTACAAGAAAAGGCAAAATATTGCATCTGTTGCAATTGCACACAGATTCAACTTTCAAGAAGTAAAATTTTTTACGAGCTCAAGCGACAAGTAAGGCATTTTGCACGGGATGTTAGATGAGAATGGTATGCGCGGCCCCACTCCTTATTTACGTTTCGTTCGCACGTTCAGCAGGCTCGGTGGGGAAAGAACGTGCTGTCCGCGGTAAATAAATACTCTTCGCAGATCTTGCAATTCTCGCAACGGATTCCATCTACCTAAACAAACAGATATCTATATAACTCTATGCTATTGTAGGGCACAATGTGATTTTTGACGCCAGTATTATCGACGCTCTCGGAGTGTAAGCCTACACGTAAATAACAATCTGGTGTGCAGTGTGGTGTGTTGAAGTTATTGTCAAGTCAGTGTTTTGTCTTTCGCCTACACTTCCGCGCTTGCTTGTTTCTTGCCTTGGCGGATTCTCGTTGTTGGACAAAAGACGTCTTAAATAATATATTGTGCGGTATTGTTCAACGCAAGTTCTTAAGAGTTTTTTTACAAATATCCTTGTTTTATCATGGCACCGACCGCATCATCTTTGTCATCTAAGTTAAAATCATGGGTACAGATTGACAGTGCTTTTACAACTGACGATAAAGCTGTATTTTGCCAAGTTTGTTATGGCCAAATGGTGTTAAAGAAGAGAAGGTACTGCTGTTGTATACAGATGCAGCAGCATACATGTTAAAAGCAGGTAATTCTCTAAATGTGTTTTACCCCAACCTACTACATGTTACATGCCTGGCTCATGGATTGCATCGAGTAGCTGAAACTGTCAGAGACCTTTTCCCCGAAGTAAATACATTAATATCAGCAACAAAAAAGGTGTTCTTGAAAGCTCCTTACCGTATCCAGTGCTACAAACAAAGGCTACCTGACACACCTCTGCCTCCAGAACCCGTAATTACAAGATGGGGAACCTGGATCGAAGCCGTAAATTTCTACAGTGACAACTTTGAAGCTGTGAAGTATGTGGTGGAAACATTATCTCCCGATTCTGCAGTGTCAGTGAGCGAATCCTTGTCTGCATTCAACAACTCCAAGGTGATATGTTCAGTTTCGTACATCAAAACGCATTTCAGTTGTATCAAGAAACTGGAGACTGCAGGTCTGACTCTCCAAGAAGCCATAGGAATAGTTGAAGAAGCAGTTAACAAGTTAAATGCTGTGCAGGGTGAAGTCGGTGACAAAGTTTCTACTAAATTAAATGCTGTGCTGAATAGAAACCCTGGTTACTCAACTTTACATACCATTTATCGCATGTGTAACGGCGAAACTGTAGAATCGATTGAGAATATTCTTCCAAGTACGATTCCTCTATATAAACATGCGCCGGTGACGACATGTGATGTCGAGAGATCCTTTTCTATATATAAAAACATACTCTCAGACCGAAGACAGTCCATGTCAACAGACAATATAGAAAAGTATTTAATAATTAATTGTGCAACTAAACAGTGGAAAAAAAACTTACATGGACACTTTATTCTTATGCAGAGTTATAGTAGAGTTATATATATATATATACAATATAGATTTTCAAGTCAAAAATCTACCTTTAATTTTATAGTAATTTCAACTCTCCTAGTAAAATACTTTGTTAAATAGTTAATAATTCTCAATTTTTTACTTTATACTCATGTCCTATACTACAGAAATCCATAGGTAAAATATTTTGTTGTTGTTAATTTTATAATATCAAGATTTCTTTTTTAATACTGTTTTCTAAAATATGTTTTCATAAATTTTCTAAAGTACAATAAACAATTGAAAAGTAATTCATTTCTTATGCATGCTGTCTTATTGTAAACTCTTCAACAAAGAGTTGAACTTTCAGATACTGTGTATTCTGAGGGTTAACTTATTTTCTGTAACAGAAGTGGTAATCTAACTGGTGATTAGTATCAGCCCCGAACTTGATTAGTATTTTATGGATTACATTGACTTTGCTCAAAATATATTTGCATGTTTTGAAAGTGATTATAAAAAGTTTAAAATGAAGCACCTATTATTTTCAAAACCTTTCAAAGAGGGCACTGTTATGTTCTCGTAAAATGTAAATTACATTGTTGATGTGAAAGTATTTTAATACTACATATTTCTTAAATATTACATATTTAGCTACATATTTTCCTTATTTTCCTACATATTTATGTACATATTTTGCCATTTTTTGCTACATAAAAATCCGGGCCCTACTTATTATACATATACCTGTATAATTTGTTACAATAAATAAATTGAAGCTAAACGTATTAACAGTGGTACTGTACACTGTGATTTTATTAAGCTTTTACTGTTTAAAAGAAAATAAGAGAATTTATAGGCCTATCTCTCTTTGGGAATACTAATTTAAACTTTCACTAGGAGTAAACAAACCTGACATAGATTTAAAGAGGTTTCTGTTTTTGTTAAAGGAGGTGGTTTTATATATGTTTGTTCAAACACTTTATAATCATTATAATAATAAATAATAATGACCAGATTTAGTTAATTATGAATGTGAGTTAAATTATTTTAACGTCACCTCGCCTTTACATAACCTGTTCTCAACGAGTTCGTCAACGGCCCTGGAAAATCTGATACGGGGAAGTTAGATGTATTTAAATTGTTTTCTCGGGTACAGTGTTGAGGTTTCCACATTCCGCCTGTCAAAATGTGGTGGTGACCCAAGGGCTTTTGGTTCTGATAAGGTAAGTGAGTAAAGTATCGGGTATATTATTCTTCTCTTTAATTATTTTTATTTATTATTCATCCCCAATTATTTGTACTATTACAAACATGTAAAAAGCATAGATTTTTATTTGAATTGCAACATTGGCATAAAAACATCGATGTTTTCAGTCTTAAAACATCGATGTTTTCATACCGATGTTTTTTAACATCGATGTACTCTTTACGATGTTAACATCGATGTTAAACATCGATGGTTTTCTGGCGATGCTTATCCCTACTACAAGTGCGACTGATGTCAAGTGAGCGTCTGTATTTTAGCCTGTACGCGCAGGCGCATCTCGACCACGAGTCATTTCACCCCCTCCCGCGACCGTAGTCAAATCGAACTGCGAAAGTGACTCACCTTCGTTCGCGCCCAGACCTGTATTATTCGTTCATACCTCAAACGAAATAGACTCAGTCACAGGCCCACTTTTCTAAGCCACTGTTGCCGCCCTGGCGCCCTCCTCCCACCTGCCTCTCGTAAGATTTGTTTTGTATTGGTTTTTTAAGTTTTTAAAAACTTACGATACTGTTGTAAATTTGTTGTTGTGGTAATTCATGGTTTTACTATAATTAGTAAACTGGGAACACGCAGAAAATTTATTCTAAATCACCGATCGTACCGCTTGGCGCCCCTAACTTCGCGGCGCCCCGGGCGGCCGCCCGGGCCTTAAGCCGTTACTGCAGCCATCTCTTCCTGGGTCTACCCACACACCCACCTGTGTCCAATACGTTTCTATTTCCAGACTTGGCCAGTCTTGTATCTGACATTCTTTCTAAGTTTTCCTTCTATCATTGTTTGTAATCTTTAAATTTTTCATTCAAGTTGAAAACTTGTAATTTTTCTCTTATGGTAACATTCTTTATACGAGGTGTATTAAAAAAAAAGACCAAACTTTTTGAATACCATATCAACCCGCACGAACAACGCGCTGCGACTTTGAACGCACCTAGCCATAGCTTTTGACAACAAACTGCCATTTATTCTGTTCCTCTATCAGCATTAGTCTTTGAGCTATATCAGATTGAGTGGGGACGTGCGCACGCTGGCCACCGGATTAGTAACAAAGTGATTAAGAAAGACCTCGAAGAACAACGTGTTCATATAAAACTTTGCGGCAAAACTAGGTTAAAACTTTACACAGACATTCTGGTTTTTGAATTAAGCATACGCGGAGGCCTGCGTGAGCTGAATAAGAAATTTCAAAGAGGATAAAAACAGTGGTCGGTGCAGGTCAAAGCGATGTCGAAGTTCATGGGAAGAAAGCTCGTGATGTTGTAATTGCAAATCATCGTTTAACTGACGAGACTTTCTGAGAGAATGCGCATCCATATAAGATCGTAAAATTAAATTTTGATCGAAAAATTTAAATGTATTGTATCACAGAAAAAATGTTGACTGTGTTTGTTGACGGCAATCAGAAAGAGACCCGTTTTGAAATCGGTCAACAACTGAGTACCAATTCAAATGGCAATGACAACTTGGAATGCAATGGAAATTGCTCTGTAAAGTTGCACCAAAAGAAGTTAGCACCAAAGTTTTATACACACACACGTTGCGTTAAGATCTTCATTCTCAGTTCGTTATAAATCCGCCGGACGGTGTGTGCTCGTGCCCACTATAGAGCGTGTAGCTGGAAGACTGATGATCATGACGGGACATTGCGTCGCCAAAACCCGTCGCTAGCAGCACGTAATTTTGCAGCTCGCTCTATGCGCAGGTGGGTGCTACACAAATAGTTCGGTCTTTTTTTTTCGAACACACCTCGCACGGTTCAGAACACCTTTTAACTCCTCTTAAGAATCCCATTTCTTGGGCATGTATTTTACTGTCTTGTTTCTTGGCTGTTGTCTATAATTCACACCCATACGACAGTACAGGGACCGAGTGACTTTGTGAAACTTAAATTTTGTATTCCGACGTACCTTGTTTCTAAAAATACGGTTGAATGTCTTAAAGATCGTCTGGAAATTACTTAACTTAACATCAATATCATAAATCCTATCGTAGCTATTATCATTTCTCAAACAGGTAAAATGGCTCAACTGTTCTACAATTTCATCATTAATAATTATTTTTGCTCTTATTGGTTCCTTGCCTAGAAATGCCATTACTTGTTTTTATAATAGAGCATACACTATATTTATATCGACGATCTGGAAAGGAAATGGAAACATCTAGTGAACCCTGGTATTAAGTTATCACGAGACAGATATTAGAATGTGCTGTTGTTTGCTACCGACTTGCTTGTACTTCAAAATACCGAATCTGATTTGCAAAAAATCTGTTTTAAGTTTCATCAGATTTGCAAACAATACAATAATAAATGCATTGAGAAGTTAAAAACACAGACCACTAGTAAGCTACAGAACTCGCTCACTATTTTCAACGAAGCACATTTATTATTACATAAATTCCGATATTAAATAAATTTTCAATTTTAGATTAATTACAAAAATCTTGATTATCCTAGTATTCCTTTAGTAATATAACGATTGTAGAGCACACAATCATACAATAAACACTAAACATTCGAAACGTTCGAATTAGGGTTATAGGCTACTTCCTTTTCCCCTGACATCGTCCTGGATATTTAATTTTTTCAAAATTTTTATGTCCTTTTGGGCTCTGGGGTCGAAAACTTTCAAATTTCCAAAAACTAACACTACATTCAGACGTTAGTTAAAACTGTGTTTAATTGGATACCTCATATGAATCTTTTCGATTGTGTCAAAATTTTCACGCACTTTTTGGGCTCTAAAGTCGAAATATTTAAAAATTTTCAAAAATTATCATTATATTTACATTATGGACAAAATTCCCCCCGCCATTTCATACCCCACGTGGGTTTTACGATTTTTCATCATTTTGATCCCCTCCCGTTTTTGCTTCGCGTTCACACCATTTATGAGGGGGGTGGTCGATGACAAAACAATAGGGGTCTGTAGAATAAAAAGTATAGACCAACTTTCAAAAAGTTATAGTGAGACATGCCCCAATAGATAAATAGTTAGAAAGTAGACAGACAGACAAATGCCAGACGGTCGAGTTAAAACTGAAAAATCGGTTTGCTCGTTTAATAACGGATGTACAGCGGCCGCCCTCTTAACCGGCTTCGGTTTAACCGGCCGCCTGGCTGTGAGATAAACAATGACTCATACGGTACAGAGCGGCTCACCGACATGTCAATACTTGCATGATTCGCACTTGTTTATTTTACGTTTTTAGTCAGTTTAGTGGTAGATTTATCAAAGGGAAGACGTGTATAGATTATTACTGCTGTAAGTGATTTCGTGAGTTTGCTGATACTATTTGTGGTGAGTGACACAAAACGGAATCGTGTAGTTGTCAGTATCGTGCAAAAACTTGACGCCTTAGAACTTTTAGACAAACATGAAACGGTACAAATAATATGTAACGGATTAGGCGTGGGAAAAGTACTGTCAACGACTGGTGGGGAAGTAGACAGTCACTGCAGAATTACCGTATGCAGGTTGAATCGCAAAAAGTACTGTCAACGACTGGCGGGGAAGTAGAAAGTCACTGCAGAATTACCGTATGCAGGTTGAATCGCAAAAAGTAGGCCTACTGTCAACGACTGGCGGGGAAGTAGAAAGTCACTGCAGAATTACCGTATGCAGGTTGAATCGCAAAAAGTACTGTCAACGACTAGCGGGGAAGTAGAAAGTCACTGCAGAATTACCGTATGCAGGTTGAATCGCAAAAAGTACTGTCAACGACTGGTGAGGAAGTAGAAAGTCACTGCAGAATTACCGTATGCAGGTTGAATCGCAAAAAGTACTGTCAACGACTGGCGGGGAAGTAGAAAGTCACTGCAGAATTACCGTATGCAGGTTGAATCGCAAAAAGTACTGTCAACGACTGGCGGGGAAGTAGAAAGTCACTGCAGAATTACCGTATGCAGGTTGAATCGCAAAAAGTACTGTCAACGACTGGCGGGGAAGTAGAAAGTCACTGCAGAATTACCGTATGCAGGTTGAATCGCAAAAAGTACTGTCAACGACTGGCGGGGAAGTAGAAAGTCACTGCAGAATTACCGTATGCAGGTTGAATCGCAAAAAGTACTGTCAACGACTGGTGGGGAAGTAGAGAGTCACTGCAGAATTACCGTATGCAGGTTGAATCGCAAAAAGTACTGTCAACGACTAGCGGGGAAGTAGAAAGTCACTGCAGAATTACCGTATGCAGGTTGAATCGCAAAAAGTACTGTCAACGACTGGCGGGGAAGTAGAAAGTCACTGCAGAATTACCGTATGCAGGTTGAATCGCAAAAAGTACTGTCAACGACTGGCGGGGAAGTAGAAAGTCACTGCAGAATTACCGTATGCAGGTTGAATCGCAAAAAGTACTCGAGTCCCAGTGCACAATTAGAAAACCAACTAACGAGATCGTCGATGATGTCCTTTAAGTGTTTGTAAAATAAAACAGTATTAACGTACATACAGTACTGTACTAGTATTCGATTTTGTTGTTACTGTACTGTACTGTACTGTACTTATACCGTACGACTGTGAATGACCTTTATAAAAACGTTATACGTAAGTATGAACTACTTATAACTTATTACAGTATTTTGCTAAACAATACATAGATTGCAATTTAATATTATTGTTTTTCACATAAGTAAACAGTATTGAAACATTTTAATCAGAGTTAAAACTAAGTTTGAAAGAAAATTCGGTTTAACCGGACATTTTGTTAACCCCCCCCCCCCCGTCACGAGCTGAACAGTTAAGAGGACGTCCACTGTAATTTAAAGCACCCAATAAGTATTGTGAAAATAAAATGTACAATATTTCGTTTTGTGAAATGACTGAATAATATAATTTACTGTTTACTCGAGCTACAGTGGTATTAAATATTCACGTGCCTCTGTTCATGCTTACCGCAGTCACGTGATCCGTGGAGTTACGGAAATATCCTGCGATGTAAAATTCACTTTCACTTTCCGACGACGAGAAACAGGTGGTAGAAACCGGTAAAATGTGGTGCGTGGCGGGGATGGCTCGGGGTGAGGTGACACCTTGATAACACACGCACCTGGTGCATTTGCACACTCACACAGACCATGGTTCAACAACTCTTTCTATGTCGCAAATCGTGATAATTTGTAAATGTATGCGTGCAAGCGACGACGTGCGCTCATCTCTTTACATAATTAGCTGTCCATTTTATAAATTAACACCACGACAGCAAGTTCTACGTGTTGGCGGACGCTGCTTTGTAAACAAACAACTCAATCGTCGCACATTATCTCTTAATTGGCGCACACGTCTTCGTAAGGCACGCGGTGTTGTATTGAATGTCATGTCCGCTCGCTCCGTCAGTGCCGCAACTAGGACCTACTCCTTGGGGGGGGGGTTCTGAGACTCGTTTCTTGGGGGTGGGGGAGACTTGGTTCTGAGGGGGTGTGAATGAGATTAGCTGGAAATCATTTTTCTCGACCCAAGAAGAGTATTCTCTCCATATAATTTTATAAATACATTTTCAATCTTATATTGTGGTGTATTCATTGTTCACAACCTAAAGGTACCATACATATGATTTATAATAAAGTTTTAGTTACTCACATTGTAATACAACGAATAAATGGAGTATTCGTTGTTCAATCAATCAAGCCCCGCGATGGAGCGTCACGTTGTCATACAACGAATTGATGAGTGTAGATGTGTATTCAATTGTATATTAAGTCACACGTTGTAATACTATGAGTTGATGTGTAGAAATGTTTCAATTATAAGTTTATAATTATTATTAGTATTGATTTACGATGTCTCGAAAGGTTTAGAAAGCTGAAAAAAGTGTTTAAATTCTCTTCTCGAACACTGGTGAGTTTACCTGTCACTTACCACTTACTTATTGGTGTCAACCTTCCAAAGTAGATCCTTTCTTCCTGTAATACACTAAAACAACACAACACAGTTCATACAACATTTACCACTAGTGTAGATGTGGATATAAAGTAAATAAGGTTGTTCTGTATATGTGATACTGTTTTGAAATCATTCAAATCTTGGCCGCTTGTTCGCCGTACTGCCACTTTGTAAAATAAATGCTCTGTTATTGTTGTTATTATAATCTACCCTGAAATGATGGACTGACTCGATTGTAAGTAAAATGGTAATTTATTTATATGATTAAATTTCATTTAAAACCTTTTAAAACATTTCATAAAACATCAAAAACAATCTAACTCGTTACAGAGATTCTTAAAGCTCAGTGCTGGTAACACTGATTCTTTATATCGTACTATTCTAACCTGGTTCGGTTAGATTTTTATTTATAATTACCAAAAATCGTGAATTCTTTTAGTATACAAGATACTTGCTACAAAAATGCTTAAATACGACAATAACGTATTATGGAGAGTGATTACAAAATTAGAAAAAAGTTTAATTATAATATTGGAAACTATCGTATCAGGCACGCCTGCTATCAACTTTGCAGGTTATGGTATAGTATGTGTGATACGATTAAAATTGTTGTGTATCGGAATTAAATTCCTTTAATGGTTATAAAGAATAAAAATATAATGATTAATTTATCATCTCAGTGCAATTAAGAATATTTAGGCTTTCTCGATTTGAAAGCACAGCACTGCATTATCTGTGTACCTTTTAATAACAGGTAGGTTAGAGTGACAATTCCTCTAGGTTAATTATTAAAAGTATTTAAATTGACTTAATTAAAATCTTATAATTACACATGATATTCGTTAATGATACATTTATTATTCATTAACCTTATTGATAGTTCTCAATTATTGTTGATAATCGAATTGTCTTTCGTTATACTTATAGTCAAATCAGCATCTATTTATGTTTACATCAGTATTGGTTAAGTAATAAATCAATTTGCAACTCTTTTTTAAAATTAATTATATTTTATATAATAAATAAAACTGAGAACTTTTGTTCAATAATTTGTTAATTAATAATCATTATTGAGGTTAGTCACGTATAAATGTACTTGACTAACGTGGTATCAACACAAAAATTTATTATTCGATAATCATTTAAAATTCATTAAAATGTCGCTAATTCTAAATACTCCCTTATTATTTCACTCATCATTGCCGATATTATACACTGGCAATGGTATATTTCACTATTTCATATCACTGGTTACACTTCACACGTTTAAGGTTATTAACACATAAGTTAGGTTAGATGCAATTGTTTACTAACTGGGGAACGCGCACATTTAAAAAAAATCCTCTCGTCGAAGAGACGTTCTGTCGGCGTTGACGATCAGTTTCTTAATAATGCTCTCCTTCGCTGCCTCAATCGGCGTCTGCTGAAATCAGCGTTTCTTATTGGCTGGAAATCGATTAATCTCGTACCCAAAAGTCATAATAAATTAAGAAATTTTATTTCCAAGCATCTGGTTTTGGGTTTGAGAGTACAAAAGTGACGCTATCAATTCTTTTGGAATTGATTGAAAAATTATGATCGTTTATAACTTTGTTAATAGATCTCTGATTTGGAAACTAAGGGTATCACGTTATTTCGGATGCCCTGCTCTTTATTTTGAGTCCACTCAAGCACTAATTCCGTCCATGATTAACCTATTTACCCTTCCGTCGATGCACTTTTTGTGGTTCTTATTTAAATATAAGTTTTTTCCACTTTATAGTATCACATGATACTTATATCACTCACTGCTGTTAATAGTTAAAGTCATTATATCTTATCAACTATTCCTTAAATACTAAATATTTACAATATTTCATAATGCATTTTCAGGCGAGTAGGCCTTAAATGTCCTTGCATTATTTCTTATCAGTTCTAACATATATTGTAACGTATTTAACGTTGCAAATATAATATAATTTACATTTGTGATGCCCCACGTTGGAAGCGATATTTCTTATGCAACGATACGATATACATAAAATAGGCGAGACTGGTCTCACGTTCAAGATTGACAAATTATGTAACAATATAACATTTAATTTGGATTTCAGGTGTATCTGTAATAAGAACTCTATGTAACTTGTAACGGTATTTCAAATTTATTTGATATTAATAAAATTGTGCACATGGCACTTACTTCGACTTAAAACATTCGTTATTATTTCGTTATTATGCTGTAAGGCTTATGCTATATACATCCTTACTGACTAAATATTCTATTCTACTAATTACTGTATTAACGAAAAATCTCATTTCCAGACTACTCAGTCAATTAGTGTGTTTCAAAATATCAATATTTAAATATTTTCTTATATATTGCAATGTAACTCAAAATATCAATAGTTACTGAATTTATCTTTTGTTTCTGAGTACTGATTTATATTTAACGCTAATTTTTACTTAAATGCTTTGTATTCTTTTCATTTCAATACTAATTTGAGGTCTTGTTTACGTTAATCTTATTTCAATAGCATCTATGATTTTAATTCAAATTTTACAATAAACATAGACTCTTACTTTTAAATAGAATAAGAATGTCCTTAATTGTCTTTACGTTAATTGTTCGATTAAGAGATAAATAAGTTGTTTATCACCTTATCGTCGTCAATCATACTCAATCATTGGATCCCTCTGTAATCGTCCTCGTCTCGAACTTCAGCATCACTCTCTCTTCTCCTCTTGTCCAGCGTCGCCTCTCTCTCTTCTCCTCTTGTCCAGCGTCGACTCTTTCTCTGTCCAGCGGCGTATCGCTCTCTGGAACTTCTCCTCGTGCTGTTTCGGACGTCAGTTGATCTTCTTAGGTGGATCTTCTTATGTAATTTTGTTACTACTTAAATACTGGTTGTTTTACAATCCAGTTACATAACTGTATGTAACTGGAAGAATGAAACTATTTACAAAAATTTAAATATTCTGTGCGGACGGGCAGAAGCTCCCGCTGCACCGTGGATGATTTAAGAAAGAGAACCACTGTAGCTTGTGTGTCCTATTTATACCCATGTCTTGGTTAACACCTGCAGTGGTACGAAATCGACATGTCTGAAATTGTTTCTGGGTTCAGTTCCCCCACTCCTTGTCAATTTCGCTATTTCTTATATTTCTGCGAATTGCAGAGTCCTGTAAGTATACTCTTATACTTATCTTATAACTATTTTTTCAACACATGTTCACTGTAATTTAGGACATTGCAACTTAACCCTTTCGATTTGTACACTGTTATTTCACTATTACACTCGTACGGTGTGTCACTTTCACGTGGTTTTCGTACACAGTATTTAGTAAATTTTATTACATTTTATTGTGTTTTTGGATTTTACTTCTTAATTATAGTTTATGAATAATTACGGGAAAACAGTAATTGTGCAATTATTCATCTTGGGGTGGTAAACTCGCCTGCATAGACCTGCGTTCACACACACTAGCAAAATACTGGTGTACACACTTTCAGTTACATTTGTGTGTGTGTGCACGTTGATTCAGGTCGAAACACCTGTTCATATTTTTGTCTGAGCCAAGCTTGCAATCCCTGACATGCTTATTTCTAATACATTATTAATTATTTACAGTTTATTAGGTATATTTAAATTTTTATATTCAATGCTCAGTACATCACTTATTTGTACTGTCGCAATATATTATTCTAATACAATTCTTTTGTCCATGGTTTGAACATCAAATGATACTACACCTTTTGTGCAGCTTTGTATTTATTAATATAGCTTTGTTTATTTACATTGAATGGTTTTATTACACCATGTTATGTGTCCTGTCACATTGACACTCTTGTTTTATTATTAGTTTTGTATTAGGGATGTACTTTCATCCATTAACTTGTCTTTAGACTTTGTCTATAGCTTATCTTGGGTATCTAATATTCCCTGCTTTGCTACTTATTCACAATTTTCTGTTGGATTGCTATTTACATCTAGTTCCATCTGACATGTATTATTGTTTATTATTATTATTACATAAATTCATGTATTTAATGTTTGTTAATGGTTCTCAAAGAGGTATTGAGTATTCATGTAACTACTGTTATGCTATTTTCCTCTTCCTGATTAGTTTTAACTGAGTTTTTTATGTAATTCTGTCAGTCACCCTGTGGTTTGGTAATTTGGCTATGATTTGTTTAAACAATATAAGGTATAAACCTGATTTGTGTTCCTTAGTTCATACTGGGTTTATTCTGTTTATTATTTATTCTAGTTTGGTTGTTGGATCATGTAAATACTTTTGTCAGTGTTTTCCTAATTGTTATTTATGATTTTGTGTTGCACATTCTGTTCAGTTGAGGTTATGTGTATACTATTGAATGACAACAATGCTTATATGTATTAGTTTAGTTTCCTGCTTATTTCCATATATATTTACTATGATTATTATTACTATTATCTAGTACAATAGTTTTCTTTATTTTACTTCTATTATATACTATTTGTTCACATATTGTTATCTAATTCTAACTGGTTATTGACATACATATTGGGTGTTTACACTGGGTTTGGGTTGCTTGTTTTTTCATCTAATACATTCTGTCTTATTTTTTATATACTACGAATTACATTCTGTATTGACTTTACTTTTCACTCTCCTGATATTTAAATGTATGATTTTGTAGAGATTCTATATTGAATGTCAGTCATGGTATTTACTGGTAAATAGTTCCATTTATTTTCATAATTGAGCAATTATTGTTTGTACTGAATTTCAGTTTACTTGTGATATTTATAATGTTTTACTTTATTATACGTTTTGTCTCATTAATAATGCACTTATTGTCTGTGTTGTTTATTTGAGATTGTTGTATATCTTTGTTATTACTTATTATTTTCACTTTCTGTAAACACTACACTTGACTTGTATTGTTTGTGTTAGTTTGTTTGAGATCGTGGTATTTTGGTATTAATCAATTCACTGTAAGTAACTCACTATTATTGTCTGTGGCTGCTTATTATATTGTCAATATTTTGTTCTTGGTCACTTTGTTTTCCTTCAGGTTCTTCCTTGTTGGGGTAACATTACTCACTTATTTGGTACTCTTCATACTGGTAGTATTATCTTCTTATTTTCTGGGTATTTTCTTCATTTATTAAATACTTTCCTTATTTATCGTGTCTTCTTCACACTGGTAATGTTATTTTCTTGTTCATTATTAAATATTTTCATTATTTATTATATATATTCTTCCCCTTCTTATATATAGATTTTTCCCTCACTTATTGGATATATTCCCTCACTTATTGGATATTTTCCCTCACTTATTGGATATTTTTCCCTCACTTGTTGGATATTTTCCCTCACTTATTGGATCTATTGGGTCCTGGTTGCTAATGTAGTTGCTTGGTTCACTCTCCTCTTGTGATAATATTGATGATTTATTCAATTATAATTTCTTCCTTCTACGGCGCTTATTTTCTTCAACATTATTTATCCATGTATATACGATTGACTTTTACATTTTAGTGTCGTCTTTCATTTTGTTGGTGTGTTTGGCTATATTAGCTTAGATATGTTCATGGTAGATTTTCATTCTGGGTATTTGATATTATATTTTTTGTAACGATAATTTTGATACGTTCAACATTCGATCGATTTCGGTAACAGACCATCGCCAGGACGTATACACTGTGCACTCGCGGTCACTGTGTTGTAAAACAGTTACTATTTACAAAAAACGAATTCGTACACACAGTTGAAGATTGAGATTATAGGTACAATTAGTAACCAATAAGTGTGTGTATATTATAAATACATCACATTATCATTAATTAAATACATTTTATACATATTTTGAATCTCAAAGTTTTTTTTTGAGTGAAGCTACGTCAAGTATTGGAAACATAATTGGCCGGGCTGTTAGGCCGTGGTCTAGAGTCGTTTCGGCCTCATCATCGGAGGCCATCATCGTTAGTGTCGGTAACAATTGGCACGATGTCCGCCAAACCTACGTCAAATATTGGAAACATTATTGGCCGGGCTGTTAGGCCGTGGTCTAGAGTCGTTTCGGCCTCATCATCGGAGGCCATCATCGTTAGTGTCGGTAACAAATGGCACGATGTCCGCCAAACCTACGTCAAGTATTGGAAACATTATTGGCCGGGCTGTTAGGCCGTGGTCTAGAGTCGTTTCGGCCTCATCATCGGAGGCCATCATCGTTAGTGTCGGTAACAATTGGCACGATGTCCGCCAAACCTACGTCAAATATTGGAAACATTATTGGCCGGGCTGTTAGGCCGTGGTCTAGAGTCGTTTCGGCCTCATCATCGGAGGCCATCATCGTTAGTGTCGGTAACAAATGGCACGATGTCCGCCAAACCTACGTCAAGTATTGGAAACATTATTGGCCGGGCTGTTAGGCCGTGGTCTAGAGTCGTTTCGGCCTCATCATCGGAGGCCATCATCGTTAGTGTCGGTAACAAATGGCACGATGTCCGCCAAACCTACGTCAAGTATTGGAAACATTATTGGCCGGGCTGTTAGGCCGTGGTCTAGAGTCGTTTCGGCCTCATCATCGGAGGCCATCATCGTTAGTGTCGGTAACAATTGGCACGATGTCCGCCAAACCTACGTCAAGTATTGGAAACATTATTGGCCGGGCTGTTAGGCCGTGGTCTAGAGTCATTTCGGCCTCATCATCGGAGGCCATCATCGTTTGTGTCGGTAGCAATTGGCACGATGTCCGCCAAACCTACGTCAAGTATTGGAAACATTATTGGCCGGGCTGTTAGGCCGTGGTCTAGAGTCGTTTCGGCCTCATCATCGGAGGCCATCATCGTTAGTGTCGGTAACAATTGGCACGATGTCCTCCAAACCTACGTCAAGTATTGGAAACATTATTGGCCGGGCTGTTAGGCCGTGGTCTAGAGTCGTTTCGGCCTCATCATCGGAGGCCATCATCGTTAGTGCCGGTAACAATTGGCACGATGTCCGCCAAACCTACGTCAAGTATTGGAAACATTATTGGCCGGGCTGTTAGGCCGTGGTCTAGAGTCGTTTCGGCCTCATCATCGGAGGCCATCATCGTTAGTGTCGGTAACAATTGGCACGATGTCCGCCAAACCTACGTCAAGTATTGGAAACATTATTGGCTGGGCTGTTAGGCCGTGGTCTAGAGTCGTTTCGGCCTCATCATCGGAGGCCATCATCGTTAGTGTCGGTAAAAATTGGCACGATGTCCGCCAAACCTACGTCAAGTATTGGAAACATTATTGGCCGGGCTGTTAGGCCGTGGTCTAGAGTCATTTCGGCCTCATCATCGGAGGCCATCATCGTTATTGTCGGTAGCAATTGGCACGATGTCCGCCAAACCTACGTCAAGTATTGGAAACATTATTGGCCGGGCTGTTAGCCCGTTGTCTAGAGTCGTTTCGGCCTCATCATCGGAGGCCATCATCGTTAGTGTCGGTAACAATTGGCACGATGTCCGCCAAACCTAGTTCAATTATTGGAAACATTATTTGCCGGGCTGTTAGGCCGTGGTCTAGAGTCGTTTCGACCTCATCATCGGAGGCCATCATCGGAGGCCATCATCGTTAGCGTCGGTAACAATTGGCACGATGTCCGCCAAACCTACGTCAAGTATTGGAAACATTATTGGCCGGGCTGTTAGGCCGTGGTCTAGAGTCATTTCGGCCTCATCATCGGAGGCCATCATCGTTAGTGTCGGTAACAATTGGCACGATGTCCGCCAAACCTACGTCAAGTATTGGAAACATTATTGGCCGGGCTGTTAGCCCGTTGTCTAGAGTCGTTTCGGCCTCATCATCGGAGGCCATCATCGTTAGTGTCGGTAACAATTGGCACGATGTCCGCCAAACCTACGTCAAGTATTGGAAACATTATTGGCCGGGCTGTTAGGCCGTGGTCTAGAGTCATTTCGGCCTCATCATCGGAGGCCATCATCGTTAGTGTCGGTAACAATTGGCACGATGTCCGCCAAACCTACGTCAAGTATTGGAAACATTATTGGCCGGGCTGTTAGCCCGTTGTCTAGAGTCGTTTCGGCCTCATCATCGGAGGCCATCATCGTTAGCGTCGGTAACAATTGGCACGATGTCCGCCAAACCTACGTCAAGTATTGGAAACATTATTGGCCGGGCTGTTAGGCCGTGGTCTAGAGTCATTTCGGCCTCATCATCGGAGGCCATCATCGTTAGTGTCGGTAACAATTGGCACGATGTCCGCCAAACCTACGTCAAGTATTGGAAACATTATTGGCCGGGCTGTTAGCCCGTTGTCTAGAATCGTTTCGGCCTCATCATCGGAGGCCATCATCGTTAGTGTCGGTAACAATTGGCACGATGTCCGCCAAACCTAGTTCAATTATTGGAAACATTATTTGCCGGGCTGTTAGGCCGTGGTCTAGAGTCGTTTCGACCTCATCATCGGAGGCCATCATCGTTAGCGTCGGTAACAATTGGCACGATGTCCGCCAAACCTACTTCAATTATTGGAAACATTATTGGCCGGGCTGTTAGGCCGTGGTCTAGAGTCGTTTCGACCTCATCATCGGAGGCCATCATCGGAGGCCATCATCGTTAGCGTCGGTAACAATTGGCACAATGTCCGCCAAACCTACTTCAATTATTGGAAACATTATTGGCCGGGCTGTTAGGCCGTGGTCTAGAGTCGTTTCGACCTCATCATCGGAGGCCATCATCGTTAGCGTCGGTAACAATTGGCACAATGTCCGCCAAACCTACTTCAATTATTGGAAACATTATTGGCCGGGCTGTTAGGCCGTGGTCTAGAGTCGTTTCGACCTCATCATCGGAGGCCATCATCGGAGGCCATCATCGTTAGCGTCGGTAACAATTGGCACGATTTCCGCCAAACCTACGTCAAGTATTGGAAACATTATTGGCCGGGCTGTTAGGCCGTGGTCTAGAGTCGTTTCGGCCTCATCATCGGAGGCCATCATCATTAGTGTCGGTAACAATTGGCACGATGTCCGCCAATCATCCCAGATATTACCCTAGTCTCTACCTCATAACTGGGGTAATTGGGTCAATTGTGTCAATTGTTATATCAGGAGCTCGGAGGAGAAAGTGCGAACAAAAAAAACTCGATTTTTTTTTACGGAATCCTATTTTCTGACATGTTAAGAACACGGTAATACTACTATCACGTCTATATTCGCCCTTACTATTTTGTAAATAGCATTGAAATGTATGGACTGCATAAAACCAGCTGAGAGCTTAGTACTGTAACATTGGAGGAGTATTGGCGAATATACTGCCTGGTGCCACACGTAGGAATGATCTTTTTCTTAGTTCGCCCTTTCTCCACCGGACTTAGTCATAGTTATACTTGACCTAGCATGTCTATGAAAAGTTTGGTCAGTATGAGTCGGTATTTCGATGAGTAGAGGGAAAATGAGAGTTCAAACGCAGAAAGGAATTCCCCCCAGGCCATATCTGGACCACAGCATCCGCGACTTTTTCGTTGATCTGTGTCAAGATCAGCGAACCGCTGGACCCGCAGCATCCCAATGGACCACAGCACCGCGAATTTCCGCGAATAAATTTTTTTTATTTTTTTTTATTTTATTTTTTTTATTTTTTTTATTTAATTGATTTGGTGGGATGAGGTTCAATGGACCACCAGCATCCGTGAATATAATTTTTTATTTTTTTTAAGAAAGTTGATTTGCATATCAGTGGGTGGCTTTGGGTGGGTGGTTTTTTTATTTCATATCAGTGGGTGGTGGTGGGTGGGGGGTGGTTCCAACTCGATGTATTATAGTGTATACTAAAATATATGATCAGGTGTACCAACCTTTGCATGAGTTCAAATTTGTTGTGTGTTATAATGTATATTAAATCTATATGATCAGGTGTACCAACCTCTGTAGTATTATTATAGTGTATAGATATTTTATATGAGCAGGGTTGTCAACATTTTCTGCGGTGGGGGGAGGGAAATTCAAATATGTGTTATATAGTGTATATATTAAAATATATGATCAGGGTTATCAATCTTAAATTATTGTGTGCGTGTATAGAGCAGATCTGCCAACATTTCTTTCTCTTCTGTGGTGGGAAATTCAAACTATATATGATCATAATTGTTACTCTCTCTCTCTCTCACACGGTGTGTATGTCTCTCTCTCGTTGTCAAACGTTATGCTCACCGGCATTATAGTGTATATTAAAATATATGATTAGGTGTACCAACCGTTACATGAGTTCAAATTTGTCGTGTGTTATAATGTATATTAAATCTATATGATCAGATGTACCAACCTCTGTATTATTCGTCCTCTCTCTCTCTCTCTCTCTCACACACGGTGTGTATCTCTCTCTCTCTCTCTCTCGTTGTCAAACGTTATACTCACCGGCATTATAGTGTATATTAAAATATATGATTAGGTGTACCAACCGTTACATGAGTTCAAATTTGTCACGTGTTATAATGTATATTAAATCTATATGATCAGATGTACCAACCTCTGTATTATTCGTCCTCCTCTCTCTCCCTCTCTCTCTCTCTCTCTCTCTCTCTCTCTCTCTCTCTCTCTCTCTCTCTCTCTCTCTCTCTCTCTCTCACACGTTGTGTATGTCTCTCTCGTTGTCAAACGTTGTGCTCAAACTGTGGTCAGTACCGAGCGCATGTATATGAAATTAGAAAGTTTATTCGACAAATATTAACGTCCTCTCTCTCTCTCTCTCTCTCTCTCTCTCTCTCTCTCTCTCACACTCTCACTTGTTTCAACTGTGTCAACAAATAGTAACGTCCTCTCTCTCTCTCTCTCTCTCTCTCTCTCTCTCTCTCTCTCTCTCTCTCTCTCTCTCTCTCTCTCTCTCACTTTCACACGTTTCAACTATGTAAGGTTCCATACCCTTTCTCCTGTCTCCCTCTCGTACATTGAGTAGTCGGTGTGATGAATAAATAATTTTAGCACTATCTCTCTTTCGTTGTCAAAACGTCGTCTTCATTTTTCAATGTATTAAATAATTAATTAATAGTTTATAATGCAGTCAGTGTGATTGATCCTTGTTAGAAATATATATATTCGGCGTCAATGAACTACTTACCTGTTATGTTGTTACAGACAATACTTCTGTTTTAAGGTTGCAGTTTACACACACACACACACACACACACATAGGTTCAGTAGTGTATAGCGAAATAAATTAAAATTATACACACACATGAAAACGGCGGCTGAAATTCATACAAATCTTCTGATGTAACAGTTCACAAAAAATAAATTAATTGTACACATGTTCAGAGGTGTAGAGTGAAATAAAATAAAGTCATAATTTGTTTAAATGATTAAATATATTTTAACATTCACAATATAAAATTCACAATTAAATAAATACATTAGAAATTGATATTTTTCGAAAGTTTATGTATAATTGTGTGTCGTACTTGTAGAAGAAGCAACCTGCAACATAACAATACAACAACAACATTAAAAATCATGTTAAATATCACACACACAGATGCACACGCAACGCGCGCACATACAGACGCATACGCAACGTAATCACACACACACACACACACACACACACACACACACACACACACACACACACACACACACACACACACACATACGCACACGCATACGCAACGTAACCAAACACGCAACGCGCCCACACACAGACGCAAACGCAACGTACACACGTTTGGGTTACACCACACGTGCACGCACACACACACACAGACGTACACGCACACATACGCAACGCGCCCACACACAGACGCAAACACAACGTAATCACACCCATACATACAACGTACACGTAATACATAAACTTACGCGTAATCACACCCATACATACAACGTACACACGTAATACATAAACTTACGTTTACTGCCGTCCGAACTGAGTGTGAGGAGGCAATAACTATAGATATCACAGTAAGAATTTTTGTTGTTGTTTTTTTGTTGTTAACCAGTGGTGTAACGGGGAATTTTAGCAGGTGGAGGAGCAGAGTCGTCATCGTCGTCGGCATGTATCCGATAATGTCCGTACGCAAGGGTATCACGACCATTGTCTAATATATAACGCTTATCATCATACGGTGACAACGCTTGCTTATTTACACGCATCGTGTACAACGTATGATGATCGCTACGTAAACACAACGCACTGACAGAAAACGGACAATGATCAGTGAGACACTTGCGATACATATCGTGTCGCAGACTCCTCTTAATAGCAACTCGAGGCACACCTTTACACACACGTTTTTGACTCGCATTGCTAGAATATTCGTGGGCCACAAGGAACGAATAACATTTCGCTCTGAGACCTACGAATTCTCTAATAGGACGACCACACGTTTCATCCTTGAACAGTCCGACAACCTTTTTGTTCTTAAGGCTATAACAAGGATGAGACGTAGGGTAATCCGAGGTGTCAAAAACGTGCAAATCCTTCTTCATATCTGCATACAAGTAAAAGTGGTTTGTTACCTTAACAAGTACTGTTATCCTACACCGTTGGAGTCCCCAAACCATACGTGGACGAAATTACATGTAGGCATTGATGCCTTATGGACTTGAGTGGGATTGTCGCCCACCTCCCAATCCATAATTCTTATTTTGCAGACACAACATCTTACACCATCACCGTCGCCTTCGTAAAAGAACCCGGCTTTAGCCAGATCGGACAATTTCACGTTCTCATGCGGGTATATAGGAACGTAAATTTTAATATGCCCACAACGTTTGATGTTGTAATAGCTATTCAGACGGTTTGTAAAAGAATGTACGTATTCGTCCATATCTACCTATAATAATAACAGTACCTGCTTCATTATCATATACATTATGTGCTATATATAAATATATATACATAAGGCTTTCAACACACACATCATAAATCCAGAACAGGAAAGGTATTATAACAAATATTACGAAAACAAGTACGTATGGTCACGTACATAGATCAACGTTTAAACAAACAGATTAATACCTGAATAAATTTTTTTTTTTTTTTTTAAACAGGACAGCGTATTATCTATATAACGTTCTGTTTCAGATAAGAATAGTTTGAATATAAAATGAAAGGGTACGTTGTATTTTGTTATGAGAAAATGCATTTCTAAATTTCGTTACATTTGACAAAAGATCTTATTGATCAGACGTATGAGTAATTATATTAATCCTTATGTAGAAAATACGCACGCATTCGTAAAATATAGCACTCAGGTGTAGGGCAATTAATCCTTTTTTGTATTGAACGTATTTAAGTAGGTCTACTCGTGATATCAGTAAATTCTGTCTAAATGTATAGTACATAAACGTACCCAGTAATCGCTTCTTGAGTTACTCGATTGATGTTCATGTTAAACGATTGATGACTCATGTAATAATACAGATTAACCTCGTATAATAATAATGACAGGACAGTGTATTTAGAACACTTAAAATTGGAAATCTACAAACACATCAAAAATATCTGTCAAACAAAAACACCGTTCTTGACAACAGTAACTGACCTAAGCACATGTGCTTCATTAGGCAACAGACCAAAAAATCAAATAGACGACGGTATTATAACAAATATTACGAAAACAAGTACGTATGGTCACGTACATAGATCAACGTTTAAACAAACAGATTAATACCTGAATAAATTTTTTTTTTTTTTTTTTTATTACAGGACAGCGTATTATCTATATAACGTTCTGTTTCAGATAAGAATAGTTTGAATATAAAATGAAAGGGTACGTTGTATTTTGTTATGAGAAAATGCATTTCTAAATTTCGTTACATTTGACAAAAGATCTTATTGATCAGACGTATGAGTAATTATATTAATCCTTATGTAGAAAATACGCACGCATTCGTAAAATATAGCACTCAGGTGTAGGGCAATTAATCCTTTTTTGTATTGAACGTATTTAAGTAGGTCTACTCGTGATATCAGTAAATTCTGTCTAAATGTATAGTACATAAACGTACCCAGTAATCGCTTCTTGAGTTACTCGATTGATGTTCATGTTAAACGATTGATGACTCATGTAATAATACAGATTAACCTCGTATAATAATAATGACAGGACAGTGTATTTAGAACACTTAAAATTGGAAATCTACAAACACATCAAAAATATCTGTCAAACAAAAACACCGTTCTTGACAACAGTAACTGACCTAAGCACATGTGCTTCATTAGGCAACAGACCAAAAAATCAAATAGACGACTATAAGCACAATTTAAATAAAATCTGAATATTCAATAAAATTATGTTTTTTTTTTTTTACTTAGTAACATATGCAAATCTTTTACTTACCTCTTAAATGTTGTTGTTGTTATACACAATAGTCGATTGTACGATGAGTGTCTCATACAAATGAGAAATAGTGACATGTCGTCTTGTGTGTATATATATATCATACGGCGGTAGCGTACACGTTTGAAAGTTGATACACATTAAATTCTCTCTCTCTCTCTCACACACATTACAGAGATTGATATTAATTGCATGTATGTTCAGAGGTTGGGTGTCTAAATCGATGCATTTTACTTTCACTTTCTAATTTGACACATGGCTTACTTCCATACATAAATAGCTATCGTCTACGAGTGTTGCTAAACGAAATTAAAAATGTTGTAATACATAACGTCCTGTGTAATAGTATGGTATGTTTTTTAGGACAGCCAAAAGCATGAAAGTATTATTTAAATCTGTATGGAAGTCATATATAAATATCGGGTCAGCGCGACACAACGTAACATGATTCATGTCAACGTCGTATGTATGTGTGTGCGTGTGCGTCTATGTGTTCGTGTGTGCGCGTGTTTGGTTACGTTGCGTATGCGTCTGTGTGCGTGCACGTCGGATGTGTGATTACGTATGCGTCTGCATTATCGTTATTTTGACTGAGCTATGTTAACTTCACACATGGAAATGTAAAAGCGTCTGAGGGCAAAGTTATGCAAGAGGTTGTTGACGAGAACCAAACACACTTGGATCAGTCAGTAGTGTTTAGGTCATCAGTACATGACGCAACGGTAGTGATAGGTCCAACAAGAATCAGATGTTTTGTATACGTTCTAGGTGAAAAACTACTGGGGATGTCTCTGACTTTAGTTGGAAATAAATAACATTACAGATATTGATATGGTACTATGAGGAGCCTATACGTGAATACTATACATCAGACTGATTGTATCCGTCATTAGCAATCTAACGTTACGACGGCAGTGTGTACGTATGCGTCTGTGTGTGTGTTCGCGTGTGCGTGTTTGGTTACGTTGTGTACGTGTGCGCTCGTTGCGTGTGTACGTGTGTGCGTGTTTGGTTACGTTGCGTATGTATGTGTGTGTGTGTGATTACGTTACGTATGCGTGTGCGTCTGTGTGTGTTCGTGTGTGGGTGCGTCGGATCATGACCGAGGTGCGTCCTTTATTACATGAGAATATGCAAGTAGAGCAGAGCAGACACGTTTACGCAATATCAAGTGCACACACATACACAAATGCTAATAAACTACATGTAACTATATTACGTCTAACATGAAAATGCAAATTATATTTCCATTACCAAAATCTGACATGTTATACTTCATTATCCTACGTAACATTACAATATTCTGTCTTTATTGTGTACTGTGACTTAAGCGTGCACACACACACACACACACACACACACACACACACACACACACACACACACACACACACACACACACACACACACACACACACACACACACACACACACACACACACACACACACACACACCAGGAAGCCACAATAATAATAATAGTCAACCAACAACACATATGTACTTCATCAGACAAAAAAACCGGAAGGTTGAGGATGGGTACAAGATAGTACCCGAAACATGTTCCAAAAAAGGAAAAAAAAAAAAATAACATCTTGAGGTAAATTTAATTATAAATATATATATATATATACGGCATTAACAGAATATTATGAGTATACGCGACAGGATTGCCTAGTATCGTCTGAATTGGTGGGAACATCTTTGCCGAATGGATGACTGCCGCATTCCCAAATAATTATGGAACTACAAGCAGAAGGGACGGAGAGGTTTGGGACGTCCGAGGAAGCGCTGGAGTGGCCAGCTCTAGACTCTTTAATTGTTTGAGGCCGGAACACACCATCCTTTGTTTAATCCTTCCAGCTGATTATGATTACTTCCATTACCGTTTCTTCCGTCAACTCACTGACTACTACACAGAGGTTTTAGCAGAAAGGGACGTTGTTACCTCGATAGGATACTCTGGTTGCCTACTTTACAAATTTAATGTGACTGTAGAGTTAAAAAAGTCGTAACAGCTCGAAGTGTCGAGGTAACGGCGGGAATAGCCAAACTGACAAGTCCACGTCCACCTGTACATTCTCTCTTCCTTCAAATTGACGAATCATCTTCATTCATCTTAATTGTTATTTAAATAAGCAGTCTCTGTAATTCCAACTTTGTCGTGCTTACTTGCTGAACTGCTACCTGTCATGCTTCGGACGAGGCCTTTCAGTGTCTCAATCATTATCAAGTCCAAAACCACGACTAGCTAACCTTCAGCAGGAACGTGGGGGAGGAGCAGACTGAACAAGGTAAAAAGTTCAATACCAATTGTCACAGTTAAGAAATTATTTTTGTAATTATGTAGCGTGCAAACTTGCTGATGCGAATTAACGTTTGAGTCATACATACTATGTCTATTGGTGCGTGTATGAAAAGTCTCACTCTTAACATCGTTTAGAAATTGTCATGTAGATGAAACTTTGTCATGTTCCTTCATAGGTTTGTCACCTTCTTTCCACTCTATCGTCTACGAATGACATACTATGTCCACAAACATCGAAATTTCTAGGGTAGAAGTAGAACCCCGCAAACGCTAACTCGTCGGGGCTGATAAACGTCACTTCCCAATACTTGAACGATTTTATTCTTTCACTTTCAATACTAAAATCATGAGTAGCCGACATCTTCGCGGTTTGTAATAAACTGACATATTACCCTGACTAGCGTTATTTATTTACTGAGAATGAATGAATACTGAAAAACAAAAGGTACGGTTATAACGCTGGTATTATGTTAATGTGAGACGTATCAATACAAGCTTCGAGGTGACTGCTGTATTGCCATGTCGCTTCACTCCCCGCCCTCCCCTACATTGACAAAGCATAACCAAGTGTAACGTGCGACAACGCTGGAGGGCAAGGGGCGGGGAAGAGCTGTTACTATTGCGTAACCTCGAAGCTTACAATGCTAAGTCCCGTACTTATAGTGTATCTTAAACGTTTATATATCAATTTGTAGCGCATGAACGTGTGATAAGTAAGACGTTGTTGCAAGTGAGTGTCGATGTGTGTGTGTGTGTGTGTGCAACTGTACTAAAAAGCTGTTATGCGCATGCGCAAATAATTCAAATGCACTTACGTAGATGACTGAAAAAGAGATGAATTACATAATACATGTACGCTTAGACCAACTATTTGATAGATCAAGAAAATTAAGTTTATTTTCGCACGCACACACGAACACACACAGACGCACACGTAATCACACATCCGACGTGCACGCACACAGACGCATACGCAACGTAACCAAACACGCGCACACACGAACACATAGACGCACACGTACACACATACATACGACGTTGACATGAATCATGTTACGTTGTGTCGCGCTGACCCGATATTTATATATGACTTCCATACAGATTTAAATAATACTTTCATGCTTTTGGCTGTCCTAAAAAACATACCATACTATTACACAGGACGTTATGTATTACAACATTTTTAATTTCGTTTAGCAACACTCGTAGACGATAGCTATTTATGTATGGAAGTAAGCCATGTGTCAAATTAGAAAGTGAAAGTAAAATGCATCGATTTAGACACCCAACCTCTGAACATACATGCAATTAATATCAATCTCTGTAATGTGTGTGAGAGAGAGAGAGAGAATTTAATGTGTATCAACTTTCAAACGTGTACGCTACCGCCGTATGATATATATATACACACAAGACGACATGTCACTATTTCTCATTTGTATGAGACACTCATCGTACAATCGACTATTGTGTATAACAACAACAACATTTAAGAGGTAAGTAAAAGATTTGCGTATGCTACTAAGTAAAAAAAAAAAAACATAATTTTATTGAATATTCAGATTTTATTTAAATTGTGCTTATAGTCGTCTATTTGATTTTTTGGTCTGTTGCCTAATGAAGCACATGTGCTTAGGTCAGTTACTGTTGTCAAGAACGGTGTTTTTGTTTGACAGATATTTTTGATGTGTTTGTAGATTTTCAATTTTAAGTGTTCTAAATACACTGTCCTGTCATTATTATTATACGAGGTTAATCTGTATTATTACATGAGTCATCAATCGTTTAACATGAACATCAATCGAGTAACTCAAGAAGCGATTACTGGGTACGTTTATGTACTATACATTTAGACAGAATTTACTGATATCACGAGTAGACCTACTTAAATACGTTCAATACAAAAAAGGATTAATTGCCCTACACCTGAGTGCTATATTTTACGAATGCGTGCGTATTTTCTACATAAGGATTAATATAATTACTCATACGTCTGATCAATAAGATCTTTTGTCAAATGTAACGAAATTTAGAAATGCATTTTCTCATAACAAAATACAACGTACCCTTTCATTTTATATTCAAACTATTCTTATCTGAAACAGAACGTTATATAGATAATACGCTGTCCTGTTTTAAAAAAAAAAAAAATTTATTCAGGTATTAATCTGTTTGTTTAAACGTTGATCTATGTACGTGACCATACGTACTTGTTTTCGTAATATTTGTTATAATACCTTTCCTGTTCTGGATTTATGATGTGTGTGTTGAAAGCCTTATGTATATATATTTATATATAGCACATAATGTATATGATAATGAAGCAGGTACTGTTATTATTATAGGTAGATATGGACGAATACGTACATTCTTTTACAAACCGTCTGAATAGCTATTACAACATCAAACGTCGTGGGCATATTAAAATTTACGTTCCTATATACCCGCATGAGAACGTGAAATTGTCCGATCTGGCTAAAGCCGGGTTCTTTTACGAAGGCGACGGTGATGGTGTAAGATGTTGTGTCTGCAAAATAAGAATTATGGATTGGGAGGTGGGCGACAATCCCACTCAAGTCCATAAGGCATCAATGCCTACATGTAATTTCGTCCACGTATGGTTTGGGGACTCCAACGGTGTAGGATAACAGTACTTGTTAAGGTAACAAACCACTTTTACTTGTATGCAGATATGAAGAAGGATTTGCACGTTTTTGACACCTCGGATTACCCTACGTCTCATCCTTGTTATAGCCTTAAGAACAAAAAGGTTGTCGGACTGTTCAAGGATGAAACGTGTGGTCGTCCTATTAGAGAATTCGTAGGTCTCAGAGCGAAATGTTATTCGTTCCTTGTGGCCCACGAAGATTCTAGCAATGCGAGTCAAAAACGTGTGTGTAAAGGTGTGCCTCGAGTTGCTATTAAGAGGAGTCTGCGACACGATATGTATCGCAAGTGTCTCACTGATCATTGTCCGTTTTCTGTCAGTGCGTTGTGTTTACGTAGCGATCATCATACGTTGTACACGATGCGTGTAAATAAGCAAGCGTTGTCACCGTATGATGATAAGCGTTATATATTAGACAATGGTCGTGATACCCTTGCGTACGGACATTATCGGATACATGCCGACGACGATGACGACTCTGCTCCTCCACCTGCTAAAATTCCCCGTTACACCACTGGTTAACAACAAAAAAACAACAACAACAAAAATTCTTACTGTGATATCTATAGTTATTGCCTCCTCACACTTCAGTTCGGACGGCAGTAAACGTAAGTTTATGTATTACGTGTGTACGTTGTATGTATGGGTGTGATTACGCGTAAGTTTATGTATTACGTGTGTACGTTGTATGTATGGGTGTGATTACGTTGTTTGCGTCTGTGTGTGGGCGCGTTGCGTATGTGTGCGTGTACGTCTGTGTGTGTGTGTGCGTGCACGTGTGGTGTAACCCAAACGTGTGTACGTTGCGTTTGCGTCTGTGTGTGGGCGCGTTGCGTGTTTGGTTACGTTGCGTATGCGTGTGCGTATGTGTGTGTGTGTGTGTGTGTGTGTGATTACGTTGCGTATGCGTCTGTATGTGCGCGCGTTGCGTGTGCATCTGTGTGTGTGATATTTAACATGATTTTTAATGTTGTTGTTGTATTGTTATGTTGCAGGTTGCTTCTTCTACAAGTACGACACACAATTATATATAAACTTTCGAAAAATATCAATTTCTAATGTATTTATTTAATTGTGAATTTTATATTGTGAATGTTAAAATATATTTAATCATTTAAACAAATTATGACTTTATTTTATTTCACTCTACACCTCTGAACATGTGTACAATTAATTTATTTTTTGTGAACTGTTACATCAGAAGATTTGTATGAATTTCAGCCGCCGTTTTCATGTGTGTGTATAATTTTAATTTATTTCGCTATACACTACTGAACCTATGTGTGTGTGTGTGTGTGTGTGTGTAAACTGCAACCTTAAAACAGAAGTATTGTCTGTAACAACATAACAGGTAAGTAGTTCATTGACGCCGAATATATATATTTCTAACAAGGATCAATCACACTGACTGCATTATAAACTATTAATTAATTATTTAATACATTGAAAAATGAAGACGACGTTTTGACAACGAAAGAGAGATAGTGCTAAAATTATTTATTCATCACACCGACTACTCAATGTACGAGAGGGAGACAGGAGAAAGGGTATGGAACCTTACATAGTTGAAACGTGTGAAAGTGAGAGAGAGAGAGAGAGAGAGAGAGAGAGAGAGAGAGAGAGAGAGAGAGAGAGAGAGAGAGGACGTTACTATTTGTTGACACAGTTGAAACAAGTGAGAGTGTGAGAGAGAGAGAGAGAGAGGACGTTAATATTTGTCGAATAAACTTTCTAATTTCATATACATGCGCTCGGTACTGACCACAGTTTGAGCACAACGTTTGACAACGAGAGAGACATACACAACGTGTGAGAGAGAGAGAGAGAGAGAGAGAGAGAGAGAGAGAGAGAGAGAGAGAGAGAGAGAGAGAGAGAGAGAGAGAGAGAGGGAGAGAGAGAGGACGAATAATACAGAGGTTGGTACATCTGATCATATAGATTTAATATACATTATAACACGTGACAAATTTGAACTCATGTAACGGTTGGTACACCTAATCATATATTTTAATATACACTATAATGCCGGTGAGTATAACGTTTGACAACGAGAGAGAGAGAGAGAGAGATACACACCGTGTGTGAGAGAGAGAGAGAGAGAGGACGAATAATACAGAGGTTGGTACATCTGATCATATAGATTTAATATACATTATAACACACGACAAATTTGAACTCATGTAACGGTTGGTACACCTAATCATATATTTTAATATACACTATAATGCCGGTGAGCATAACGTTTGACAACGAGAGAGAGACATACACACCGTGTGAGAGAGAGAGAGAGTAACAATTATGATCATATATAGTTTGAATTTCCCACCACAGAAGAGAAAGAAATGTTGGCAGATCTGCTCTATACACGCACACAATAATTTAAGATTGATAACCCTGATCATATATTTTAATATATACACTATATAACACATATTTGAATTTCCCTCCCCCCACCGCAGAAAATGTTGACAACCCTGCTCATATAAAATATCTATACACTATAATAATACTACAGAGGTTGGTACACCTGATCATATAGATTTAATATACATTATAACACACAACAAATTTGAACTCATGCAAAGGTTGGTACACCTGATCATATATTTTAGTATACACTATAATACATCGAGTTGGAACCACCCCCCACCCACCACCACCCACTGATATGAAATAAAAAAACCACCCACCCAAAGCCACCCACTGATATGCAAATCAACTTTCTTAAAAAAAATAAAAAATTATATTCACGGATGCTGGTGGTCCATTGAACCTCATCCCACCAAATCAATTAAATAAAAAAAATAAAAAAAATAAAATAAAAAAAAATAAAAAAAATTTATTCGCGGAAATTCGCGGTGCTGTGGTCCATTGGGATGCTGCGGGTCCAGCGGTTCGCTGATCTTGACACAGATCAACGAAAAAGTCGCGGATGCTGTGGTCCAGATATGGCCTGGGGGGAATTCCTTTCTGCGTTTGAACTCTCATTTTCCCTCTACTTCGATGCGATTAGTTCGTTCTTTCTTACACTGATTACATTATTTCTTTGTTATTCTAACAGTGTCTTACTATAATAGTGCCATTACAACAGTGAGTGTGAGTGTGGTTTTTGCAAAAAGGCAAGTAACAATAGGTCAAGGAAAAGGCAGAAACATATAGAAAATTGGAATGTTAATAAATGCAAGAAACTATAACATTTAAAAAATATAAAATAAATTACTCTGATTTAATATTTTTTATTGGTAATATTCATAATTGTTTTAAATTTGTACGTATGTTAATAACTAATGTTGTTTCTATTTTACCGTTTTAGTTTTCTTTCATTTAAATAATTTTTATTTTTTTAAAAACACTTTCAATAATGCATACTAAACATTATTTAATTTCAGTTTCAAGGAATATACTAGACTACATTTTTTATACAGTAGTATGTAATTTGCTAAAAATTTGATATTACAGTAATACCTAGTTTTACATTATCAACATTTTGAATTTTCATTCGATTAATTTAAATTTTAGAATAATCTTAAAATGTTTTTGTATTATTTTTTATATTACTTATCGTTAAGTAATTATTTATAAATAAGTGTGAAATAATCAGCATCTGTTTTTTAATAATGAAATACATGTTTATTCGCCCTTTCTATCTTGAGAGTATTCACAAACTTTAAACGTGATTTCCCAACACCATGATTTTCATATTCGCCCTTTCTACTCCCAGCTCCTGATATGCACATAAAACTGTATGTGTGCAGGATAATATGATGTAGGCCTACATTCCCACACATAACGGGAACTTATTTGCCAAGAAGTAACCAACGCTACACCACAGTCCGGAACATTATACATTGCCAGACACGCATGCACACATTGCGAACTCGCCCCGGACGTTTTGCACCAGCGTCATATTCGAGGAGGGGGTCATTCTGCTAATTCAGTTACGTATCGATGACTCGTCGCAAATTCAATGACGAGAATGAGACCCAATTGTGAGACAGATAATATTTTCCATAAACAAAATATCGTTAACTGTTTAAAGACCACGATAATTGTTGTTGAATTGTGATACCGGGCTGTTTGGCCGTCAATGGTACGGCCGGAACGTTTGCTAGACCACGGCCAAACAGCCCGGTATCACAATGGTACGGCCGGAGAGTTTAGCACTAGACCACGGCCAAACAGCCCGGTATCACAATTTAACAACCTGACTCCGGCCGTGAAAACCTTCGAAATAATCCACGATAATTGGCTCGTTGGGTTGCATGGAAGCAATGGTAGTGCATAGGGTGCGGGGAAATTTTTAGCGAGAGGATAGAAGGTGCAAGAGAGAGATAGAGCGACAGAGAGTGAGAGTGTTGAGAAACGAGAGAGACGTAGGCTGCGTGATGTGGCGAGTAGCTTTTTTTTTCCGAATTATCGGAATAGATAATCGGAGAGTATTGACAGAGAGCCAGATAGAGGACGTGAATATTTTAAACGTTGTACCTGTTAAAAGGTGCCGATTTTCAGATAAGAAAGTTGGTCTTTTTGGGCGTGTTTTGATAGAACCTAACTATGAAGTTCGAGGACTCATATCTCAGGGTAATATCGAAGGTAGATGACCGTTAAGACGAGAAGAATTTCTTTGACGGATGTTCGATTGCACATCAATAGTCTTGTTTAGGACGGCTATATCGATCGTCCGTATAATCACGATGATTGCCAAACCCCGCCGGCAGACACCATAGTAAGCACTCTTATCTAATGTTCTCTTCTAAAGATATCTTGGCCCTTCTTCTTCTTCTTCTCCTCCTCCTCCTCCTCCTCCTCCTCCTCCTCCTCCTCCTCCTCCTCCTCCTCCTCCTCCTCCTCCTCCTCCTCCTTCTTCTTCTTCTTCTTCTTCTTCTTCTTCTTCTTCTTCTTCTTTTTCTTCTTCATTGGCGCAATAAACGAATGTAGTTTCCTTTCGCCTGCTAAATCACTGTTGTTCATCCATTTCAGTCGTGGGCAAGGGAGATGTTTATCTTCCGCTGTTTGAGATCACTCAGGACACTGTCTCTCCACCGACTCCTAAGCCGTCCTCTAGGTCGTGCACCAGCAGGAGACGCTTGTACCGTTTTTGACTATCCTGCTGTCTTCCATTTTCAGGACACGACCTACCCACTGCAATTGTTGTACTTCAGTGAAGACGGTAATGCTAAGATCATCGTATGCTGCATACAATTCTCTGTTTCCTACGCCGCCGTAACCTATTTTAACATATTGACCCTATAATCCTCCTAAACAATTTTCTTTCAAATCTGTGCAGCAGCTCCATTGCCGACCTATTAACAGTCCAGGTTACACCGCCGTAGGCCACCTGGTCTAATTATAGACTCATACGACTTGAACATTGTTGACTGGCTTATTACACTACTCTTCAGGATTGTCTTCTTCTTCTTCTTCTTCTTCTTCTTCTTCTTCTTCTTCTTCTTCTTCTTCTTCTTCTTCTTCTTCTTCTTCTTCTTCTTCTTCTTCTTCTTCTTCTTCTCCTCTACAAGGATTAGGTTATATAAACCTGTGCCATAGCACCCATCTCATCCTCGGACGACCTGCGTCTCTTCTACCAATGGCTTTATAGTTCAGTGCCGCTATTGGCAATCGATCCTCTGTCATCCTTTGCAGATGATCCCACCATTGTCTTCTGTAAATTGAAATAATTTTATTTATGTCCTTTACTTCAGAGCAGAGTTCTGCTCTGATATCTTCATTCCTTATTCTATCTTGCAATGTATAATTTAAATAATTTCGAAGAAACTGCATTTCAGTACTCTGAATCTTGCCGCTTTCGTTTTTTGTCATGACTCACGCCTCACTCGCATAAATCAACGTGGGTATTGCAATTGTTTTATAAAATTTAATCCTTGTGCTGTGTCTTGTTTTTATTTCTAAGATTTCTATGAATCGTACCACAAATATTCTTAAATTTATTTATCTTCTCTCTTATATCATATTCAGATTCATAGCTTACTGCACAGCCGAAATATTTGAAACGGCTCACTTGTTTTATCTTTGTCCTAACTAGATATTTACTTTTAAAGGCCATGGTTTTGGTCTTTCTCACTGAAATTGTCAGCGAGTACTCTCTTGCCACTTCTTATAATTGAAACGTAGTTCTTTGTAAATCATCCTCATTTCTTGAATAAGAACTATGTCATCCGCATATAGCAGGGAATGCATACAAATTGATTTGTTAAGCTGTATTTCCGAAGTCACTCTGGATTTTCATGGCAAAATAAATGATTGTATTCAAGGCAAAATGTGCTCTGTTCCCGCTTCCAGTTCTACTCCGTATTTCCTCCTTTTCGTCAAGGTCTTCACTGACAGTAGAACTAAGATATTGCAAACCAGAGACTAGTTCAAAACAGTATTCGCGAAATACGTAATGCTGCTGGTGTTGAACATGTCTCTTCCTCCTTGATACCATTGTTTTGGTCTTACCTTCATTAATTTTAAGTCCCATTTTGCATTTCTCTTTATCCAGTTTTAGGAAGACTAATTTAAATGAACACAGAGGCCTAATAATAATTACAACATTGTCTGGATAAGCAATTATCTTGGCCCTTAGGAGTTCAATTCACAGAAAGCCTTCATTTCATCCGAAGCAATCAGATTTTCAAAGTACGTTTCTCATTTGCTTTATAAGATTTAGTTTTTAATTATTCTGTTTATGTAATTAGTACAATCCTCTGAGTAAACCATTTTCAGTATTTTCAATCAATAGCATGTAAAATCGATTTGTTAGTTACGTCTCTCTCTGTCCCACCTCCCTCTCTTTCTGCCTACGTGACTCTGATTATTTGATTTCTTTACAGTTTTTGGATAATGTCTTCTGAAGGTCTATTAATATCGAAGAGACAGAGGTCGGTAGAGGCCTGGATATTTACACCCACCTGAAGGGTATGTCATCTTACACGAAGAGCGTCATAGCTACTCGTAACGTTTTTATTAATTAAAGAAACGAGACCCCCCCGGCATTTGCATTTTGAATTCTTGATGAGTGTGGAATTAAAAGTACTTTGAGCGAAACGTGTGTTTATTGTTTTTGGTCACGCAAGTTTTCTTTTGGAAAACACGGACAAAATAAAATAAATTAAAATGTTTTCATCGTTTCATTTTCAAGTATATGTACATTCACTTAAACAGATAGTAAACTGTTATAAACCGTTAAATAAGTCCATTCATATAAACCGTTAATGTCGGCAGTCAGAGCTACTGTTATCATCATTATCATCATCATTGGCTCGACACCACCTTGAGAAACCTAGCCTTCTTCAGAAGATTTTACCACACTCCTCCAGTTTCTAATTTAAAGTGTACTGATGTCCTGACTCACCCACTGAACATCCATTTCAGTTTTTGCCTTCCAACTTTCCTTTTACCCTCTGGCTTTGCTGAGCAACTGTTATCGGTATTAATTAATTTTTTATCTCCATTAACGTAGTTACGGGTTGTTGTCATGTTTCTGCACATCGACGGCTACGTTGACAGCTGAATGACGACGACGCTGATGCGACGGTGATAAACTGCAGTCGACGTGGTAACGCCGAGTTCACGTGGACTAAACACGATAACTAACGGGACAACCTGATTGGTGCACAGAGATCGTGTCGGGATAGTGCTACCCCATTTTAAAGAACGATTTTTTACATTAAAGGCTTTCGACTGTCATCCTTAGGCTGAGGCAGAATTAAGTGAGATGGCAAGCACGCATTATTATTTGCTTATATAGGTGTACAACATTGAAAACGATCTGCGCAGAACACAAATTGTTGCTCTCTGGTTATTAGAGGTGTGCTAAACTAATATTTGAAAATAACAGGTAAGAACGAAACCGTTCGAAAAAATAACACGTACAAATACCTGTTATTATATACCTATTAGGCTATACATTTATACCTGTATTATATAATTTGTTATAAGAGACAAATTGTAACTAAAAGTATTAACAGTGTTACTTTACACTGTGACATTATTAATCTGTTGCTGTTTAAAATAAAATAAGAAACAAGAGAATTTATAGGCCTATCTACCTTTGAAAATACTAATTTAAGTTTTCAATAGGGGTAAACAAAGTGACATAGGTTTAATATCAAATTATTGATTCCATTTTGGTTAGACAAATCAGTTGCAAAACTCAGGCAATGAAATTTAGTGTGCACGTAATAGCACAACAAATAATGTCAAAAAACATGAGAAACATATAATAAAAACATAACAGTAAACCACAGGAGTTACAACAATCTCATCATTTACGTGAGATGTGCAGTGAAGTTAAAATCATCTCCGAATCGCATTAACAAAAAGTATATATGGCCTGTCAACTACCAACCACTCTTTAGGTTATAACACAATGTAATTCGCTTTTTCAAAATTTACCAAGTTTGGTGACTAGTATAATATATAATTTGTTATTATAATCTGTATGAAATATCTGCATAACACACGAGAATAAATGTGACATCAGTATGAATTTTTTTCATTTTTAAAAAACAGCTTCGCCTCGTTGGCATAGAGATATTCTGAAGCTTGCTGTTTTGCTTCGTTTCGTACTTGTGTGGCAATCAGCACATGCGCAGGATGAAGAGTTCAGCACCAAAAAGTGACTTTGTACTAGTGTGCTCGTAGTACTCGTTTATTCCTTAGTTGCGGAGGGGGCTCCCGCGACTCGGAACCGCGAGTAATCGGAACGGGTATTTCGACTTTCTAGTTATCGTTGAATCGGAACAGGTATTTCAACTTTTCAGTCACTGTTATATTCGTTCCACAAAAAATAATAGTTCCAAAATACCTGTTATACGAGATATATCGGTCCACCTCTCCTGGGTACATTTAGAGGAGAAACACACGTGACGCAATTCAGTAGTGTACCCAAACTTGTTACAGTTAGCCTAACTGAAGTACAGCGTGCCGTTGATTGGGATCTGAAGGAGGGGGGGGGAGTGTAAGGCCTCATTTATACTTCCAGGTGGCAGGCGACGGGTGACGTCACCCGTAGCTGTGGTACATTGTTGAGAATGGGTTTCTTTATACTTCTGCGAAGTGACGTGTGGCTCCTTGGTGACGTTACATCTCTCCACCTGTCGCTGTAGTTTGTCACAGATACAGGCGACATCTCCCGCGCTTTACCACCTGCCAGCTGCCACCCGTCGCCTGTCTCCTGGAAGTATAAATGTGGCCTAATACAGAGAAAGTGCGAGAGGGGGGCCTTATTCCTCCACGCTGCGTGTACTGTAATCGTCAGGCTATCATAGCGGTAACGATATGCCGGTCTCTTGATTACGTGACTTCATCAGCAACAAAACAACTTAACGACAGAAAGCCATTCTAATAAGTTGCTAATCGACTCTTCAATTATGAAGTTTCGACCACTTTAAACTTGCCACGTAAATAGTAGTTTACGGTCACAAAAAATGAGAGCCCCAACTGCGCAGTGACATAAAAGCGTACCTCTTCACCACTCCGTGTATCTCCTCACTGGTTGGATAAGCGGACTTCAGGAACCACCTATTCTTGGGCATCTAATACATGTTTAGTTAGGCTCGTCCATAATCGCTACTCGTATCTTCTCGTCCAGAACGAACATTCAGAGTTTTGTCTTACATATTCATTTCACGCCGGGCGCAGCCGTCCACCGCCAGTTGCATTCTTTTTTCATCTACTTTTGGCGGTTAACCAAGTTTAACTGTCATATAAAATGACGGCACTACGATAGTTTTATAACAATTTTTAGATGTGTCTTTTCTACAAAGTTGCCCTGGTGTTCTTAGAATTGTATAGCCTAATCTGTTCCGTAAATCCTAATGAAAATTGTCAGTTACAACTAAAATAATTAGACCCGAAATGGGTGTTTGGTTGCTCTGTGTATCAAAAAATCTCATTCTGCATGTGTAGCTTTGATGCATTGTTTTCTAAGCAATCATTATGTCTCAGACCAGGTGCATGGTTGGTGTGTCACATCGTTGGTGTCATGACCCAGTAAGATATGCGCGAACCGTTTCATGCCTTACCATTCCATCTGTACATGTCTACGTATGCTATGACTGTTCCCATAGTAACGGTCTATTCCCAAGTAAGTAAATGCTTTTATTTGTTCTAAAACTTTTCCTTTAAAAGAAATTGTTGCTCTAATCAGATTTTCAGCTTTTTCTTTAAAATGCTGCTATTGTTGTTTTATTTTGGTGATGGATACCTCATAATTTTATTGTTTTTCTACGTTGGTGAGGACGTGAAAGGCTTTTGGAGTTCGTCTTCTGAGGGACCAAGGACTGTTAATCATCTGCAACAATAGTATTTTAAGAAGTCCTTTTGGACGGAATAGAACTCCTATTTGTAAACAAAGCTTTTCATCGAATATAAGCTTTTATTATTAGTTTTAATCAAATAACCAAAATACGTTCAATAATAATACGAACAAAATGCAACTTCATGGAAATTTATAGTACCGTAATGAAAATTATTTTTATAAAGAATAGGGAGATACGATTATTTTCTAACTATATATAAAATAAAACTGACAAGGGTCACAATTATTTTCGATACAAATTATTAAATTTTTATCTTACTCATCAGATGAAGTTCATAACGAACAAAAGGCAGTAAGGTAAAAATTTAATCATTTGTATAGAAAATAATTGTGTTCCGCATCGGTATTATTTTATATAGTTAGTTTACAACATCGGACACGTCATGGGCAACAAAATTCAAAGATTATTGTTTCCTATAATAATCATCTTATCTACCGTCGGTAAGGTAATAAGCATGTTAAGTTTTAGTAAATGACATTTAACAGCTTGGCCAGGACACATCCTAACTAATTCACGCCATCCCTGTATTACATAGTTCTTCTGTTATTTTGTTTAGGATCTGGTGGATATTCGTGTTCGCGCTGAGCGTGGCCGGTAGTGCCTACTTGATCGGCAAGGTATGGCGAAAGTGGCACGACTCGCCGGTCATCGTGTCGTTCGCTGAGACGTCCACTCCGGTCTGGCAGATACCATTCCCCACGGTCACCATCTGCAGCGAGACCAAGTCGCGTCAGAGAACCTTCAACTTTACCAACGCCATTTATAGTACCAACCTCACCGACGAAGAGTAAGTACAATATATTCGAGTTACGTATAATCCTATATACACAATTGTTTACCTAATCCATAGTGTCATTAATAGTAGCCACTCATAAGCACTTGCAAACGTATACTTTAAGACAGATAACTAGGTTGATAGATGGGGGGAAGAGAGAATGAGAGAGAGGGAGAGGGGGCAGACAGACAGACAGACAGACAGAGAAAGCGAGAAACAGATAGACTATCTGACAGAAACAGAGAGAGACAAAGTAGATAGATAGACAGGCTGACGGACAGACAGACAAAGACGTTTAGAAGAGACGGTAGACAGAGGAAGAGACGGACAGTGATTCACAAGACCTTATGTCCATTTGAATGCCATTTTCAATAGGTGTTGTGCCTAGATATGATTGTATTAATCGTGTTCTAGTTATTGTGCTCTTTTTAACGTTTAAGTAATTTAAATAGTATGCATACAATTTAATACCCGACTTTACTAAATTCTACATAGGTCAAACTAAAAAAACGTTTCAAATAGATTTATTCAACACAGGTACTCTATAAAACCAGAAATTTATAAATAAAATTTAGCTACACACTCGATTAGAAATAATCATACATTCCAAAATTTAAATAACGTAACTTTATTAAACATATATCCAAAGGATCAAAAATGAACCTTTGGAAAGATTTGGAAAAACATAAAAATGAAACAAATAATAAATTAATAGATTGAAGAAACACAAATTACCACTGAAAAAAATAATAATTTAATAGTATTAATTTAAGAAAATAATGTATACACATATTATAATTAGCAGTAGTCTATATAACATAAATTAGATAGATGTAAAATAGTTGTTTCAAATTTCAAATTTATGTAACTATTTATTTGTACATTAAGTTCCTGAAGATGTCAGTAATACAAAAACTATTGAAACACTGAAAATTAACACACACACACACACACACACACACACACACACACACACACACACACACACACACACACACACACACACACACACACACACACACACACACACACACACACACACACACACACACACACACACACACACACACACACACACACACACACACACACACACACACATTCTTGTTTATGACAATAAAAAATATTATTTATTATTAATTTTTAAATATACATACATATCCAGAACTACAGTCCAGAATGGACCTTGGCCTGCCTTTATGCGTTTCACAACACTGGGTTTTTTACAAGGAAGGGTTATTAACTCATCACTCAACGCCCTACCAAGCGGACTGGAAACCTTGATTTTGGGGTGTTCTACCCCTAGACGTGATTTCTTCACCATGACTTAGGACCCACGTATACCCCTGCTACATCGGAGTTTCGACACCACCATTGGCTGCCAGGCAGCTCATCCGCTGCTGCCCTTGATATGAGACCCTCTGCCGCCCCATACCATCATGATAGACTTATACTCCAGTTACCTCAGAGTAGCTCTATCAGGACCTCCTTCTCTCATTCCTCTGCAGAGATTGGTTACCTCACCTTGGCAATGAGTTGCTCAGTTTAACAGGGCCTACTGCTAGTTGGTGAGAGTGGAATTGAGAAGGAGAGGCTAAAGTGGTCGCTTCTGTAATATTTTTGGCACCACTTCCCCTTGGGCCCCAATCTTTAAATATATATATTTTTTTTTTACAGGATGAAGAAGAGAGATGACATTTCTTTGATATGTGATCGTCACCTGACTACAAACGGTTCCAAATTCACAAATTACTCTACAATAGACACTATTAAAGAGGTAAACTGTGTTATATGTAAGGTAGATATAAAACATGACTGAACATCATATTTTCTACATATAAAATTTAATAAAAGTATAATAATAATGTTGATGATCATAGTATTGTTGAAAATGATGCCAACGGCAATGTTGATGATGACCATAGTGATGATGATGTTGATGATGACGCTGACGCTGACAACGATGACGATGACAACAATAGTAATCCATGTAATATGTTGTGTTTTCTGTAAAATGTACAATTGTGCAGTTCACATATGATTTCACTACCTGTTGATATTAAAATATATTAAAAATCCTTTATTATGATTAAAAATCCCTTGGGCGTTTTTGAAAGATTCATTTTGCAAACATATTTTGACAAATCTGTGCTCACAATCAAAATAATCCTTCATATCGTATCAGACACTTTCTTGATACGAAATTTACCAAGCAACGCCTTGTTTTTAATCTATTTTAAGAAATTATATATATTGCAACAGTACAAACAGTAATAATACTGTGCATTGCCCAAATAAATAAAATAAATAATAAAAATGAATTAATATGAATTAATAAACATGATTCAGATTGCATAAGCTGAATCGTAGTAAAAATAGGGAGTACAGAATTCATGCATGGACATGCAGTTTCGACACACCTGTCGCTAGCGTTGTGTACGCGCGTATTTTGTTAGCGTGTGTGAAACCTGTCCGTTCCTGAAATGTAACCAACCCTTTTCAAGTAGAATAGTTATATGTTTATTGTTAATTATAAGAAAACTATGTACGATAGGATAAAACAAAAGACACCAAAGTGTGTAGAATTATAGATAAATAAAATGTTAAAAAACCATACAGAGGTGACGAAAAGTGCAATACTATACGTAAAAAATGAATAACTCTTTTTGTGAATACCATAAAGAAGTGCAATTTGCGTATAGTAAGCACATAAAAATTAGTGATCGATTGAGCATCGAGTGAGGTGAAACAAACTTCGTAATTCGCGAAAATAGTGAATTGAACCAGAGTGGGGGTAGTAACGCCTCGACAGAATTTGACAAGCTGAAAAGTGTTCAGACAGGAATTTTTGCACGACCTGACTATAAATACCAGGTCGCGCTAATAAAGTTTCTTCTTCTCGATTCAACCATTGCCGCAGGAAGCTATGTCAGTCGACGACACAAATTCACAATTATCGTAAGAGTCACAGGATCAACTAGCTATACAGCCAGAGCTGCAAAATACATACGATGAGGTCTATGGACACACCGGCAGCATATGACGTGAGACGAGACGACTAATAATCAGCACATGCAGAGGACACGACCACAGGACACGACCAGAAGGACACGGAGGACGTACAGATAAATAACCACGTCAAACGAGGTGATAAAAAAAAACATTTAATTACAGTCGGTTGAAAGACACTAATTAAAGTTTGAATGGAAGACATTCAACCAATATTAAAAATAATAAATGATACATAAATGTAAGAACAGTAAAAATTAGAATAATATTTCTTGTATCAAATTTAGAAACTAGTAACGTAAATGATAAGAGAAATAAGTAATTTTTGTATTAACGTAATTAGTATAGTCTTTGATGATAAAGGAAAAAAAATGCATATGCATATGCAGTAGAAAGTAAAACAAAGTAACATAAAAGAAGTTTGAATAGAAGTAAATTAATTTTTTGAAGCTAATGAATCAGCAATTGCAGAAATATGAACACATTATATGAAACAATTAGATGAAAAACTTATGAACAATTGGATAATAAGAGTTGTATATAACTTATGTATGTAATTTGTTAGCAATAAGTTATGTACGAAAACTTCGTACAAACGATTTAATAATGAGGTATTACTTAATATCCGATATGAGAGATGTTGTTTAAATAAATAAATAATGCAACGATTTTAAACTGAAAAAACGTATCATCTTCTTATTACGATTACACCCATGAATTCAATACACAATATGTAAATGCATTTAAATTGGTTAACTTGCGTTGTATAAATTGTCTCTCAAAAGCATGAGGCTACACAAGTTAAAATAACTCGAATCAATGTATATGTATTGTAATTGGCGCTCCAAAAATCGTGGGGCTCCACAAATTTAAATAAATAAACAACAAATTTGTCATGTTGTAATATATATTGTAACGTGACGTATTTCTACGATGATGTTTTTATTAATATTTTATGATGTTTTTTTAATTAAGAATTGTAGACTCGGGTTTTTATTGTTTAACGCCCCACGTTGTTGATGTCATTCTGTAACGTGAAGACTCCTTTCCTTCTTCTTTCATTATCAAAAGATAGTTAGTGTATTTATAGAAAAAAAATATTTTATTTAAAAATCGAAAATTTGTTTTCTAAGTATTTAATTATTTATTAATTAATTATTCGTATTTTACTTTATTTTTGTTTTATCTTCGTTGTCCGAATTAATTAATTCGGGATTAAACTGTTAAAAATTATTAGTCAAAGCTTATTTGGTTTCCATCAGTTCGGTACAATTTTATTTGAAGAAATGTTTTGAAGAAGTTCGGTTCGATTGTGGAATCGACTCGTAGAATATAGGTTATCTGCTTGTTTATTCTTTCTGGAAGACGGAATCACCAACGTGTGTTCTTCCTTCCTTTGATACCTAAAATCCTTTAAACTAAATTTATTTACCAAATAAAACTCAATTCATTAGTAATTAATTCTTTTTATTTAATTATACGACTCTTGAGTCGAAAGTGTCGTTTCCTGGATTGACTCTTTACCTTGGGTCGATTTTCACAAAGTTTATTTTGTACTAATTCTTATTATATTAATTTTCAGCTTCTTTTTTAACTGCTACCAAAAGTCAGAAATGCATTTAAGAAGTACAATACTTAGGAATAATTATGAATCTTACTTACTAATACATAAATAGTTGATTTTGTTTGAAAATATAAATTAATAGTTATTTAATTCGTTTAACCAGATTTCATAAACGTGGCGTCGTTTGGCCTTGTTTGAAACGATGACGAACTGTTTTAAAGTTGGCCGCCTACGTTCAACCTTGATTACTACGAATGTTTTTCCGTCACTTTTTTATTTAAATAAATGAATTTGTTTTAAATGTTCACTTTAATAATAGTTATTTATTCTTTTTCTTTCACTGTGATGTTGTTTAAAAGTGTCTGTGAAGTCGTTCTTGGTGTTATGTGGTCGTTAATAGTGTCTTTAGAATAAGGTTATTCTTACCGTATTTAGTTGAAACAATTTCACTTTATTTTTATTTTATACTTTACTTATTACTTGTTATTTTCTTATTTTATGCATGTTAATTTATATTGTCTTCATTTTTTAATAACGTCTTGGTTTATATAATTATTTCTTCTTTTTTGACACATTCGGAATTGATACTTGGTTGAACTTTTTGTTCTTCGCTTCTCAGAGTTGATCTGCTCGCATTTAAGTTTAACAATCAATTAATTCGTTTTCTTACTCTTTCAAACGATTATGACCAAATTTTGCTAATTCCTCATTGGTCAGTTCTGCTGAACTCTGGGTCACATGACTAGTATTATTTCAAATAAATGGTTTTTTCACCTTCCAGTATAAATTACTCCCTAACTATTACCTAATTTTGCTTATTTTAATTTACATAATGGTTTTCCTTACTTTATTACAAACAATTTGATACCTGATATGACTTGTGTGTGTGACCTAATAAGTATTTTTTTGTGATTTAAAAAATCATGTTTTGTAGGCCATTTAGTCATTTGACTTTCACAAAATCATGTTATAATTCCTTAAAATAATTACTACATTGTGATTACTATAAAAAAGAAAATTTATTTAACAATTCTGGCTTACTTTCACTAATTCACAGTGGTTTGACTTTTTGTTAACTAATTTTGATACTACTTTTAATGTTTAACATCTGTCTAGGCCCTGTTGTTTCTTTAATTCCTTGTTTTGTTCTTTTACAATCATTATTTGTCCTCTTAATTTAAAGTCTTATGATTAATTACAAATTTCCTCTGTAATTCTACTACATTGTATTAAAATTTATTATTCCCTTATTCTATTTCTTTATTCACAAACTTTATAAACTATTTAACTTTATGCCATGTTTCCATGACTGATATTCTACCAAGTTTTCAACATTTAAATTAACTTTCAACAACTGTAAATACTATTTAACATACCATAACATTTTCTTATTTCTGCAGTTTACCATAATTAGTTATATGACCAATCCTAAAACACTAGTATTGGCCTATTGCTTGGTATACTGCCTTAACTTTACCAACTGTATTGTTTTTTATTACTTTGTTACTTTCTGGTGAATTATTTAAGTTATACTCTTCATTACATTCCTATAACCGTATTTTAACAAACAAAAGATGTATTATTATTATATTAACTTACTGTCATCCCCATATGGCTATGATCCTAATGAACATTTGTATAACTAAACTATTTTTTCCAGTTAAATTATATAATGGTTCAACACATAGTAACTATATCTCCTTTCAGCCCATTTTGCTGTGTTATTTATTGATCATTCTTTTTTGTATGATATTAAGTAATTGGAACATTAAGTAAGGAATTGGGAACATAAACAATTATTATTAACTTTGTTATTCATACATTTAATATTATCACTTGATTTGTGATCGTTGTTTATAAAACACTTAGTTTGCTATGAGCTTTCACCACATATTTGTGGTGATTTTATAGTGATGATTTATCAACTCACCTAAACACTGACACTAATTTTCTCAATCCTGTTTGATTGATTATTACTCATTATTATTCACTGGTTTATGCTCGTTATCTCTGCACTCTTATCATTTAATCATATACATTTTTTTTTGTTTATATATTATGGTACATTACTCAATTTACTAAATGCATTGTACTTCATTGTCATTTATTATTGTTTTAGTTTCAATTATTTTTTATAGGTGTTTTTTATTTTTGAGTTTTTACATTTATTTAGTCTTCCTATTTTGTTACATTATAATATATATATATATATATATATATATATATATATATATATATATTGCAACGATAGAAATTAAAACTGCATAGATAGGTAATATTGAAATTATTACAACAGAGTCTATATCTGGAGGTAGGAAAATTTATTAAATTAAAACATTAAAATTAACTATTGTCTTATTACTTTATAATATAAAATTGTTTATTAAAAATAAATCGTCTTTCAATAACTGAGTCTATTTGTTTGTTTTACAAATATGTTACTTGATCGTCGAATTCCATTGTTTGCGTAGCCTCTCGACGCTCCGCACGTTGTTCGACTGAACCGCTGAGACAGCATGTCGACCAATGACTATTGCGCTGACAATTCACATCTTTGCACACATGCACACTGTGATATGAACTGTTATTGTTTATAATTTAAAACACATTTAATCTCAGTGATTAAAACTGGGTGAAATATATCGTGTATTAATCTTACACAAAATCCGATTTCTTAAAGTGTTCTCGCATTATTATCAAAATATCTCGGCAGATATTTTGCCCCTAGCAGAAATCTTCTACTGTACGCGGGAAAGCACTAGAATGATCTATGTATTATTTGAGTTCTCTAAGTGGCAATGGTTACGAAGAACTCGAACCGTGAACCAACTTCTAAGACTAAAGGAAAACGACCTGTCTTGTCACGAAAAACTTGTAGCAGCGAGTATGTCTTTCTATGCCGAGACTTTGAAAGAAAACTGAGCGAAGTGCTCTCGACAAAGGACCATCTCAAATAATTTTTAGACCTTCAAAGAAAAGTGAAGACAGTTTTTGTAGATTTTTTCCATTTATTTCAGTAACTCCTAAAACTACCATTTACTGAAATAACTTGTCTTAAACGGGGGGCTTTATGTAACGTGTCGTTTCACCAAACATAAAACATAACATACTAACTAAAAGATAATTTACTGACTGTAACAAACTATGGCTGACAATAACCAAAAACCAAGAAGTTAATGATCCCAGGACAAAAGATGTAAATAAATAAGTAATTAATCACACTGTTCAGTACATTTACATATGTTTTTATTTGTGTTAAACTAATTCATTGTAATAAGACAATTTATATTGTTATTAAAACTTCATTACTAGTAAAAATGTAAATAAATCTAATTTAACTATGGGGAGGTCTGCTCACCTCAGACCGTTATTTTATTTATGAAGAAAACAAATTTTCATAAAAGTGAATTATTTAAGTTTTACAAATATGATAAGATCAAACTATAATTATAAAAGTGGTATGGTATGACAGTGCTAGAAAGTGAGAATAACAGTGAAATACGGTAAAAAGGAAAAATTGTGTATAATGAAAGTGATTGAACATAATTATAATGAGCATTGAAGAAATATATAATCTATATGAAACAGGTGTATAACCCATATAGTGAAATCAAACAAAGTAAATAATTTAAAAGATAGAAACTCTTACGTTAAAAAACTTATAATAATATAGTTACGAAGGAAAAATAAAGTAAAGGTCAACAGAATATTATTAATTAGAAATGGTACAGCGAACCTGTGACCCATAAAAATATAGCCATGGCTTTTAACTAAAGAAATTAATGTTTTGAGTGGAAGATGATTATTGTTAAAAATTGTGAATTGCAAGCCAGAACGTTTAAGATAAATGACTGCTGAGTTGATGGAAATTGAAGATTAATAAAAGCTGAGATGACCAGGAAATCCAACCCAAGACCTAGAGGAATGATGTTTTGACAGAGAGAGACAAAAAAACCAGGTGTCCAGGAGCAGAATCAACGAATAAATCCATTGGGAAAACTGCAAAGTTGGTGAGATCATACCGCAAAAACAATAACTGAAAAAAACAATAAAAAAAAAATAAATAATAATAATTGTGAATTACTTTAGTACACTATTATGAAAATAGTCGTTAGTCATAAGAGTTTTTTGTTATAGTTTCTAGTTGTTTAAAAGAACCCACAAACATTCAACAGACATTAACAACACTATATTACCAAGTCTCATGCATAAAAATTATATTGTCTGTTCTATGTGTAAATTGTACCAGACTTTGATGATACTTGTATGTTAACCCTGAGACTCAGATAAATAATCCTCTATTTAAAAACAAAACACAGATTTTTTATTTAGTTATAAATCAACGTCAGAGATTTGTTATCAATTAATGGAATATTACATATTGGTGCTAAACGTGGAGCTAACGTCGAAAACTGAATATTACATATTGACGCTCAAAAGTGGGGCCTTCAACATTCACAGAATACATAAGGAGGATTATATTTATTGAATATTACATATTGGCGAACCCAACAAGGGGTAAAGCTGATATTGAATATTACAAATTGGCGCCCAACCGGTAGAGCTGAAATTAGGCAAAACCAACTAACCGAAACACAATTAGTGAAATAACGATTGACCTAATTTTAGCTGGCAACTGCTAGAAGACTAAAAAATGCGACGACGAGAAGCTTCTCAGAAGAGAGGACAAAAGCCAGAGACAGAAGGAGATAGGCAGGAACAAGAAGAAGAAACAGTCAAACACAGCGAAATGGAAGAACAGGTGGGTGACAATGAAGAAGCCAGAGGAGGCCTGGATTTACAAAAATTATTGGAATTAATTAAAGAAGATTCCAAGAAACAGAAGGAAGCCAATAATGAAAATTTTAAACGAATGGAGGAAAAAATAACTGAACAAAATAAACAAACTAATGAGAATTTATTAAAACAAATGAATGAAAGATTGGACATGAATGATGAGAGTTTAAGACAATAGAATGAAGAAAATAATGAGAACTTTAGAAAACAAAACAAAAAGTTTGAACGAAATGAAGAAAGTTTAAGTCAGATGAATGAAAAGATGGACAGCATTAAAGAGGGTACTAAGGAAGATTTTAGGCAAATTAATAAGAAAATTGAGAACTCTAACAAGGAGTTAAGGGAAACTCTCAATGAGAAGATTGAAGACGTCAGTAAGACACTTAGCCAGAGGATGGACAAGTGTAAGGAGGAAGTTGGACAGCAGATAGCCGATACACAGGACAGGCTGGAGAAAACTGAAGAAACATTTGTACAGTCCAGAATAGAAGTAGATGCCAGAATAGATCAGGTAGAAAATAATAACAAAATTGGTATAACGGAGGTACGAGCAGAAACACAAAAGAAGCTAGATGAAATAAAGGAAACAATAGGTGGTCAAATCGAAACCATCAAGGGTGATGTAGGACAAGTAAAAGGGCAGGTAGGCCAAATCCAGGAAGAACTGGTAATTCTACAAAATAGACCGATAAATTACACACACATACCAATAGGAGAAAACCAAGAGGATATTAAGCACCCGGAAAAGAAGACGAAGAAAATGTGGAAAAAGGAACTAATAAAAACAAGGGAGGAGTTGGAGATGATAAACAATGGACTATTTAATGTAATTAATCTCCCAATGACTGACCATAGGGAAGTAGGTAATGATAAAAATTATAGTAGGAGCTTAATAGAAATTTTAGAAATAATTCACAATAGAACGGTGTGTAACAAATTAAAAAGGTCTATAGGTAAATTGAATACACCAGAAATAAAAATGCATAATAAAATGTCATGGATAGCATCAATGATTGATATACAATTGACATATTTGTTTAGTAAACTAGATGATAGAGTGATCGAAATAAGATTTAATACAAGTGAAAATTTTGTATTAGAAACATTGCCGTATAAGGTAATAGAGACGTATTTAACTAAAACTGAAATAGTTCTGAAAACAATAGCAGACCGAACAATAAGGGCAATTGAGATCGACCACGGATAAACTAAGTAAGATAGCGCCATCGAAAGAAGGGACTGATTTTCTGGGTACCGATCAAGCGAACCATTTAAGAAAGGAAGAAGAAAATAATGATAATTAAAACAAAAATAAAATAAATAATCATCTAGGCTTAAGAAAAAATAATGATAATTAAGAAAACATAACCAAAACTGAAGAAAAGCTGATAAGGAACAAAAGGGGAATATAAACAGAAAAATAAAAAGGAAAAAGTATTAAACTAACAATTAATTAAGACAAAATATTATTTAGAAAAATATAACAAGGGATTCATTAGAAAGAAAACAGGGTAAAGCGAAAACAAACTGAGACATAGAGTACATCAAAGTAAACACTAGAAGGGGTGCTGACAACAGTCTTGATCAAAACATGAGCGAACACTTCAGGAATGAAACGAAACGCAGGAGAATAAAACGGAGAGAATACGCATGCTGTCCATAAACCAGATACAATTATAGGAGCCACAGGTAAATAATATAAAACCCAAAAGCAGAAAATAAACCTGAATGTTACGACAAAAGGAATAGGAATTCCTATGGTGTTATTAGTAACCCAAGGGTTACTCTTTAAGATATAAACAGAGTGTTGTATGCTATGGCGCCACTCTGCGATTATGAATGATCCGCTGAGATAATAGGAAGCACAAGTGCCCCTCAGGACAGGAATTCATACTAAGTTAGGGAAATTGTTAGGGTACCCATAGGAAACAAATATACCGTAACAGAACCAGAATCACGGCAGGAAAGACTACAGGAAATCAGGGCATTCCAAGGAAAAGGATATACAGGGATCATGAGTGTGGCTGGCACAAAAGAAGAGGTTAGTGAACAATTACAATAACTACTGCATTGTATTCTCCAACTCACCGAATAAAGCGAAGAATTTAAATAATATCCGGTTAAACAGTTGTTAAAGAAAGCTGTAAGAAAGTAAATCCAGCGCATGATAAAAGAAGATATTATAGGAAAAAGTAGTTTGTCAATTACCAACCCCATTGTAGCAATACCCCAAGGAATATATAACCAAACCGAGATAAAGAGGTTTTACGAAAAGTGAAGACAGTTTTTGTAGATTTTTTCCATTTATTTCAGTAACTCCTAAAACTACCATTTACTGAAATAACTTGTCTTAAACGGGGGGCTTTATGTAACGTGTCATTTCACCAAACATAAAACATAACATACTAACTAAAAGATAATTTACTGACTGTAACAAACTATGGCTGACAATAACCAAAAACCAAGAAGTTAATGATCCCAGGACAAAAGATGTAAATAAATAAGTAATTAATCACACTGTTCAGTACATTTACATATGTTTTTATTTGTGTTAAACTAATTCATTGTAATAAGACAATTTATATTGTTATTAAAACTTCATTACTAGTAAAAATGTAAATAAATCTAATTTAACTATGGGGAGGTCTGCTCACCTCAGACCGTTATTTTATTTATGAAGAAAACAAATTTTCATAAAAGTGAATTATTTAAGTTTTACAAATATAATAAGATCAAACTATAATTATAAAAGTGGTATGGTATGACAGTGCTAGAAAGTGAGAATAACAGTGAAATACGGTAAAAAGGAAAAATTGTGTATAATGAAAGTGATTGAACATAATTATAATGAGCATTGAAGAAATATATAATCTATATGAAACAGGTGTATAACCCATATAGTGAAATCAAACAAAGTAAATAATTTAAAAGATAGAAACTCTTACGTTAAAAAACTTATAATAATATAGTTACGAAGGAAAAATAAAGTAAAGGTCAACAGAATATTATTAATTAGAAATGGTACAGCGAACCTGTGACCCATAAAAAATATAGCCATGGCTTTTAACTAAAGAAATTAATGTTTTGAGTGGAAGATGATTATTGTTAAAAATTGTGAATTGCAAGCCAGAACGTTTAAGATAAATGACTGCTGAGTTGATGGAAATTGAAGATTAATAAAAGCTGAGATGACCAGGAAATCCAACCCAAGACCTAGAGGAATGATGTTTTGACAGAGAGAGACAAAAAAACCAGGTGTCCAGGAGCAGAATCAACGAATAAATCCATTGGGAAAACTGCAAAGTTGGTGAGATCATACCGCAAAAACAATAACTGAAAAAAACAATAAAAAAAAAATAAATAATAATAATTGTGAATTACTTTAGTACACTATTATGAAAATAGTCGTTAGTCATAAGAGTTTTTTGTTATAGTTTCTAGTTGTTTAAAAGAACCCACAAACATTCAACAGACATTAACAACACTATATTACCAAGTCTCATGCATAAAAATTATATTGTCTGTTCTATGTGTAAATTGTACCAGACTTTGATGATACTTGTATGTTAACCCTGAGACTCAGATAAATAATCCTCTATTTAAAAACAAAACACAGATTTTTTATTTAGTTATAAATCAACGTCAGAGATTTGTTATCAATTAATGGAATATTACATATTGGTGCTAAACGTGGAGCTAACGTCGAAAACTGAATATTACATATTGACGCTCAAAAGTGGGGCCTTCAACATTCACAGAATACATAAGGAGGATTATATTTATTGAATATTACATATTGGCGAACCCAACAAGGGGTAAAGCTGATATTGAATATTACAAATTGGCGCCCAACCGGTAGAGCTGAAATTAGGCAAAACCAACTAACCGAAACACAATTAGTGAAATAACGATTGACCTAATTTTAGCTGGCAACTGCTAGAAGACTAAAAAATGCGACGACGAGAAGCTTCTCAGAAGAGAGGACAAAAGCCAGAGACAGAAGGAGATAGGCAGGAACAAGAAGAAGAAACAGTCAAACACAGCGAAATGGAAGAACAGGTGGGTGACAATGAAGAAGCCAGAGGAGGCCTGGATTTACAAAAATTATTGGAATTAATTAAAGAAGATTCCAAGAAACAGAAGGAAGCCAATAATGAAAATTTTAAACGAATGGAGGAAAAAATAACTGAACAAAATAAACAAACTAATGAGAATTTATTAAAACAAATGAATGAAAGATTGGACATGAATGATGAGAGTTTAAGACAATAGAATGAAGAAAATAATGAGAACTTTAGAAAACAAAACAAAAAGTTTGAACGAAATGAAGAAAGTTTAAGTCAGATGAATGAAAAGATGGACAGCATTAAAGAGGGTACTAAGGAAGATTTTAGGCAAATTAATAAGAAAATTGAGAACTCTAACAAGGAGTTAAGGGAAACTCTCAATGAGAAGATTGAAGACGTCAGTAAGACACTTAGCCAGAGGATGGACAAGTGTAAGGAGGAAGTTGGACAGCAGATAGCCGATACACAGGACAGGCTGGAGAAAACTGAAGAAACATTTGTACAGTCCAGAATAGAAGTAGATGCCAGAATAGATCAGGTAGAAAATAATAACAAAATTGGTATAACGGAGGTACGAGCAGAAACACAAAAGAAGCTAGATGAAATAAAGGAAACAATAGGTGGTCAAATCGAAACCATCAAGGGTGATGTAGGACAAGTAAAAGGGCAGGTAGGCCAAATCCAGGAAGAACTGGTAATTCTACAAAATAGACCGATAAATTACACACACATACCAATAGGAGAAAACCAAGAGGATATTAAGCACCCGGAAAAGAAGACGAAGAAAATGTGGAAAAAGGAACTAATAAAAACAAGGGAGGAGTTGGAGATGATAAACAATGGACTATTTAATGTAATTAATCTCCCAATGACTGACCATAGGGAAGTAGGTAATGATAAAAATTATAGTAGGAGCTTAATAGAAATTTTAGAAATAATTCACAATAGAACGGTGTGTAACAAATTAAAAAGGTCTATAGGTAAATTGAATACACCAGAAATAAAAATGCATAATAAAATGTCATGGATAGCATCAATGATTGATATACAATTGACATATTTGTTTAGTAAACTAGATGATAGAGTGATCGAAATAAGATTTAATACAAGTGAAAATTTTGTATTAGAAACATTGCCGTATAAGGTAATAGAGACGTATTTAACTAAAACTGAAATAGTTCTGAAAACAATAGCAGACCGAACAATAAGGGCAATTGAGATCGACCACGGATAAACTAAGTAAGATAGCGCCATCGAAAGAAGGGACTGATTTTCTGGGTACCGATCAAGCGAACCATTTAAGAAAGGAAGAAGAAAATAATGATAATTAAAACAAAAATAAAATAAATAATCATCTAGGCTTAAGAAAAAATAATGATAATTAAGAAAACATAACCAAAACTGAAGAAAAGCTGATAAGGAACAAAAGGGGAATATAAACAGAAAAATAAAAAGGAAAAAGTATTAAACTAACAATTAATTAAGACAAAATATTATTTAGAAAAATATAACAAGGGATTCATTAGAAAGAAAACAGGGTAAAGCGAAAACAAACTGAGACATAGAGTACATCAAAGTAAACACTAGAAGGGGTGCTGACAACAGTCTTGATCAAAACATGAGCGAACACTTCAGGAATGAAACGAAACGCAGGAGAATAAAACGGAGAGAATACGCATGCTGTCCATAAACCAGATACAATTATAGGAGCCACAGGTAAATAATATAAAACCCAAAAGCAGAAAATAAACCTGAATGTTACGACAAAAGGAATAGGAATTCCTATGGTGTTATTAGTAACCCAAGGGTTACTCTTTAAGATATAAACAGAGTGTTGTATGCTATGGCGCCACTCTGCGATTATGAATGATCCGCTGAGATAATAGGAAGCACAAGTGCCCCTCAGGACAGGAATTCATACTAAGTTAGGGAAATTGTTAGGGTACCCATAGGAAACAAATATACCGTAACAGAACCAGAATCACGGCAGGAAAGACTACAGGAAATCAGGGCATTCCAAGGAAAAGGATATACAGGGATCATGAGTGTGGCTGGCACAAAAGAAGAGGTTAGTGAACAATTACAATAACTACTGCATTGTATTCTCCAACTCACCGAATAAAGCGAAGAATTTAAATAATATCCGGTTAAACAGTTGTTAAAGAAAGCTGTAAGAAAGTAAATCCAGCGCATGATAAAAGAAGATATTATAGGAAAAAGTAGTTTGTCAATTACCAACCCCATTGTAGCAATACCCCAAGGAATATATAACCAAACCGAGATAAAGAGGTTTTACGAAAAGTGAAGACAGTTTTTGTAGATTTTTTCCATTTATTTCAGTAACTCCTAAAACTACCATTTACTGAAATAACTTGTCTTAAACGGGGGGCTTTATGTAACGTGTCATTTCACCAAACATAAAACATAACATACTAACTAAAAGATAATTTACTGACTGTAACAAACTATGGCTGACAATAACCAAAAACCAAGAAGTTAATGATCCCAGGACAAAAGATGTAAATAAATAAGTAATTAATCACACTGTTCAGTACATTTACATATGTTTTTATTTGTGTTAAACTAATTCATTGTAATAAGACAATTTATATTGTTATTAAAACTTCATTACTAGTAAAAATGTAAATAAATCTAATTTAACTATGGGGAGGTCTGCTCACCTCAGACCGTTATTTTATTTATGAAGAAAACAAATTTTCATAAAAGTGAATTATTTAAGTTTTACAAATATAATAAGATCAAACTATAATTATAAAAGTGGTATGGTATGACAGTGCTAGAAAGTGAGAATAACAGTGAAATACGGTAAAAAGGAAAAATTGTGTATAATGAAAGTGATTGAACATAATTATAATGAGCATTGAAGAAATATATAATCTATATGAAACAGGTGTATAACCCATATAGTGAAATCAAACAAAGTAAATAATTTAAAAGATAGAAACTCTTACGTTAAAAAACTTATAATAATATAGTTACGAAGGAAAAATAAAGTAAAGGTCAACAGAATATTATTAATTAGAAATGGTACAGCGAACCTGTGACCCATAAAAAATATAGCCATGGCTTTTAACTAAAGAAATTAATGTTTTGAGTGGAAGATGATTATTGTTAAAAATTGTGAATTGCAAGCCAGAACGTTTAAGATAAATGACTGCTGAGTTGATGGAAATTGAAGATTAATAAAAGCTGAGATGACCAGGAAATCCAACCCAAGACCTAGAGGAATGATGTTTTGACAGAGAGAGACAAAAAAACCAGGTGTCCAGGAGCAGAATCAACGAATAAATCCATTGGGAAAACTGCAAAGTTGGTGAGATCATACCGCAAAAACAATAACTGAAAAAAACAATAAAAAAAAAATAAATAATAATAATTGTGAATTACTTTAGTACACTATTATGAAAATAGTCGTTAGTCATAAGAGTTTTTTGTTATAGTTTCTAGTTGTTTAAAAGAACCCACAAACATTCAACAGACATTAACAACACTATATTACCAAGTCTCATGCATAAAAATTATATTGTCTGTTCTATGTGTAAATTGTACCAGACTTTGATGATACTTGTATGTTAACCCTGAGACTCAGATAAATAATCCTCTATTTAAAAACAAAACACAGATTTTTTATTTAGTTATAAATCAACGTCAGAGATTTGTTATCAATTAATGGAATATTACATATTGGTGCTAAACGTGGAGCTAACGTCGAAAACTGAATATTACATATTGACGCTCAAAAGTGGGGCCTTCAACATTCACAGAATACATAAGGAGGATTATATTTATTGAATATTACATATTGGCGAACCCAACAAGGGGTAAAGCTGATATTGAATATTACAAATTGGCGCCCAACCGGTAGAGCTGAAATTAGGCAAAACCAACTAACCGAAACACAATTAGTGAAATAACGATTGACCTAATTTTAGCTGGCAACTGCTAGAAGACTAAAAAATGCGACGACGAGAAGCTTCTCAGAAGAGAGGACAAAAGCCAGAGACAGAAGGAGATAGGCAGGAACAAGAAGAAGAAACAGTCAAACACAGCGAAATGGAAGAACAGGTGGGTGACAATGAAGAAGCCAGAGGAGGCCTGGATTTACAAAAATTATTGGAATTAATTAAAGAAGATTCCAAGAAACAGAAGGAAGCCAATAATGAAAATTTTAAACGAATGGAGGAAAAAATAACTGAACAAAATAAACAAACTAATGAGAATTTATTAAAACAAATGAATGAAAGATTGGACATGAATGATGAGAGTTTAAGACAATAGAATGAAGAAAATAATGAGAACTTTAGAAAACAAAACAAAAAGTTTGAACGAAATGAAGAAAGTTTAAGTCAGATGAATGAAAAGATGGACAGCATTAAAGAGGGTACTAAGGAAGATTTTAGGCAAATTAATAAGAAAATTGAGAACTCTAACAAGGAGTTAAGGGAAACTCTCAATGAGAAGATTGAAGACGTCAGTAAGACACTTAGCCAGAGGATGGACAAGTGTAAGGAGGAAGTTGGACAGCAGATAGCCGATACACAGGACAGGCTGGAGAAAACTGAAGAAACATTTGTACAGTCCAGAATAGAAGTAGATGCCAGAATAGATCAGGTAGAAAATAATAACAAAATTGGTATAACGGAGGTACGAGCAGAAACACAAAAGAAGCTAGATGAAATAAAGGAAACAATAGGTGGTCAAATCGAAACCATCAAGGGTGATGTAGGACAAGTAAAAGGGCAGGTAGGCCAAATCCAGGAAGAACTGGTAATTCTACAAAATAGACCGATAAATTACACACACATACCAATAGGAGAAAACCAAGAGGATATTAAGCACCCGGAAAAGAAGACGAAGAAAATGTGGAAAAAGGAACTAATAAAAACAAGGGAGGAGTTGGAGATGATAAACAATGGACTATTTAATGTAATTAATCTCCCAATGACTGACCATAGGGAAGTAGGTAATGATAAAAATTATAGTAGGAGCTTAATAGAAATTTTAGAAATAATTCACAATAGAACGGTGTGTAACAAATTAAAAAGGTCTATAGGTAAATTGAATACACCAGAAATAAAAATGCATAATAAAATGTCATGGATAGCATCAATGATTGATATACAATTGACATATTTGTTTAGTAAACTAGATGATAGAGTGATAGAAATAAGATTTAATACAAGTGAAAATTTTGTATTAGAAACATTGCCGTATAAGGTAATAGAGACGTATTTAACTAAAACTGAAATAGTTCTGAAAACAATAGCAGACCGAACAATAAGGGCAATTGAGATCGACCACGGATAAACTAAGTAAGATAGCGCCATCGAAAGAAGGGACTGATTTTCTGGGTACCGATCAAGCGAACCATTTAAGAAAGGAAGAAGAAAATAATGATAATTAAAACAAAAATAAAATAAATAATCATCTAGGCTTAAGAAAAAATAATGATAATTAAGAAAACATAACCAAAACTGAAGAAAAGCTGATAAGGAACAAAAGGGGAATATAAACAGAAAAATAAAAAGGAAAAAGTATTAAACTAACAATTAATTAAGACAAAATATTATTTAGAAAAATATAACAAGGGATTCATTAGAAAGAAAACAGGGTAAAGCGAAAACAAACTGAGACATAGAGTACATCAAAGTAAACACTAGAAGGGGTGCTGACAACAGTCTTGATCAAAACATGAGCGAACACTTCAGGAATGAAACGAAACGCAGGAGAATAAAACGGAGAGAATACGCATGCTGTCCATAAACCAGATACAATTATAGGAGCCACAGGTAAATAATATAAAACCCAAAAGCAGAAAATAAACCTGAATGTTACGACAAAAGGAATAGGAATTCCTATGGTGTTATTAGTAACCCAAGGGTTACTCTTTAAGATATAAACAGAGTGTTGTATGCTATGGCGCCACTCTGCGATTATGAATGATCCGCTGAGATAATAGGAAGCACAAGTGCCCCTCAGGACAGGAATTCATACTAAGTTAGGGAAATTGTTAGGGTACCCATAGGAAACAAATATACCGTAACAGAACCAGAATCACGGCAGGAAAGACTACAGGAAATCAGGGCATTCCAAGGAAAAGGATATACAGGGATCATGAGTGTGGCTGGCACAAAAGAAGAGGTTAGTGAACAATTACAATAACTACTGCATTGTATTCTCCAACTCACCGAATAAAGCGAAGAATTTAAATAATATCCGGTTAAACAGTTGTTAAAGAAAGCTGTAAGAAAGTAAATCCAGCGCATGATAAAAGAAGATATTATAGGAAAAAGTAGTTTGTCAATTACCAACCCCATTGTAGCAATACCCCAAGGAATATATAACCAAACCGAGATAAAGAGGTTTTATGAAAAGTGAAGACAGTTTTTGTAGATTTTTTCCATTTATTTCAGTAACTCCTAAAACTACCATTTACTGAAATAACTTGTCTTAAACGGGGGGCTTTATGTAACGTGTCATTTCACCAAACATAAAACATAACATACTAACTAAAAGATAATTTACTGACTGTAACAAACTATGGCTGACAATAACCAAAAACCAAGAAGTTAATGATCCCAGGACAAAAGATGTAAATAAATAAGTAATTAATCACACTGTTCAGTACATTTACATATGTTTTTATTTGTGTTAAACTAATTCATTGTAATAAGACAATTTATATTGTTATTAAAACTTCATTACTAGTAAAAATGTAAATAAATCTAATTTAACTATGGGGAGGTCTGCTCACCTCAGACCGTTATTTTATTTATGAAGAAAACAAATTTTCATAAAAGTGAATTATTTAAGTTTTACAAATATAATAAGATCAAACTATAATTATAAAAGTGGTATGGTATGACAGTGCTAGAAAGTGAGAATAACAGTGAAATACGGTAAAAAGGAAAAATTGTGTATAATGAAAGTGATTGAACATAATTATAATGAGCATTGAAGAAATATATAATCTATATGAAACAGGTGTATAACCCATATAGTGAAATCAAACAAAGTAAATAATTTAAAAGATAGAAACTCTTACGTTAAAAAACTTATAATAATATAGTTACGAAGGAAAAATAAAGTAAAGGTCAACAGAATATTATTAATTAGAAATGGTACAGCGAACCTGTGACCCATAAAAAATATAGCCATGGCTTTTAACTAAAGAAATTAATGTTTTGAGTGGAAGATGATTATTGTTAAAAATTGTGAATTGCAAGCCAGAACGTTTAAGATAAATGACTGCTGAGTTGATGGAAATTGAAGATTAATAAAAGCTGAGATGACCAGGAAATCCAACCCAAGACCTAGAGGAATGATGTTTTGACAGAGAGAGACAAAAAAACCAGGTGTCCAGGAGCAGAATCAACGAATAAATCCATTGGGAAAACTGCAAAGTTGGTGAGATCATACCGCAAAAACAATAACTGAAAAAAACAATAAAAAAAAAATAAATAATAATAATTGTGAATTACTTTAGTACACTATTATGAAAATAGTCGTTAGTCATAAGAGTTTTTTGTTATAGTTTCTAGTTGTTTAAAAGAACCCACAAACATTCAACAGACATTAACAACACTATATTACCAAGTCTCATGCATAAAAATTATATTGTCTGTTCTATGTGTAAATTGTACCAGACTTTGATGATACTTGTATGTTAACCCTGAGACTCAGATAAATAATCCTCTATTTAAAAACAAAACACAGATTTTTTATTTAGTTATAAATCAACGTCAGAGATTTGTTATCAATTAATTGAATATTACATATTGGTGAACCCAACAGTGGGGCTAACGTCAAAAATTGAATATTACATATTGGTGCTAAACGTGGAGCTAACGTCGAAAACTGAATATTACATTTTGACGCTCAAAAGTGGGGCCTTCCACATTCACAGAATACATAAGGAGGATTATATTTATTGAATATTACATATTGGCGAACCCAACAAGGGGTAAAGCTGATATTGAATATTACAATATATATATATATATTACTATAATACTTATACTTGAAATATATATATATATATATATATATATAACATATTGTAACAACACAAATTACTAATTTGAGTACATTTAATTTGTGGAGTGCCAAAATTTATATAACATTACTGGTAAAGTTTACCAATTAATGGAGTTTGGGTGTAATGGTAATAGAGTAATCATTGATTGAATTTTAACGAGTTTTCATAATTTTTATTTATAACCCACAAACGTGTTTAATAATCTCACTTACTTCTCCATAAATATTCATTATTGTTCGCTTGAAAAAGCGTTCAAATGCTGCTCAAACATTTATCATTAAATAAATCTTATTTTCTACAGTGACAAAATTATGTTCTAAATACTTATTTGTTAATATTAAAATTCGACTGCTCAGTCTGACAGTCTGCTTTACTGCAGTTTTTTTTTATATAACTTTCAACTACATTAATTTGTGTATTGCATACATAGTAATCATTGATTGCTCTACAAACTTTAAAATAAAATTGAAATTGACTAAATTAATCGTTAAACATTAAAGAAAATATTTTATTAAATTTAAATCAGATTCTTTGAACCTCTTTATCTACATTTTACATAAACTCTTATTCATATTTAAATTTCAAAATGTCTTTTAAATGTCTTTAGTCTCTCATTTAAAATTTATAAATGGATTATCTGTCACCTCGATTTTGTAGATCATACTCATGTCCTCCATTGATCCGTAGGTCCTATTCTGATGGAGTTCCCTGCACGTCCCCAGGTTCCACTTGTCGTCCTCCAGCTACTCGTCTATCATGGTCCCATCTGGTTGATGTAGTATAGTGTGAGAGGTTGCTCTGCACCTGCTGCTGTAGTTCTAGCAGACGCCTTTACTGTTCAGCATAGCATTGTAACCCTCACTTTTTTATATTTGTATTTTATATATATATATATTTTTTTTTTTTTTAAAGAGGGGCTACTAGATATTTAGGACTAGGCAGAAGGCCTAGAAGAAGCATAAGGTGTGCTGGGTCCAGTGAGACAGGACTTGCAATTAAACTCGGTATTAACAAACAAGATAACAACCCTTTATTAAATTTCATAGTTTTCATAATTCCAAAATTTAACAACATTTAATTCATCACAGATTTATAATTTTTCTTTGAATATTCATATATCATGATTCAGGATAAAATTTCAATATTACCTGTAATTTCAAGTATAACAATAGTTTCAATTTCAATAACTCAATTTCAATTATAACATGTAAATATCATTCCTTCACATAATTCAACAACATATATATATATATCAATATTATTCATTATTTCAACACATAATTAAACAACACATAATATAACATACATACCTATACATCACAGAATCACAGACAAATTACAATTATAAAGCCTGGCGGACAGCCTGTATATTTTTATCACCACCCCATTTAGAAATTTTCACATGCCTGTATAGTTTTATAAAATACATACATAAATGTAGAGAAAATCTGGACTTGCCATAATAACAAGAAACTACAATTATAATTTTAAGGTGCCAGTACAGCCTGTATAGTTTTATAAAAATTGTAAAATCTTTAATTTTATAAAAATATAAAAATTTAAAGAAAATCTGAATTGACCATAACAGCAAGAAAAGACAATAATGAATTTCAGTGTCAGTACAGCCTGTACAATTTTATAAAAATTGTAAAATCTTTAATTTTATAAAAATATAAAAATTTAAAGAAAATCTGAATTGACCCGGCCGCTGACATGTTCCAGCGCCTGACCCGACATAGGGTGACATGTCGGAAGCTTGCATGAATTTGCACCAACAGGTGCCTACCCCTGATTTAGTGAAATATTTAAAAGTAACACGTCCTGATAGCAGAATAAAAGAAAAACCCCAGAAAAAGAAAAAGAAAGTGATTATGTGCAAAAAACCCCGTGATAAAAAAAATAAAACCAAACCAGCCGGTTCAGCTCATCGTACAACAGCACCAATTTACTTAAGAAAAAAAAAAACGTCCTCCACAAACTTTTACAAACCCATTATAGAGCATAAAATTAATGCGTGCTGGACACATCCAGCGGGCGGGCCTACAATTGTTCACATACTACATGTATTCTTAAACCCAGGTTACATGAAAACTGTCCAGCCGGCACGCACCCGATTAAACAGTTTAACGGTGTAAAAAAAAAGTCAATCCATGTATGTTGAATGCACAAAACATGGTGTTTCCTGTAGAGGCCTAGTATGAATAAGAATTGGTTGAATATCACCTTAATTGATCCAGATTGTTCCCCGTTGGTTACTGTGGCAGGCTATGCAATTGTTCCTCCTCTGGCAGGCGAGGGAAGAGCGTCTAGGTGTTCTTAAGTCATTGTGGAAGTTGTAATCACCACATGCGGGGGTCACATCTCCGACTGGATCGGGAACCCGGAGATCTATGAGCTCTTACTCAACAATGAAGAATAGAAAAAAAAATACAAAATATAACCACTCCGTCTGCCACAGGAGAACAGGCAGAACGCGCAGCAGAAGTCCAGGCCCGACTGAACTAACATGCAAAAAATGCTTTGTGTCGGGAAACATAATTACCCGGCTCCGTCAACAGATCGCGTTGGCCTTCCGAAAACTCAATACACGGCGCACTGGCCACGTGAATAATAAATCACAATTATTAATAAATTATATTTTTACACAGACTGCCGGTTTCTCAAAAAACCGGCACACCCCCACCCCAAAAAGGCAACATGGTTGCCAACCACTTGAAATTGGGTACCCTTCTAGACCACAGAGTCTCTCCGGTAAGTCTCAATAAAATTCGCACTTAGGCACTATTCAAACTACATTGAATTATAAAATAAACAACAACAACAACAACAACAACAACAGCACCAACCTAGTCACAACATTTCCAACCAAATTCTTTTCTAACTCCTTTCTTTTTATTTTTATTTTTCCTTTCTCTAATTTTTATTTTATTTTATTTTATTTTGTTTTTCTAAGGGGAGGGGTAGGAAAATCGGGAAACTGAAAAGGGCAAGGATCATTGAAAGGTCAATAGCTAGGACTAAAGGTAAGGACATGGCTCCCTCCGGAAATAAGGATGAATGGAGAAAACCAAGGCTCGTGCGGGCAGGGACGCGTCCCTGAAGTAGACGAACACCACTGGGACTGTGGGGAACATCTACCCGCTACCCGTTACCCGCTTCTTCTCACCTTTCCATGACAGACTTTATGTACTCGTTCCTTCCGGACATCACTCACTGAGAAATTATCTCGTGTTGAGCTGTACTGATTTGTTTCTTCTGAATCAGAATCACGGCAACTTACATCACTACTTTCACTCCGCCTTGGATTATCCTCACCATCTAAATCCTCTGCTTCTGCCTCCCTGCTTCTCTTTCTTCCAACCCTTCCTCTTCTTCTTCATCTATTCCTTCTTCCTTATAGCCCTCTTCTTCCTCTTCCACTTCTTCCTCCTCCTCCTCCTCTTCCTTTTTCACCATTTCCTCTTCTTCACCCCCATAATCTAAATCACCATCACAACACTGCGCATCCTCACCCTCCTCCGGTTGCTCATCTGATCCATCTTCAACAGCATCTTCACCCAGCTCCTCACCAATTTCTTCACCACCGTCGTCACCAGCTCCTTCACAAACTTCTTCACCAACCTCCTCTCCAATCTCATTTTCATCCTCCTTTTCATCAACACGTTCATCATCATAATTTCAATTTTCTTCATCATCAACCTCATCGCCATCACGTCCACTACCACCATCATAATACTGTACCTCTTCATCATCCTCTAGTTGCTCATCTGGTCCATACAAAACCTCTTTCCCTTCGTCAGAACTCTCAGCATCACCTACAGAAGCCGTCCGCAAATCTGCACACACTACATCATTCTCACTCGCACACTCCACAACGCTGCCACCAAATTCATCCTCAACTTCTACCTCATCTCCTTCAACCACACTTGCAGCATGGACAGCCCTGTATCCATCCACAAACTCAGAAACTTCAGTCTCCCTAACACCTATAACTATACTTCTCTGTGCAGCATCTGCAGGCCGCTCTTCTGACTCTTCTTCCGATTCCTCTCCTTCACCACTTTCAGCAACTATAGCGTCATCGACATTTCCCACCATGGAATCCAGTTGTCCAGGTCTATGTGCAATGTCTAAATTAAATTCTACTCGCGATGGTATAGCTACATTATCAAGTGACTTCTCATATCCATGCGTGGGTGATGATGATATTACAGGATCGGGATCCATCATGAACCGAGAGGGAGATACCGGAACAAATTCTGCGGCATCTGGATTCAACTGTGACGTCATATCTGAGTCTTCTAATTCAGTGTTAACAGACGTGTTCTTGTTGTTTTGTGTTGATCCACCGAAGTAATTCCCCTCTTCTTCTTCCTCTTCACCTTCTTCATCCACTACTCTATTAGGCACTTGTAATTCATCTGGAACGTTTAAAGTTTCTTTTCTCTCCAAATAAGAATAAAGCCTTGCTACAGGATCCCTACTGGCCGATGTTGGTTCACTAATATAACTTCTTCTTCCCCTGTTAATTTCATACTTATTCGTTTTCTCTTCTGTGACTGTTGTTACCGTCTTTTCACTTGCTACCTCCTTGTAGCTTTCATTACTTCTAAAATATTCATCTTTTCTCACAGTTTCCTGCGTTCTCCACCAACCACCATGTTTGTCGTTTTTAGCTCTATCTAATGAACCACTTGAGTATGCGTCACCTCTGGCAGCTCTTTCCCGGGACTTGTCCTTCGCCTGGACCGCTCTGGAGATCACACACAACCGGCCCAGATCCGCAAAACAATGTGAGCGGTCTGCGAACACCAAACGCGATCTCTCTTGGGGAGTCACCCCCTCCAAAATCACTTGTATAATGTCCCTCTCGGGCAACCCCAACCTTAAAATCCAGGCAGCTTTCCGTATGCTCCGTACAAAGTCCGCCAACGCCTCTTCGTTGGCCTGTACACGATAGAACAACTTAAATTTCAACTGGTCACGTCGTCAACGGGGTATGAAGAAGTCCAACACTTCCCTATGGAGAGCGTCGATACTGCCGCCCCGACACAGAGTGTTGGTGACCAGCCCAGCCAGTGAACCCCGGCAATACGGATATATAAGGGACAAGAATACCCCATCGGACACCCCCGGGAAATCGGCCAACTGCAGGACAAGGTCCAAGAAAACCAACAACTTGCACTCATCTTGTCCATCCACCACCGGAAGTTTCTGGAGAACGCCGGAAATAGGGTTGGGCAGTCTCTGATAACCTACCCCCGCCAAAATTACACAATACACAAAACGTAACAATGAAACATGAATCCCAACGCAATACCTAACACAAACATAACTTACAAAAACAGAAAAACTCGAGTACTATTCTTCCTTCAAGTAGATCCCGGGTTCCCTAGCGTTGCGGAGACCTGACCCACTCCTGTACTCGCTCTCGTTACCACCCAAGAGGACAAACAATCTCAGACACTAACACAATACATGAAATCCACAACACCTAACACCTATCACAACATATCACATTTCCCAACTACCTACTTGACAACACCAAAACCCAACATTGAATTGCCAAAAAACTTCAAACAATGAACTCTGTGCCAGTATCCCCGACGATACCGACTTCCGGTCGGGCCATACCACATCCCACTAAACTAACACGTAATTATGTGAATATCAAAAAAAGAAATCCATCCCCATCACAACTCCCCAGATCGCCGGTAATTCAAGTCTCCGACATCCTCAAAAAAAATATTCCAACTAAAATGCATGCCTCGTGGCGGCACCAAGTTTACAAGTTCAGAACAGGCTGACCAATCATACATCAACATAATACGTAAAACATTAAACATAACAAAAGCATTAGTCATATGAATTTACCTCTCATTTAATTTTATCTAAGTTCCAATTTTCACAGACTGTTTCCAAGTTTGCAAGCCCCGTCACATCAAAGGACCCACGGGTTCAACCCTAGATATAACCACGCTCTGCTACCATTTGTAACCCTCACTTTTTTATATTTGTATTTTATATATATATATATTTTTTTTTTTTTAAAGAGGGGCTACTAGATATTTAGGACTAGGCAGAAGGCCTAGAAGAAACATAAGGTGTGCTGGGTCCAGTGAGACGGGACTTGCAATTAAACTCGGTATTAACAAACAAGATAACAACCCTTTATTAAATTTCATAGTTTTCATAATTCAAAAATTTAACAACATTTAATTCATCACAGATTTATAATTTTTCTTTGAATATTCATATATCATGATTCAGGATAAAATTTCAATATTACCTGTAATTTCAAGTATAACAATAGTTTCAATTTCAATAACTCAATTTCAATTATAACATGTAAATATCATTCCTTCACATAATTCAACAACATATATATATATCAATATTATTCATTATTTCAACACATAATTAAACAACACATAATATAACATACATACCTATACATCACAGAATCACAGACAAATTACAATTATAAAGCCTGGCGGACAGCCTGTATATTTTTATCACCACCCCATTTAGAAATTTTCACATGCCTGTATAGTTTTATAAAATACATACATAAATGTAGAGAAAATCTGGACTTGCCATAATAACAAGAAACTACAATTATAATTTTAAGGTGCCAGTACAGCCTGTATAGTTTTATAAAAATTGTAAAATCTTTAATTTTATAAAAATATAAAAATTTAAAGAAAATCTGAATTGACCATAACAGCAAGAAAAGACAATAATAAATTTCAGTGTCAGTACAGCCTGTACAATTTTATAAAAATTGTAAAATCTTTAATTTTATAAAAATATAAAAATTTAAAGAAAATCTGAATTGACCCGGCCGCTGACATGTTCCAGCGCCTGACCCGACATAGGGTGACATGTCGGAAGCTTGCATGAATTTGCACCAACAGGTGCCTACCCCTGATTTAGTGAAATATTTAAAAGTAACACGTCCTGATAGCAGAATAAAAGAAAAACCCCAGAAAAAGAAAAAGAAAGTGATTATGTGCAACAAACCCCGTGATAAAAAAAATAAAACCAAACCAGCCGGTTCAGCTCATCCTACAACAGAACCAATTTACTTAATAAAAAAAAAAGTCCTCCACAAACTTTTACAAACCCATTATAGAGCATAAAATTAATGCGCGCTGGACACATCCAGCGGGCGGGCCTACAATTGTTCTCATACTAAATGTATTCTTAAACCCAGGTTACATGAAAACTGTCCAGCCGGCACGCACCCGATTAAACAGTTTAACGGTGTAAAAAAAAGTCAATCCATGTATGTTGAATGCACAAAACATGGTGTTTCCTGTAGAGGCCTAGTATGAATAAGAATTGGTTGAATATCACCTTAATTGATCCAGATTGTTCCCCGTTGGTTACTGTGGCAGGCTATGCAATTGTTCCTCCTCTGGCAGGCGAGGGAAGAGCGTCTAGGTGTTCTTAAGTCATTGTGGAAGTTGTAATCACCACGTGCGGGGGTCACATCTCCGACTGGATCGGGAACCCGGAGATCTATGAGCTCTTACTCAACAATGAAGAATAGAAAAAACAATACAAATTATAACCACTCCGTCTGCCACAGGAGAACAGGCAGAACGCGCAGCAGAAGTCCAGGCCCGACTGAACTAACATGCAAAAAATGCTTTGTGTCGGGAAACATAATTACCCGGCTCCGTCAACAGATCGCGTTGGCCTTCCGAAAACTCAATACACGGCGCACTGGCCACGTGAATAACAAATCACAATTATTAATAAATTATATTTTTACACAGACTGCCGGTTTCTCAAAAAACCGGCACAGCGTTCCTCTGCATGATGTAACATAGTAGCTCGTCTTGACTGACGGACGTTTGTGTGTGTAGACATGGTAAAGTATGTTCTATATTCGTATTCGGAATCAGATTAAGAGTTACTGTTTTGCACTTATGACGAACATAGCGTCTGTCCGCACCTACTGTTCAATTAACAAAATTTAAAAATTCGCGTCGCCAACGGACAGAGCGTCCCGCCGCTACTGAAGACTGATTGAGAAGAAGGCTGGCTTCTCCCGTACCCTATTTATAATCGAGCATCATACAGCTCCTGTTGGGACAGAATTCTGCCTGTTTGAAATTGCTTGGTGGCGTCAGTTCTCCCACTCTCGCCCAATTTCATATTTTCGCTTCTGCCAATGGCAAAGTCTAATGTGACCTACAAGGTGCTCTAACGATGGATGATTTAATTACATATGTCCAACGTAATTGCCATCGTAATAAGGATAATCCGTGTAATTACTACGCACTTAAAATTGCACTGAATTCGCACTGCGCGTCCTTTTCACGCCGTTTTCTCACTACACATGCGAATTAATTTTATACATATTTGGGAGTCTTTGAATTTTTTCTACTATTTATGGTTTTCTTATAATTAAATAAAAACTGTAATTTGACAATTATTCAGGGTGAGATTGCAAACTTTCATGCTCAAACTGGCCTCACTCACACACATCACTTACTACTGTACACACTCTCAGCAACAGTCGTGTGAGTGTTCAGGTCAGTTCCTGTCTGTTTACACTCCGTATTTTTAACATAAACTCACCTTTAAATCTCATACCTGCTTATTTATTACATATTTATAAATTTAATTTAAATATTTATTTTATCTATTAAATGCACAGTACTGCATATGATTATACTGTCACAATATATATAACATGTACATAACATATATTACATAAATATATTATATATTATGTAACAATGAGAGATTTGAAATTGTCTTTATTACAAATACTTAAACTTACACCATACAATGCAAATTCATGTTTGTCATAACAAATTATATACAAAATGAAATCATATTAATAATAACAACAATGGTATGCATTGTGGTGTGCCGAGCACTATATACGAGTGGCTAATTGAACGTGACGTGATGTCACAGTAGCACCAGTCTACTGCACATCCAACTCTTGATCCCCTACCATGTACTCTAACTACTGGTGGTTCCAAATACAGTTGATTCATTTCCAATTGGGAATATTTTGTATTACAGTTGGCTCCAGAGTTTGACGAAATGATGTGGTTATGCAGATGGAAAATGTCTATAGTGAACTGTTCCACACTGTTCACGCCAGTCTTGACCGAGGAAGGCATATGCTTTACATTCAATATGTTGTACTCCACAGAACTGTACAGAGATGTAGTGTAAGTAATAATAAGGAGCCATGCTGACCACAGATTCGTTTAGTATTAAGAGAAAAAGAATTTTTCAATTTGCTCTTTACTTTTATTATCCTTAGGATAAGTGTACTTACAGAAATACTGTGATAACAATTAAAACAATACAACATTATATTAGTATAGTACAACTGTAGTAATACACCATGGTTAACATATATCTGTATCAGAGTTTAGTCTAAAAATTTCTTCTTTAGTAAATTGCAACTCTTAATTGTTGTTTTATTTACCATCTTTTACCATGATATGTTCAAATTAATAAAACCTTGAAGTGGGAGTCATACTTAACATAAAAAATAACATGGGCGTGGGCTTAAAGGGACAAAATCTCATGAACTTACACATGAAACACACCCATGTAATGTTTCCTGCTAAAAAGTAATAATATTTTTTAATTATTTTTAATATGATAAAATTAAGAAAATTAAATTATTAGTCATTGTTCTGTAGGTTATTTTTGATTGACAATATTTTTAAAAAGTGTAAAAACCTTTTATTTGCCTAGTAGTTAATTTAGCTTTAAGCACTGAGTATGGAAATTTGCTATACACTTATTTTTATTATTCACTTACAGAACATATGATTCAAGAATTGAGACTCGCTTGCAACTCTAACAAAAATGCACTTTATTAGAGCCACAATGTAAATAGCAAACTGTATGCATTGGCTTTCGATAGATTCTGTTTCCAAAGCCCCCATTTGACCTTCTAAGGACTAACACACCCAAAAATGCCAACTTGCTGTCTGTTTCTTTTTTCATAGTGAATTGGATTCTTTAGTGAGCACTGTTCAGGTGATCTAGGAAACCGTGAAGCTCCTCCTCTCCATGGCTCTAAATAACAAAAGTGTTATCTACATACTGGAACCAACACTTCAGTTTAAACAGCATAGATGTTAGCACCATCTCTTCAAATTTTTCCGTGTAGAAATTGGCAACCACAGGCCTCAGAGGACTCCATTGTGACTCCATCTGTCTACTCAAAGAAGGACTCATTCCATTAAAAGTATATCATTATCACTTATGGCAGAAGAGAGCTGTGATGTCCACTGGAAACAGCTTGTTTATACATTCCAAAGTCTCCTATAAGAGTACCATATTGTACAGGGGCTTGATATCAAAGCTGACCAAAATGTCGTCAGGTCTTACCTCAATATTCTTCGATTTCTTTACAAAATTCATCGATTCCTGTACATAAGAGAACATCAGACTGATGTGCGCCTGGAGCAGTCCAGTCAGGGGATTTGTCATGGGTGAGCCAGTTGTGCTAATGATTAACGAAGTGGTGTTCCCTCCTTATGGATCTTAGCAACACCATAAAGCCAAGGGAGGGGGTAATGCCTCAGAGCAACGCACTGCAGTCTTTACCTCTTGAGACAAGGAAGACTGTTTGATTAGTTGTCCCATCATGCGCACCACATTCCCTGTTGGATTTTTTGACAAAGTTTTGTAAGTTGTTGGGTCTAACAATTCATGTATTTTTATGTATTTTTGGTTGTAGTTTGTAGTCTTCATGGGTTTAGTTTTGTAATCTATATTCCTGTACCACTGTTCATATTTGTTTGCAGATGTTTTTGAAACAAATTTACAGTGAGTAGTAAAATCTATTCATCAGAGGCAGGAAAACATAATTTTAAGGTGGTTTATAAATACTTTTTAAACTGGAACAATGTATTTTAGTATTACGCGTACATTAAACTAAAGAACAAGAGTTGAAATGGGAGAAAGAAAAGAAACTGAAAAAACATGGTGTGGAACTCTAGGATATTTAATACAGGGTGTATTAGAATTAAGGATTAATACTTTATATTGTACCATACATTTATTTCTTCATCTTTAATGAAACTGTCACATGACAGGTTTCAACTGGATGCTTTCCATTTCTCTCAGATCTATGGATCTGATCTACATCTGTGTGTATCTCCTCCCCTTTCTGATGTCATCAACCGACCTTTCCAACCTTTCTTCTCTTTCCTTATCTTCTATGATCCTTAGCTGTAGACAGTTTCTATGCAATATATACTGCAACCAAGATGTTTTCTCTTTCTTATTAGTCTAACCATTTTTCTTTCCATTCTAGTCAATTGAAACTGTAACTGTACATTTTTCTTTCCATTCTACATAACTGTACTTCCCAAACATTTAAATGACTTCATTACACTACACTACAGTTTTTCTTTCAACCGATAGCAAGCCTCCATTATTGATAATTCACATTACTTTAGTTTTTTTAACATTTACCTTCATTTACATGTATTGCCGCATCATTAAATACAAAATGGTTTTAATTACTAACAAATATCTAATTGTTTGTTAGTGTGCAACATAAATCACATGAAAATGAAGACATGCTTAAACCAGAGTGGACTTTGGAGAAGGGCTACAATCCATCTGCACCATTGGACACAGAACCACGCAGAGCACTAGGAGCTGGAGCCAATAATGGAATTTCAGTTGTCTTGCGTGCCTATCAATATGATCTGGATTACCTCTGTCGTGGCCCAGTCCAAGGCTACAAGGTACAGAATGTAACTCAGGATCAGAATTAGAAGGGCTAGAATATTCATCAGTTTTATAATGGGAGTTCTGTATCAGAAGTGGGAAAATATTTATCAAAGCTAGTAATTAAATCAGACGATTGTAATTCTAATAGCCAATATTTCAGAACAGGTGTAATTTTGAAGTGAGTTTCTAATGTGTGTGTGTGTGTGTGTGTGTGTGTGTGTTTAATGTTTTCTTTTCAATTTATCGTTTATAAAATGTCTTACAGGAGTACTCAACCTTATACTTAAATGGAGTACCAATTACAAAATTATGAAGCCAATTAGTGGATACACTCTACACATGTACTGCTGAATACCCTACAACAGTTTACATCTTTTATATAACATTTTTCATATAAAAGACAAATACATTGAACAATATTGTCAGTTTAATATAATTCACACACACACACACACACACACACACACACACACACACACACACACACACACACACACACACACACACACACACACACACACACACACACACACACACACACACACACACACACACACACACACACACACACACACACACACACACACACACACACACACACACACACACACACACACACACACACACACACACACACACACACACACACACACACACACACACACACACACACACACACACACACACACACACACACACACACACACACACACACACACACACACACACACACACACAGATTAGAAACACACTTAAAAAGTACACCTGTTCTGAAGCATTGGCTACTAGAATTACAATCTTCTGATTTAATTATATTATACTGGCAATGAAATATGGTTTTCAAAAATTTATTAGGGTTATCAGTAAAATAATCAATTTAACATGAGGTGTATTATTGTTACCAAGTACAGATATAATATCTAATATAGTATGCATTAAAAATACAATACACAGCCTTCTGTATTGTGGGGATGCTGACGTGTGTGTGATTCCAGTGTTGCATGTCACACAAGCCAGCCATACGTTGTCTCATTGGTAGTCTGTCATTGCTTACTGATGACAGTAAGCTTGTGTTGATTTAAAAGACAAACCTTTTTTAATTGTTAACTTTTTGTTTTGTCATTATTGTTTTTATTATTTTATTTACTTTTTATTCATATTTTAGTCAGTTACGATAAAAACAATTATTTTTCACAAAAGAATATCATACCTGCAATCAAGTTTATTGGATGTTAAAGATCACAATATTTCATAACTTTTGAAAACTGTATAAATGAAATGAATTAAAAGAGCCAAGGGAGTATGTACCTCAAAGTTTTATAATATTTAATACGTATAATGTCTACCTATGCTCATGTTCAAATGTAGCATTAGGTTATTGATTACAGTATTACTTATCTGTATATAGATTCTATTACACAACCCAGCAGAGATTCCCAGGTTAAGTGAACGATACTTCAGAGTCCCACTGGATCAAGAGCTGATACTTTCTGTAAAACCTAATATGATGTCAACCAGTGAGGGTTTGCTCAATTACGATTCCATTGACAGACAATGCTACTTTACTTCAGAACGCTATCTTGCCTACTTTAATGTGTACACACAGCGCAACTGTGAACTCGAATGTCTCACCAATTACACACTGAAGAAGTGCCAGTGTGCTGCTATCTTCATGCCTAGTAAGTTCTTAAGGTTCTCAAACGTTAGACTCATAAAAAAATGTTTTTCTGAAATAAACCAACTCGTAAATACAAAAAAAAAACTACTTAGATATTGAAATTTCAATATATTGAATATTGAAAACTACAATTTTGAAATTTTCTGCATATCAATTTGTATAGATTTTGTATTACCATGAGAAGTGATAAATTAAATGATTACAGTATGATGAAAGTAAATTCAATAAGTGAAAAGTATAATTCAATATTCATACATACATGGCTGCAATGTTTTCATGTATGACTCAATACTCATTGTAAGAAACAGCAAGTGAGTCTATATTTAGGTATTTAATAAGAACTTAAAATTATTTAAAAGTTTCTACTAAAATGAAAACACTAACTAATGATTGTCTTTACTGGTACTTCTTTCATTGTTGGTGTATATATGTTCACTGAAATATTTAATACATGTTTAAGAGAAATGAAAAGTCATGAGGCTGGTTGTTTACTAGGGGAATGGATTTTACAGAATTTGTGTGAAATAAATGATGTATACTTTTTAATAACCAGCTGTAAAACTATATTGAAAATTACATTGTTGCTGATTGAGAATGGTTTAAGAGAAAATGAGTGAATGTGGTTTGAAAGAAACATAGTGTTTAATATTAGAACAGATCTAAGAAAGAAGTAAATAATTAGCCATATGATTATTTAACAGTTCAGTTACAAGTAACTAAATCAATTTAAGGCATACATAAGTAAGTAAGAAATTCCAGATTACTTGATAAATTATAAAATAGACTTAGGTTTACAGTACTAAGTGAGAAATTTGTGATTTTTTTTTCAGGACTTGAATCAACGCCTCTGTGCGGAGCGGGAAGTAAACAATGTATAAGCAATGCCAGTGGTATGTCTTATCAATAATCTGTGTGTGTATGTGTGTGTGTGTGCACGCGCGCACGTGCAGGTGTGTTTGTCTGACTAAATTATGCAAACTGTGGAAGTGCTTCTTTATAAAACTGCAAGCCTTGGGCACGACAACCCATCATTGTGTCCTACACCCCAGTTTACTCCAGCATTACTCTGTGCTTCATGCTTCTGAGGAAGCTACAGATTCACGTCTCACTATTGTAATGTCTCACTTTTCATTGTGTGTTAATTGTCCTATCTTGTGGCAGTTGAAAGCACACATTGGTTTATCATATTATAATTGCTCTTTTAGTGACATCATGAATGATGATCCTTGTCACGTAGATGTAGTTTACATGTAGCAATGTTTTACAATACCTGTAGGTCTATAATTTTTGTCTCAAACTATAGTAGTCTGAAAAGTTTTAAACATTACACACTGTTAAGAAGTCACTTTCTTTCTGGGGGTTGTGCAACCTTGCAACCCTATCATGAGTTACCACTGATGCAGATATTGGTGTGTTCTTACTGATTGATGTTTGCATACCTCAACCATATTGTTGTTTTGCCTTGACATTGGTTTGACCTGAACTTGAGTTCACAGCCACATAAAGGTAAGCCACTTCTCCGATAGACTTATTCCTCTGTATCTGTAATGAGCAAACTCTACAGCTATACACAAAGAATCAATTTGCACAGCTGTATTATAGAAGATACGATGATGTACATGTCGATTATAGAATTTTTTACTTTCTTGCTTTTTCTATTTGTCTTCTTTTTATTATACATTTCTATACAGTGTATTAATTTTAACATTTAAAAATTCACAAAATAGGATGGTTACTAAAAAGTTTAAAACTATTTCCACTTTACACAAGTGTCTTAATTTTACCTATATTATTATTACCTAACATGAAACACTAATATATTTTAGAATCAATAATAGTTGTGTATAATAGTGAATATACACTGACTATTTAGTGGTTACATTTTATAAGCATTGTCATTTCTTGATTATTTACGTATTCTTGGTGTGTGCATGTTATTGGGTGACTTTTGTTTTTCTTTGAATATACGTAGCATATCAGTGTTTTATGTCAGCATTTAAAGTCAGGTGTCATGTTTCAGATGATCTGACTATGGAAGAGATCATGTTAAGCATCAAGAAAACACAAAAACTTGAAAAAGCATGTGACTGTTTACCTGAATGTGCTTCATTGCAGTACGATGCCGAAACTTCACAGGCAGATTTCAACTGGATAAAGCTATTCGGAGCATATAAAGAAAACATGTCCGAATTTGAAGGGTTAGTAAGCACAGCCATGAGCTTTTGATTCGACTGTCAGTAACAATTATTTTTTGTAAGAACATGCGTTTATTATTTATAATTGACAGCAAGAGATGTGATACAGTGGCATGGTTAGTGAAAAACTGAAGAGCAGTTAGGCATCCCTCAAGTTTTACACATGCTGTCTCACTGGAATTGTCCACTTGTAAAATATGAACATGTATAGGAAGAAGGTTGTAATGTAAAGTTTAATTAAGAGGGCCCAAAACATACTACACACAGCTGAAAAACCTAAAAACACAAAAATCCAGTGTTGCCATTTATATTTTTATATATGGTACATGGAGACACAGAGTACTGGTCACTATCACACAATATGGTTATTATCTCCACAGAGTAGGTTACACTATGGTGGTGCTTGAAACAACTTAGCTCACATTCATCTAATATATTCTTCTGATAGTTCCTATCCGTTTCGGATGTTGGATATCATACAGGCTATTTTAAACTTTCAGCACCGTTGTACGGAATACCAGTATATATTTGTACATATCATTTATTATAAAATTATAATAAGTTCTAATAATAAGTATTTTTTCACACTTAATGGATGCACCATACTTGTAATTATAGTTATAATATGCATTAATTCAATTATGAGATCATACAAGAATAATCAAATTACCAAGGAGACAACAATTATACAAAATATAGTTTCAAAAACTATAATTAATGATAGTACATGCTTTAACCTATAAAGGGTATGCTGAATGGTGCAACTGTCTCACTTTATTATGGTATATTTAAAAAAGCAAATTGTCAACAATAAGCCAATTGAACAAGTATCAAATTTTACACACTTGGGCTGCGACACAAGCTACAATTATAACAATAACATGGAAAATAAAATAAATTAAGTTCCAGGCAATATGTGGGACAATAAATAGAACATTAAATAACAAAACACAAAAAGACACAATGATAAAATTTTATAAAACAATGGCTGTACCTGTACTTATGTATGGGAGTGAAACTTGGATAAATACCAAAAAAGGAGACACCAAAATACAGGCAGCAGAAATGAGATTTTTTGAGACGGGTCAAAGGCTGCACAAGAAGAGATTTAGTAAGAAATGAAGACGTGCGAAATGAACTAAATGTATATGCAATAAATGAAAAAATAACTGAATATAAAGAAGGATGGAAACAACACGTAAATAGAATGGGAAATGGGAGAATACCCCAAAAAATACTTAACTACAACCCAAGAGGGAAAAGAGATATAGGAAGACCATGAAAACGGTGGTCGTAAGTTTGTGAGGATGGAACAGGCAAATGCCTAATCCTTGTAGTGCAGAAGAAGAAGAAGAAGAAGAAGAAGAAGAAGAAGAAGAAGAAGAAGAAGAAGTTTAAAAAAAGCAACAGCAAATTCAAATTAAAGCATGACTTTTCCATTGCATTATTATTTATACTGTATGCAACTATTTTATGATATATTAAGACAAATCAGTACTCTGTGGAGTTACTTTCTCTTTCCTGTCTCATTCTCTTTCATGCAACACACACCAGTACCCCAAAATATTTTTTACTCCATTTTTTGCTGCCCACTTCTCCACAATCAATACTACTTTAGTTCTGGGCACCTATCTGTATGTAGATTATTTATAACCCTGTATTTGACATAGTTTTGTTTTGCACATGGTCTGAACACAATGGTGTAATTCTCACACACCTTGTCGCCAATATGTTTGGTCATTCCATATTTATTTACTAAATTTCTTGCTTCGGTCAACCACAGTGATTAAATTAAACTCTACTTTATGCACTGGATGAAGATTAGATGAAACGGCTGGCAATAATTAATGATTTTCCAACTACATTTTGTTTTTGCGAATCACTGTCTTCTTAAGTGTTAACAGCATGGTCAGGGCCAGATTAAGGTATCTTGGCTCCCTAGGCTAATTATATTTTAGCGCCCCCCTTCACCTCCCATAGGCTACTCTTATGTTTATTTCCAAGGGGTTGAATGAAGCTTTAAACACCCTACAATATATTTCTTAGTTAGGAATATTTCAAATATCTTACTGTTTTTGGAAATAGTCTCAAGAATTGAAAACTGAGGCTATTTTTCAGAGATTGTTTTAGAGTTACACCTTCAACCATTTGCAGTTTGCATGGCTTTTATAAGGCATAGTTCTATGAGCACCGGCTGCCGATGACTCATGACCGGAGAAAACATTTTGGAAAGAACTTCTATTATTTATGTACAGTTTTACAAATAATCTCGCAAACAGGCGCCTGTGTTCAAAATGAACTCAAATTTTTATCCTTGTAATTTATTACCAATTTTACATTTAGCTGTAAAATTTTATTACTTTTTTAGCCAAAATTTTGCGTCCCCCAAAGTGCCACGCCCTAGGCTACAGCCTGGTCAGCCTAATGGTTAATCCGCCCCTGAGCATGGTGGTCAGATGAAGACTGACTTAGCATCCCCTGGTTAGTGCATTGCTTTCCTTTGTTTAGACTGGAGAAAACTGGATTGTTTCTGGCTTTCTGCAAGCAGGTGTTTGAATAATTTGTGGAACAGTTGCTTACATACTCACGAGAAGGCAACGTTTGTCATGTACAAGTCAAATGAGATGATATTGTTTATGATCACTGCTGCATATATATAAACTGCTTTCTGTTACACTTGCCACAATTATATTCAAAACTTGTTTTAACAAAAATATCCACACATTTAAAACATCCTGTTACAAGGTATAATGATTTCATCAAACTACCGGTAGTTTTAATGTGTTAGGTTCTCCTGAACTATATACCCCATGTGTGTACACATATTGTATTGTTTGCAACCCAAAATAAGCAGCAATAGCTTCATAATGAAAAACCCCAGATTTTTCAGTTTTGTTGTTATATGAGGGCGATTTGAAAAGTTTGCGGCCTACCATAGAAACGAATGTGTGGTGTTTCTGTTTTTTACCACATCGTGGTGCCACTTTCGCCCCACGAACAGCAGTGAAGCTTCAATCATTACCCAGTCATTTACCCCATTGAGGAAGTCCGATTCTTCTAGGTTCACAAAATAACCGTTAACTGCCACTTTCAGCTCGTCATCTGAAGAAAATCGCTTCCCCCTGAATATTTTTGATGTTTGGGAATAGATGAAAATCAGATGGCACTAAATCAGGCGAATAAGGAGGATTGTGCAACAGATAGAACTTCAACTGGCGATTTTTGCCATAGACACAATGCATATGTGAGGGTATGCATTATCCTGATGGAAAATGATCTTCTTTGCTAAACCTGGTCTTTTTTCTCGAATATTTACATTTAATTGGCCCAAAAGGTTAGTGTAATGCTCTCCATTTATTGTTTGACCCTTTTCAATCCAATCTAGTAACAATACTCCCTTAGCATCCCAGAAAAATGGATCCATCCACTTTCCAGCCGATAAAATTGATTTTACCGTTTTTGAAGACGGCGAATCACTATGCATACATTGTTTCGACTGTAGTTTTGTTTTTAGTGTGAAGTAATGGACCCAAGTTTCATCAGTTGTTGCAAAGCTACTAAATAAATCTTTCGGATTTTTCTTAAACCGGTCCAAACATTCCTGAGAAGCTTGCATTCGCATGCGTTTTTGGTCACTTGTCAACAAACGCGGCACCCATCTTGCAGACAGCTTTTTCATACCTAATTCCTCAGTAAGAATGTGATGTACCCTTTCATATGAGATGTCCACAGGCTTAACAATTTCTGACACCTTCAAACAGCGATCTTCCAAAACAATATCGTACACTTTATTGATGATTTCTGGTGTAGTGGCACTTTTCAGACGCCCAGTAGGCGGGTCACCTTCCAAACTTGCACGACCACGATTAAATTCAGTAGCCCATTTTTTCACTATAGTAAATGAAGGTCCAGTGTCACCCAACACATTCTTCATCTCATTAAAAATTTCTGTTGGCGTTAAACCTTTCTTAACAAAAAATGTGTTGTTCAGATTTGTCCATTTTCAGCATTGCTGTGAGATAACCTTGTTTATACAGCTGTTTCTTCACAACAAGCTGACTTGACCCGATTTGACGCTTCACAGCTGTTCGTGGGGCCAACGTGGCGCCACGATGCGGTAAAAAACAGAAACACCACACATTCGTTTATATGGTAGGCCGCAAACGTTTCAAATTGCCCTCGTACTTTATTAAATATTCGTCATCATCATCATCATCAGCCGTGGCTCTACAACCCTTGATGGGTCTTGGCCTGCTCCAAGAGTTGATTCTATTCCTCCCTATTGCATGTCCTGGCTTTCCAGTTTCTTATGTTCAGCTTTCTGAGGTCCTCCTCTATCTGGTCTTTGAATCTACTTCGGGGTCTTCCCCTTTTTCTATTACACATTGGTTTCTGGTAGAAAATATGTTTCGTAGGTTGTCCTTCCTCCATTCTCTCTATGTGTCCAACTCACCTTAGCCTGTACATTTTGATTATCCTGACAACGTCCACCTCTCTGTAAAGATGATTTAGTTCATAATTATAGTGCCTGCACCACACTTTATTAAATATTACTGCATGTAATTGGACACAAAATTATAACAACCAAATATGTATTCTAAAATGTATGCGACATGAATTGTGTTTTTGTAATTTTGTGGTGGTAGTATGTTTTGTCTTATAGTTTTTTATAAATTGCATATCTGTTATTACAGACAATCTCTCTGTATTACTGCCAGTAGTATGTAGGGTGGCAGAAGTTAATTAGTGAGATATTTAAATATGTAACTTTGAAAAATTAGTGATTCACAAGAGTGCTCTTCATGTTTCTCTATGTAGATATGAAATTTTAAACTTTATCATATTGATAAAACTTTTAATTATAACACTATAAATAATGATTTATAACAATAAAATGTAATGTATTACCAGGGTACAACTGTCCAGAGTGTCCATATTCTTTAAAGATGTCCAGTTTATCACAAGCAGAAGGAGTGAGCTATATGGTGTTGCTGACTTCCTTGGTGAGATATTTATGTCTCTTATCAATATTAGTATTTTATTTAAATAGTTATTAGGACATGGTATTTAATACAATGCACGTTTTGTTACTAATAAGCACATCTCATACACTGTAACATATTATAAACAATATGAAAACAGTTTTTTAAATTTTATACACATTTATGCATTTTTAGTTGCTTAATTATAAGGATTCCTTATCTCAGAATATGTATAGCATCTCATATACAACTTAAAACAGAGTTGTAATCAAAATTACTACAGTTCATGAAAGGGAAACATTAATGGATAAGGCAGAGAGGTATAGAAAAATAAATTGTTATGTACTGTGCTGAAATTATTTTAAAAATAATACTCAGCTGTATTTGACCAATACTTGAAATTTTATAGACGAGCAACAGGGATTCATGAAGAGACGACCTTGTAATGATGCTATTTCCACAGAATAAATAATTTAAAAAGCTAACAAAGTTAATACACCATTATATACAAATCAGTGCCACTTATGTTTTGATCTGAGGGATATTTTAAATTTTTATAAGCAAAATATAAACATTTAAAGAAACTATTCTTTAGTCACTAATGTTTTACAATCAAGAAGGTAAGTATGGAAACATAACGGTTACCTTATTAGAAGCGTACAATTCAACAGATAAAGATACATCTTACATCACAGTATAAATACAATAAAGAATATGCCAAGAAACTACCACAAACTTTTTCCCAATTTGTTTTGTATACCGTATGATTCCACAACTTCACCTTAGTGGAGAAAAATAGGCACTGAGATAAAATGGACTATGTTTTCATATAATTCAGCTATACAGACCTTCAAGAACAAACATTTCAAAACTGGACTGTAGGGTACACAAACATAATGTTGAAAATGCCATGTAAAACAGTTCAGTGTTAGGGGCTGTGGAGCATTTGTAGATGGTGTTCAAAACACTGTATTTAGTAAAAGAAAATGGTGTATCATCTTGTGTGTGTGTGTTGTATAACAGTATAGACAAATAATAACAAAATTAAATTTACATTTCAGCAAACTGTGGCGGTCTGTTAGGTCTGTTCAGTGGAGTCAGCGTGCTGAGCCTAATCGAGATCATCTACTATATTACTCTACGATTTTACACGAATGTGAGATATCACAAGGAAAGCTCAGAAGATGGTAATGCAGAAAACAATTGTCATCCTGACATATTCAGAGTTGATTCAAATAATGAAAAGAAAGTTGCCATTGAATAGTGTAAACCTCATGATTATATTTAACAAACACATATGATTTTTACCACTTAATGAGCTGAGTGGCAGTATACTGGTAATAAATGTATAATAGTCTAGTCAATATTTTGATAGATATGCCATAAAGCATAAGCTTTAGTGGAGTGCAAGTGAACTGGGCACTGCTGTTTTGATAAAGTTACAAACCTCAACTTTTTATATTCCGCTGACTGAGCAATATCATCACCACCTCACTATCGGCATTAGGCTTCCAGCCATTGATAAGTTCCTGAAACTCACTCACAAAGCTTTATAGTTTTTGTTAACGACAACAACAACAATACCGTTTTATCAATTAACACACATAATTTTATTTATTTTTTAACCAAATATTTCGCCCATACTATGATGATTCATCCTCAGTAACTCAACTGAGACAGAGCACAAAGTCTTGACCAACCCTATTTACACAGTATACTCCATCTACAATGTTGCAAAGGAAGCCCATGATTTACAACAAAGTATTCTCTGTCTATTAATCCAAAAATTACAATAATAATTTATAGAAAGTAAAACATAATACACAAAAAATATTTAAACACAAGGAGGTTATTTTATTTTATTACAAAGATCCTATCACCTTACTTAAAACAGGTTTCCCAACTACCACAACTGATAACTATTGACTCTGTTAAAATTATTCTTATTTTTGTAAATTTCTATTGCCTCTCTGATCATCCGCACAAATGTGTTATGAAGTTCCTGAAGCTAGTTTCTGTTTTAAAATTTACAGTGCTTCCTTGGTTTACAATTATTGTGTAATACAAAAAGTAAAAGAAACTAGTTTGAACTGTATAGAGTAAGTAAAGTACAAAAGCAGGAATTCACTTCTAAATTATATTTTACAATATCATGTTTTGTGACTATCGACTTAGTTTCACTAAATAACAAGACAAATTAATAACACTAAAATGCTAAAGACAATTGACAACTTTCTTCTTCTTCTACCAACCGAGCATTAGGTTAACATTCTGTTGTGACCTGATCATTCCACCTATTTTTTGGTCTCCTTAGGAATCTCCGTCCCTGTGGTTAACATCATTTATACATAACCTTTGGCATCCTCCCAGTGCCCATTCTTTGTAAATGTTCCCATTTATTCATATAACAATTAGCAGCTTACGATTGAAATGTCACTGAACAGTATGATATTACAGCTATAATTTGACATATGATGATACTTGTACATAATTCACACAGTACTTGACAACATTAATCGACACACATCACTCAACCAAGGCCAGTAACAGCTGCAGTAAGGACTGATGTTTGTAGAATGCCATGAAAAAATGTAACGCCACTTTAACCAACATCCCCACCAACAACAGTTGATTCAACTGTCTGGGATGCGATACACATCCCTACCTCTAACTGCCCCAATCTATACACAAGCCTTGACTATCTCTACTATAGAGTTTCTTAGTAACAGGAAGTACCATAGAGGTGCAGTGTGTGGAGCTTTCACTACTTCCCTTCTGAGTTTGACCTGGAACGTAAGGGGAAACATCACCATCAACCAATGTTCCTAGGTAACATGCCATTATTCTTAAAACAATTTAAAACTGAAGATTATAATTATTTTAAAAGTAATATTCCACAACGAAATGGATGAAAATGATAAAACAAAAATGACAGCAAAATATGTAAGAAATTTATTCTAAAATTTCTAAACCTTTTCTTCTTTTCCTGGTGTTACAACCTAGCGTGCATTTTCGCCTGCTTAATGACTTTTTCCATATCCTGCTCAATCCATGTCCATCCACTCACGTTCACTCATCTCAAGTCATCCATCCTCCACATCATCCAACCATCTCTTTCTGGCTTTACCTCTTGATTCTTCTTCCTACCAGTCTCAAATCTGCAATTCTCTTAGCTATTCTTCTGTCATCCATTCCCCTTACATGGCCCAATCACTCAAGCCTTCTACTCTTAATAAACCGTAGATCATATTTCATTATTAAATTTTAGTTTTTGCAGAGAATACCAATAATTTTACCTGACAACCTGCCTGTTATAATTTTAATTTTTCATAACTTGCCAAACCCCTTTATTCCGAGATAGTTTTTTTATGCACTTGGTTTACGAGGTTTGCAGAGTTAATATTTTTAATAGTATCTATTGTCTTGTTCACACTATATGTGACAGAATCAAATCATCATTTTTGTTTCAGTGCTATCTGTAATTTTATATAAACAGGTGCTCTAGATGCAAGTAGTCTTCGTTTATTGCCATATTCAGCTTGTTAATTACATGAGCATGACATTAGGTTGAGTTCTGTACCCTTTCAGATGGATAATATTTTTATTATTACTTCCCATGCTCCAGCACAACTCACTGTTGTGTGATGAAGGTATGTGTATTTTTATTTCTTCAGTTCATGTTTTTGGCTTTTGTATAAATAATTAATCATTATTTTACCCACCCCAGTAATGTTTTTACTCGCCTGATTATCATTTTTAATGTTTCATTATAATGAGGTAATTTTATCTTGTAACTGAATTAAATTATTTTTCAACATACCATTTATTTAATAAGAATAAACAGATAACTGATGCGGCATTTCGAATTGCAACAATTGTTAGTTACTGCATTCATAGAAAAGAGTAAATATTTAATCATTTGTCAGAATTTTGTAATCTATATACAAAACTATATTTATAATAGATAAAATACAGCTTTAAGTGTTATATATTTTTTTTGTATCTAAGAGTGTAAACAATCGTCTATTTAATAAATGATATTATTTGGAAATAAAAACTTGTTCAGCTAACATTTCTTTCTTCCCTTGTACTGTGGTGATGATCGTTGGGTCACTGTTGCTTTGGACCAACTGTAGATCATGGACCAGAGCATCCTCACTATTCTGGTATTTGTCATGCTGTAGATATCTCTGACACCATCTGTTCATATCTGCACTGCAATCCGCAATAAGAAATCCTCCAGTGCTTCACGATAGGTCTGTCTATATTTGCCTCAAACACTTGAACAATGCTGTCCGTCTTGCTCTTATTGAGCCCAGTACATATCACAAAGATGACAACTTCCAAAGTGTAATTCCAAATATTTTATTAATTTGGTGTACGTGTTGTGGCTATAACGTGACACTCTCTGTAGTAGCTCTGCAGTGGGACCTTTAAAGCAAGAACCAGTGAAATTACTTTCTCTCTCTCTCTTTCCAATGATCTGTGTGTACAGTGGCTTCAAATTGTCAAAGATATGTTGCACAGTGAGTGCTTCATCAAATGTTGGGCCCTTGACATGAACTGACCCAAAAGACACTCCTTCTGTAATCTAGCCGTTTTGTATATCTCGTATTCTTCCAATGCATCCATAAATTGGCCTTTTTTACAATAATGTATGGGCTTAAAATCGAGTAATTTTTACCTGAAGATGGGACTGTGAGCCCGAAACGCGTTGTACCTAACGACTGAAGTTGCAAGAAGGACAATACAATAGGTATCTACCTATTATCTCAATTAATTAATGCATCTTGGATACTACACACAATGAATTTTGTTCAAAGCTGTAGTGAGAAAGAACAATAGTTATCCTGACCACAGCAAGCGCACTTTCAGAAATTTCAATGTTTTCGCGGAGGATGGTTTCAGGAATGTGTTACACTACTGGTGACGTTCGCCCCCTTACGTCTCAAGATGTGTGGACACAGTAATGTGATACTAAGATTTTTTTGTTTAGGGGAGAGGGAGCAGATTTCCATACAAGGCGTCCTTCGAAATCTCTCTCTCTAGGAGCTGCTACACATCAGCTATAAAATCGCAGTGATGATGTCTACGAGCACGGCTCCATTTTGTGGGAGAGTAACGTAAAATGTGGCACGTAAATGCAAATGCAAGTAGATGCGAGTGTACAACGAGGGACACATGTAGGTAACGTTATTGGCTGGAACAAGTGAGGCATCATAGCTCAACCGCACAGGCACCACACTGTTGTCAACCGGTCAAGGCCGGTCTTCCGCCGGACCCCCCCCCTCAGCCCCCCACATACTTCGGCCCGACAAGCCGAAGAGTCGGCTGAGTCTACAGTGAACAAACACTTCACACTCCGTGTACACAATCGTAATTTGGGCTGCACTATTTCGAGCCGGGAGATTCTTCGCACTCTTTGTCCCACTAAAGGACTGCCTGGAACTAGGGGCCGTCATTTGATGATTCCTCGCCGTAGTGATGTCTTTGGAAAATGATGGCAGGACTGGTTTCCCGTTGCCTTCTTCGACCCTGCTGGGGTTCAGACGTTGCTGGCAGCTGACCCTGACTTGAAGTACAGGTTTCTGTGGCCTTGTGGCCGCCACTTTAGGTAACTGACGCTCCAATGATGAGATGCAGAGTCATTTTCTCCCCTGAGGGGCCATCATCCAAATGCACAGATTACTGGATTTTGTTGTCCATGACGTGTCCATTGATTAACTAATTATAAATATAATACTACTGTCTCGGAACAGTAATTTTGTATCAGGACAATCTCTGTTTGACGTAACTTCAAACAGAGATAAATTGAACACACAAAGGCACTACACTCCACCACCGAATTCACCTTTGCAAACCACCTCATTGAAGCAAACCACATATACACAAACATAAAAAGCAACATGGATATTCCAGATGTACACACAAAAGGCCGAAAATTAGACACTCTTGAACAACTAGAAATAACAAACACACAAAACACATAAAAACGACATCCTAAGCAAACAGACACAATTAAAATTACACACAATATTCGAACATATCGCACCGCACACACACAACCTTGATTTTTCGAACGACGGCGCCGTCACCAAGAACAAGACAAACAGCGCCCCTAGCGTCAGCCTCTGACGACGCTTGTAATAAGCGAAAACTGGTTCAGGCTACAAGATAATGGTTTTACATGTTTACCAATAAAAGATTAGTGTTCCGTGTTACAGTAGTATTATATTTATAATTATATAAATTGCTTTATACAGGTTACCATCATGCGTTTAGGGAGGCAGATGGTTAGACTGCCACCTCAAGATATTCAGCCATACCTTCTTTTTTTTGTATGAGAAGGTATCCTTGTATCCTTGCCATAGCCTTTAGAGATCCCACCCCTGTCTTTAAGGCACTGTGGGCAACACCTACTTACTGGAGGTGCCTACTCGCTATCGACTATAACTAAGTCACTAGTTATCCCCTGCTCTCCGGTAGCTTTGTCGCCTCAGTCCGGCACTGCTAATTCGGGTCACCACTTACTCAATAGCTAGCCCCTCTACCTTTAGGCCGTTCGCTATCTGCCAACTGCGACAGCCCAGTAGCTGAGGTCGCCCTTCGACAATACTCATTTATATCGCATAGCAAAAAATCGACAAGCTCTAGCTGTAAAGATCGCCAACGCCCGGGGGACCAGATAAGGCGATGGAAAGAAGAAAAAACAAGGAGTTGGTTCAACTCTGTACACGATGAGGCAGTGAGCTTCGGCAATAATCGGCGACATGGATTCTACGGTTAAGCTGCGGATGCCACATGATGCGGTAACTAATGGGTAAGAGCTACTACATTAGGCGCAGCCCGTATGATAGAAAACGCTTTATTATCTAACGTTATGTGATGTTGGGGGTCTTTACATTTAATCCTCGCATTTTGTTCATCTTTCATTACAGTGTTTATATTACAACTGGTATACTCTCAGTTCATTATTTTCAAGTACCTATCAGTAGCCACCTGTAGTGAACATCCTGTGTTTTGACTACCGTAGGTATAGCTATAGATGTCTACTTTCCTCTCTCTCTCATTCACACACACACTCTCTCTCTCTATCTCCCCCCCCTCGCTCTCTCACTCTCTCTCTCTCTCTCTCTCTCTCTCTCTCTCTCTCTCTCTCTCTCTCTCTCTCTCTCTCTCTCTCTCTCTCTCTCTCTCTCTCTCTCTCTCCCCCCCTCTATCTCTTAAAGTCTGACCCCGTAAAAACTCATTAAGTTCTTAAGTAATGCGTTATATAACATATTGCTGCATCGACATGAAAAACAATTAAATGGCACTTAACGCGGCATCATTCGCGGCTGTTCGAGAAGGCACCTGACGACGTCAAGGTCAGTCCTAGCTGCTAGCAAATTCCGAGCGTTTTTACAGCGCTTCCAGAATAGTCGGCCGGAAAGTAGTAGATATTTCTGGAACCTCTACAGAGTATATATAAGCATCAGTTGCCGTCTATCACTTCAGTTTAGACCTGGCGATATTCAAGTGCGGATCGAAGTTACTGTGGGCGGTTTAATGGGAGGCGAGCATTGTATTACTTAGTGCGGAACTGTAATAAGTTGACATTTATTGTTGTCTGTTGGACAAATTTACCTTGAATATTCTATAACAGTGCTTTGTTGATTTATAACTGCTGTTTGTGTCTAATTAAATTTTGTAATTAGTGACTTAATTGGTGTCAGGTTTTCTGCCTGTACTACACGACAATACGTGAAGCTGTCGTAACAATATTATGTGCAGACTCTTCCAATCGCGGTCTTCCAATGATGTTATGTCTATCCGAGAAATATGACGGATGACGATGTAAGAAATAAGATTGTCGCACGTAAATTGCATTGCGTAAGGGTGGAAAAATCACCTGTGATAACGTTATATTCTTTACAAATTAACACATTGACAGGCTAAATATTATTTTACATAAAATATATGTTTTAAAATAATAAATACTTCTGTAAGTATATTTGTTACCTCTGTTACAACTATAAGTATACAGTACTTATAAGTATATACTTATATAGTATATAAGTCTACTATAAGTATATAGTAGAATCTCTATTAACCGAAACAAAGTGGGGAAGGCGGTTTCAGTTAACCAAAATTTCGGATAATAATAAAGATGTCATTTTTTAAAGTTTGAGGTAAAATAACTGAAGGCAGTATACAATATTACCAAAAGATTTTAATAACAATCAAACTATTTACTTAATGTAATTTTTTTTAACACTGGTTTTGATTTTTTTTGAAAAAAATCTTCTATTTTCGTTTGATTTTCTTTTCACATCGCTTTCTTACAGCAATATCTCGCCATCGCTTTATTAGCAGAATGTCAGAGGGCGTTGATTCTTCAGATCGTTTGACGAACCATAACGCTGTCTGAAAATAGGAATAAACTAAGGAAACCTGTTAGTTTTGAACGGAGCTATCATGACAAATCACACTTTACATTACATTAGTTTTTGTGATGTATCCGGAAAACAAATTTTCATTGTAAAAATCGGAAGCATATAATTGCTTTTTGGTCGGTCGTTTCGGTTAAACGGTATTTTGGTTAAAAGTATTTCGGCTAATGGAGATTCTACTGCATTATTATTGTTGAATTTTTACCTATTTTATTTGTTTATTTTTCTTGTATTGCACAACCCAGCAAAATTTCTTATATTAAGTGAGCAATTCTTCAGAGTCCCAGTGAGTCAAGAGCTGATTTTATTTGTGACACCAAAAATGATGACAACCAGTGAGGGTTTACACAGATACCCTCCCAGCATGACACAGTGTTTACTTTCCTTCATCTGGCCTATTTTAATGTATACACGTAACGAAATTGTGAACTTGAATGTCTCACCATGTAAAAAAGTGTGAATGCATTTCAATCTCTATGTCTAGTAAGTTCTTTGGTTTATAACTTCTTCTTGGATAAACTGTTTTGTCTCTTTCTCTCCAAAAGTATACGCATGTTTCTTAACTCCCTTGAAATAACTGACATTTCTGTATTCAACTCTATGTCACCCTTCATTAGGTATGCAAAATTGTTCTTTACCCACCCTTGAGTGAAAGAGCTTTGTGCTGACGAGTTCAATGTACTCCTACAGACTGAACGAGTTCTGTGCTCCGTAATCATGTAGTAATAGGGGGACTGGGAAAACTGTCGAAGGAGATGATTCGTGCTTTTCCCGCAGAAAATTCAAAGTGGGCCGTGTATACCGACAATAGTAGGTGCAGCTGCAGGTGGCGGTAGCTGCAGCAAAGATAAAGACGTTTTTCTTTATGTTGTGCCAGACAGAAGCTCTGAGACACTGTTTGACACAAGGCCTGCGTCAGGCACAACTATAATTTCTAATTCATAGAAAGTGCACGATGGAGTACCCAATTTTCATAATCATCTTCAAGGATCAAACCAAGGATGATTTGTTCCGGTCTCAAACAGGTAAAGATTAGAACTGGTCACTCCAGCGCTTCGTCGGATGTCCCATACCCCTCCGTCCCCTCGGCTTATAGTTCCATAGTTGTTTGGAAATGTGGTAGTCATCCATTCAGCAAAGATGTTGCCACTAATTCAGCCGATACTGAGCAATCCTGTCAAGTATACTCATAATATCAAGTTCCTGCCGTATATCTGTATTTCTTCTATGATCATGGAGAGTATACTCTGCCACGTGCCTGAGAAATCCCATTTCAGCCGCTTGGATGCAACTGGTCTGGTCTTTCATTGAAGTCCAATTCTCAGACCCATGAAGAAGTGTGGGAATGGCCATCACCTTGTAGAATTTTAGGCGTGTTTCTTTACTTGCTGACTTCAGAGTTCGCCTGATGGTCTTGCACATAAGGTTGAACTTCATCATCATCATCCTCAAGGTTTAAACCAAGAATGGTTTGTTCCAGTCTCAAATAGGCAAATGTTACAGCTGGTCACTCCAGAGCTTCCTCGGACGTCTCACATCTCTCCGTCCCCTCGGCTTATAGTTCCATAGTTGTTTGGGGATGCGGGAGTCATCCATTCGGCAAAGATGTTCCCACCAATTCAGCCGTTTTTGTTTGGTCAGCAATTTTTTATCCGTCTGGCTATTCCTTATTTGAGGCAATTTAGTAGTGTATATGTCCCCTGGATATGTTACTAGCATATCGCAGGGTAAGACTATGGTGGGGCTGCCACCTTCAGGGTTAACGTACAGCCCGATTTTCTGTCTGGGTGTTATCCCATAAACTGGATGTCTTACCAGACTAAAGAGACCAGTTTTCCCTGTTGAGATATCCATAAGGATCTTTAATGTGGTGGTTTTTCCTTGCCTCCCACATCCTACGCCGTTGACCAATGGAAGGTCATTCGTCTTTAGGGGCAATTTCTCACCCCAACGGCAAGAGGGCGCCCTATGCCCTAACCTCTACTTGGCAATGACAAGAAGAGGAACGACAGCTTATACCGGCTGTCACTCGGTCTACAGAGCCGCGTTAGCCACACATAGGTGTCGCCCATCCCCCATCACTTGGAGGTGCGGCTGGATATTTCCCTTCATCAAGGAATGAGACCATAAGGCATTACTCATCCTCTCCAGTACTTTGGGGGACAAGGTTGAACTTACGCAACTTATGTACAACGTCTTTCCTTGCACTATAAAACACACTGTAGCCCAGGTATTCAAAACTGTTAACTTATTCCAGGACGGTACCATCTATAACAATTTTTGCCCGTACGGGACCAGTTCCACAAAAAGCCATCACCTTGCTTTTAATTGTGGACATCTGCAATCCAGAGTCTTTGCAGATTCCATTTAACAAATGATACCCATCTGCAATGTCCGACAGAATAGCCTGATCGTCCGCAAACAACAAAGTGTCAATTGTAGAGTGACCAATCATAAAATGGTCTGGGAGACACATCTGTCAGTTTTGTATGACATCGTCAATATATAAATTAAAAAGAGAAGGTTATAATGGACACCCTTGCCGTACTTCACAATTGATCAGGCCAACTCTGTACCCAATTTTCAGAGCATAATTTTGCCATTTGTCAGTCAATCACAGTCAGAATTCTGTAGATCCTGTAATTGAGACACATGCCCAGTGATCGAGTCGTTACGTATGGACATTAGTCTCCTGTTAGCCACGTCAACACATCAAAGCCACTCGAACGTCTCGTGCAGCGGTGAGTACAAGACCATTTAGGAAACTTCGATGTACTAGTCCAGTTCGGTTTCCGTGTGGGGGGCATTCCACCACTCATCAGCTGGTGAGACTGGCGGAGTACATCACGGACGCCGGCTGTCGGTAAGAGCAGACGTGGCAAGCACAGATGTTTCCTGGATAGGAAAATGTAGGGCTGTTTTCTAGATGTGGAAAATGCTTTTACAGTGACATACCTAGGCCACTGGAGGCCCAGGGCGAATTTATTTCTAAGGCCCCCCTCCCATAAGACGGGTGTTTATAATCCAATTTGTCTTTAAGTAATATATAGCAAAAACAATTCACTGTTGTATATTTACTGCCTAACCACTGTATTGATACATCTAGTTACCAAACTTTATAAGAAGCTGTAGTAATGTTTGAAATAAAAATCCCCTTTCATATTGTAAATACAAAGTTTAAAGAAATAATTAAAGTCATATATTTTATATATTGGATTAAATTTATTACAATACTTTATAATATACAATAAACTTATATACTGCAAAACAAATTTATTATTGCTGCAAACAATATTTGGCATTTTTTTTTCAAGTCAGTTAGCAGTTTTTGTGCGTAACACATGCTGTTACTTATCTGTACAGTTGTACGTGCAGGTGTCTTCTATGTAACTTGTGGTTTTGTTCACTCACGCGATATGTGATGCACTTTTTTGTGAATTCGTTCATTCAAGTAACTGACCTGATTTCCGCACTCTGAATTATCCACTGTTTGGGAAAAATTCTGATGCGGAGAGGTTTTAAATAAATTGTTGGTTTTTCTTAGCCATTCAAAAGTTCCCCACTCCCAGGAATAAAAAACAGTTACAATCTTTTTTAGGGTTGTGCAACTATTATCAAAAATTTCAGAACAATTATTCGGAACTAACAACCAGATTGTCCCCGCAATTATCATCGAAGGATAAATGGACATGGGGTCCTACACAGGAAGGTATATTTCAACAGATCAAAACAAAATTTTTAGAGACGGTAATATTACACCATCCAGACTTTGATAAACCTTTTTACTTGAATTGTGATGCCAGTGACATCAGTTTAGGCTCCACCCTGTACCAGGAAGACAACGATGGAAACCATCTTGTAATAAGCTTCGCGAGCCGGACTTTGAATAAGTGTGAAAGAACCTACAGTGTCACGGAAAAAGAACTCCTAAGCGTAGTATTTGCATGTAGTAAATTCCGCACCTACATATTAGGATATTCGGTTACTGTAAGGACAGATCACAAATCCATATCCTTTTTAAAGAACTTCAAATTAAGCCATGGGCGGTTAGCAAGGTGGACATTGGTCCTACAAGAGTACAACATTAATTGGGAGTACGTCCCCAGCAAAAAGAATATAGCCGACGACGTACTATCATGAGTAAACATTACAAATCAGACTTATGAAGGTGAAAAAGAAACACTAGCCAAAGTTTATAACATATTAAAAAGCCGCACAGAATTAGAAGGCATTATCAAGGAAATAGAGTAACATCAAAGAAAAGACAGTAGACTGGCACAAATTTTCCAAAGGTTGGATAATCAAGATGTAAGAATAACCCCTTATTACTGTGTAGTTAATAATATATTATTTGTTAAAACTAAGCATCACGATAACGGTTGGAAGTTAGTAATACCTAAAACCATAGAGAAGGAAATAATCACAGATTACCATGTTCGTTATGGGCACATGGGTGCGGTTAAAGTAATAAAGGCGTTGGAAGAACATATGTATATAAAGGACATGGATAGAAGGGTGAGGCAATGCATTAGAACCTGTCAGATATGCCAGATGGTGAAATGCACAAATGAAAGAAAGGAGGGGCAGATGATTCCCATAACATCTTCAGGGAAACTAGAAAAAGTTTTTGTAGACATCTGCGGCCCATTTCCTAGAAGTGGAGGTCATCACCAGTACAAATATTTATTAATTATCTTAGACCATTGTACTAAATATATAAAACTGTACCCTATGAATCGAGCAACCACCCAGAAGATACTCAACCTAATAATACACAATTATATACCTGAGGTAGGCTGTCCGAAAACCATGATCACAGACCACGGTACACAATTTAAAGGATGGAGGTGGAAGGACACACTGATGGAACATGGAATAAAAACATACAAAACTGCAGTGTACCATCCCAGTAGTAATCCCTCAGAAAGAGTATTAAGAGAGGTGGGACGGATTCTTAGGACTTATTGTGCAAATCAACAAAGGCAGTGGAGTGGGTATGTCCCAGCTGCAGAAGATTTTATCAATCTAGCATACCACCAATCAATTGACACCACCCCATACAATGCCATGTTCGAAAAACCTCCACCCAGAGAGATCAGTGACCTGATTAAGTTCCCCCAGAGTCCCGAATATCAATTTAATAGAATCCAATACCATGACAAGATCATAGAAAAGTTAGAACAACGTAGGAGAAGGTATAAACAGCAAGCACCAACCCGGATAATTAAGTATAAAATAGGAGACCAAGTACTATTAAGAAATAGGGAACTGCCCAGCACAATGGAGGGCATCACAAAGAAACTGCTGGTATTATACGTCGGTCCATATACGATCACAAAAGACCATGAAAACAATACCTATGAACTCACTGACACGATAAATAAAAAGGTTACAGGGACATACAATCAAACGTCATTGAAAAGGTACTATAGTTAAAGAAAATTAATTAGGATAAGTAATTACAAAGTGCCCAAATATTCCAAAAATGTAATACTAGAAGCTGATATGGGAAAGGACACCTGTATAACGTAATCATCCCCAATAACGCACCCAATAGAGTGGAAAAGGCACAAAATAACCCCATGTATGTAAACCATAAAAATGATTACTATTAAGAGCAGATAAAATATAGTGGTAGGCGACATTTGTCACCAGAATATTTAGTGTATAAAAAGAAAAAATATGTTTTAAAAATGATTACTATAAACGGACTCATTTAGTGGTTAAAAGAATCACATATTAGGCCCAAATGATTGAAGGTAACTAATTGACTATAACAAATCTATTTGTCCTATTGAGTTACAAAAGTGTGTAGGATTAAGATACAAGCCAAACTATTTGTTACTTGTTAAAAGGGAACCAGATCTATCACACCAGAGGATAGAAAGATATGTATTGTAAACTAAATGATTTAATGAGAGAAAAGACATCTATTATGTCATAAAGAGCCAGTAGTGGCATATAACTAAAATTACTATGCTATACTTAGAAAACAAAAAAATGTTTATCCAAATGAATACTATATGTAACTAAATGTTGATCAAATGATTATTGGGTACCTCTTATAAAACAAAAATATTATATAAAATCATCCAGAATAAAGGTTCACCCAACTAACCTTTGAAGGAGTAGAGAGGCAGAAGATCAAAGAGAGTATAAAGAAAGAAGGATATTATTATGGAAAGTAAAGAGAGAGAAAAAATGTTTATTAATTGAACCATGTAACCCCAAGAATGTCTATAAAATTAGATATTAATATGTTATTATATTGTCACATAATATGTTATATTATCAAATATTGTACATCATAAGATATGTCAGAGAACATCTAACAAAAGAACCAATTAGTATGTGGATATTACAAGCCCTGATCATTCAGGATAAGTATAAATTAATTAAGAAAAAAAAAACTTGTAAACTAATGTGAGAATAAAATATTGTAGACTCTATATGTGAAAACCAACTGCATAAGTATATAAGCAGCAAAATTAGTGTGTAATCTTAAGAATACTCAAGTGAACCCAAGCAAATTGTCAACTAGTATAAACAGTAACAATATGGCTGATAAAAAGCATAGCTGAGAATGTCAAGTCTGAAAAGAAATAATTACCTGTAAAAAAGAAAGTATGTTAACAAGTATAAAGATGGAAATGTGATATAAATGAAAACCTCTGATACCTTGAATATTATATTGAAGATATTATATTATTGAAAATGAATGATATGTGTTATATTTTATGAGTTGTGATAGTGAAACTATTGCCTGGTGCAATGTTTATTTTTTTCTCAGACAGAGAAGAGTAATGCCTCTGAATCTGAGTATGTGTATTGAGTAACGGCAGAGAATGTAAGCCACAGTGAGCCACTCTGATTCCGAACCCACTACAAAATTTAGGGAGTTATATTGTATTAATGTATCAAGGACTATTATGAAAGAATCTGTGAGATATAAATGATAATAACCATTAAGATAATGACGAATGTAAAGATATGTAATAAGAAAGAAGAATGTGAATAAGACAGGAAATTGTTAATTTAAGAAATGAGATCTATTGTAGTTAAATGACTTAGAAAGTAAGCGACTTGAAAATACTAGTAAGTTAAGAATTATATCACTAGACAAAAAATCAAGCTAGAGTAATACACTAATAGTATGTTAAAAAAATCAAAGAGTACAAGAAAAAAAAAACCATAGAAATATACTAAGAAACTGACATGAAATGATAATTTTATAAAAAATAAATTTTTTCTCAAATGATCAATTTTGAGGAGGGAGTATATGTAACATAACAAAATGTTACCTAACCTAAACGTATACTATCAGGTTTAATAAGTACATAACAATAATGTAAATAGGGAATATAGTGATAAGAATAACCAAGAAGAGAGAAATCATGGAAGAAGAATGAAGCAGAAGTGCCACAAGGAACAGTAAACCCAAATACTGTTTGACACTACAACCAGACAATGACTAACACAAACTGATGGACAGAGTAAATTTACAGTAAGCTGTCAATCAAGTCAGTAGATAATGTAAACAGAATATGATATGTTAATAAAAAGTGAAACAATAAGAATCTGAATACTGTGAAATCAGAATTAGCATTTTGCTGATAATAAATTTAACCATGACTAGTAAATTATGAATGCCAAAAACTAAAATTAGCAATGGCTACAAAGTGAGAACAAAGATATATTTCAATATCAAATATACTTATGAGAAAGAAAAAACATTTGTAAGATGGAACCTTGCACAAATAAGGTACCTCAACAAATTAACGAATTGTGAAATAATGAAAGCTTTTAAAGGCAGAATTCCGATATGAGCGATATGTCTTAACAAGGCCTAGGCCAAACAATAATCAGTGAGTTGATTATTGGGAGGTAACATGAGTGTAGATTAAATGCACAGAACAATTGTTATGCTCAAACATAGCAGAAAACCACTATTAAAATAATATGTTTAATAATTCAATTGTTAGTTAGTAGAATAAAGCGAGTTAGTGTAAAACGAAATGTCATAATAGTAAGGATTGTTCATTACCATGTATAAAGATAAATTTTATCCATAATGTTCAGTAAAATGTCAGTACAGAGTTAATAGTGTTCTCACATAAATGTTTGAGTAATAAAATGCTATGTGAACACAAACAATATTAATCAAAGTGTATAATCGCCAATTTCGGTAACCAGACGACAGTGCGGAGTAGTGTACCTGAACATTGTAATGTGTGCCCGCCGTCTCAACATTTTTAATAACCGACAGCGTCATCTCCAGAACACATCAAAGGAAACCATTCGACAATAACCTACAGTTACTTCAAATTATTCTACAGAAAACAATAGTGATTATGTGCAGTATTATTTCAATTTTGGTGCGGGAAAATAATGAACAGAAGTAATTAAATAATATTATTTATGATCCATTAAGTTAGAAGCGGATCGAAATACTCTGTTCTTGTGCGTGTGCAGTGAATAATGATAATCATTATAATCCGATTATCAAGGTGCTAAATGAGTTTTAATTAAATAATTAAAACCAAAAGGTAACAGTGTAACCATTATTTCATTTTTTCTACGAGCGCTATAACCTGTACGTTTTTATACACTGATCTGTACTGACGCAAAACACAGAAACATTTCAATATTACACCATGTCTCAATTTATTTGATGAATTTGTTATTATTAATTAAGCTGAATGTTAGTTGTAAGTGTTCTCAATTTATAAACTTTGTAAATCAGAAATCAAGCGTGACGAACGCACAACCTATCAAATAGGTTATTTTTATTTGTTTACTTTACAAAAGTAACGTTAAAACATGATTAATCATTATCATATCAGAAAATCAATAGCTATTGTGTGGGCATAACTTTCTTTTTTGTGTCTCAAAGAACTCACATCTGAGATTTTAATAATATTAATGTTAAAGTTGAAGAATATCTGGGGATTTAATGTTCATGCTTTGAGCAAGTCTTATAGGGTATATAATAACTTATTTACAATTGTACTTCATTGTATATTTTAACTATATTTGTTTGAATTTCTCTATCAAGGGTATAAATAAACCCCATTATTAACAGCATAACTCGACTCAATTTATTTCTAACAGATAGTTAAATATTTTATTCAGAAAGCTCAAACAACCTTCAGTTGTAATTAAATATTTTGGAATAGCATTGCCATAAAGGTATTAAACAATTATTATAAATTTTTTTGAATCAGTAATTGATTCTATTCTTGGGTTTTACACGAGATTTCCCCAAAATAAATCCGTGTGGCGCCCACAATCAAACAAGGCAACTTAACCTTGCAACTAAAGTGAGTTGGTGTTTGTGAATTAAGTTGACAGCTTATTGAACTTCTAGAAAACACGACCAGGTACGTGAAAGTATATTATATCTATTCTATTGTCCAGACATTACTAGACGTAACGTACTTAGACTAATCTCGACCTGGAGGAGAAGTTTCACAGCCAGTATCAACAAGGCGATCATCATCATCAAGCAACCAACTGATATACTTTACTTTTAAAATTGAACGAAACTAGTATTTAAATATTATCAACACAACTATTTTATTGTTTTATCAAAGGGAATTCTTTTCAGACAAATATAATTATACAATTGTAAACACACTTTGGGTAACCTCGAATGTTACATTTTAAAATCGCTTTACAAAATTAGTAACCTTCAACAACAACAAACTCAAAATAACATTTCAAACATAAACATAATTTTAAATAACAACCGCAAATCTTTTATTGCATTACAAATACGACGCATACACCGTGTGGCAGAAATTAATAAATAAACACACGACACGTTTTCATTATATTACAAATTGGCTAGCCCAACAGAGTGGCTACAAGGAGAGTAAATCGTTTGGTTACAACACACATATATTTAATGATAGATAAAATGTTACTTACCCGTGACTTTTACTTTACCTGGGCGCCAGAACAAATCCCAGATACAAATGACACGGATTCAGCTTAGCTCAGAGCATAGAGACACACTATCTCAGGATTCGTTCAGTGAATGTGGAATTCAAGGGGAATCGTTACAAATAACACTTTAAAATTTGCTTGAGTTTGTTTAATTAACGATTAAATGTTATTTTATTAATGTTCTTTCAAAGCTAAGTAAAGGACTTATTGCTAACCTAACTCTTATTATTAATGAGTGTGCGTGAAAAGTGAAGATTAAAACGTCCAAACGATCAATTGTTCTTATCTGGTTTAGTTAAGAAAATTTATATCTCCCAAACCAGTGCTAAAGAACAGGTCTGCAATAATTTGCACGTTCAATACTACACCTCACCTTCCATTCAACACTCCTATATTAATTTATAGCTAATCTTACTAATTAAATACAAATTATGAATTTACTTAGTGTCTTTTAAACAATTGTTTATTGCCTTTTATTATTTACTTTATTTCTTAATTTCATTGATCAATGAATCTATTTCTTACTGATTGATGCGTCGACCGTAGATAGAAATCCGTAGTGATCCTCCTTTTGATGGTTCGGCACAGAAGAAATGATGTTGACCAAAACGTTGACCGATGATACTGGGCAATTACAGATGCTGTAGCTCTCTGTTGCACAGGTCACTTCACAAATAAATAAATTATTAATTAATTTTATAATTAATTAATGCATTGTTACACAGCAAGAGTTGTTATCGAACTTTACTAGTTCCTCTGCAACTGCCGACTACTTCCCGAATGGTTTATTTAAATAAGACTTTGCGTGGTTTGTGAAATTTAGCACGTATTTAACACACGTCTTGCTCATTTAAGATTCGAACGAAGAGTGTCGATTCCCCAAGTCTGAGTTGGCGTCTCTTCTGAATACAGCTTTGTGATTGGTTGTTCCAAATAAATCATGCGTTTTCCATTTGAAACAATATCGAACAAGTCGACCAAACGCCCCTTAACAGGTTTGAGATGGTAGAGAATTACTGGCTAATTGCATACTTCCTCTGTTTGCAAATCATTTGATTATGGGTATTTGCGAACGTGATTTCACAGATCTGACCACAGAATATTATTGCTTAGGTCTTTCTCTGTAAGTGTGTGAAAACATCTAATTCGTACCTAGCCTAATTCTCTAGTTATTTCTCTTGGCGTTCTTCTTCTGTAAATGTTAATTATATTGGTTGATATTTTGGCTACTTATAGAGCTTTAATTGCTGAACACTATGCAGGTTTCAGAATTCCTGTATATTTATTAGTTTTGAAGATATTGCAGTTTTAACTAATAAAAATAATTGAATAAAAATTCATGTCTGTGCCGGCAACATTCGTAGCAGTGGCAATGTTAGACAGAGATAGCTGTGATTATACCCTCTCTCTCTCTCTTGCTTACGCTGCTATACTCGCACAGTATGACACTTTCGTATAACGATCTGATGGGTCGGCTTTATGAATTGTTATAATATATATATATATATATATATATATATATATATATATATTGTAATAAAACCTTTTATCGGGGTGTGTTTGAATTTTAAAATTGTCACCCGTTCTTGTATTCGTATCGTAATTGTGTGTGTGACGAGCGTTTTTTAATTCGCTCGTTGCGTCGTGATATAGTATAGGTGTATAATTGAGGGTATTAATCAATTCAGTTACTTCTGTGAATGTTATTCGTATATAGCGAGTCGGGTTGTACCTTTTATTAATACTTACGGGCAAACCGTATCTCTCAGCGTTCAGTTTGAATCTTACCGCCTCGTCACCTGATTGGCTCACGCCGTCTTGCAGTGTCGACTTCGCTAACTGTGGTGTTTTGTTGTTTTCACTTTAATAATTCTCTATATATTACTTTATTTTATATGAATCAAACATACAGCGTTGCAGAACAATAAGATTTATTAAACCCTTTAAAATTTTCAGTTATTCAATAGTACATTAATTTATATTGATGCCGGCTTTTACAATTGCTCAGTTGGTATGCTCAGTCGTTTGTATCATGAAGACGCCTGCTTGGCAAATAATGTTTGTTTACAATAAATATTTGTCACAAGGCGTGTTAAAGTCCTTTTGACTACGGAAGTTTTGGATTATCGGCTAAAATGCACAAAATTATAATATTTCTTAAAACTAGGTACACAATATTTAATACACTAATACATACAAGTAAGTTATCAGCAATGAGAATTAGAATAGTGTTTGGTTAGAATTTTGACAAGTTATGATCATTAATAGATCATTAATAATTTATTATAAATCAGTTTCAACGGTTGTTAATTGATTAAGTTTCATTAATAGTGATATTTTAATTACCTTTAATTCTTGTTCAAAATAGTGATCAGTGAAGTGAAAATTGTAACTCGTTATTATGGATAAAAAGGGGAATTCGTTTTTTAAGTGAAATTATTAGTTTATACTCATCGGGTTCTCGTTGGGGCTTCCTCGATGTTCGTCTTACTTCTTCCAGATGGGTCTAGTCGTCTTCTCCTCCTCGGATGTTCATTAATTCTCGTTCAGATGGCTTTCACATAAAGTTCGGCTTCCCTCTTGTTCCACAGTCGTTCGTATTCTCAGGTTGAAGTAGGTCGATCCTTTTCTTCCTTCGGGATGAGTCGTCTGTTATGTTTCTTTGAAGTCTTCTTATTTTTCACTGATATTTTTATGTTGTGAGTAATTTAATAATGGTTAATTCATCAGGTGTTCTATAGGATGCTTTTACTATACTTCTTCCTTCTGGTTTTTGTTAAAATTTACGTTTTTATAGTTAAATTTTGGTTGAGAGCTGCATACATCCGCCCTCCGCGTCGGTCAATAATGGATTAATAAGAATTCCAACGGTTTTTTGGTAAAAAATTTCGGTTGCTATGGTTACCTATTAAATTATGCTAATTCTCATTGGTCGTTAATTTATGTCATTGTTATATTCTAACGTTTTATTTTAGTTTAAATCTATCAAATATCTTCAAATTAAGATTTCTTTCTTATATTAGTAGCTATGTTTATTACATGAATACCATTGTTCATAATTTTTGATTAGGATCATTTTGATACCCCTCATGGTTACTTTTGAGTAGTTAATCACATTTTCGTTATTTTTCTTATTTATATTTCATATATATTTAATCTAAAACTGGATGTTATTTATACATTTTTGTATTAGGTATACCTACTTAACTTGTTTAAACATTTGGTATATTCTGATTTGATACTGGGCTATTGTTTGTTTTTAAATTTACAAAATTCTTCATTAACTGTTAGGCCTAGAACCTAGATTTTCCTATACTACTATCTAACATTCTTTGTAACTCCTTACCTTTATATATGGTACATTAAAACAATTTTTTACTAGAAACAAATAATAAACATTGGTGATTCTAACTACACCTCTTATTATAACAATAAACATTTTCTTGCCAGGTTCAAGCCTGAAATTAAACTTCTAACTACTTTTCTGTTTCTTACTACTATCTGTTTTAACTTATAATTTATTACATTATACTGGTTTTTTAAACAACAACAAAACTCTTATTATACTACTGTTAAACTGTACTTTACACAATGTACTCTACTCACTCATTCCTTCACTAGAATACAGTGTCTATCTTTCTTGTTTACCATTCATTCTAATGACTTAATTTTTATCTTATTTTATAATTCTTACTAACTATTGCTTAAATTAATCACAGTATAATTAGTTCATCTTACTTGCTAGCACAAAGTTTATCACAGGTTGCTTAGATATTCTATTACAGTCTGCTATTAAAATACCTTTTTATGTTCACCCACTACAATTTTTTTTCTTCATAGATGGTTTTTTTATTTATTCACTTTCACTTTTTTATGTAACATGCTATAACTGCATGTCACCACTTATTTGTATTGATACTCTCTTTATTCCACTCACTTGATATTATTCACTATGTTGTCTAATTATTTTAACATCATCGTGTGGTTATTGGTTATGAGTAATTAACTTATTTTCCATTCACTAATGATCACTTTTGATTATTAATTATGGCCTTTATTTGCCTCAGAATATGATTTACTGGTTTTGATTATGTTTATCACTATTCATTTGGGTATGTTTATTTTTAACTCCCTATCTTATATTTATAAATACATTTCTTCATTCTTATAATATGCATAATATTACTATCTTATTTGTTATTATTAACATAGGTACATCTCATTTATGCTCTAACTATATTAGTGCATTTGTTTACATGCATTTTGTGGTCATTATTTGGGGATTACAATGTTTGTTATCAATTTCTTGATTACATTTGGTTCCTGGTTCCTTCTTCCTTGTTCCATTGTTTTTTCTTGTGTTTATCCAATCTATTGAGTCAAGTCATCGTCAGTTTATTAGTCATTTGTCATTTTGTCATTTGGTTATTAATCTCTGAGTTATAAAATCTTGACTTTCTTCTTGTCTTCAGCTTCTTTGTTTTATAATTAATTATCAATGTATAGTAACATCAACGTAGCTGGAAACCCACAGAGGGGAAATTTCCCCTCCGCTGACAAACTTCCCACTACTACGTGAGTACGCGTGTACTAGTTGGTACAGTCATCACTGCAAGCAGTGTTCGGAATGCTTTGTTTGTGTCAGTGTTTGTTTAAATTTCAATAATTTAAGAGCTGTTTTAAATATAAAAATTGCACACTCGTGCGCTCATAGCCCCCAGGTGGTAGCAAATATGCCTTATATTTTTATGTCTTAAGAAAAATATCCACTGTCACTTTAAAAATAGAACCAAACAACGAAATGCAAATACTACTGGTAATTATGTGCTACTGTAATTTCTAAATTTTGTAATGCAAATTATTTTCTATTTAATGTTTTTGGATCTAAAGAACAACATTTATAATCGTTAACGTACTACAAATTAAACACAGGACACTAACAAAGCATACCGAAAATTATTGCCTACACAAGACAACAAAAATGGAAAATGGAATTATGTTTATACAAATTACCTTTCATGATTCCAAGGTCATCTTCAGGGCTCTTTTTCGTTTCATGTCAGTAGACGATCAGTATATGCAGTCCTATGGTAACAAATAATTGCTAACTGTTCAAATAGAAAATAATAAAATTTTTACTGTGCAAGTCATATAGTAATATGACTTTTTTATAGTAATGTACTTTTTTGTAACAAAAAAATTTTCAACTAAGTTAACAGCTATGACAGCAGGTAAACCACACTTCACATTAAGTCTTCAATTCCTGATAGAGTTTCTTCACTGTCCGTGTCCATTTGACTACATTCGCTGGCGTCATCCTCATCTGTGTCACTGGTTTCCCCTCCAAGTTGAATGATGAAATTTTCAACAGCGTTTTCTATTTGTGGTTGAGATGTAATGTAGTCTTCTTCAACCTTTTTTACATGGTCACATTTTTTTTGCCAGGATTCTCTGGTGATTTCCCCGAATTTTTGTACTGTTAGCTGCTTCACGTCTTCAATTGTAAACGTTGTGTTGTTGGTTGCTACCCAGTTCTTCACCTCGGCCCAAATAAGTTCTATTGGGTTGAGCTCCGGATGGTATGGAGGTAAGCGCAATACAGTGTGGCCGTGTTGTTGAAGGAGCGAATCGATTACATATTCTTTGATCCTTGGTTTATGTAATGAAATCAACTGCAGTAACTGTACCTTCAGCATCGAATCATCGAAAGGTATTCGGTTACTTCGAAGCCACTCTTGCATTTTACTTTTAGTTGAAGCGGAGGTTGGACACTTTTTTGACTGCACATTAGGGTATGGTGCATTGTCAATGACAAGTACACTTTTTTCTGGCAGGTTTGGTATTAATTTTTCTGTCAACCACTTTTGGTAGTTTTCAAGGTTCATTGAACTGTGATAGTCTCCTGAACAGAGACTTGATTTCCACATGGTGAAGCAGTTTTCAATAAAACACATCTCTCCTCCCGCATGAATTATTATAAGTCTTGCTCCTTTAGTGAGGGGTATAGCGACACCATCATTGTTATTGTCTGCCCACGATTTCTGGCTCACATGTGACGAGTGAATATAAGTCTCGTCCATGTAAACTACTGGTCGCCCTTCTTCTCTGTATTTCCTAATGTTTTTTAAATATTCGTGTCTGTGGAAGGCTATGTGTTGTTGTTCAATAAGTACATGTCTGTTGTTTCTCGTCTTTTTCCATTTAAAACCCAACTGTTTGATTACTGTCCTTAAACTTGTCTTCCCTCCATTAAACCCTATATCTTTCACTAATTTTGAATGTAATTTTGGTAGTGTAGGTAGACATTTTTCGACGAGGTAAAAGCCGTTGATCATTCGGCGTATAACAGATTTATCAAAATCGTCCAAATCTGTCACAGGCTTTTCTCTCTTCCTTTTCTTATTTGGCGTTTCAAATAACGGTTGCCCTTCGCTTCTCTGCCTCTTCGCTTCCTGGTTTATTCTCGCTAGTGTCATCCGACTTACACCAACTGCAGCCGACACTCTTTCTCTAACTTTTTTACAGTCTATTAAAAACCCTCCATGATCTGCTTCCTTCTTCATAAACTCCATCACATTGTATATAACTTCGCGAGTTAGACTTTTAAGCACCTTTCCCGACAACTTACTAATTGTTAAGCAATGAATAACAAATAATACTAATAACAAAAATTAAAGATATAAAATATATCGCGACGAAAAACAATACAAACAAATTAGTTTTAAATAATGTCACAGAAAGGTAAACCACAAAATCACAGCACAGATTGCAAAAAAAAAAACACAACAGCAACTCAGTAACTTTTGGAATGCTTGCAGACTGTACTTGTAAACAACACCACACTTACAGTCACACTGTATGGTGGGAGACGCTCATTCATTGCGCATGCGCTAACCAGGCAACTTCCTAAATTGATGTGTGTATATTTTCACTACCTTATGTCATGTTACATAATGCATCGCCACCAAAATTGATTATTTCAAAACAAAATCATTATTTTTTCTGAAATCATCAATATAGTTCATTTAATGAAGTTGTTATTATTCAGGAATTCATCAATCGCTACTTTCTTCTTTATTTATTTTTATTAAGTCATGGTTCATGATATGGTATTTGGTATTATTTTCTTTCTTTATTCTTTCATTACGAGTGTTATCCCTTGTATGTTCTATTTCCCTAAAATTTTCTTCTCTCCCATTCATATAAATTGGTACTAGCCAGAGGGCACGTGTGGCTCTATTACTCTGCTATCCATTTATACACATTTTGAGTTCAGAGGTCATGCCTATCTGCTCAATAACATAAATAATTGTTGGACGTATCTCAACATAAAATCATCACATAATAATATTCATAATAATCATAATAATAGTCGTCTGTTTTCGACTCATATAATATCAATACAATAAACACTTTTGGGATTAATTATTCTCTCTTTTATACATCTCATGACCTTTTCTTCTCAGTGACTTGTTTGGATTCCTTTTTCTATGCTTGTGGCGATATTTAATAGATATTTTGCATCATTTCATCAACTTACTTCATATGATAGTGATTTTATTTGTTATCACTTTATTTCTCATTTATATTCAATATTAACATTGTAGCTGGTTTCTGGCTCACTTATACTTTTTCATCATTGATTGTCCAGTTAATATGTCATTGTCATTTTTTATTTGATTGTCTTGTCTTTTCTTTTGTGAAACATTAATTCTTTATTATTCCCTTTTGTAATAGGGTTAGTTAAAGATGTTATGTAGCGTCATCATTATTTGTTTAACATTTTATTATTTTATGTGAATTTTTCATGATATTTCATTATATATATTTTTTTTTCTGAAAATTACATGGGTTTACACATTTCGTTTCACACTTGGTGGTAAGTTGTACTTACTTTATTTTGAATTTAGCTAATCTTTCTTCTAAATTCTTTTTCATTCATATAATAATTTCAATCAAATACTAATTTGTAAGTTGTGCTTACTCTAATTTTTGAATTTAGATAATGTTTACTCTCCAAATTCTTTTAATTTTCTGACACTGCCTCATAATATTTTTTCAAAGAAGACTGGTTGTAAGTCCCTTTGATTCTCTTGGTCATTATCTCACTTACGACATAGGTGTTGTTGTGGTTGTCTTTTACAATGAGATAGGGGCCGTTGTACAATAATAGTAATTTCTTTGTGATTCCCTCTCTAGAACTAGGTAACTCTCGGTTCCGTATTAGCATTTTTTCTCCTTCATGATATCGGATTGCTTTAGGTTGGATTCTGTGATATTTTCCTTCTTCCTTCCTATTTGTTCCGCTATCTTGCTGTAGAATCTTGCATTATCGAATTGGTATTCAGGATTGGCGGGAAAATTAACAAGTTCTTCTATAGCTCGAGGTGGTGGTTTTCCGTACATGATGGTGTAAGGGGTATCCTTAATGGATTCGTGGTAAGCGAGATTTATGAAACTTTCTGTGGCTTCGATGTATTCACTCCACTTACGTTGCTGATCGTGGCAGTACGTTTGAAGAATTCTCCCAACTTCACGGAGCACTCTTTCAGCTGGATTGCTGTTCGGGTGGTAAATCGAAGTTTTGTATGTTCGGATGCCCAGATCCATCAATGTCTCCTTCCATCTTCTTCCTCGAAATTGGGTACCATGGTCAGTGATAATATTTGTTGGACTCCCCACTTCTGGAATGTACCTCTGCGTTATAATGTTCAGTACTTTGTTTGTGGTAGCACGGTTGATAGGGTATAATTTTACAAACTTGGTGTAATGGTCCATGATGATAACTATGAACTTGTACTGCTTTCTTCCTCCACTGCGTGGCATGGGTCCACATATGTCTAAGAAGACTCGTTCCAGTTTGTTGGCAGAAGTTATTGGTTGCATTACTCCTTCTTTCTTGTCGTTATTGCACTTGACTAGTTGGCATACGTGACAACTTTTTATGGTCTTCCTTACTCTTCTGTTAATGTCCTTCAGGTAGGTATGCTCTTCTAATGCTTTGGTCACTTTTAGTGCTCCCATGTGCCCGTATCTGAGGTGGTATTCCATTATAATTTCCGCTTCAGTTCCTTTAGGTATTATTAACTTCCATGTATTTTGGTTGGGCTTGGTTTTGATAAACAAAATATCTTCATGCGAACAATAGAAATGTGTGGCTCTTTCCTCTTGTTGGTTCAGCCGCTCTCGGATTTGATTAATTTCTTATCCTCCTTTTGGTGTTGTTTCACTCTATTCAGTATCACTTCTAGGTCGGACTTTCTTTTCATAATATTAAACACTTTCACTATGGTCTCCTTCTCTCCATCGAATGTTTGCTGTTCGGTGTTAATGCGGGATAGCACATCAGCTGCTGTGTTTTTACTGCCAGGGATATAGGATATACTCCCAATTGATGTGGTATTCCTGGAGAGCTAGTATCCATCTGGTTAATCGACCATGGCTGAGCTTGCAGTTCTTTAAGAAGGATATAGATTTATGGTCGGTGTGCACTGTGATAGGATATCCAAGGATATAAGTTCAAAATTTTCCACAAGAAAAGACTACGCTCAACAGCTCCTTCTCGGTTACATGGTAATTACGTTCACACTGATTTAACGTTCTGCTGGCGAAACTTACTACTTGGTGGTTTCCATCCTTGTCCTCCTGTTAGAGTACCGATCCCAAGCTAATGTCGCTTGCATCGCAGTTCATGTAAAAGGGTCTATTGAAATCAGGGTGGTTTAGCATAATTGTGTCGAGGAAGTGTTTTTTAATGGTGTTGAAAATCGTTTCTTGTTCTGGACCCCACATCCACTTAGTCTTAGATGATAGTTGTGGTGACAGTTTGGTTGTCAGCTCAGAGTAATTTTGCTGAAATTTTCTGTAGTAGTTACAGATGCCCAGGAACTACTGTAACTGTTTCTTATTTTTAGGGGTAGGGAAACGTTGAATAGCATCTATTTTGTCGGTTGATGGTGTTATTCCTTGTCGTGACAGGTTGAATCCAAGGAATTGGACTTCTTCTGCTATCAGCTTTGACTTTTCCAATTTCGAAGTCACATTGTTTATGGATAACTTCTCCAGTACCCGTTCTACTCTTGTACAATGCTCTACCTAGTTGGATGAAGTGATCAGCAAATCATCAACGTACACAGTTGTATAATTCATGGTTTCAGGACCCAATATCTGGTCCATGCAGCAGACAAATATCGCTACTGAGTTTACCAGCCCAAAAGGTAGTTGTTTGAACTGGTAGTTCCTGCCTTCAAATATGAACGCTACGTATTTTCTACTGGCTGGGTTCAATTCTACTTACCAGTACCCGCAAACTGTATCCCAGGTACTGATAAATTGAGTACCGTGAAACTTTTTGAGGATCTCCTCAATTTCACCAGGAGATGTCCTGTCGTTAACTAGGATCTTGTTTATTTCTCTGGCGTCGAGACATAGACGTACCCTTCCATCTTTCTTGATAACAGCCACTATAGGACTGGTGTACTGCGAACAACTGTACTCAATTATGTCCTCCTCCAGCATTTTATTAATTTCCATACGTACTGCCTCCTTTGCTGCATATGCAATCGGATAGGATTTCTTATTGAAGTTTGCCACCTCTTTGAATTTCAACTCGCACTGATACCCCCGTACCTTTCTTGGTTGGTCGGAAAATACATGGTGGTATTTGTTGTAAATCATTATTAATTTTTCTACCTCTTGATCCGTTAATGGATTCCCGTCTTGAGTACCTCGAAATTGTCGGATTTCTTCTAACTTCTGATTCCATAGGATGTCACTATTTATTTGATTGTCTGGTTTCTCTTCCCACCTTCGGTCTGGTGAATCACAGATCGTTCTTATATTATATATTGTACTAATTGGGATGACCCCCTTGCTCCCAGTTAATTCTGCCATCCATTCTTTATCTTCTTCATATCTCATAGTTACTTTGGATAGTCTCATGTCAATAATTGCAGAGTACTTTCTTAGGATATCACAACCAATTAAAATTTCAAATGGTAAATTATGAGCAATTAAGAATATCATTGACAATGTCTCACCCTTACTCATTACTTCTAGAGACACCTGTTTCTTAATGGTTTTATTTTGCCTTCCATGGCTCCAATTAAAACAATGTTACTTACTGGTAACGTGGGTAAGCTGACCTTACTTTCTTTTTGAATTTTGTTATATATATTTGCATCAATTAAGGACACATTGGCGCCCGTGTCAATCATGAATTTTACAGTTACTCCATATACCTTGGCAATAACATATGCAATTTCATTGTCAGGGTGTTTAATTAAAGTGGTGTTTTCTTCCATTAACTCTTCACGGATGTTCTTCAGATAGTGGTTCTGAATTATTGTTATTGTTTCGTCATTGGTCTGGTTAGTCAGTCTGGTTAATAACCCAATAGATCGGATCAGTGACGGGTCCTGTTGGATTCTCACTGCCGCTGTTCGTTTAAATGTTGGGCGTTGCCTTCGGCGCGGTCCTCTGATCTAATGGGGTGATTATCCTCAGTTGTTTGCATTCTTTCAACCGAATGGTCATTGAATGTTATTCGTTCTCGGTTCCTTCTATTTTCTTCCACACTTCTGCTCCTTGGTCCTCTGTAACCCTGTCTTCCGTCATTTCTATTCTCGGCATTAACATAATTTACCCATCGCCTGTATGTTTGATTCGGCCCCTGATGGTTGTTATTGTTGTATTGATTGTTGGGCCTGTTGTAACTACCTTTGTTTTGATTATTTCCCCTGTTATAGGAATTATTTTGTTTATTACTGTTGTTGAAGTAATTTTGGTTATTATTCCTCGGATAATTATGGTTATTATTATTATTGAAACTTCTGTAATTATTGGGGTTGGTTGGCGGATGATTAGCCGGTGTATGGTTTCCTTGTGGCCCACTTGGATGATTTCTGGTATCGTAGTTTCTGTAATTCGGGGTGTTCTTTTGCCTGTTCAATACATAATGTTTTTCCCGTTCGTATTCACCCAATAAAGCGGCCATCTCTTGAATCGTTTTTATTCTTCTGCTCAATCAGCTTTTGGTAATTTCCCCGTCATAGTGGTATGCCAGTTGGGTCACCAATAGGGTTGCCATAAGGTTCAGGATGAAATTCAGGACACCAACATCGACAAGTTCCAACCATAGGCGCCGACTCCACGGGAGCACTTGCCCCCGTGCATATAGTGGTACGGGGACGCAATCGTGTTTTTGCTACCGTAAAAATGTTTGATATTTTCATCCTTGCCCCCATGCTCAAGACCAAAAGTTGGCGCCTATGGTTCCAACGAGTGTATTTGAGTAATTCCATGCGAACTGTCCCGTCCGTTACCAAAAGACACACTTGTTATATGATGTTAATGTTAAAAATCAAATAGAGAAATAATAAGAAATCATACTCTAAGTAAAATACCTACTTTACAGACCACTCCAAAATTATATAATAGTCAATGTTATTTGCATAGATTTTTAAGTAACAGATGGGACAGCTCACGTGGAATTACTCATTTCTCAATTACACGAGTAAATGAAAACTAAAAACAGCATTTATTTACCTTTGCTTAAAGATATTTATAACAATTCGAAGTTAAGCCATAACTTCTAATGAGAATAAAAGTAAAAGTATGCCTATTAAAAAATAGGCCAAATTGTGAATACGGTTGTTCAGATTAACTGCAGTGAACGTTATTGGTCGGAACTAACTTCACGTTCTCGTAAATTGAAATAAATCTTATAAATGTCTAATCTAACCTATTCTATTACACCACAGAATATTATTTTCATTTACTTACTTGCACAAATCACAGTATGCTTCATGTTCATTTCTTCCACGCTTAACCGATGGAAAATCTTTTGTCCATGTTTTGTTGAATTTTGAAAGTCTCTTTTTCGACATAATACAACTTTGAATACTACAACTTGTGAATAATACCTTTATAACTATTTTCCGTGAATGGTATATTACAGAAACACGCAAATAAACTAAAATAGACCAATGTTGAAGACAGATAATATGCCGAAACCACGTCGAGCACCGTGTAAAATGTCTGCTTAGCAATAGTAACCAAAGTGGAAACACGCTGCTCCCGGGCAAATTTTATATAACTTGCAATGATTTTTAAAATTCAGGACATTTAGGGATTTTTAAAAATTCAGTCAGGACGTCGGGACACATGCTCAAATTCAGGTCAATCCCGCTTTTTCAGGATGTATGGCAACCCTAGTCTTACATGAAGTGTGTACCGGCAGTAAGTTATGTAAAGAAAATGTTAATGTTGTGGGGTAGGTAATTTTGTATGTAAGAATAGGTCTTACATGAAGTGTATACTGGCAGTAAGTTATATAAAGAAACTGTTAATGTTGTGGGTGGGTAAGAAGTTTGGATGTAAGAATGGGTCTCTTTCAAGAAGTATAAGTCTTACTGGGAGTAAGTTATGTAAAGAAACTGTTATTGTTGTGGGGTTGGTAATTTTGGATGTAAGAATGGGTCTTACGTGAAGTATATACCGGCAGTAAGTTATGTAAAGAAACTGTTAATGTTGTGGGGTTGGTAATTTTGGATGTAGGAATGGGTCTTACATGAAGTGTGTACTGGCAGTAAGTTATGTTAATATACTTTTAATGTTGTGGGGTGGTTAAGTTTGGATGTAAGAATGGGTCTTACATGAAGTGTATACTGGCAGTAAGTTATGTAAAGAAACTGTTAATGTTGTTGGGTGAGGTAAGTTTGGATATAAGAATGGGTCTTACATGAAGTGTATACCGGCAGTAAGTTATGTAAAGAAACTGTTAATGTTGTGCGGTGGGTAAGAGGTTTGGATGTAAGAATGGGTCTCTTTCAAGAAGTATAATTCTTACTGGGAGTAAGTTATGTAAAGAAACTGTTAATGTTGTGGGTTTGGTAATTTTGTATGTAAGAATAGGTCTTACATGAAGTATATACTGGCAGTAAGTTATGTAAAGAAACTGTTAATGTTGTGGGGTTGGTAAGTTTGGATGTAAGAATGGGTCTTACATGAAGTATGTACCGGCAGTAAGTTATGTAAAGAATCTGTTAATGTTGTGGGTGGGTAAGATGTTTGGATGTAAGAATGGGTCTCTTTCAAGAAGTATAATTCTTACTGGGAGTAAGTTATGTAAAGAAACTGTTAATGTTGTGGAGTGGGTAAGTTTGGGTCTCAAATGAAGTGTGTACTGGCAGAAAGTTATGTAAAGAAACTGTTAATGTTGTTGGGTGTATAAGTTTGGATGTAAGAATGGGTCTTACATGAAGTGTATACTGGCAGTAAGTTACATAAAGAAACTGATAATGCTGTGGGGCAGGTAAGTTTGGACGTAAGAATGGGTCTTACATGAAGTATGTGCCGGCATGTATAAAAGGAATAAATCACAATTTTAGTACCAAGCCACGTGTTGTTCAATCAAATATATTGCAACTCACGGTGTTGCAGAGGTGACTCAAACTCAAATAAACGCTGCAGACGGTGAGTTGCAATATATTTGATGTACCAGCAGTAAGTTATGTAAAGAATCTATTAATGTTGTGGGTGGGTAAGACGTTTGGATGTAAGAATGGGTCTTTCATGAAGTATAAGTCATACTGGCAGTACGTTATGTAAAGAAACTGTTAATGTTGTGGGGTAGGTAATTTTGTATGTAAGAATAGATCTTACATGAAGTATATACTGGCAGTAAGTTATGTAAAGAAACTGTTAATGTTGTGGGGTTAGTAAGTTTGGATGTAAGAATGGGTCTTACATGAAGTGTGTACTGGCAGTAAGTTATGTAAATATACTTTTAATGTTGTGGGGTGGCTAAGTTTGGATGTAAGAATGGGTCTTACATGAAGTGTGTACCAGCAGTAAGTTATGTACAGAAACTGTTAATGTTGTTGGGTGAGGTAAGTTTGGATGTAAGAATGGGTCTTACATGAAGTGTACACCGGCAGTAAATTATGTAAAGAAATTGTTAATGTTGTGGGGTGGGTAAGAAGTTTGGATGTAAGAATGGGTCTTTCATGATGTATAAGTCTTACTGGGAGTAAGTTATATAAAGAAACTGTTAATGTTGTGGGGTTGGTAATTTTTGATGTATGAATGGGTCTTAAATGAAGTATATACCGGCAGTAAGTTATGTAAAGAAACTGTTAACGTTGTGGGATTGTTAACTTTGGATGTAAGAATGGGTAATACATGAAGTGTGTACTGACAGTAAGTTATGTAAAGAAACAGTTAATGTTATGCAGTTGGTAAGTTTGGGTCTCACATGAAGTGTGTACTGGCAGAAAGTTATGTAAAGAAACTGTTAATGTTGTGGGGTGGATAAGTTTGGATGTAAGAATCGGTCTTACATGAAGTATGTTCCGGCAGTAAGTTATGTACAGAAACTGTTAATGTTGTTGGGTGAGGTAAGGTTGGATGTAAGAATGGGTCTTACATGAAGTGTATACTGGCAGTAAGTTACGTAAAGTAACTGTTAATGTTGTGGGGTGGGTAAGAATTTTGGATGTAAGAATGGGTCTTTCATGAAGTATAAGTCACACTGGCAGTACGTTCTGTAATGAAACTGTTAATGTTGTGGGGTAGGTAATTTTGAATGTATGAATAGGTCTTACATGAAGTATATACTGGCAGTAAGTTGTGTAAAGAAACTGCTAATGTAGTGGGGTTGGTAAGTTTGGATGTAAGAATGGGTCTTACATGAAGTATGTACCAGCAGTAAGTTATGTAGAGAATCTGTTAATGTTGTGGGGTTGATAAGTTTGGATGTAAGAATGGGTCTTACATGAAGTATGTACCGGCAGCAAGTTATGTAAAGAATCTGTTAAAGTTGTGGGTTGGTAAGATGTTTGGATGTAAGAATGGGTCTCTTTCAAAAAGTACATCTTTCTGGGAGTAAGTTATGTAAAGAAACTGTTAATGTTGTGGAGTGGGTAAGTCTGGGTCTCAAATGAAGTGTGTACTGGCAGAAATTTATGCAAAGAAACTGTTAATGTTGTAGGGTGGATAAGTTTGGATGTATGAATGGGTCTTACATGAAGTGTGTACCGGCAGTAAGTTATGTACAGAAACTGTTAATGTTGTTGGGTGAGGTCAGTTTGGATGTAAGAATGGGTCTTACATGAAGTGTATACTGGCAGTACGTTATGTAAAGAAACTGTTAATGTTGTGGGGTTGGTAAGTTTGGATGTAAGAATGGGTCTTACATGAAGTGTGTACTGGCAGTAAGTTATGTAAATATACTTTTAATGTTGTGGGGTGGTTACGTTTGGATGTAAGAATGGGTCTTACATGAAGTGTGTACCAGCAGTAAGTTATATACAGAAACTGTTAATGTTGTTGTGTGAGGTATGTTTGGATGTAAGAATGGGTCTTACATGAAGTGTATACCGGCAGTAAGTTATGTAAAGAAACTTTTAATGTTATGGGGTGGGTAAGAAGTTTGGATGTAAGAATGAGCCTTTCATGAAATATAAGTTTTACTGGGAGTAAGTTATCTAAAGTAACTGTTAATGTTGTGGGGTTGGTAATTTTGGGTGTAAGAATGGGTCTTACGTGAAGTATATACCGGCAGTAACTTATATAAAGAAACTGTTAATGTTGTGGTGTTCGTAAGTTTGGATGTAAGAGTGGGTCTTACATGAAGTGTGTACTGGTAGTAAGTTATGTAAATATACTTTTAATGTTGTGGGGTGGTTAAGTTTGGATGTAAGAATGGGTCTTACATGAAGTGTTTACCAGCAGTAAGTTATGTACAGAAACTGTTAATGTTGTTGGGTGAGGAAAGTTTGGATGTAAAAATGGGTCTTACATGAAGTGTGAACCAGCAGTAAGTTATGTACAGAAACTGTTAATGTTGTTGGGTGAGGTAAGTTTGGATGTAAGAATGGGTCTTACATGAAGTGTATACAGGCAGTAAGTTATGTGAAGAAACTGTTAATGTTGTGGGATGGGTAAGAAGTTTGGATGTAAGAATGGGTCTTTCATGAAGTATAAGTCTGACTGGCCGTAAGTTATGTAAAGAATCTGTTAATGTTGTGGGTGGATAAGAAGTTTGAATGTAAGAATGGGTCTCTTTCAAGAAGTATAAGTCTTACTGGGAGTAAGTTATGTAAAGAAACTGTTAATGTTGTGGGGTTGGTATGTTTGGATGTAAGAATGGGTCTTACACGAAGTATGTACCGGCAGTAAGTTATGTACAGAAACTGTTAATGTGGTATACCAGAGTGTGGTTGTAGTAAGCAACAGTTTACCCCCTCCCCCATCAGATGCTTTCATCTTCTACTACTCTATTACAAAACAACAGTTTCATACAGTTTTATTGTAAAATTAGAGAAAAAATATATTTCAATAATGCTACATGCTGAACACTAACAGTGCATTACAATGATAAATACTGAATCATAACATAACAAAATATTTTTTCTTAAATGACGAATATTTATATTTAACATATTGAGTCTTATGGATGTGTGTGACTTGTCCACATCATTCCACTCTCAGATCTTAAGGACAAATGTAACTCAGCATGAATTTAGCAGATTTATATTGAACTGAATGCCCCTTATTTGTCCTTAGATTTCTTTGGTATGAATAATAACATTTTAGTTATGCTACACAACTGCAGAAGGCAGCGCAAGAAAATGTTACTTTGTTTTCCAGGCTGTTGGGCCATTGTCCTCTTTTTGTGGAAGACTAAACGTTTCACTGCAGCTGCGGCTGTTATCTTCAGTGGTCTTCTATTTTTTAGAGCATTTTTTTTTTGTTTTTAAACATTTTTTGTTGCCAGTTTGTGTTGTTTACGCTGTATTGTGATGTGTGCTGTGTAGTTTGTTGCATATGTTTCATGGTTTATTATAATGGACTCATGTAAATATCTTATGAAAGATGAAATTTATGAATGTTTGAATAATATTGATGTCAGATATTGATATGCAGAAATATTGCCAAGGGAAAATGGCATAATTTGGATGCCAACAGTGGAATACATTTTACATGATATTGGTCCACGTATTACACCATATAAAAGAGAATGATTTAAGCTTTCAGGTAATATATGTACATTGGGAATAAGTAAAAAGTTTCTTTTTTTTTTAAATAGGTTCAAATTTTCATAAAAATGGTAATGCCATAGGAGTAGGCAGTCATCTAAGGTGGCTAGGGCTAATGTGATAAAAGTTTAATTATTAATAAAATAATTGAAGCTACATTTTCTGAAAAGTAACTACATGGTCATCTCCTATGATCATGATCGCAAGTGGACAGGCACTGTGAAGTTTATACATTGTCATTAGTGACTTAGGTTCTTGTGCATACTGACTGCCGAATCTTCACACGCCTTACAACTTATACATAATGCACACATATAAATTTCTGTCAATCCCATTGTACCTCACCCTTTTTTTTTAACTACCACCTCTCTCACTGTGTCTTTTCTCTCCCTCTCCCTCCCTCACTCCATTAGTCTTTTGTGTCTAATGTTTGTAGATTTAGAATGATTTCACCATAGAAAATAGTAGTAAAAATGAACAGGGAGTGGAAATTAAAATAGGTATGAGCATTGAAAACTACAGTAAAGTATTTCTGACAACCCATGTATATTATTCCTTGATGTTGTAAATGGGAGCGTAGTAAAGAATGTAACATAACATACAAAAGAGACATACTCAATTTCCTATAGTAACTCTTAATAACCAGTATATATATATATATATATATATTTCAATCACTTTCTGCTACAGTCCATTTCTTGATGTATATAATACTATAATACTTATAACTAATTTACCTCAAGATATATTTTTTCCTTTAGGAACATGTTTCGGGAGATCCTGTTCTCCCATCTTCAGCCTTCGCCATCTTGCTTCTGGTGCAGTATTTGTGTGTTGGCTTCTGGATGTTATTAAGGTGGTTTGTTGGTCTTTGGTCCTTCAATGTTGCATTATTGTGTGTGGTTGTGGTATCTGTTTTTGTATTTTGTGTATTTTCGATGTTGAGTGCTTTGAATATTGTGTCATGTTTTGTATTGATTTGTATTTGTTCTGGTATTAATTTGTTTTGTGTTTTATGTTTGTAAATCTGTAAATTTTCCCAAATGTTCATTATGGTGCCTTTGTGTGGTATATGTTTTATTAGTGTTACATTGGTTATGTCTGGGAATTCATGTCCTGTGTTTATTGCATGTGTGGCTAAATTGGATTTATATATATTTGGTTTTTTTTATGCATTTAGGTGTTCAAAATAACGTTTTTTCAGCTGTTTTTTTGTTTGTCCTATATAACATTTATTGCAATCTTGGCATTCAATTTTGTGTATACCGTTGGTTGTTGTATTATCTTTGTTGTGTGAGCTATTTAGATTTTGTAATTTATTTTTATTAGTTTTGTATGCTATTTTTATATCTGTGTTTTTAAATAGTTTTGTTAGTTTTGTCATTTTATTATTTATATATGTGAATGTGGCCCATTTTTTGTTGTTGTTATTATTTATGTGTTGTTCAGTTTGATTATTTCTTAATTGTTCAGTTTTTATTTTGTATTTGATTTTATTTTCTATTTTGATCATAGTATTTTTATTGTATCCATTTGCATAACCAATTTGGTATATTATATTTCTTTCTTTTGTCAGTTTCTTGTTTGTTTAGGAGTATTTTGTACATTCTGTTAAATAACGAATAAAATGCTGCCATTTTATGTTGTGGTGGGTGGTCAGAATGGTTAGGTATAATGATGTTAGTGGAAGTTGGTTTTCTATATATTGCATATTGTATGTGTTTGTTGTATCTTGTGATGGTTATGTCTAAATAGTTGATTTTGTTATGTTTTTCTTTTTCTTCTGTGAATTGTATTTTGGGATGTATGTTATTGATTTGTTTCAGTATGTTCTCTGCAATTGTGTTTTTGTTATTTGATACATATAGTCCATCATCTACATATCTTATCCATATGCCATCTGGGTCATGTGTTTTTATGATATTTTGTATTTTGGTGTCTATATGTTGTAGGAATATTTCTGCTATTATGCTTGATAATGGTGATCCCATTGCTAAACCTTCTTTCTGTTGATAAATTTTGCTATTAAATTCAAAGTAATTTTGTTTTAGTATTAGTTGGAGACTATTTTTTATTTCGGTTATATATTGTTTGTTTTCATTTTGTTCTATAAGTTTGTTTAGTATTATGTCAATTGTTTCTTCTACTGGGATATTAGTGTACATGTTTGTTATGTCATATGATGTGAAAAATGTATTTTCATTTATATTTATTATTTTTAGTTTGTCTATTAATTCGTATGTATTTTTTATGTTATGATGGTTATTTGTTAGATGGTTATTTTTTAGTTTTTGTGCTATTATTCTTGCTATTTTGTATGTAGGAGCTTTTTTGAAATTGATTAATGGATGTATTGGGTTGTTTAATTTGTGTATTTTTATTAGGCTGTTCATTTTAGGTGGTTCTGGATTATTGTTTATATATATGTCTATGTTTTTATTGTTGAAAAACTTTTTATTTGTTTTTATTAGTTTTATTGTTTGTTTAAGATAGTTTTCTGTTGGGTTTTTATCTAGTTGTACGCATTTATTATTGTTGATGAAGTCTTCGGTTTTTCTGATGTAGTCTGTTTTATCAATGATTACTGTTGCTTGACTTTTGTCTGCTTTAGTTATTATTAAATTATTGTTCTTTACTTTATTTTTAATTTCTTTTATTGTTTTTCTTTTGTTTATCTTTGTTTTTCATTTCGCTAGTGATTATTTTTTTTAATTATATGTGTTGCTCCTGTTCTTTTTTCTTCTTGTATATTGTCTTTTATTAGGTTAATGGCAAATTCTGTTTCTACTATTATATTTTCTAGATTTTTGTTTGCATTTTGGGTTATGTTAGTTTTTGACATATTGTTTAAATATTCTGTTTCTTTTTTTTAAATTCTGTATTGCTGAGGTTAATGGTTCGAGGGTAAAATGTGTGTTTATTTTTGTTTTTTTGTTCTTGATTTTTGTTTTGTTGTTTTAATGTGTTAAGTTTTTTGTTGATTGTATAAGTCTTTTTGTTTTTCTCAAATCTTCTTTATTTTCTATGTTATTGTATTTATTATTCCAAGTGATTGGATGTAATAACTTGTTAGCTCTAAGTGTAGTTTGTATATGTCTAGTGTTACGCTATTTTTCTTACTGTATAATTGATTAATTTCGTTTTGTATCCATAGCCTTTGTGCTTGTTTTATAGTTTTTTGTGCAGTTATATTTTTGTTGTTTGTGTTTATGTTGATGTATTTAGGTGTTAATTTATGTTTTTGGCATTGTCTATTGAAGTATATGATTATGTTTGTGTTCATTAGTTGTTTTTTTCGTGTTTGAAACATAACCACAATTCTATATAACCACATTACCAAATTGTTAAACAAATTTCAAACACGAAAAAAACAACTAATGAACAGAAACATAAACATATACTTCAATAAACAATGCCAAAAACATAAATTAACACCTAAATACATCAACATAAACACAAACAACAAAAATATAACTGCACAAAAAACTATAAAACAAGCACAAAGGCTATGGATACAAAACGAAATTAATCAATTATACAGTAAGAAAAATAGCGTAACACTAGACATATACAAACTACACTTAGAGCTAACAAGTTTATTACATCCAATCACTTGGAATAATAAATACAATAACATAGAAAATAAAATAAGATTTGAGAAAAACAAAAAGACTTATACAATCAACAAAAAACTTAACACATTAAAACAACAAAACAAAAATCAAGAACAAAAAAACAAAAATAAACACACATTTTACCCTCGAACCATTAACCTCAGCAATACAGAATTTAACAAAAAAGAAACAGAATATTTAAACAATATGTCAAAAACTAACATAACCCAAAATGCAAACAAAAATCTAGAAAATTTAATAGTAGAAACAGAATTTGCCATTAACCTAATAAAAGACAATATACAAGAAGAAAAAAGACAGAAGCAACACATACAATTAAAAAAATAATCACTAGCGAAATGAAAAACAAAGATAAACAAAAGAAAACAATAAAAGAAATTAAAAATAAAGTAAAGAACAATAATTTAATAATAACTAAAGCAGACAAAAGTCAAGCAACAGTAATCATTGATAAAACAGACTACATCAGAAAAACCGAAGACTTCATCAACAATAATAAATGCGTACAACTAGATAAAAACCCAACAGAAAACTATCTTAAACAAACAATAAAACTAATAAAAACAAATAAAAACATTTTCAACAATAAAAACATAGACATAAATATAAACAATAATCCAGAACCACCTAAAATGAACAGCCTAATAAAAATACACAAATTAAACAACCCAATACGTCCATTAATCAATTTCAAAAAAGCTCCTACATACAAAATAGCAAGAATAATAGCACAAAAACTAAAAAATAACCATCTAACAAATAACCATCACAACATAAAAAATACATACGAATTAATAGACAAACTAAAAATAATAAATATAAATGAAAATACATTTTTCACATCATATGACATAACAAACATGTACACTAATATCCCAGTAGAAGAAACAATTGACATAATACTAAACAAACTTATAGAACAAAATGAAAACAAACAATATATAACCGAAATAAAAAATAGTCTCCAACTAATACTAAAACAAAATTACTTTGAATTTAATAGCAAAATTTATCAACAGAAAGAAGGTTTAGCAATGGGATCACCATTATCAAGCATAATAGCAGAAATATTCCTACAACATATAGACACCAAAATACAAAATATCATAAAAACACATGACCCAGATGGCATATGGATAAGATATGTAGATGATGGACTATATGTATCAAATAACAAAAACACAATTGCAGAGAACATACTGAAACAAATCAATAACATACATCCCAAAATACAATTCACAGAAGAAAAAGAAAAACATAACAAAATCAACTATTTAGACATAACCATCACAAGATACAACAAACACATACAATATGCAATATATAGAAAACCAACTTCCACTAACATCATTATACCTAACCATTCTGACCACCCACCACAACATAAAATGGCAGCATTTTATTCGTTATTTAACAGAATGTACAAAATACCCCTAAACAAACAAGAAACTGACAAAAGAAAGAAATATAATATACCAAATTGGTTATGCAAATGGATACAATAAAAATACTATGATCAAAATAGAAAATAAAATCAAATACAAAATAAAAACTGAACAATTAAGAAATAATCAAACTGAACAACACATAAATAATAACAACAACAAAAAATGGGCCACATTCACATATATAAATAATAAAATGACAAAACTAACAAAACTATTTAAAAACACAGATATAAAAATAGCATACAAAACTAATAAAAATAAATTACAAAATCTAAATAGCTCACACAACAAAGATAATACAACAACCAACGGTATACACAAAATTGAATGCCAAGATTGCAATAAATGTTATATAGGACAAACAAAAAAACAGCTGAAAAAACGTTATTTTGAACACCTAAATGCATAAAAAAAACCAAATATATATAAATCCAATTTAGCCACACATGCAATAAACACAGGACATGAATTCCCAGACATAACCAATGTAACACTAATAAAACATATACCACACAAAGGCACCATAATGAACATTTGGGAAAATTTACAGATTTACAAACATAAAACACAAAACAAATTAATACCAGAACAAATACAAATCAATACAAAACATGACACAATATTCAAAGCACTCAACATCGAAAATACACAAAATACAAAAACAGATACCACAACCACACACAATAATGCAACATTGAAGGACCAAAGACCAACAAACCACCTTAATAACATCCAGAAGCCAACACACAAATACTGCACCAGAAGCAAGATGGCGAAGGCTGAAGATGGGAGAACAGGATCTCCCGAAACATGTTCCTAAAGGAAAAAATATATCTTGAGGTAAATTAGTTATAAGTATTATAGTAATATATATATATATATATATATATATTATAACAAAACATTGTTATCAATGTTTATCGTTCTAACTGGAATACGCATAATAAGCGTTATCTGCTACAATTGTACATTTAGAAGGGTACAGATAAGATTTTATATAGCAAACAAAACAGATAACAGTCCACCTGCATAAATATGTGTAATTTTGTCGGCACATGTCAGAAGTGTTTTAAAACTTAAATAATAAAAAAATGACAAAAGATTAAGAAGAACTAGGTTGACCAGTGAATAGTGCGGAAATGTAGCTTTATTTAGACACCAAACACATAACGAGATAGTGAGAGTGTCGTGAACTATAAGCGTTTTACTATTTCACACCTTTCGCGGTGCTAATTAAAGATCGCGTGTATACATAGCTAATAACTGTGTTCAAGACACGTCTAACAAACAACTTTGTTACCTAAATAAATAAAGGATTGTTGAGATATTCGCCGATAGAAACTCATTTGCACACGTGGCTTTGCCCTATAAACAGTGAGCCAAAACCGAGCATCTGTCTCTCATTCATAAAGTATTCGTTGAGTCGTACACACGGAACGATACGCTGCAGAAGACGCTTCAATGAGACCGGCAGACACCTGAGTTACTACAACTACGTACTACGGACATCAGACTATACCAGAGGCCAGAGACGCTGTGTCCATGACGATAAAGGAACGACGCCTAGCCTAGCTGTTCATACACCGCTAAGCGACGCTGACGGAGGTTTCGAGAGGAATAGCTGTACTCAACGCCGACGCCTGAGACCCGTGTACATCTGTGTAACATGAAATCATCAAAACAGGTGACCTGATATGGTTCAGGGTTCATAATAATGTTGTAAAACACAACAAGTAAATGAAAAGCCGCTATAAACGAAATTGAACAGTTTTAAATAATTGATAAACATTTTTTTATATAGGCGGTATGACTAAAGCCTAAAGACACTTTTAAATGTTGTACTGTACATCATATAGAGACATTTATTCAAAAAGACAGAACATTTAGATAATGTGTGATTATTATAATAATATGTTAATAAGAGTGCAGAAAGACTCTAAGCAAATGTTTTCATGAGATTGTGCACTGTATAAAAAATTATATTTGATAAATTAAATGTGATAAATTAAGGGAGAGTGCAGAGAAGCTCTAAGAGTGTTATCAAGATATTAGATGTCACAAATTTTATTGTTTCATATTAATTATTGTTGATAGCCAAGCAGGCTGAAGAGTAGAATAATTAAAAGGGAGTTACCCTTAATAAAAGTGTTTATATTAATAATAATTACCATAGAGATAACGATAACTATAACCCTTGTTATATTCATTTAAAAAGTTCGTATTTTATTTTCTCATGTATAAAGAACAGGGTTACGGATTTCATAGAATGAAATCAATTCAGTATTTCCATTTTATTAAATAATTAAATTCAATATAACAAAAAATGATTTTTATAAATGAATTATAATTACAGGCAGACAGTGTGAAACTGCCCATATATGTGTGTATATTTCCATGTTATATGTTTTGTGTATATACTGTGTATTGTATGTCTTATTTTCAGGAACTTATAAATTATGTACTAAGATATATGATTTTAATATGTGATTGTTAGACGTAAGCATTATAACAATATATCACTAGAGAAAATATGTGTAAAGTAATATTCAAGAAAGAATATAAATTGGTGGAACCCGCCGTAAATTGTGTTAAATATTTGAAATTCTTTTTATTATTATGATTTGTTTAAAGATAAGCACCTTGAGGGTGACAATTATAATCATTGGAATGATAGACTAAAAAGGTAGTTTTCATTTATTCACAATTTATACAACTCAGCTTCCTAAAATAATTCTTTTGAAAACACATCGTCCCAACTCGTTACCTGATACCTAATAAGCCCAAATCCCACACCTAATATCCGGCAAAGCAGAAAAGTACCATATACTGCAGGTAAGTGTTGGCATGGTATACCCTAACCAGGTCCATGTAAAACTCATAATCCATAATGAAAGAAATCATAAAAAGATGTGTTGCAAAAGAAAATGTCGCTTCCAACGTGGGGCCCGATTAAATAAATAAAAAAAAAAAAAACATAATACGAAAAAATTAAAAATTAGTAAGAAGTTAAATAAATATAAATTCACGTAGAACAAATATTTAGAGTTGATGTGTAATTATTATAAAACGTGCATTTATATGTTGAATGTAGCTGATAAGAACGTACAGTTAGCGTTATCAGTAGAGTAAACAAAGGGGAGCTTAGATAAATATTGTGGTTATCAGAAACTGATACTACAGGCGCCCAAGATAACGGTTGTATGTTGATGAATAAATGACTACCAATATTTAATAATAATCCAAATAATTAATAATATACAAATTAATAATAAATATTTTAAAATCGGTTCACCAAATTAAAATTAAACATGGCACATAAACAAGAGGTCAGTTTAGCCGACATAATGAAGAAGTTAGAAGCCAGCAACGCTGAAAACGTAAAAAGGTTTGAAGAAATAAAAACTAGTGGTGCTGAAACTATGAGAAGATTGGAAGCAAGCACGTCAGAAATTCAGAAACTATACGCGTATAATGCTGAAAGTAAGGTAGAAATTATGGAACGAATGGAGACCTTAGAAGGTAAAGTTAAAGAGTCTCTAAAACAACAAGCGGTGGTGATGAATGAAAATTTCGAAGAGCAGCGAAAAAGACTACAACAAAATTTTAAATCTATGGCCGACACACTGGACCAGAAACTCGAAAAAATTACGCATCGACAAGATACCAAGATACAAGTCATCAGCGAGTTGGTGCAGAGTAATGTCAGGAAGACCATGAAAATTGAAGAAGAAACAAAAAGTCTCGCCGCAGCAGACGACACCATCAAGAAATCTATCCAACACCATGACAACAGGGTAGATCAGCTGGAAGTCAAGTTAAAAGGTGAAGTAGACCGACTTACACGAGAAGTGAGAAGACTACCAACACAAGCGTTAGTATACTCGACCGTACCTAGAGAAGAGAGACCCATTAACTATTTTAGAGGATCCAGAGGGGAAAATCCCATTGAATTTCGTATCAAATGTGAGAAAGAATTGGATAGTATTGGATCTATTCTCAGTGACAAAGATAAAATAGACTTTGTAAGTCGTTACTTAAAAGATGCAGCAGCCAGTTGGTTCACAATGGTGAATGACGATTTAAAAACGTATGAAGAATTTAAACTAGCATTCGAACGGAGGTATTGGAATGAATACATACAAATGAGAATACGAAATACACTGGAATTTGGTAAATATAATCCAGGTAAGCTGTCTGAAGATGAATACGTCATTATGTTAGTAGAGAGGAGTAAACATTTACGTCCCGCGTTAACACAAAAAGAATTAGTCATTAAGCTTGCTAATCATTTCAGCAGGAACATCCAACTAGCTATACATGTTCAGGGTATAGCTACCATTGAAGATCTATTAATACTTTTAACACAGATGGAGGGTGTAATCCGTGAACGAGACCCACCAAGAGGAGTTCAGCGAGATAACCGGAACCAAAATCAAGATAGAGGTACGTGGTATTCGCAAAGATATCGCCAAGAAGATAAAGGCAGAGAAGATAGACGTACAGACGATGAAAAATATCCGAAAAACAAAAATGTATCATATGATAGACGCCATGAAGATGGACGAACATATGAGAAGCAGGAGCAAAATAATGAAAGAGGTAATTACAAAGGAGGTTACCGATGGCCGAATTCGTCGAAACGATTTTCGAAACCATGGACATCCGATAGGAATGCAAATACGCAGGCGATTACCGTTGAGAAAAAACAGAAAGAGACACCGAGAAACACTGATGAACGTAATAAACCGTCCACATCGAAGACTGAAAATCAATGACTACATTCTGGAGTCTGTATAGGAGGTATATTCCCACCTGATCTTAGGGAAGAATTATTTATGACCGATAAAAGTAATCCAATAAATAATACTGTATGTCCACAAATAAAACTGTATGTTAATAATGTACCTGTTAACACATTAGTGGATACAGGGAGTGAGGTCACAATTATCAATAGTGCATGGGTAAAAATTCATAATGCTCATTTTAAAAGTGTACCGAAGTTGCCTACACGGGAGATACAAATAACTACAGCAAATAAATCGATGGAAAAAGTAAACCATCAGATGTATGTTAGTATTACCTGTCAAGGATTAGAGATAGAATTACCTGTACTGATAGTTGATAAGCTAATATATGACTGCATTCTGGGAGTGGATGCGCTAGACCGATTCAATGCTGTTATCAATATGAAAGATGGACAAATGACATGTACAGTTAATAATATATGTAAAACTATAGATTTAAGAGCACCTGTTAAAGAACAGAATCCTCCACAACTGGAAATACTTAAAATTAGTAGACCCCAGATCACATTAGCCGAAGAACGGACACATCCAGAAGAAGTAGAAGATCAGCCAGGAGAACAACACATAAATGATCTGTTAGAAGAATATGAGGACATCTTTAGCGAAGTACCAACTCAAACTCACGTCTACCAGCATCGAATTAAGGTAACTGACCCGTCCAAGTTCGTCAGACGCACATATACGATTCCAATGAAATACGAGGAGCAGGTAGATCAAGAAATTCAGCGTATGTTAGATAACAATGTCATCCGCAGATCACATAGCAATTACCTGAATCCACTTGTAGTAATCAAGAAAAAAGATGATGCGATTAGACTGTGTATGGATATGCGTAACCTTAACAACGTTGTTGAAAAGATGTACGACTGCGCTCCAAATGCTGAAGAGTTATTTGCTAAATGTGAAGGAGCTAGATATTTAACAAAATTAGACCTTACTTCTAGTTTCTGGCAGATACCAATACAAGAGAGTGACCGCAAGTATACGGCGTTCCTCTACAAAAACAAGACCTATGAATACAACGTAGTACCGTTTGGATTAAGCACTAGCTTGTCTGCTATTGTACGATGTCTAGAAAATGCACTTGGAGAGGAGGTGTCACCTTACACAATGGTATTTGTAGATGACATACTCGTCGTGTCGAAAACTATTCAGGAACATGTAAATCAATTACGAGTTATTTTTGAGAAATTTAGAGTAGCCAAAATTTCCCTCAATTATAAAAAATGTGAATTCCTAAAAACCAATATCAAGTTCCTTGGTCATATTATATCCGAACGAGGTATCAAACCTGATCCTATCAAGATCCAAAGTATCCTAAATTTCCCTATTCCTAAAAATGTAAAAGGAGTAAGAGCTTTCCTAGGATTGACTGGTTATTATCGACGCTTCTCATCTGACTATGCAGCAACAGTAAAACCTCTGCTGGAGTTAACACAAAAGAAGAGAAAATGGAGATGGGAGCAGCATCACACTGAAGCAGTGGATCGAGTCAAAACATTGTTTAAACAAAATTTAATGCTACACCATCCGAAGAAAGACGGCGATTATGTGCTATATGCAGACGCAAGTCAATATGCAATGGGAAGTGTATTGTATCAAAAAGACTCAAAAGGAGACTTAAGGGTCATCGCCTATGCCAGTCGTGTATTCCGAGGAGCGGAGATAGAGTACTGCACTACAGAAAAGGAAGTACTAGCTATTGTATATGCATTATCCCAGTTCCGATTCTATCTATGCGGAACTCATTTTGAAATTCATACAGATCATCAGGCTTTATCTTTCCTATTAACATGTAAGGTAAAGAGTGCGAGGTTGATGCGATGGATACTTGCCATTGGGGAATATTCTTTCACCATTAAATACTGCAAAGGCAAAGACAATGAAGTAGCTGATACCTTAAGCCGTTATATAGAAGAAAAAGAAGAAACACATGAAGCTAAACCACAAGATGTCAGGGTACTTAGCAACATAACATACAAACCCGAGAGAGAAGTACAAGAATTACTACGTAATCTCGCTAGAGAGCAAGATAAAGATCAGCGATTACAGAATATAAAAAATAATCCGTTACCTATAAATTATTGTGTGAAAGATGGAATTTTATTTAAGCTTATTAATTATGATTGGAAAGTTGTGCTATCTCATGACATGTTACAGCAATTAATTATGCCATGTCATCGTAGTCTAGCTCATGCATCTCCATTGAAGTGCTATTTAACTATGAAAGAAGCCTTCACCTGTAATAATATGTTCAGAAAAATTAAAATAATTGTTAGGAAATGCCATGATTGTCAAACAGCCAAACATCCGAATTTAAACACTTGCGTTGAAATGGGGAGTATCAGAACTAAGAAGAAGGGGGATATAGTTGCACTTGATTTCCTTGGACCACTCCCGCGATCAAGTCGTGGGTACCGCCATATAATTGTGACGGTAGATGTGTTTACCAAGCTAGTAAAGTTATATGCTGTACGAAGACCCACCATGAAATCTGTTCTGAACGTCATCACCCAGAAGTATATACCAAAGTATGGAAAAATGGATAAAGTGTTGACAGATCAAGGTAAGCAGTTTGGTAATAAATTATGGAAGGACGCATTGACAAGACAAGGTATAAAACCTATACTTACATCCATAAGGCATCCACAAACTAATCTTGCTGAAAGAATAAATAGAGAGTTAGGCAAGTACATGAGGTTATATTGCTACAATCAACAGAGTAAATGGCCTGACTATCTACAATTTTTCGAAGATGCAATGAATCACAATTATAGTGAAGCTACAGGATACACACCGTTAGAATTAAGTGAGAATAAAATACCTAAAAGATTCTGGCACAACATGATTAATAAACCGGAAAATTATAATGTAGATTTGCCAATTCAAATAAAAATAAACAGAGCTGAACGACAGTTATATCATCAAGCAGGTAAAAGGAGAGACCGGTATAATAGAATTCACCGATTGACAAGATTCCAGATTGGTGATAAGGTATTGATAAAGACAAATCCTGTGGGAAGTAGTATATTAAACACTTCCAAGAAATTCTTCAGATTATTCTGTGGCCCATATGAACTAAGGAGTCGTCTAGGACCACACACCTACATGGTATATGACCCAGTGAAGAAAAAGGACGTCGGAAAGTACCATGCGTCATCTCTGCGTCATTATATCCAATAATACCCATATGTGATTGTTACTTTAAGAAAAGATTTTATATTCTTTCTAATAAACATGTAATATAACTGACTGTGTATGTACTAAACATAGATAAAAAAAAAAAAAAAAAAAAAAAAAAAAAAAAAAAAATATGTTGTTCTGTAAAGCACAAACAATTTTTTTTAAAGCAAGTGGGGGAGTGTTATAACAAAACATTGTTATCAATGTTTATCGTTCTAACTGGAATACGCATAATAAGCGTTATCTGCTACAATTGTACATTTAGAAGGGTACAGATAAGATTTTATATAGCAAACAAAACAGATAACAGTCCACCTGCATAAATATGTGTAATTTTGTCGGCACATGTCAGAAGTGTTTTAAAACTTAAATAATAAAAAAATGACAAAAGATTAAGAAGAACTAGGTTGACCAGTGAATAGTGCGGAAATGTAGCTTTATTTAGACACCAAACACATAACGAGATAGTGAGAGTGTCGTGAACTATAAGCGTTTTACTATTTCACACCTTTCGCGGTGCTAATTAAAGATCGCGTGTATACATAGCTAATAACTGTGTTCAAGACACGTCTAACAAACAACTTTGTTACCTAAATAAATAAAGGATTGTTGAGATATTCGCCGATAGAAACTCATTTGCACACGTGGCTTTGCCCTATAAACAGTGAGCCAAAACCGAGCATCTGTCTCTCATTCATAAAGTATTCGTTGAGTCGTACACACGGAACGATACGCTGCAGAAGACGCTTCAATGAGACCGGCAGACACCTGAGTTACTACAACTACGTACTACGGACATCAGACTATACCAGAGGCCAGAGACGCTGTGTCCATGACGATAAAGGAACGACGCCTAGCCTAGCTGTTCATACACCGCTAAGCGACGCTGACGGAGGTTTCGAGAGGAATAGCTGTACTCAACGCCGACGCCTGAGACCCGTGTACATCTGTGTAACATGAAATCATCAAAACAGGTGACCTGATATGGTTCAGGGTTCATAATAATGTTGTAAAACACAACAAGTAAATGAAAAGCCGCTATAAACGAAATTGAACAGTTTTAAATAATTGATAAACATTTTTTTATATAGGCGGTATGACTAAAGCCTAAAGACACTTTTAAATGTTGTACTGTACATCATATAGAGACATTTATTCAAAAAGACAGAACATTTAGATAATGTGTGATTATTATAATAATATGTTAATAAGAGTGCAGAAAGACTCTAAGCAAATGTTTTCATGAGATTGTGCACTGTATAAAAAATTATATTTGATAAATTAAATGTGATAAATTAAGGGAGAGTGCAGAGAAGCTCTAAGAGTGTTATCAAGATATTAGATGTCACAAATTTTATTGTTTCATATTAATTATTGTTGATAGCCAAGCAGGCTGAAGAGTAGAATAATTAAAAGGGAGTTACCCTTAATAAAAGTGTTTATATTAATAATAATTACCATAGAGATAACGATAACTATAACCCTTGTTATATTCATTTAAAAAGTTCGTATTTTATTTTCTCATGTATAAAGAACAGGGTTACGGATTTCATAGAATGAAATCAATTCAGTATTTCCATTTTATTAAATAATTAAATTCAATATAACAAAAAATGATTTTTATAAATGAATTATAATTACAGGCAGACAGTGTGAAACTGCCCATATATGTGTGTATATTTCCATGTTATATGTTTTGTGTATATACTGTGTATTGTATGTCTTATTTTCAGGAACTTATAAATTATGTACTAAGATATATGATTTTAATATGTGATTGTTAGACGTAAGCATTATAACAATATATCACTAGAGAAAATATGTGTAAAGTAATATTCAAGAAAGAATATAAATTGGTGGAACCCGCCGTAAATTGTGTTAAATATTTGAAATTCTTTTTATTATTATGATTTGTTTAAAGATAAGCACCTTGAGGGTGACAATTATAATCATTGGAATGATAGACTAAAAAGGTAGTTTTCATTTATTCACAATTTATACAACTCAGCTTCCTAAAATAATTCTTTTGAAAACACATCGTCCCAACTCGTTACCTGATACCTAATAAGCCCAAATCCCACACCTAATATCCGGCAAAGCAGAAAAGTACCATATACTGCAGGTAAGTGTTGGCATGGTATACCCTAACCAGGTCCATGTAAAACTCATAATCCATAATGAAAGAAATCATAAAAAGATGTGTTGCAATATATATATTGTCACCGGACAAAAGGCTTGCCGCATGACAAATGGCGCCAATCGTACACTCTAGTGTTTTTGGTGGCCCTAAAAAGGACCGAGTGGCGAGAAGGCTGATGTTGGTCGTGCCGCGCTAAGATGTTCGACGGCTGCGCCCGCTGATCGTGGCGTACTGCAGTCCTCCTCTTCTTTCGGCACCGGTTGTAGAGTCGGCTGCCGGCCCAGCGAAATCCATCGCTGGCGCAGAACGGGAGTGCGAAGACGCAAGAACGGCGGCGGTTCTATTCTTCGGCTGTTCCTTCCGGCTGACTCCGCCTCGATGTCGTCCGAGAGAGGAGAGGAGATGAAGTGCGTCCGATGGCGTGGCGATGAAGAGTGCGTAAAATTTTCTGCCGGCCCAGGTTTTATTATCTAACCGGCATCGCTGATTGGCTAGCTCCGAACACGAAGTTGGTCACGTCTCGGCGGCTGCTGATGCCGGATTGGCTAGCCTCGTCCACCGCTGGTACCGGAGAGCAGATGTTCGCATACCGCTGCCGTCACAATATATATATACAGTTATATATGGCTGTAATGCGCATATATAATATAAAATAAATATTTAATATACATAAAAAATATGTATTGAAACTTTCACTTGTGAAACTTACTTGTCTTTTCTTCTCGTACACGTTTCGGCATGGTGTTCGCCTTCGTCAGCTTGGAGACAGACTGCCATTAACTTGTAACGGTTTTTATTGTGAAGGGTATAGTGGGCGTGGTGTGTGGAGGAAGGGGATTGGCGCGGGGATCCAAATTATTGTTAGTTTTATGTATTATTGTGTCAAAAAGTGTGTGTGATTTATACTGTAATTGGTCGTTAAGTATGTTGTTTGGTTGTGTTGTGTGGTGTTTGTATATTTCATTTTTTTTTTTAATTATTTATTTATTTATGGTGAGCGTGTTAATCAGGGTTGACTTTGTCACGCTTTCACTTCAAGAATTAATTAAATAATTATAATATAAGCAAATACTGTAGATACCAATACGTGCAACTCTTGACATTTTACATACAATCCAGTGGCAATCTGTGAAGCAGAGCCATGTAGCGTTGTGCCAACTCAAGACACGGGAGGCGCTAGTATAAGCTGTTCGTATTAATATCTATAGTATTTGCAGTTAGTAATAAACTCAAGACACGGGAGGCGCTAGTGTAATGTGTTGCCACATTTTACCCGAAGTTGGACGTATTTATATCAATAGTATTTGATATAAGGCATTAAATATCATAAATATTTAGCTTGGCCGGGACCTACTGAACTACGAGCAACGAGCCTGAGTTATCGTCGGGTTGGTTATTGTTAGGGTAAACGAGTAACGAGTGAAAGTGGGGGACCAAGTGAATCACTCAAAGATTCCAAGAATCGCTCCCACCTGCTACTGTCTACGCCTGTTTACTGTTTACTGTCAAAAGTGGAAATCACTCAGTCCTTGTTATACAAATAACACGATTGTGCGGTTCGGTAGTGCTGTATGTTTTAATAATTTTTGGTTACGGTTACTAGTTTTCAGTTTAAATAATATATATTTTTTTCTTTAAATTAATTAATAGTAATTTGTTATTACATTTACCATGGATGGAAACAAACGACCGAGTGGAGCTGAATTTCGGAAAAGGAGAAAACACGAAGAAGAAAAAATAAAAAACTACCAAAAATTGACACTTCTTTTGTTAAAAAATGTGATTGTTTGGGGAGGTTCTGCGAGTCAGTCCGATGGAGTTAGTGAGAGAGAGTGTGAAGGCGATAAATGTTTAGAAGAAAATGACACTTTAAATTTCCTGGGAGATGATTCAAAATCAGAAGTCGACCAAAATGTGAATACAGACTTAAATACTAATTTTAACGCCCCTTCAACATCATCAATCGTTGTAAATAGTATAGTACAAGAAAATGTAGAAAATATTGATAACAGCAATGATGATGCAACAGGAAAATTTAATACAGATATCGCCCTTTTCTCAAAGATGAGATAAAAAAAGATGAGTTTAAATCTCTAATTTTAAACTCTGAACCATGCAGACCTCAAGGGCCTTTTCCTAAAGAACCCAAAACAAACAAAACAAATAGGTCTTTTTCAAAAGATTATTATTTTTGCGAACAAAGACTGGACAGAAAATTGAGCGTTTTTGGCTTTGTTACTCTCTGGTATTAAATGGGGTGTTATTGCGAACCCTGTTGGCTGTTCGCTAACAGACTTGATAAAAACTTTAACAAAGCATGGCCCACGGGAAAAATCTGTCATCAAAAATAAAAGACCACGAATGGAGTAAATGCCATACTAATGCGTGTAAGGCTTATGGAATCAGAAAAATTAACAGAGACATTAAAGTACTTTTTTATGAAAAAGAAGAAAAAATGCTTGAAGTAATAAAGAGAATCCTTGATGTTATCATAACAATGTCAACTTGCAACTTAGCTTTCAGGGGTCATCGCTCTGAATGCTCTGAAAGCATCAAAAGTATATCTAGTGAGTCAGGGAATTTTCTGAATATTATTGATCTCCTCTCTCGATATGATCTTATTTTAAAGAGCCATCTGGAAAACGAAGGTAGCAGAATAAAATATCTAAGCCCTACAATTCAAAACGAATTGATCCATTTAGCATCTCATCAGATTTTGAGTGAAATATTGTCTGAGGTCCAACAATCATCCTTTTTTTCACTCATTTTGGATACCACACAAGACATTTCAAAAATTGATCAACTATCAATAATCTTGAGGTACGTTTCTTACAAACCGGATATTAATCAACTTAAAATAATTGAATCATTTTTAGGATTTGTGCAAGTTTCAAAACAGTTGGCTGAAGGCCTAGTGGAGCATGTAGTTAAATTTTTAACTGTCTCCAAGCTGACGAAGGCGAACACCATGCCGAAACGCGTACGAGAAGAAAAGACAAGTAAGTTTAACAAGTGAAAGTTTCAATATTCTATATAGTTAGTGCTGTGAAAAAAAGATGATGAACAATCAAAACAAATAAAAATACCTCTTCAGCAACCACAATAACAATGCCATGTTGCTATATATAACTTTGCCATTAATACTGTCGCGACCTTCCGATTATTAATTTTATTTATATGAAGATAATCAAATGTGTGTAACATAAACATTAAAATTCATGCTTTCATGTAAACAGTATTTTTTTGTAGATAGAAATATCACAACATGAAGTCCACAACAGACTAACTGAAAAAGTGTGCAAACAACAAACGTTGATAATACACTTAAATTACTAGATATTATAACAACAAGTCAAAATCAAAAAAAAAAGGACAACATGACAAAGAGAAATTCACCACTATAAAAAAATTTGTTTACCAATACCTTATGAAGCAGCTGAAGATTAAGCCTAAATAGCCATTTAAACATATTCTGATAGAGAGTTAGAATTTTTATGTGTCAGCAGTGTGAACAGTAATAAAATGCCATGTGCACACGAATATACACAAATTTTGTGTGTGTGTGTGTGTGTGTGTGTCAAGTATTTTGAGTTTATTCTTCCTTCTGAATCAGTGTAGCTAGTCTAAGACTCATTAGGATCCATTTCAATTAATAGTTGGCGTCTTCGGCTTTGTTGAGGGAATTATTTCAAATTATTTACTGTGCATGTCAAATTAAAAATAAACCTTTTTTTATTTATAATGACTATTATAAATAGACCTATAAAATAAGTTGATTATTACAAATTGTTTTATATGCAGAGTTAAAAAGTAGTTGACCTTGTGGATAGTTTATCTGATAGTTTGTGATATGGTTACACAAGTTAGTACACATCACTCATGTTAAAGAAATGGAATAAAGTATTTTAGAAGTTACGTATATTAGTTGCAGTGTAACTTTTATTTTTTGTGTTCAGCATTTTATATTCAGTTTGTTTTTCTTTTGTTGAACTGTAGTTCAACTAGTATATGCCTGAGTGCATTCTTTACACATTACATTGTATTAATGACATGTTACATTGCATGTGACTCTAAAAATAAGTCAAATTTATTTGTTTTTTCTGTGTTTTTAATTTGTCATATGAAACTAATAGCGTTGCAGACTGTCCCTCAAATTGTAATTATATACATTATTATAGTATTGTTGAGTTTACATTTGAAGTAATAAATTGTTTTATTTTTACTGTGCATTTAACATTGTGCTGTTTAGTGTATTCAGTTCTTTTTTTCTTATTAATTTTGTTTGTGAAATTTTTGGAACCACCTGTATGATATTGACAGTTTGCGCTATTTTATTTATTTCTCTGCCTGACAAATCAGTAGTGTTATACAAGTATATACGAGGCAGATGTTCCATATTATAGACGTTAATTTTCATAAGACCAGTATGTTTCCAGTTTTTTAATACACGATTATATATTTATTGTTGTTTGCGTATTTTTGTCAAAACTGGAGAGAGTCAAAAATCGGAACTAACTGTGACTAGGGGAAGATCAAATTATCGTACATTTGAATCTTTTGAACATAATGAATATACGACAGTGATAGTACAAAAACGAAATTGAATCCTATGGTGTTCAAACAATAAGTATGTACAGTACTTGTAAATGAACTTTATTTATGTATTTTGTCATTTGGTATCCAAAACACAACCACTGAGTACTGCTGTTATAAAACAAAATACACAATGTCATTGTATCACTCACTGTTCAGTATATTGTTCTATACTTGTTTTCCATTTTCATTGTTTTAAAACAATACCAGTAAGTAAAATTTAAACAATAATTTTGTTCTTGGATTTCATTGTCCATGACGTGTCCATTACTTAACTAAATATAATTAATTCACTACCGACTCAGAACACAAATTTTTTTATGGGTAAAAACATAAAAGTTTTTTAAAAGCAAAAACTGGTTCAGGCTATAAGGTAAAACTTTTACGTTTTTACCTATAAAAAACTTTGTGTTCTGAGTCGATAGTGAATTAATTATATTTAATAATTTTGTGCTTTCATGCCACGTCTGTTGAGGAGTTCGGTATTTTTACAGTTAGGATTACTGACATTTGGATTTTCAATGTCCTACTCTCCTTTCTTTCAGTTATAGTTATGTTTACGCCTAGGCACTTGTAAAGTTAAATGATACATAACAGTGTGTGCAATTTAAATTTAGTGACAACAACAGAGATGGGCTGATACATGCTTAACCGGTGTTTTGTAACAGTGACTTTTATGGACGGATGTAACTGTTACTCATGATAAACTCATGTTCTCTGGTATCCAAGTCATGTTTCAATACAGATTAAAATTTATTACCTTTTTATTAATGTAATAAAAAGGTGCGCACCCAGACATCGGTTCACGTGTGTAGTGTGGTTTACCTTAATGTGTAATAGTTTAATTTTAATGTGGTAACGATGTCCACACGGGACTGAAATCTGAAGATGAGGCTTTGTGCTTCAAAATGCGTAATTAAAATAAAAAAACAATAAGAAGTCACACGACGGATAAAAAAGTAATAAATTTTAATCTGTTACTCATGAGCTGAAATACCAGTGACTTGTGGACCCCCCCCTCTACCCAACTAATGAGCAAATGAGTATGAACAGGTACAAAGTGACAGTTAATGCTACTGAGTATTTTCTGCAGCACATGTTGGTTCTATGCATGTGCAGGTTGTTGTAAGAGTATGAGGCCAACTAGTTATACATCAAACTACAGACGATGCCAATGTGTGTGAGGTGATAAGGCTACATTCCACTTTTCCATATATAAGTATCAAAGTCGTGATACAAACCTTCTTCTTCTTCTTCTTCTTCTTCTTCTTCTTCTACAATGTCTATGTCTAATAGAGTCCTGCACAATTTTAAAACAATAACACTTCGCCACAATACTTCGAACCTCACTTGAATAAATCGCCACTTAATCGGACTAAGCGACAGCTGTTGTTGTTTAAATAGATAGCACAAGTGTTCCAGAATAATCCATAATACGCGCCAACACTAAAGCGCAATTGATTGCGGCCTTGAACACAGTGCTTGACCGACCGGTGAAGTCTGGAACAGTCTCAATGGTTGACACATGTTAAGTGTCACGTAATTGTCTTTTTTCTCAAAGTAGCAGTATGTATGCGTGCAAACATTACAGCTGGGCTCTGCTGGGATAGCCGAGAAACAAACATCAGAATCCACGCATAACATTATAGTTCAAATGTTTGGCAGTGAGCTCTGTACAATTGTGTATTTTCACAAGCTATATTTATGTTTCTCTAGGCATCGTATTGTTTAATGTGGTCAGTCTGGAATCTACAGAGGGAGGGGTCAAGCTTCTCAGAACATAATATTGATCTGTATATAGTATATGTGGGTTATAAACAGACTTTTAACAGAAGCAAAACCTTAAAGGCACTACTACATCTTGAAATACCCAGAAAACTTGTCACCAGTACATACTAGCTATAACCACTACTAGCTGAAGACTTCTAATCAATGAGAACAACGTCTCCATAAATGTGTGGCTTCATTTTGTAGTGTATATGTCAATAATTAGTTTTATACAATGATCTCTGTATTTTTTTCTCTTAAACAAATCTTATATTCACACCAACTTGATTACAAATTCATAACCTCATTCATATGAATTTAATTTTTACTAATATTGTAAGTGGATCTACTTTCTCTTACATTTTCAGTTTTGTTAGTTTTATTAGCAGCCATCTTGAGACCAAAAGGTACCCCTGGTTAAGAGGGGCAAATGCCCCTTGAAACCAATCATTTTTTTGACTATGTAGGTTTATTTCAATTAAAAAACATTACATTACACAAGGTTCTTAGGTTCCCATCTACCCCCTCTACAGAGAGAGGGTGAAAAATTGACTTTTTTCAATCTTTATTTTTTTTTCTCAATTTCTATGAAACGTAAAGTTTCCAAAAAATTTGATCACATTTTTGGCATCAAAAACAATAAACTAAAAAATTACGGTCCCCATGGGCTCATGGGATTGTTTCTAAAAAAATTCGAAAAAGCTAAAAAATGCTATATCTCAAGTCCCAAAAGAGCTACAGGCATATTTTTTGTTTTAAAAAGTGTACTTTAACAATCTTTGTATACTCAAAATTTTTCAGATTTTTTCGAGTGGTGGGCCAACCTCAAAAACGCAAAAAAATACATTTTTCTGCTATTTTTAGGGGGTTTTGTTAGCCTGAAAGTAGCTAGTACTCTACATAATTTTAAAAATGTAAAATTATATTATTTTCTTTCATAATGTATAATACAAGGTTATTTTTTAAATAAATAAATTGGAATTCGTGAATTTTTGTTATTTTTAAGCGTATTTTTATATTTAAATGAGCTACAATTTAGTAATATTATTCTTATGTATGCACACATATACATATACACACTGTGTGTGTGTGTGTGTGTGTGTGTGTGTGTGTGTGTGTGTGTGTGTGTGTGTGTGTGTGTGTGTGTGTGTGTGTGTGTGTGTGTGTGTGTGTGTGTGTGTGTGTGTGTGTGTGTGTGTGTGTGTGTGTGTGTGTGTGTGTGTGTGTGTGTGTGTGTGAATATATATATTTATTTGACATTTGCAATTCTTATATTTAACTCATTTAAAGCTTGTTTTTTTTTTTGTATTAAATTAGAAAAGTATGCAACATACTTTAGTTTCAAATAAGGATGATTTTTTTTACGCTTAATAAAGAGATTTTTATTTACTCCGTGCGTTCTTAAATACGTCAATTATTACTATAGCAACCATTTTACAGAAACAAGAATTTCATTTAACAACACTGGTTGTTCCACGGCTAGGCTAGATGGCACAACAGGTCATGGGCCTGATGCTTCAGAGAAGAAGAAGAAGTAAATATTGTGATGAAGTTATTTATTCTCGAACCTTCATTTTTGTGAATTGCAATAGTTTTTTATATTCTGTTTAAACAACTAAATATACTAAAATCGTTTATTTAAGAAGTAGATAAAGTATATTTGTTGAATGTGGACGCATACAGAAAAACTTTAAGAAGAGTATTGCACAAAGAACTACAGCCAAAATCATTACTTGTAAGTACATATAATTAGGCCTACTACTGCACAAAAAATATTTGAACATTCATATAGTGAATGAACTATTGTAGACGGTGGTAAAACATACGTTTGTAAAAAAAAAACATTCTTAATTATTTGGTAATGATTTTAGTACGTTTGGAGATATCAATATTAAAAACATACATATATATTTAACCTCAATTTTGCTTCCTATCTAAATAGGCATAATTAAACTTAATGTATTTTTATGTGAAAGTTTAATTACAAAAGAATAAAAAATAGTACTTAGTGTAATACACTATATGTTAAAAGTAACATATGAAAACAACTTTTTACTGATGAATATTCGTAAGTATACTTTACAGTTTATGTAGTTTTTGAATCCATACTGTTAATAAGCCTTGGTTTTAATTAAAAAGTGTTGAAATAGAATTAAACTACATATTTATTAACAAATATTATTTCTATTATTTCATGCAGTCGAACCATGGCAGATTCAAATGCAGAACCTCTGTGTAAAACAGCAAAGCGAGATAATTCCAAATATGTTCACTGTAATATTTTTATTCGAAAAATTATCGGAGTGGCCAAATCAGTGGATACTCATGAAGATGCAAAGAAGATAATGAATGATTTTGGAGTTTTCGTTCAAGTTGATGATAAGATATGCTCAAAATGTCGTACTAAGTTAAAGCTTCAAAAGTGTATAATCAGGCGACAAGAAGAATCTCACTTAGAAAATGTTAAATTTCAAGAGGAGGTGCCTATACCAATCGCAGAACTACCAAGCATAGGACATCAAGAGGATCAAAATGAACATGGTGAAGGCAGAGAAATATCGAGCCAAACGACTACACCTTCTGAGTGTACTGTCTTCTACCTCTTTTCACAAGCTTCTATGACTTCTTCACAGACTTCAAATGATGATCCTTCGTATACATCAGAAGCTACACCACAAACTATTGAAGTAGTAGAAATGCCATTTGCACGTTCGGTTTCAAGTCACAGATATTGTTTTATTTGTCAATCAAAAAGTGATCTTCACGATGTTACTTTTGAAGCAAGGATACAAGTATTCGTAAAGAGAAGAATCTTTATTCCAAAACGCAACAGATGTTGTTCTATCCATACAATAAAAAATCGATTTTATGAGAGTGAAGTAGGAAAAATTTGTATTTATTCAAACATCAGCCTAGTAGAAATTACAGAACTTTCAAAGTTTATGGACGTTCTGTCTGTTAAAGTTGATTCTCAGTTATTCGATTAGATTGCCAATTTTTCTATTTCAGAGGAGTGTGTTTATGCTCTTACAGGACAATCTTGGGAAAATATCATTTCACTTCGAAATATGATGTCATCTATGAGAAATTCTGATAATCGCAATGTAACTCAAGCTATTGTTGCATTCTTATGCAAATTAAGAACTGGCAATTCTGATAAAATAGTTTCTCCTATACTTGGTGTTGAAGATGAGAAGATGATTTCCAAATTCATTCACTCTGTTTTACAATGTTTCAAAAGGGACGTGTTACCTAAACATTTCGGTCTTCACTCTACTTCTAGGGAATATCTCATCAAAAATAACACTGCTGCAGCTGCACAAAAACTCCTTACTTTAAGTAGTCGTCTGGCTATTATTTGTGATGCTTCCTATATACGTCATCAGAAGAGTGCCAATCTTACAGCGGTCAAAAAAAACCTCCTTGTGTAAGCCTTTCACTATAACTACAACAGATGGATATATTATTGATGTTCCTGGACCCTTTCTTGCTACAAAGAACGATGCCCAAATTTTAGACTATTTATTATCAATTGAAAACGGACTAAGCACTATTCTAAAAGAAGGTGATATTTTCATTTTAGATAGAGGCTTTAGAGACATAGTAAATACATTAAAAGAAAAAGGTTTTGTTATACTGATGCCTGCTTTGAAAGGTAAACGTAATCAGTTAACAGCAAAAGAATCTAATGAATCCAGATTAGTTACAAAACTTTGATGGGTCACTGAGGCTGTACATGGAATAATTGGACAGAAATATAAGCTTTTGCATCATCAGTTGCATAATTCTCTTCTTCCTGATGCTGGTTTATACTGTCAAATAGCCTGCTTCCTCCAAAATCGTTTTGGAAAATGATTCAATTCAGATAAAGGACACTTGACGAAATTATCAGTCGGATGAATGCTATCAAAAATGATGTAAATACATTGGCTGTAGAAGTTGAAAATAATAACTGGAATAGAAAAGTAACACCATTTCAGTTGTTATCTTCAGAGAAATTGCTCGATTTCCTAGAAATGTCATTAGACGAATTAAAAGTTTTTTTCACAGGATCTTATCAGCTTTCCCAATCTGTATCTTACTGTGACAGTACAGAATTACCTGTTACCATGATTATGGTATTTAGGAATATTTTTATTGTAAATTTTATTATGATCATAAAGGTTAACAAGGGCAAAGGTAGTTTTGCACAAGTCCCAATAAATACGCAGATTCACCAGAGGGGAGACAAGCCAAGGTCATCGGAGTACGAGTGGAATTAAACATGTGTAATGGCGGTTTAAGCACAACAAATTAATAATACGAACTTTTCATTGGTCCACAAAGCCGGATCGTCATAAATCAACAATGACGGCATGAGACAATTACGTATTAACCCGGGCGTTGGCTAAAAGAACAATACATAATGATATCAGACGCAACCACTTTGCATAACAATTGCGTCTGCTTCCGCCCAGTTCATCAACGACAGTCAACCGAGCATACACGCTCGACCTGTGCAGTGGGCAGATTTTGCCAAAATGCAATAATTACTTACCAAAAATGAAATAATTGTGTTCAAAATTTAACAGTAACAGTACGTAGAGTCAGTGATTAAACAAAATGAGATTCAAATAGATTCAGTGAACTAAACAACAAAAAGTTCGGCCAAACACCTGCCTACTGCCATAGAAATTTTCTGAGGAGTCTACGCCACATCATAAGCAGGGAAGCCCTTACAAAATTGTTTTCTAAATTATAAAAACCCTAATAAAATGAGCTCAATACAAGATAATTAAAAACATGTGTGAAATTACAGTATGAGTGAGAGAGAAAGTGAGAGTGTGAACGTTAATGTTGGCCAACTTGAATACGCATCCTGAGGCGTTGGTTTGTGACAATAGTAAGAATAATTATTAAAAACATAAAGATAAAAAAGTTTAAAAATGATTGCAGTAGCAAGTTAAAAGAATTAATTTAAATCAAGTAAAAAAAAAAATTACATGCACGTAACCTTGAACATAGGGCAAGGGCGGAAATGATGTCGCCGCCATTTTGAAATTTTAACCATTATTGCTGGCTATTAGTGTCACAACGTATATCACAATTAATTGAATAAAAGCGAATTCATTAGCCTAATGTTGTGTAACTGGTCATTTCAATACCCGACAACCTCTGCCTCTTTCTGCTTAACGCAACTCTGGACCAAAAGCCTAATGCATGTAAATGAGCTGAGCACGTGTTATTCCGGATGTGAGATAGATGATTATGCAAATTACATAATAATTGAATGTCATATATTTATTATGAATAATTATTTATGGCAGTAAGCGTAAGTTAACAGATGTCGTCCAGAACTAGGGACTTTATTATTTTAATTATTCTGTAAGTTAACAGATGGCTCCCGAACGATGACTTTATATAAAGTTAAAATTATATAAATAAGCAGAAAAGCGGAGGTAGACGGGTAGAGAAATAAACATAACAATAGAGGTTATACATGTAGGTTATGTATGGTATAAAGAGACGTGTATAACAATTAAGAAAACGTTAGTACCATCAGTACAACAAAATGGCAGATAACGATGAAAGTAGTAATATAGAAAACACAGCAACGGAATCATTGGTGTTGAACGAACCACAGGCGAACTCAACGCCTATTATAAATAAAGTTTCACTGGAAGATCTCTTTCAGTTAATGAAAATACAAAATGGTCAATTGAATAATAAATTAAATCAATTTGATGACAAACTAAACCAGTTTGACGAACAGTTGAACGATATTAAAAAAGAAATTAAGAAACAAGGTTGCAACTTGGACAAAAGATTAAGTGAAATAGGTACAAGGTTAGACAAAATATAATTAGAAAATGAGAAAGTAATAAACAAATTTGAATTGAACAAAGATGACAAGGTAAGTAGTAGTGGAAAAGACGATAAAATAAATAAAAATATAGTAATAGGAGATAATAGTGGGGATGTTGGTAGTAAGAATGAGGTTTTATGGGGAATAGAATATGATAAGAATGGAATGATAGTGTGTTTTGAAGGGTTAAAGAGAGTGTGTAGAGAAGGTATAATTGTAAGGGAATTGCAGGGGTTAGATTTTTCCCTTAATGATGAAGTAGGGGGTGATGTATATGTTTTTAGGAAGGACAAGAGTGCCTTCGATGTAGATTTGGGAGACAAAAGGTCTGTGAACAGTTGTCCCTGGATTTTTTGTGCACCTGATAGGTGGTGTGAGAAGAAAGTTGTAGTGTCCCCTGCATATATTGAGAGAGAGTTGTGTGATAATTGGGAGATGGAGTTATATAGAGTAAATAGAGATTATGAAGAGTTTATGGAAAGGTTAGGTGGAGAGAGAAGTGAAAAATATAATAAAAACTTACCTTGTATTGAAACTGAGGTAGTAGGAGATGATGTTGATAACAATGATGACTTTACAAAATACCGAATTATGACTGATTTTACTGAGGGTGACAGAAACATACCCGATCATGAGTTATATGAGATTGTGGAAAATTATAAAAATTTGAATAGTATGTACACTGATGATATGAATATAAGAGATTCAATAATAAACGATGTATATAGTTTTAAGATTCGATTGTTATTTGACGATGGAGGTTAATTATCTTATTGTGTTATGAACATTTAATTATGTGGACAGTGTTTTTCAGGATGGACTGTTTATGACTGATTTATGGTAAATGATATAATGATAATGTGGATTGTATATTTTTGTGTATTAATATCAGTGTATATGTGTATTTTTGCTGTTGTGTATTTTATGTGTTTTTTTTATGTAAACATGTAGAATTTTAAATAATTGAAGGAAGTTTAATAATGATTTTGAAATAATTATGAGATTTAGATTCTAATGTTTAGTAAATGATTAAACAGGTGATATATTGGGATATTGAGAGGTATTGTTGTCAGTAAGATAAGTGATGAATTTTCTAGTGGTATATTAAGGTGAAATGTTGTAAAAGAGGTTTGGGGATAGTGATAAATAAGGGCATTGGAGTTAGTTAAATAGAGTTAATGGGAGTTAGATAAATAGAATGTTGAGATACTAATAATATATAAAGAGGTGTTAGATATTTTAGGGACACAGTAGTTAGTGATTATATGTAGAGGTGAGTAATGTGAATGGTATATATATATATATATATATATATATATATATATATATTTCAATCACTTTCTGCTACAGTCCGTTTCTTGATGTATATAATACTATAATACTTATAACTATTTTACCTCAAGATGTATTTTTTCCTTTACGGACATGTTTCGGGAGATCCTGTTCTCCCATTGGCGAAGGTTGAAGATGGGAGAACAGGATCTCTCGAAACATGTCCCTAAAGGAAAAAATACATCTTGAGGTAAAATAGTTATAAGTATTATAGTAATATATATATATATTTGTTGATGATGATATTTTGTAATAAGTATCCGGTGTAAGGAGTGATCAATGAGCGACGTGGCAAGGGACCAGCGTGCAGCGTTGTGGCAGGCGGAGCAATTTTGGGTTAGAGTCTTTGCCGATATTTGGTGGAGGGCTAATGGTTAGGAATGGATACGGCCAGGTAGGTAACATACGTCCTTGTACAAAAAATGAGCGGTGCCAGAGGTTTTAAATGGGATTAGTGAGGGGGGTTATTATAGAGATATTGGTATCATATTATATTAATGGTTAGAAGCGGTTGTTAGTAGAAAAAAGAGGGGTAGTAAGGTTAGATTGACAAATGCCAAAATAAGAAAGAGAGAATAGTGAATAATAGAGAGTCACCCAAACTGATAAGGATAAAAAGGTTAGGAAAGGAAAATGCATAGTAGGAAGGTGATGTACCTGAAAGGTGAATAATAAGTTTGAAAATTTTTTTATATAGAATCTAATGATAAACAAATGTTAACTAATTTAAAAGTTGAAAAGAGTTGATAATAGTAATGTGTTATAAAGTTTTGGTACAAGTTATGTAAATATGAATTAAGTAATGTGAATTGTTCAATGTTAGTGTTTAATGTTTTATGATGTACAATGTTTTATTGTGTTTGATTATGTTGATGGTACAATAGGTCAGGAGGTTACTACAGGGGTAGTGACGGTAATAATGTTAAATTTTATATTGGTTAACAAATCTATGGTAATGATTCTGTTATAAAAAGAAATTAACGCAAAGAAAGTTGAGTAAAGAAGTTTAAATAGTTTTGAAGTGCTGCCATGATAGTTAACTATGCTGATGGTGTCTGAAATAAATGAGTAGAGATAGTAGTTGTTGTTTGAGAGTAAAATTTGTTTTGTATTTAGTATAAGGGTATATTTCATTTTAATGAGAGAAGTAAATTGATATTGACTGGAGTCAGAGAAATTGATAAAAATATATAGGAGTGTTGAAAAGTAGAAGGATTATCTGTCTAAATCTTGTTATAAATTTTGTGTTATTTGGAATTTTATGAATAAGAGAAACCAACGCCTCAAATCACAAACCAATGCACCTAAGGGGAGACATATCAGTTGCGGATATGTGGATAAATAAGGCCACTATTTTAAAATTTTGTATTACATGTTTCAGAGTTTTGTGGTGTTGTGACCGCGGTCCTGCGCTGGCCGGAGCGTCAGAACAGGAGCGTTCAGTGCATCATGGCCTTATGGTGTAGGGATCTCTCCGGAGAAGTCCAGTAAGGTCAGACAGGTACGATCAGCACTATAGGACCAAGGGTAAGTGATTGACATTTTTTATATATTAACACTACAGGGGTTGTGGCACACAGCTGGACTGATCCTTTTAGAAATGTATGAATGAGTCAATGAAAGTTTTTGTGTCTCGACACCAAACCTTTCATAGAGGGGGTTTTGTGACAGTACAGAATTACCTGTTACCATGATTATGGTATTTAGGAATATTTTTATTGTAAATTTTATTATGATCATAAAGGTTAACAAGGGCAAAGGTAGTTTTGCACAAGTCCCAATAAATACGCAGATTCACCAGAGGGGAGACAAGCCAAGGTCATCGGAGTACGAGTGGAATTAAACATGTGTAATGGCGGTTTAAGCACAACAAATTAATAATACGAACTTTTCATTGGTCCACAAAGCCGGATCGTCATAAATCAACAATGACGGCATGAGACAATTACGTATTAACACGGGCGTTGGCTAAAAGAACAATACATAATGACGTCAGACGCAACCACTTTGCATAACAATTGTGTCTGCTTCCACCCAGTTCATCAACGACAGTCAACCGAGCATACACGCTCGACCTGTGCAGTGGGCAGATTTTGCCAAAATGCAATAATTACTTACCAAAAATGAAATAATTGTGTTCAAAATTTAACAGTAACAGTACGTAGAGTCAGTGATTAAACAAAATGAGATTCAAATAGATTCAGTGAACTAAACAACAAAAAGTTCGGCCGAACACCTGCCTACCGTCATGGAAATTTGCTGAGGAGTCTACGCCACATCATATGCAGGGAAGCCCTTACAAAATTGTTTTCTAAATTATAAAAAACCTAATAAAATGAGCTCAATACAAGATAATTAAAAACATGTGTGAAATTACAGTATGAGTGAGAGAGAATGTGAGAGTGTGAACGTTAATGTTGGCCAACTTGAATACGCATCCTGAGGCGTTGGTTTGTGACGATAGTAAGAATAATTATTAAAAACGTAAAGATAAAAAGAGTTTAAAAATGATTGCAGTAGCAAGTTAAAAGAATTAATTTAAATCAAGTAAAAAAAAAATTACGTGCATGTAACCTTGAACATAGGGCAAGGGCGGAAATGATGTCGCTGCCATTTTGAAATTTTAACCATTATTGCTGGCTATTAGTGTAACAATGTATATCACAATTAATTGAATAAAAGCGAATTCATTAGCCTAATGTTGTGTAACTGGTCATTTCAATACCCGACAACCTCTGCCTCTTTCTGCTTAACGCAACTCTGGACCAAAAGCCTAATGCATGTAAATGAGCTGAGCACGTGTTATTCCGGATGTGAGATAGATGATTATGCAAATTACATAATAATTGAATGTCATATATTTATTATGAATAATTATTTATGGCAGTAAGCGTAAGTTAACAGATGTCGCCCAGAACTAGGGACTTTATTATTTTAATTATTCTGTAAGTTAACAGATGGCTCCCGAACGGTGACTTTATATAAAGTTAAAATTATATAAATAAGCAGAAAAGCGGAGGTAGACGGGTAGAGAAATAAACATAACAATAGAGGTTATACATGTAGGTTATGTATAGTATAAAGAGACATGTATAACAATTAAGACAAAAGTTAGTACCATCAGTACAACAAAATGGCAGATAACGATGAAAGTAGTAATATAGAAAACACAGCAACGGAATCATTGGTGTTGAACGAACCACAGGCGAACTCAACGCCTATTATAAATAAAGTTTCACTGGAAGATCTCTTTCAGTTAATGAAAATACAAAATGGTCAATTGAATAACAAATTAAATCAATTAGATGACAAACTAAACCAGTTTGACGAACAGTTGAATGATATTAAAAAAGAAATTAAGAAACAAGGTTGCAATTTGGACAAAAGATTAAGTGAAATAGGTACAAGGTTAGACAAAATATAATTAGAAAATGAGAAAGTAATAAACAAATTTGAATTGAACAAAGATGACAAGGTAAGTAGTAGTGGAAATGACGATAAAATAAATAAAAATATAGTAATAGGAGATAATAGTGGGGATGTTGGTAGTAAGAATGAGGTTTTATGGGGAATAGAATATGATAAGAATGGAATGATAGTGTGTTTTGAAGGGTTAAAGAGAGTGTGTAGAGAAGGTATAATTGTAAGGGAATTGCAGGGGTTAGATTTTTCCCTTAATGATGAAGTAGGGGGTGATGTATATGTTTTTAGGAAGGACAAGAGTGCCTTCGATGTAGATTTGGGAGACAAAAGGTCTGTGAACAGTTGTCCCTGGATTTTTTGTGCACCTGATAGGTGGTGCGAGAAGAAAGTTGTAGTGTCCCCTGCATATATGGAGAGAGAGTTGTGTGATAATTGGGAGATGGAGTTATATAGAGTAAATAGAGATTATGAAGAGTTTATGGAAAGGTTAGGTGGAGAGAGAAGTGAAAAATATAATAAAAACTTACCTTGTATTGAAACTGAGGTAGTAGGAGATGATGTTGATAACAATGATGACTTTACAAAATACCGAATTATGACTGATTTTACTGAGGGTGACAGAAACATACCCGATCATGAGTTATATGAGATTGTGGAAAATTATAAAAATTTGAATAGTATGTACATTGATGATATGAATATAAGAGATTCAATAATAAACGATGTATATAGTTTTAAGATTCGATTGTTATTTGACGATGGAGGTTAATTATCTTATTGTGTTATGAACATTTAATTATGTGGACAGTGTTTTTCAGGATGGACTGTTTACGACTGATTTATGGTAAATGATACAATGATAATGTGGATTGTATATTTTTGTGTATTAATATCAGTGTATATGTGTATTTTTGCTGTTGTGTATTTTATGTGTTTTTTTTATGTAAACATGTAGAATTTTAAATAATTGAAGGAAGTTTAATAATGATTTTGAAATAATTATGAGATTTAGATTCTAATGTTTAGTAAATGATTAAACAGGTGATATATTGGGATATTGAGAGGTATTGTTGTCAGTAAGATAAGTGATGAATTTTCTAGTGGTATATTAAGGTGAAATGTTGTAAAAGAGGTTTGGGCATAGTGATAAATAAGGGCATTGGAGTTAGTTAAATAGAGTTAATGGGAGTTAGATAAATAGAATGTTGAGATACTACTAATATATAAAGAGGTGTTAGATATTTTAGGGACACAGTAGTTAGTGATTATATGTAGAGGTGAGTAATGTGAATGGTATATATACATATATATATTTGTTGATGATGATATTTTGTAATAAGTATCCGGTGTAAGGAGTGATCAATGAGCGACGTGGCAAGGGACCAGCGTGCAGCGTTGTGGCAGGCGGAGCAATTTTGGGTTAGAGTCTTTGCCGATATTTGGTGGAGGGCAAATGGTTTGGAATGGATACGGCCAGGTAGGTAACATACGTCCTTGTACAAAAAATGAGCAGTGCCAGAGGTTTTAAATGGAATTAGTGAAGGGGGTTATTATAGAGATATGGTGTCATATTATATTAATGGTTAGAAGCGGTTGTTAGTAGAAAAAAGAGGGGTAGTAAGGTTAGATTGACAAATGCCAAAATAAGATAGAGAGAATAGTGATTAATAGAGAGTAACCCAAACTGATAAGGATAAAAAGGTTAGGAAAGGAAAATTCATAGTAGGAAGGTGATGTAACTGAAAGGTGAATAATAAGTTTGAAAATTTTTTATATAGAATCTAATGATAAACAAATGTTAACTAATTTAAAAGTTGAAAAGAGTTGATAATAGTAATGTGTTATAAAGTTTTGGTACAAGTTATGTAAATATGAATTAAGTAATGTGAATTGTTCAATGTTAGTGTTTAATGTTTTATGATGTACAATGTTTTATTGTGTTTGATTATGTTGATGGTACAATAGGTCAGGAGGTTACTACAGGGGTAGTGACGGTAATAATGTTAAATTTTATATTGGTTAACAAATCTATGGTAATGATTCTGTTGTAAAAAGAAATTAACGCAAAGAAAGTTGAGTAAAGAAGTTTAAATAGTTTTGAAGTGCTGCCATGATAGTTAACTATGCTGATGGTGTCTGAAATAAATGAGTAGAGATAGTAGTTGTTGTTTGAGAGTAAAATTTGTTTTGTATTTAGTATAAGGGTATATTTCATTTTGATGAGAGAAGTAAATTGATATTGACTGGAGTCAGAGAAATTGATAAAAATATATAGGAGTGTTGAAAAGTAGAAGGATTATCTGTCTAAATCTTGTTATAAATTTTGTGTTATTTGGAATTTTATGAATAAAAGAAACCAACGCCTCAAATCACAAACCAATGCATCTAAGGGGAGACATATCAGTTGCGGATATGTGGATAAATAAGGCCACTATTTTAAAATTTTGTATTACATGTTTCAGAGTTTTGTGGTGTTGTGACCGCGGTCCTGCGCTGGCCGGAGCGTCAGAACAGGAGCGTTCAGTGCCTCATGGCCTTATGGTGTAGGGATCTCTCCGGAGAAGTCCAGTAAGGTCAGACAGGTACGATCAGCACTATAGGAACAAGGGTAAGTGATTGAAATTTTTTATATATTAACACTACGGGGGTTGTGGCACACATCTGGACTGATCCTTTTAGAAATGTATGAATGAGTCAATGAAAGTTTTTGTGTCTCGACACCAAACCTTTCATTGAGGGGGTTTTGTGACAGTACAGAATTACCTGTTACCATGATTATGGTATTTAGGAATATTTTTATTGTAAATTTTATTATGATCATAAAGGTTAACAAGGGCAAAGGTAGTTTTGCACAAGTCCCAATAAATACGCAGATTCACCAGAGGGGAGACAAGCCAAGGTCATCGGAGTACGAGTGGAATTAAACATGTGTAATGGCGGTTTAAGCGCAACAAATTAATAATACGAACTTTTCATTGGTCCACAAAGCCGGATCGTCATAAATCAACAATGACGGCATGAGACAATTACGTATTAACCCGGGCGTTGGCTAAAAGAACAATACATAATGACGTCAGACGCAACCACTTTGCATAACAATTGCGTCTGCTTCCACCCAGTTCATCAACGACAGTCAACCGAGCATACACGCTCGACCTGTGCAGTGGGCAGATTTTGCCAAAATGCAATAATTACTTACCAAAAATGAAATAATTGTGTTCAAAATTTAACAGTAACAGTACGTAGAGTCAGTGATTAAACAAAATGAGATTCAATAGATTCAGTGAACTAAACAACAAAAAGTTTGGCTGAACACCTGCCTACCGCCATGGAAATTTGCTGAAGAGTCTACGCCACATCATATGCAGGGAAGCCCTTACAAAATTGTTTTCTAAATTATAAAAAACCTAATAAAATGAGCTCAATACAAGATAATTAAAAACATGTGTGAAATTACAGTATGAGTGAGAGAGAAAGTGAGAGTGTGAACGTTAATGTTAGCCAACTTGAATACGCATCATGAGGCGTTGGTTTGTGACGATAGTAAGAATAATTATTAACAACATAAAGGTAAAAAGAGTTTAAAAATGATTGCAGTAGCAAGTTAAAACAGATGGCTCCCGAACGGTGACTTTATATAAATTTAAAATTATATAAATAAGCAGAAAAGCGGAGGTAGACGGGTAGAGAAATAAACATAACAATAGAGGTTATACATGTAGGTTATGTATGGTATAAAGAGACGTGTATAACAATTAAGACAAAAGTTAGTACCATCAGTACAACAAAATGGCAGATAACGATGAAAGTAGTAATATAGAAAACACAGCAACGGAATCATTGGTGTTGAACGAACCACAGGCGAACTCAACGCCTATTATAAATAAAGTTTCACTGGAAGATCTCTTTCAGTTAATGAAAATACAAAATGGTCAATTGAATAATAAATTAAATCAATTTGATGACAAACTAAACCAGTTTGACGAACAGTTGAACGATATTAAAAAAGAAATTAAGAAACAAGGTTGCAATTTGGACAAAAGATTAAGTGAAATAGGTACAAGGTTAGACAAAATAGAATTAGAAAATGAGAAAGTAATAAACAAATTTGAATTGAACAAAGATGACAAGGTAAGTAGTAGTGGAAATGACGATAAAATAAATAAAAATATAGTAATAGGAGGTAATAGTGGGGATGTTGGTAGTAAGAATGAGGTTTTATGGGGAATAGAATATGATAAGAATGGAATGATAGTGTGTTTTGAAGGGTTAAAGAGAGTGTGTAGAGAAGGTATAATTGTAAGGGAATTGCAGGGGTTAGATTTTTCCCTTAATGATGAAGTAGGGGGTGATGTATATGTTTTTAGGAAGGACAAGAGTGCCTTCGATGTAGATTTGGGAGACAAAAGGTCTGTGAAAAGTTGTCCCTGGATTTTTTGTGCACCTGATAGGTGGTGCGAGAAGAAAGTTGTAGTGTCCCCTGCATATATTGAGAGAGAGTTGTGTGATAATTGGGAGATGGAGTTATATAGAGTAAATAGAGATTATGAAGAGTTTATGGAAAGGTTAGGTGGAGAGAGAAGTGAAAAATATAATAAAAACTTACCTTGTATTGAAACTGAGGTAGTAGGAGATGATGTTGATAACAATGATGACTTTACAAAATACCGAATTATGACTGATTTTACTGAGGGTGACAGAAACATACCCGATCATGAGTTATATGAGATTGTGGAAAACTATAAAAATTTGAATAGTATGTACATTGATGATATGAATATAAGAGGTTCAATAATAAACGATGTATATAGTTTTAAGAATCGATTGTTGTTTGACGATGGAGGTTAATTATCTTATTGTGTTATGAACATTTAATTATGTGGACAGTGTTTTTCAGGATGCACTGTTTATGGTAAATGATATAATGATAATGTGGATTGTATATTTTTGTGTATTAATATCAGTGTATATGTGTATTTTTGCTGTTGTGTATTTTATGTGTTTTTTTTATGTAGACATGTAGAATTTTAAATAATTGAAGGAAGTTTAATAATGATTTTGAAATAATTATGAGATTTAGATTCTAATGGTTAGTAAATGATTAAACAGGTGATATATTGGGATATTGAGAGGTATTGTTGTCAGTAAGATAAGTGATGAATTTTCTAGTGGTATATTAAGGTGAAATGTTGTAAAAGAGGTTTGGGGATAGTGATAAATAAGGGCATTGGAGTTAGTTAAATAGAGTTAATGGGAGTTAGATAAATAGAATGTTGAGATACTAATAATATATAAAGAGGTGTTAGATATTTTAGGGACACAGTAGTTAGTGATTATATGTAGAGGTGAGTAATGTGAATGGTATATATATATATATATATATATATATATATATATATATTGTTACTACTCTCGTGTCACCTAATTAGGTCCCACGTTATGAGCGTCAATTTGTAATCGGTCGGACGAGTACGAGCGTCTCGTTATTTTCACACAATGTAAGCCTATTCGTTGCTATGAACGGGTATGTTCCACTGTCTTTACTCTCTTAGGTCGTTTTAATTTATTTAATTATTTAAATGTCTGAAATATTTGGAGTTGTGGGATTTTGTGATTTAATTAACTAATATTAACTTATCTCTCTAAAAAATATCAGTGTTAGTGTACTTTTACGCTCTCTCTTTGGTGTCGGAGAATTCCGCTATAAGCGCTGTAGTACCGGAGCAACGAAACTTAGAGGTTATTTCACTGTTTATGTTAACGAATTATTCTATACTTAGTCAGTTACTTTTTTATTCCCAACTCATTAAATCATACTCCAAATGACAAGATTTTGCAACTATATAAAGGTTCTTTATTTGTTTACTTCTTTAACATTGAATAAGATATGTTCTAACTGACATACACATGGGCTATAGATTGCGTGAATCGATTATTGATTAGTCCGATCCTTTATTTAGATTCAGTTATATAGTGTGTTTTAATTTGTAATTAACTTAATTCAGGGTGTGAAGGTTCTTGTAACTGTGGGGAAGATTAAAAATACATAGATAAGAATGCAAGATTTACAAATTTGAAGTGTTGTGTAGTTAATATGATTGATATAATAATAATTTACCAGACTAGGACAAAGCAAATCGTGTAGGCGGTTGATTGATAAATTTACTGTTCTGGACGATTATGCCGTACAATATTCTTTCTTCGGTTTAATAAAATGGAATTCTTGTCCTGTCCACCTCGGAAATACAGCTCTCTGGATTGATTTACAGCCCGATTGATGCTTCTTCTGCAATTCCTGGATCCAAATACGTTCTTCTCTCGGTTGAAGCAATTAGTGATGTTCCGTGTATTTGAAAGGTTATAAGTTCTAGTGTAGTGTATTTTATTAGTTGTGATACAGTTAACTCTTTCTATTTGGTTTAATATATCGTCAATTCCTTTCGGATATGGGACAATTCAAGTCCTTCCTTGTAGAACCCAGTTATTTATTTTCTATTGTGATTTCATACTATAGTCTTGTTTGGTTAAACTGTACTGGCAAGATTCAAGAATATTATCTTTAGTATTTTGAATATTATAACTGTGTCAAATATTTTAGAATATTCCGATTAGATGATATATTTCTTAGATTTTTAATCTCATCACATTCAGATCATAAAAAGCAATAATTGAAAATCAACAACTTCTTCATTTCCTGTAGTCCATAGCAACACATGATTTTTCTTCCTTCCACATGTTTTGTATATAGTGTTTATTTCATATATTTTTTGTCTATTCCTTATCAATTTGCTATCATATCGGAATATAACTTTACCGATAGTTGGTTTATTATTTTCTACACATATTCTGCTGGTTTTTTGATATGAGCCTGTTTCTTTTATATTTACTACCCTTTCAATATTAAACGTTATCAATCGATATCATGGCATTATGGCATTATCATAATTTGTATAAATTGATATGGTTTATTATATATCATTACTAATTTAATGTTTTTTCTAGCTCTTCAAACCGTATTCATTAATTATTATTAATTTATGTACCTAACCTTTACGTTATGAGTGGTTATATAGTGTTTTTGGCTGTTAGGCCTTTTATTGTAAACGGATCTACCTGTGTTTATAACTGGTAAACATCTATAGCCCTTTTACATAAATTCATACATATAATCAAATCTTAACTATTAACATTTACATAAACAATTATTTTTTCCATATCTAATGACAATTTTATCTTGACCTATGGATCACATATAAGAAAATTCAAATCTATTAACGCTAACTAGCTGCTTCACACTTCATTCTACAACAGTAATTGAATAATACATTTTGTTTCATTACCTTTCATTAACTCAACACATAATTGGTATAACATAACATAAACTTTATCATAACATTTGTTGTCACAAAATAATATTATTTAACTCAAAATCCTTACTTGCTATTGCTATAAAGTAAATTATTGTTTCATTTTTGTTTACTTTTCACTGAACATAGATCATTAACTATCATCTAACTTACAGGTTTGTTTATTCTCGTTAATTCTACCTTGCATCCTTATTTATCTCTATCTATAATTATAAATGTAATTATTAGACTTTTGTTTTATCATGGGGTTAGATATTGACTTGTTTATTATTTTGTTAACCTAATTTTTATGTAACATGGATGCCAGCATTTCTGTTGCGTTACAATATATATATTTGTTGATGATGATATTTTGTAATAAGGATCCGGTGTAAGGAGTGATCAATGAGTGATGTGGCAAGGGACCAGTGTGCAGCATTGTGGCAGGCGGAGCAATTTTGGGTTAGAGAGTTTGCCGATATTTGGTGGAGGGCAAATGGTTAGGAATGGATACGGCCAGGTAGGTAATATACGTCCTTGTACAAAAAATGAGCGGTGCCAGAGGTTTTAAATGGGATTAGTGAAGGGGGTTATTATAGAGATATTGGTGTCATATTATATTAATGGTTAGAAGCAGTTGTTAGTAGAAAAAAGAGGGGTAGTAAGGTTAGATTGACAAATGCCAAAATAAGATAGAGAGAATAGTGAATAATAGAGAGTCACCCAAACTGATAAGGATAAAAAGGTTAGGAAAGGAAAATTCATAGTAGGAAGGTGATGTAACTGAAAGGTGAATAAGTTTGAAAATTTTTTTATACAGAATCTAATGATAAACAAATGTTAACAAATTTAAAAGTTGAAAAGAGTTGATAATAGTAATGTGTTATAAAGTTTTGGTACAAGTTATGTAAATATTAATTATGTAATGTGAATTGTTCAATGTTAGTGTTTAATGTTTTATGATGTACAATCTTTTATTGTGTTTGATTATGTTGATGGTACAATAGGTCAGGAGGTTACTACAGGGGTAGTGACGGTAATAATGTTAAATTTTATATTGGTTAACAAATCTATGGTAATGATTCTGTTATAAAAAGAAATTAACGCAAAGAAAGTTGAGTAAAGAAGTTTAAATAGTTTTGAAGTGCTGCCATGATAGTTAACTATGCTGATGGTGTCTGAAATAAATGAGTAGAGATAGTAGTTGTTGTTTGAGAGTAAAATTTGTTTTGTATTTAGTATAAGGGTATATTTCATTTTGATGAGAGAAGTAAATTGATATTGACTGGAGTCAGAGAAATTGATAAAAATATATAGGAGTGTTGAAAAGTAGAAGGATTATCTGTCTAAATCTTGTTATAAATTTTGTGTTATTTGGAATTTTATGAATAAAAGAAACCAACGCCTCAAATCACAAACAAATGCATCTAAGGGGAGACATATAAGTTGCGGATATGTGGATAAATAAGGCCACTATTTTAAAATTTTGTATTACATGTTTCAGAGTTTTGTGGTGTTGTGACCGCGGTCCTGCACTGGCCGGAGCGTCAGAACAGGAGCGTTCAGTGCCTCATGGCCTTATGGTGTAGGGATCTCTCCGGAGAAGTCCAGTAAGGTCAGACAGGTACGATCAGCACTATAGGACCAAGGGTAAGTGATTGAAATTTTTTATATATTAACACTACGGGGGTTGTGGGACACATCTGGACTGATCCTTTTAGAAATGTATGAATGAGTCAATGAAAGTTTTTGTGTCTCGACACCAAACCTTTCATTGAGGGGGTTTTGTGACAGTACAGAATTACCTGTTACCATGATTATGGTATTTAGGAATATTTTTATTGTAAATTTTATTATGATCATAAAGGTTAACAAGGGCAAAGGTAGTTTTGCACAAGTCCCAATAAATACGCAGATTCACCAGAGGGGAGACAAGCCAAGGTCATCGGAGTACGAGTGGAATTAAACATGTGTAATGGCAGTTTAAGCGCAACAAATTAATAATACGAACTTTTCATTGGTCCACAAAGCCGGATCGTCATAAATCAACAATGACGGCATGAGACAATTACGTATTAACCCGGGCGTTGGCTAAAAGAACAATACATAATGACGTCAGACGCAACCACTTTGCATAACAATTGTGTCTGCTTCCACCCAGTTCATCAACGACAGTCAACCGAGCATACACGCTCGACCTGTGCAGTGGGCAGATTTTGCCAAAATGCAATAATTACTTACCAAAAATGAAATAATTGTGTTCAAAATTTAACAGTAACAGTACGTAGAGTCAGTGATTAAACAAAATGAGATTCAAATAGATTCAGTGAACTAAACAACAAAAAGTTTGGCCGAACACCTGCCTACCGCCATGGAAAGTTGCTGAGGAGTCTACGCCACATCATATGCAGGGAAGCCCTTACAAAATTGTTTTCTAAATTATAAAAACCCTAATAAAATGAGCTCAATACAAGATAATTAAAAACATGTGTGAAATTACAGTATGAGTGAGAGAGAAAGTGAGAGTGTGAACATTAATGTTGGCCAACTTGAATACGCATCCTGAGGCGTTGGTTTGTGACGATAGTAAGAATAATTATTAAAAACATAAAGATAAAAAGAGTTTAAAAATGATTACAGTAGCAAGTTAAAAGAATTAATTTAAATCAAGTAAAAAAAAAATTACGTGCATGTAACCTTGAACATAGAGCAAGGGCGGAAATGACGTCGCCGCCATTTTGAAATTTTAACCATTATTGCTGGCTATTAGTGTAACAACGTATATCACAATTAATTGAATAAAAGCGAATTCATTAGCCTAATGTTGTGTAACTGGTCATTTCAATACCCGACAACCTCTGCCTCTTTCTGCTTAACGCAACTCTGGACCAAAAGCCTAATGCATGTAAATGAGCTGAGCACGTGTTATTCCGGATGTGAGATAGATGATTATGCAAATTACATAATAATTGAATGTCATATATTTATTATGAATAATTATTTATGGCAGTAAGCGTAAGTTAACAGATGTCGCCCAGAACTAGGGACTTTATTATTTTAATTATTCCGTAAGTTAACAGATGGCTCCCGAACGGTGACTTTATATAAAGTTAAAATTATATAAATAAGCAGAAAAGCGGAGGTAGACGGGTAGAGAAATAAACATAACAATAGAGGTTATACATGTCGGTTATGTATAGTATAAAGAGACATGTATAACAATTAAGACAAAAGTTAGTACCATCAGTACAACAAAATGGCAGATAACGATGAAAGTAGTAATATAGAAAACACAGCAACTGAATCATTGGTGTTGAACGAACCACAGGCGAACTCAACTCCTATTATAAATAAAGTTTCACGGGAAGATCTCTTTCAGTTAATGAACATACAAAATGGTCAATTGAATAATAAATTAAATCAATTTGATGACAAACTAAACCAGTTTGATGAACAGTTGAACGATATTAAAAAAGAAATTAAGAAACAAGGTTGCAATTTGGACAAAAGATTAAGTGAAATAGGTACAAGGTTAGACAAAATAGAATTGGAAAATGAGAAAGTAATAAACAAATTTGAATTGAACAAAGGTGACAAGGTAAGTAGTAGTGGAAATGACGATAAAATAAATAAAAATATAGTAATAGGAGATAATAGTGGGGATGTTGGTAGTAAGAATGAGGTTTTATGGGGAATAGAATATGATAAGAATGGAATGATAGTGTGTTTTGAAGGGTTAAAGAGAGTGTGTAGAGAAGGTATAATTGTAAGGGAATTGCAGGGGTTAGATTTTTCCCTTAATGATGAAGTAGGGGGTGATGTATATGTTTTTAGGAAGGACAAGAGTGCCTTCGATGTAGATTTGGGAGACAAAAGGTCTGTGAACAGTTGTCCCTGGATTTTTTGTGCACCTGATAGGTGGTGCGAGAAGAAAGTTGTAGTGTCCCCTGCATATATGGAGAGAGAGTTGTGTGATAATTGGGAGATGGAGTTATATAGAGTAAATAGAGATTATGAAGAGTTTATGGAAAGGTTAGGTGGAGAGAGAAGTGAAAAATATAATAAAAACTTACCTTGTATTGAAACTGAGGTAGTAGGAGATGATGTTGATAACAATGATGACTTTACAAAATACCGAATTATGACTGATTTTACTGAGGGTGACAGAAACATACCCGATCATGAGTTATATGAGATTGTGGAAAATTATAAAAATTTGAATAGTATGTACATTGATGATATGAATATAAGAGATTCAATAATAAACGATGTATATAGTTTTAAGATTCGATTGTTATTTGACGATGGAGGTTAATTATCTTATTGTGTTATGAACATTTAATTATGTGGACAGTGTTTTTCAGGATGGACTGTTTATGACTGATTTATGGTAAATGATATAATGATAATGTGGATTGTATATTTTTGTGTATTAATATCAGTGTATATTGTAATAAATTACAAATTAAATAAATATATGTGTTGATGATATAAGAGATTGTGATTGTGAAGTTCGACTCCGATGTAATCAAGCCCCTCTGTTTGGACTATTCAATTTGTAATAAAATAAATAAGATTGATGTGTGAATCTGTAAGTTGTAAGGTGTTTAATTGGTGTGTAATTGGTGTGGCTCTCGACGTCTTGCTGGCCTGAAACACTTCCTTAAGTTTCCCAGCTGGTCGAGTCCCAATGGTAGCAAGACCGGTCGAGTAGCGTAAAGTTGATGAAGAAATATATATGCTTGGCTTCGCCGAACGTTTCAAAACAAAATTTATTGTTTTGAAGGAAATTAAAAAAAAAAATTATGTTTATAAAAAAAAATTATTTTAATTTTATTAATTAATTAATTAGGATCAATTAATTAATATAGGGCTGTGAAGTTTTAAACAGTGTAATGCTCTTCTGAAAATTTTTTATTAAAGTTTTAGTATAATTTAAATAATCTATCACCACTCATAAGACTGTCTGTAAACCAATCGATATTTGTTTACCTTTCTATTTTTTAGGTTATCTTCACTTACGGGTGGTAAAGTCCTTGTAGATTATCAATTAGAATTATATTATTGGTAATTAGTATTATTGAAGAAATAAAGAACTATTAAGTATTGAAAAGTATTAATATTTTATTAAGTAATAGCAATATTGACTCTTATCGATTAGTATCGATTCTCAGGATATCGAAAAAAGTTACAAGTATATGATATAAAAATTATATAGGGTTCTTTAAACAGCCAGTTATTACCAAAGTCAGAGAAATCGGGCTAATATTTAAAAAGTATAACGTTACAATCAAATTAATAGTTATTAATAAACACAGACATTGAATAATAATTTGTAAATATAATAATTGTTTTCACCAAACAGCTGTGATGAACCACGAAGAGGCACTGGAATTGTCAAAGAAAGATGGCTGCCGTCAAGTCGATGAAAATGTTGTTCGTTGCTGCTGCATTCCAAATAATGTATTTTGACGCAATATTTCTGTTCTCGTGTCCGCAAATCTCTTGTTATATGTTGTGTAGTGACTGGTGTAGTGATTCTGGGTTGTATTTAGTGTATCTGTATAATTATTAGTTCAAACACTTTCTCCGATTCCATCACTAATTTGGTTTAATGTATTATACAGTTTTCTAGTGTTTTATGGTGTTTTTCGGAGTAGATTTATATTGTTCTGTGTTATGGAGTGTTACTTGATCGTTTCTGTTATAATATGATAGTTTCAGAAGTATTTTACAAGTCACTCGCGATTTCACAATAACTCACTATACACTCGCTTTGTATGACGATTATAGGTTAGATTATTCACGTTTTCAAAGGTATGTCATGTTAACCGTTCAACTACCAATAATTAACTAACTGTTTCCTTCAGTTTCAATTAAACTCTTAGCCCATATAATATTATCCTTAACATTGTTCAAAAATATTTTCACATCCTGTGTACATTTTACTATTTCACTATATGAATGCCTAAACTTTGGTTATTTGTCAATTTTATTCACTAGATTTGATTTAAATTAATCTTTCAGTTCATTCTGGTTATTTTCAGATTAAATAATGCCATTTTATAGTGTTTTCTGTCCAAAAAATAGTAATTTTACTTTCAGTTTGGTATACTGTGAAGAGTCCAAAACATCAGAATTTACTTCCTGTCATTATATAAATTCAGCCATTTTATCAGTTATATTTAATATTAATAATTCTATATTGTATTAAAAGGTTCCTATTCCCTTATTTTCTGGTAATTAATTGAATTAGTTGTATTCTGAAACATTATTCTGAAATATATGACTCCCATGTCTAAATTTCTGAGTTTAGTCATTTTATTTTTTTTCATAATTCTGAATATAATTTATTAAAATCTCTCTAAATGGTATGTGCAATTATATGGCATGATCTCCAGTTTATTTTGTCTAAACCCCTTTTGTTTATTTGCATTTAATTGAGCAATTTCTCTGTTTTGATGAAGTTTGGTTTCCATTCTTTTGGCCTATGATTTTTTAACAATTTTTCTTACAAAATAATTTACAAACAATATATGATGTGTGATACCCTCTCTGACTTTTACAAATAGTATTATAAATTAAACATGCTTTCAAATTACACAAAAACAACTAGTATTGGCCACAATACAAATAATAGTCAAACAGAATAAAGAATATTTTTTTTTAAATAAATGGTTGTCTTCAAATCAGACATTTTGCAACAAAATTCCCATTTCCAACATGTAAACATGGTTTATAAAAAAGGTTTTGTACTAACTAACATCTTAATTACTCTCTACTATTTACAAGTGGTAATTATTTTTATAGTTCTGATGTTAGTTGTTTCAGACCCAAACAAATGGCCTTATATCTAAAACATTTTTAAACATTCTTGTACTATATACATTAAAACCTTATATTTATATTCTTATTTCTAACTATTATTATAAGTAGGATTCTACAGTTTTTATACAGTCTTTTATACCTTGTCTTTGGGGAATTGTACCCTGTCATTAACAAATAAATAGTATGAACTGTTCAAAAAGCACTATGAAATCTGTTTTTCTTTTTTCATGTAAAACAAAAATGTTATTTTAAACAGATTCATGTCTTATGAACAACATATTGTCACCGTACACATTTTAAGTCATTGAAAAATGCATATTTCATTGCATCCAATGTTTGTGATTGCCAAGAATGAAACACAAGGTTCATTTTTCATAATACCCAAAACTATCACTGGTTCACTTTGCACTTATATATTATGTTAATGCTAAATGGTCGTATAGTCTTATTAACATAATAAATTGGTTAGCGTTTTTTCAATGGAGATTTGTTCCATGGGTACTATATTATTGTTTCATCTCAGTTCACAGGAAACTTTTACTTTATACACTCCTCTCTCTTAAATTTATATACATGTGGTTTTTATTTCGTTATACTTTTGTTTTTAGATATATATTTTGGGGATATAGGGATTTGGGTGTCTTTTATAAGAGCATGACGTCTTCTTCAGGATGCTGCCCTCTTCTTCTTTCTTCAGTCTTCTTTTCTCCTGCCTTCTGGGACTGGTATCTTCTCCATCTGTTCTTGATGCCATCAGGTTTCTTGGGATCTTCTCCATCTTCTTCTTTAATTCAGAAATACACAACCTGTATTGGTTGATCTTGGCTTATTTTAGGGTTTCTCTTTTATTTATTCTCCCTCGTTGTGGGTTTGGTCATATTGTGTACTGCTTTGTTATTTACTATTTTACCTTCCTGGGTTATACCTTGAAAACCTTTGGTTATGAGACTGGTTTTGGATGACTCATCACTAGTAACTCCTTTTATTTTAACTTGTATTTTCTTTATAATAATGATTTCTTTCCACAGTTGCTATGAATTAATCTATTTATATTAAACTTAATGCTTTCTTCCAAATTTAAATATTATAACTTCATTATTCTAATGATCAATTGCCATTCACTATTATGCAAACATCTGTCACGCTACAGATTGCTCTCCTCCAGAAGTAATTATTTCAGACATGTTTATGGATGAAATAATTTCTTATGATAATTTCATCATTTCTTATAATTCATTTTCTTCTCCATTTTTATATCGACTTTTTTATATTAGAGTTTTATTAATTTTATATATATGGTTACTTGTCTTACTACTGATCCTTTTCGGATAGTTAGTGTCTTCTGAGATATATTATAATTGTAATACATTTTCTTTCTATATCAACTTCGTGTTGTATCCTTGGGATATTAATTCCCTAACATTCCCTATCACGTGGGCTGGGGCAGATCAGAGGGGCACTGTACGCTACTTCTCTGCTGGCCATACACCACTTCTATAAATTGAGTACAGGGGCATATCCATCCCTGCTCAAAAAACATAATGCTGCTGGAATTATCTTCAGTCAGTCATCGAATAAATAAATAAAAAGTAGTCTCATTTTCGACTAATAAAAATATCTTTGGATTCTCCACTTCGTAGTCTCTCAGATTATCTCACTTTCTATCTTAATAAATCTTCATAATTATTATTATACTCATTATATATATATTTTTTCAAAACTCTTAACTTGTCTGATATATTTATTTTAATTATGGTTGAAAACCTTTCTTTTAATAATTCTGGTTACTGTTTACAGTGTAACTCTCTTTCTTCTTCATCTGAATTCTCTTTATACTTTCTTCTGGTTATTCATAGTATTAGCATGGTCTTTATAAATAGTCTTTTGTATTCATTATTTGAATGGTCTTAATATATTATATTTAATTTTTTAACATTGTATCTTTACATTAGATATACAGGTTGTTATATTGATCATTTTATTTAAACATTTTGGTTCTTTCCTTTCTCTTAGAAAGTTATTAATCCGTCTTCGCATTCATTAGCATTAATTCATTTATATTATATTTCATGTGATATTTATTCTCTTTGCATTTCATATAGGTCTTATTATTATCATTTGTTCAAAATCATCTTCTCCATCTGTTTGGTATGAGTTGTTCTTCTTCGCTCTTGATTAACTGTTTTCATTATCGTTTCATAGGTAATTAGTCTCTTTGCTTCCAAATTTTTTCCTTCTCTGGCATATTACACTCTTTTTTGTTATTCTTCTCTACTCCTTCAAATGCTATTGTGAATGTCTAGCATTTATTCTGGATTAACGTTAATTCTCTTTTCTGAATTAATTACTTTATTTTCTTCTCAATTCAATCATAATTGACACATAATTATTTCTTGGAACTTGGTTAGTTTTAATATAAAATTCAAACTATTCTTTTTATTTAATTGAAAAATATTTCTCATAAATCCTTGTAATATGTTGATCTTATCTTGTTTCAAAGTTCTGACGTTCTATCAACATTCAAATTCTGTTTAATTCATTTATTCCCAGAATTGTTTCATTCAGAATTGTTTATAGTAATGTGATCTTACTATTATTTCTGAATGTTTTGGTATTTCTCCAAATTCAAATTCTTCTTAATTATTTACCATAAAGTTTTCTCATAAACTTAGTTATAGTAAGTTAGTCTTACTTTATTCTTAAATTTTTTGTATATTAACTTCAAAATTCCTTTCTTCTTAATTCTTCCAAAATGTTTTTCTCATAATTCAGTGGTAGTAAGCTGTGCTTGCTTAATTTTAAATTTTTTAAATTAAGTTCAAAATTCTCTCTCTTTCTCTTTCTTCCATAAAGTTTTGTTCTAAATTATCAGGTTGTAGTAAGAAGTACTTACTCAATTTTAAATTTTTATAATTATATTTCAATTCAAAAGTCTTTCTTTTCCTTTCTTCCATAAAGTTTGTTCCAAAATTATTAGGTTGTAAGATGTACTTACATTATTTTAAAATTTTTTACAAAATATATAAAAAATTCTTTTTCTTTCTCTTTCTTCCAAAATGTTCTTCTCAAAATATTAGGTTGTAAGATGTACTTACATTATTTTAGGATTTTTAAAATAAAAATTCTAAATTCCTTCTTCTTATAATTCTCCAAAATGTTCTTCTCAAAATACTAGGTTGTAAGATGTACTTACATTATTTTTGAATTTTTAAAATAAAAATTCAAAATTCTAAAACTCACAACTCATTCTTCATAATATTTCTTCATAGAAGCTTGATTGTACACTCCTTTGATCTTTCCTGAAACGATTTCCTTCAACTCATATGTATTGTTATGCTTATTATTTACCACAACATATGGGGTTATATTGTACTCTAGACTGGCCCATTTTACTTATACTTTTGTAAGTTGATCTCCACTTTTTCTTTTCTTATAAATTTTCTTTTCTTTTATATACCCAGGAAGATGGACGATTTTCTTTACGTCGTTCCATTGCTCATATTTTTATTTATAATGTGCATTTTCTTAAATAGTCTTCATTCATAAAACCCAGTTTTGTTTCTATGTTTATTCTCCATATCATTTCCTTTCAATGATATTTATTTCGTCTCCTTCAACGTTGTTTTTCGCCGTAGTCGGTTATCATGATCCGTCCCTTTTCTTGATGTCGTGTGGTATTTGTGTCAACCAGGGTCCATCATCTCAGTTGCTCTTATAAAATTTACCCTAGGGCGCGACACTCGGTTATTATTACTGTTATTATTGTTATTACTAAAGTTATAATTATAGTAATTTCGGTTAGGTGGGTAAGGGCTGTCATCATTATTGTTGGGATATGGATTTCTCTGACTGTATGGGACATTATTATGTTGGTATAAATTGTTTCTATTGTATGGATAGGGGTTGTTATCCCTAACGCCGTTAGAATTACCGATACACTGGTTATTACACGGCGGGTTGTTAGGGCCGTCGTAATTACTGGGTTGGTTCCCTCTATCATCATATTGTATACACCAATACTTTTCTGGTCCATGTTTTGTGTTACTTGACAAATATCTGTGAGGATCTTCATCTGGGTTATCACTTATTATTTGTTTATCTGAAACACCATAAGCTGGTTTACCATCACATATCCACTCTGAAGGAATATATTTTAGTCTAACCGTACCCTGGAACTGTCCTGGATGGCACGTTAATGGAATACATTCTGGTGATTCATCTGTGTCATCATTACAGTCTGGTACGATATCACATTTCCATCTTTCTGTAATACACTGTCCAGTCCTGCGCTGAAATTGATCTTGTCCACATGTCGTATTCTGTTTACCTCTGGTCCTTTCCCATTGGTACACTACTGTCTTGTGGTAAATTATTTTGGAAATTACTTCGATTCTCCTTCTATAATTCCTGGAATTCATGATGTCTTTGTCATAGGTAATTGGGATATTATTGCCATCAATCAACCCATGTTTCATCATCTCCAACTCTTCCTTAGTTTTTACCAAATTTCTTGGATACATTCTCCTTTTCCTTGGTTTAATATCTTCCTGGTTTCGGTTAGTTTCAATTTCAGGTACTACCATTACTAGTTCCTGCGTTTTGTCATTTATTACTTCTTCTGGTTCTGGTTGACTATCTTCCTGCGTTTTATCATTTATTACTTCTTCTGGTTCTGGTTGACTATCTTCCTGCGTTTTATCATTTAGTACTTCTTCTGGTTCTGGTTGGCTATCATTTTTTATTTCTTCGGTCTTCTCCTTTCTTAATTCTTCCTTTTTTAATCTGTCCTCTCTTCTTTCTTTAATCCATTTTTGATGCTCCTCTCCCCTTTTTAATCTGTTCTCTCTTATCTCCTGATTTACCTCCCTTAACTCTTCTCTTAGAATTTGATTGTCCTCTCTCAATTCTTCCAGCTTCTCCCCCATTTTCTCTTCCAACTTCCTGTTATCTTCTTTCAACTCTTCCTTCAATTGTCGGTTGTTCTTCTCTATCTTCTTCCTGGTTTCATCGATTTTCTGATTAGTGTTCTCAATTTTATTAATCAATTCTTCTTTGGTCGACTTGAATTCTTCCTTGAACAATTGGTTGTCTTCCTTCAATTCTTCTAACTTCTTCCCCATCTCTTCTTCCAACTTCCTGTTGTTTTCTTCCATCTTCTCTTCCATCTTCTAGCTGTTTTCTTCCATCTTCTCTTCCATCTTCTTGCTGTTTTCTTGCATCTTCTCTTCCATCTTCTTATTTGTTGTTTCGATTTTATTTCCTAAATCTTCTTTCAAGGACTGGTTATCACTCCCCATTTTCTTACTCAATTCTTCCTTTGTAGATTTGATATCTTCTTTCAAAGACTGTGTGTCCTTCTTCCTATTCTCCTCCATTTGTTGGTTGTCCTTCTTCCTATTCTCCTCCATTTGTTTCATCATTGCTCTGATCATCTCTTGTATACCCCCATCCTCCGTTCGTGTCGGCTTTTCCAATGGTTCCTTCTGGACATTGACTTCCCCTGTTTGCGTGGGTATCTCCGGTTGTTCAGTTAGTTTGGACAACACTGGTGGCAATGACCTTTCCACCTCTACTGGTGTCGCCTCCTTGTTGTCCATGTCCTCTGTTTCCTTCTCCGGCGCATTGGTTTCCACTGTTTGTGTAGGTATCTCCGGTTGTTCCCCTGGTTGTTCAGGTTGTTTGGGCAACACTGGTGGCAATGATTCTCCCACCTCTACTGGTGTCGCCTCCTTGTTGTCCATGTCAACTTCTATTTCTTTCTCGGCCTCCGCCGCCCGTTTCTTGGAAGTTGCACGTCGTTGCATTTTCCCTTGAAATTCTCTGGCTTTGTAGCTGTTGCCTAGCTCCAACTAGTGATTGGGCAGAATTTATTGGCCTTCCAATCGCTAATTAAAGCCCCTAAAGTTGTGCGCCAATTTGTAATAAATTACAAATTAAATAAATATATGTGTTGATGATATAAGAGATTGTGATTGTGAAGTTCGACTCCGATGTAATCAAGCCCCTCTGTTTGGACTATTCAATTTGTAATAAAATAAATAAGATTGATGTGTGAATCTGTAAGTTGTAAGGTGTTTAATTGGTGTGTAATTGGTGTGGCTCTCGACGTCTTGCTGGCCTGAAACACTTCCTTAAGTTTCCCAGCTGGTCGAGTCCCAATGGTAGCAAGACCGGTCGAGTAGCGTAAAGTTGATGAAGAAATATATATGCTTGGCTTCGCCGAACGTTTCAAAACAAAATTTATTGTTTTGAAGGAAATTTAAAAAAAAAATTATGTTTATAAAAAAAAATTATTTTAATTTTATTAATTAATTAATTAGGATCAATTAATTAATATAGGGCTGTGAAGTTTTAAACAGTGTAATGCTCTTCTGAAAATTTTTTATTAAAGTTTTAGTATAATTTAAATAATCTATCACCACTCATAAGACTGTCTGTAAACCAATCGATATTTGTTTACCTTTCTATTTTTTAGGTTATCTTCACTTACGGGTGGTAAAGTCCTTGTAGATTATCAATTAGAATTATATTATTGGTAATTAGTATTATTGAAGAAATAAAGAACTATTAAGTATTGAAAAGTATTAATATTTTATTAAGTAATAGCAATATTGACTCTTATCGATTAGTATCGATTCTCAGGATATCGAAAAAAGTTACAAGTATATGATATAAAAATTATATAGGGTTCTTTAAACAGCCAGTTATTACCAAAGTCAGAGAAATCGGGCTAATATTTAAAAAGTATAACGTTACAATCAAATTAATAGTTATTAATAAACACAGACATTGAATAATAATTTGTAAATATAATAATTGTTTTCACCAAACAGCTGTGATGAACCACGAAGAGGCACTGGAATTGTCAAAGAAAGATGGCTGCCGTCAAGTCGATGAAAATGTTGTTCGTTGCTGCTGCATTCCAAATAATGTATTTTGACGCAATATTTCTGTTCTCGTGTCCGCAAATCTCTTGTTATATGTTGTGTAGTGACTGGTGTAGTGATTCTGGGTTGTATTTAGTGTATCTGTATAATTATTAGTTCAAACACTTTCTCCGATTCCATCACTAATTTGGTTTAATGTATTATACAGTTTTCTAGTGTTTTATGGTGTTTTTCGGAGTAGATTTATATTGTTCTGTGTTATGGAGTGTTACTTGATCGTTTCTGTTATAATATGATAGTTTCAGAAGTATTTTACAAGTCACTCGCGATTTCACAATAACTCACTATACACTCGCTTTGTATGACGATTATAGGTTAGATTATTCACGTTTTCAAAGGTATGTCATGTTAACCGTTCAACTACCAATAATTAACTAACTGTTTCCTTCAGTTTCAATTAAACTCTTAGCCCATATAATATTATCCTTAACATTGTTCAAAAATATTTTCACATCCTGTGTACATTTTACTATTTCACTATATGAATGCCTAAACTTTGGTTATTTGTCAATTTTATTCACTAGATTTGATTTAAATTAATCTTTCAGTTCATTCTGGTTATTTTCAGATTAAATAATGCCATTTTATAGTGTTTTCTGTCCAAAAAATAGTAATTTTACTTTCAGTTTGGTATACTGTGAAGAGTCCAAAACATCAGAATTTACTTCCTGTCATTATATAAATTCAGCCATTTTATCAGTTATATTTAATATTAATAATTCTATATTGTATTAAAAGGTTCCTATTCCCTTATTTTCTGGTAATTAATTGAATTAGTTGTATTCTGAAACATTATTCTGAAATATATGACTCCCATGTCTAAATTTCTGAGTTTAGTCATTTTATTTTTTTTCATAATTCTGAATATAATTTATTAAAATCTCTCTAAATGGTATGTGCAATTATATGGCATGATCTCCAGTTTATTTTGTCTAAACCCCTTTTGTTTATTTGCATTTAATTGAGCAATTTCTCTGTTTTGATGAAGTTTGGTTTCCATTCTTTTGGCCTATGATTTTTTAACAATTTTTCTTACAAAATAATTTACAAACAATATATGATGTGTGATACCCTCTCTGACTTTTACAAATAGTATTATAAATTAAACATGCTTTCAAATTACACAAAAACAACTAGTATTGGCCACAATACAAATAATAGTCAAACAGAATAAAGAATATTTTTTTTTAAATAAATGGTTGTCTTCAAATCAGACATTTTGCAACAAAATTCCCATTTCCAACATGTAAACATGGTTTATAAAAAAGGTTTTGTACTAACTAACATCTTAATTACTCTCTACTATTTACAAGTGGTAATTATTTTTATAGTTCTGATGTTAGTTGTTTCAGACCCAAACAAATGGCCTTATATCTAAAACATTTTTAAACATTCTTGTACTATATACATTAAAACCTTATATTTATATTCTTATTTCTAACTATTATTATAAGTAGGATTCTACAGTTTTTATACAGTCTTTTATACCTTGTCTTTGGGGAATTGTACCCTGTCATTAACAAATAAATAGTATGAACTGTTCAAAAAGCACTATGAAATCTGTTTTTCTTTTTTCATGTAAAACAAAAATGTTATTTTAAACAGATTCATGTCTTATGAACAACATATTGTCACCGTACACATTTTAAGTCATTGAAAAATGCATATTTCATTGCATCCAATGTTTGTGATTGCCAAGAATGAAACACAAGGTTCATTTTTCATAATACCCAAAACTATCACTGGTTCACTTTGCACTTATATATTATGTTAATGCTAAATGGTCGTATAGTCTTATTAACATAATAAATTGGTTAGCGTTTTTTCAATGGAGATTTGTTCCATGGGTACTATATTATTGTTTCATCTCAGTTCACAGGAAACTTTTACTTTATACACTCCTCTCTCTTAAATTTATATACATGTGGTTTTTATTTCGTTATACTTTTGTTTTTAGATATATATTTTGGGGATATAGGGATTTGGGTGTCTTTTATAAGAGCATGACGTCTTCTTCAGGATGCTGCCCTCTTCTTCTTTCTTCAGTCTTCTTTTCTCCTGCCTTCTGGGACTGGTATCTTCTCCATCTGTTCTTGATGCCATCAGGTTTCTTGGGATCTTCTCCATCTTCTTCTTTAATTCAGAAATACACAACCTGTATTGGTTGATCTTGGCTTATTTTAGGGTTTCTCTTTTATTTATTCTCCCTCGTTGTGGGTTTGGTCATATTGTGTACTGCTTTGTTATTTACTATTTTACCTTCCTGGGTTATACCTTGAAAACCTTTGGTTATGAGACTGGTTTTGGATGACTCATCACTAGTAACTCCTTTTATTTTAACTTGTATTTTCTTTATAATAATGATTTCTTTCCACAGTTGCTATGAATTAATCTATTTATATTAAACTTAATGCTTTCTTCCAAATTTAAATATTATAACTTCATTATTCTAATGATCAATTGCCATTCACTATTATGCAAACATCTGTCACGCTACAATATGTGTATTTTTGCTGTTGTGTATTTATGTGTTTTTTTTTATGTAAACATGTAGAATTTTAAATAATTGAAGGAAGTTTAATAATGATTTTGAAATAATTATGAGATTTAGATTCTAATGGTTAGTAAATGATTAAACAGGTGATATATTTGGATATGGAGAAGTATTGTTGTCAGTAAGATAAGTGATGAATTTTCTAGTGGTATATTAAGGTGAAATGTTGTAAAAGAGGTTTGGGGATAGTGATAAATAAGGGCATTGGAGTTAGTTAAATAGAGTTAATGGGAGTTAGATAAATAGAATGTTGAGATACTAATAATATATAAAGAGGTGTTAGATATTTTAGGGACACAGTAGTTAGTGATTATATGTAGAGGTGAGTAATGTGAATGGTATATATATATATAAATATATATATATATATATATTTGTTGATGATGATATTTTGTAATAAGTATCCGGTGTAAGGAGTGATCAATGAGCGACCTGGCAAGGGACCAGCGTTGTTGCAGGCGGAGCAATTTTGGGTTAGAGTCTTTGCCGATATTTGGTGGAGGGCAAACGGTTAGGAATGGATACGGCCAGGTAGGTAACATACGTCCTTGTACAAAAAATGAGCGGTGCCAGAGGTTTTAAATGGGATTAGTGAAGGGGGTTATTATAGAGATATTGGTGTCATATTATATTAATGGTTAGAAGCGGTTGTTAGTAGAAAAAAGAGGGGTAGTAAGGTTAGATTGACAAATGCCAAAATAAGATAGAGAGAATAGTGAATAATAGAGAGTCACCCAAACTGATAAGGATAAAAAGGTTAGGAAAGGAAAATTCATAGTAGGAAGGTGATGTAACTGAAAGGTGAATAATAAGTTTGAAAATTTTTTTATATAGAATCTAATGATAAACAAATGTTAACAAATTTAAAAGTTGAAAAGAGTTGATAATAGTAATGTGTTATAAAGTTTTGGTACAAGTTATGTAAATATGAATTAAGTAATGTGAATTGTTCAATGTTAGTGTTTAATATTTTATGATGTACAATGTTTTATTGTGTTTGATTATGTTGATGGTACAATAGGTCAGGAGGTTACTACAGGGGTAGTGACGGTAATAATGTTAAATTGTATATTGGTTAACAAATCTATGGTAATGATTCTGTTATAAAAAGAAATTAACGCAAAGAAAGTTGAGTAAAGAAGTTTAAATAGTTTTGAAGTGCTGCCATGATAGTTAACTATGCTGATGGTGTCTGAAATAAATGAGTAGAGATAGTAGTTGTTGTTTGAGAGTAAAATTTGTTTTGTATTTAGTATAAGGGTATATTTCATTTTGATGAGAGAAGTAAATTGATATTGACTGGAGTCAGAGAAATTGATAAAAATATATAGGAGTGTTGAAAAGTAGAAGGATTATCTGTCTAAATCTTGTTATAAATTTTGTGTTACTTGGAATTTTATGAATAAAAGAAACCAACGCCTCAAATCACAAACCAATGCATCTAAGGGGAGACATATAAGTTGCGGATATGTGGATAAATAAGGCCACTATTTTAAAAATTTGTATTACATGTTTCAGAGTTTTGTGGTGTTGTGACCGCGGTCCTGCGCTGGCCGGAGCGTCAGAACACGAGTGTTCAGTGCCTCATGGCCTTATGGTGTAGGGATCTCTCCGGAGAAGTCCAGTAGGGTCGGACAGGTACGATCAGCACTATAGGACCAAGGGTAAGTGATTGAAATTTTTTATATATTAACACTACGGGGGTTGTGGGACACATCTGGACTGATCCTTTTAGAAATGTATGAATGAGTCAATGAAAGTTTTTGTGTCTCGACACCAAACCTTTCATTGAGGGGGTTTTGTGACAGTACAGAATTACCTGTTACCATGATTATGGTATTTAGGAATATTTTTATTGTAAATTTTATTATGATCATAAAGGTTAACAAGGGCAAAGGTAGTTTTGCACAAGTCCCAATAAATACGCAGATTCACCAGAGGGGAGACAAGCCAAGGTCATCGGAGTACGAGTGGAATTAAACATGTGTAATGGCGGTTTAAGCACAACAAATTAATAATACGAACTTTTCATTGGTCCACAAAGCCGGATCGTCATAAATCAACAATGACGGCATGAGACAATTACGTATTAACCCGGGCGTTGGCTAAAAGAACAATACATAATGACGTCAGACGCAACCACTTTGCATAACAATTGCGTCTGCTTCCACCCAGTTCATCAAAGACAGTCAACCGAGCATACACACTCGACCTGTGCAGTGGGCAAATTTTGCCAAAATGCAATAATTACTTACCAAAAATGAAATAATTGTGTTCAAAATTTAACAGTAACAGTACGTAGAGTCAGTGATTAAACAAAATGAGATTCAAATAGATTCAGTGAACTAAACAACAAAAAGTTTGGCCGAACACCTGCCTACCGCCATGGAAAGTTGCTGAGGAGTCTACGCCACATCATATGCAGGGAAGCCCTTACAAAATTGTTTTCTAAATTATAAAAACCCTAATAAAATGAGCTCAATACAAGATAATTAAAAACATGTGTGAAATTACAGTATGAGTGAGAGAGAAAGTGAGAGTGTGAACATTAATGTTGGCCAACTTGAATACGCATCCTGAGGCGTTGGTTTGTGACGATAGTAAGAATAATTATTAAAAACATAAAGATAAAAAGAGTTTAAAAATGATTGCAGTAGCAAGTTAAAAGAATTAATTTAAATCAAGTAAAAAAAAAATTACGTGCATGTAACCTTGAACATAGGGCAAGGGCGGAAATGACGTCGCCGCCATTTTGAAATTTTAACCATTATTGCTGGCTATTAGTGTAACAACGTATATCACAATTAATTGAATAAAAGCGAATTCATTAGCCTAATGTTGTGTAACTGGTCATTTCAATACCCGACAACCTCTGCCTCTTTCTGCTTAACGCAACTCTGGACCAAAAGCCTAATGCATGTAAATGAGCTGAGCACGTGTTATTCCGGATGTGAGATAGATGATTATGCAAATTACATAATAATTGAATGTCATATATTTATTATGAATAATTATTTATGGCAGTAAGCGTAAGTTAACAGATGTCGCCCAGAACTAGGGATTTTTATTATTTTAGTTATTCCGTAAGTTAACATTACTTAGCAGAAATTATAGATGAAAATGGTTCATTCCCTGCGAGTACGTTAAAAATTAAACCAGAGATTGTTCGATTTGAAGTGAGGTCAAGACATATAAACAGCAAAACGTATAAATGCTTTTTACATTATAACCCAAATAGTAGTGAAATGGATGGAATCAAGCGTTATTGTTGTAACTGTGCAAATGGTAATAGAACAATTGGATGTTGTTCACATATCGCTGCTGTTATTTATTGCTTATCATACGGCAGATATTTGTCAAAAATTATACGGCCTGCAGAAGTTCTTACAAAATTATTTCATTTTGAGTAAGTGCAACCAGTTATTGAGGAAGATAGTGATGAAGATTAACATTTTTACAACTTAATATTAGTTTTAAATATTGATTATTTTGTTGAATGTAATAAATATAAGTCTGCCTTACATTTTTAAACTATTTAAAGATTTAACTTTCTAAATTGTAGTTCTGAGTAATTCTCATTACTGGCATACAAACTGTCAACTTAAAAGTGTTGCCAATATATTTTTTTTAAATTAATAGGATAATACTTTTTGAATGTCTTAAAAAAATGAATTACTTTATTATATGTAAGAAACAAACAGTTTTATGTCTTTTTTGATAAACAACAAATAAATAAGGAGTCTTAATTTTTCAGAAATATCGTCTTAATTCTTCATCACAATATTTACTTCTTCTTCTTCTCTGAAGCATCAGGCCCATGAACTGTTGTGCCATCTAGCCTAGCCGTGGTACAACCAGAGTTGTTAAGTGAAATACTTGTTTCTGTAAAATGGTTGCTATAGTAACAATTGATGTATTTAAGAATGCATGGAGTAAATAAAAATCTCTTTATTAAGCGTAAAAAAAATCCTTATTTGAAACTAAAGTATGTTGCATACTTTTCTAATTTAATACAAAAAAAACAAGCTTTAAATAAATTAAATATAAGAATTGCAAATGTCAAATAAATAAATATATATATTCACACACACACACACACACACACACACACACACACACACACACACACACACACACACACACACACACACACACACACACACACACACACACACACACACACACACACACACACACACACACACACACACACACACACACACACACACACACACACACACACACACACACACACACACACACACACACACACACACACACACACACACACACACACACACACAGTGTGTATATGTATATGTGTGCACACATAAGAATAATATTACTAAATTGTAGCTCATTTAAATATAAAAATACCAAATACACTGTTACTCACCGTCTATGGCCTTTCCGTAATGTTTTTTGTGTTTACATGTTTCGAGTGCCTCGAAACATGTAAACACAAAAAACATTACGGAAAGGCCATAGACGGTGAGTAACAGTGTATTTGGTTAACAAACACGTGGCTTGGTACTACAATAGGAGCTATTCCATTTAAATCAATATAAAAATACGCTTAAAAATAACAAAAATTCACGAATTCCAATTTATTTATTTAAAAAAATGACCTTGTATTATATATTATGAAAGAAAATAATATAATTTTACATTTTTAATATTATTTAGAGTACTAGGTACTTTCAGGCTAACAAAACCCCCTAAAAATAGCAGAAAAATGTATTTTTTTTGCGTTTTTGAGGTTAGCCCACCACTCGAAAAAATCTGAAAAAATTTGAGTATACAAAGATTGTTAAAGTACACTTTCTAAAACAAAAAATATGCCTGTAACTCTTTTGGGACTTGAGATATAGCATTTTTTAACTTTTTCGAATTTTTTTAGAAACAATCCCATGAGCCCATGGGGACCGTAATTTTTTAGTTTATTGTTTTTGATGCCAAAAATGTGATCAAATTTTTTGGAAACTTTACGTTTCATAGAAATTGAGAAAAAAAATAAAGATTGAAAAAAGTCAATTTTTCACCCTCCCTCTGTAGAGGGGGTAGATGGGAACCTAAGAACCTTGTGTAATGTAATGTTTTTACAATTGAACTAAACCTACATAGTCAAAAAAATGATTGGTTTCAAGGGGCATTTTGCTCCTCTTAACCAGGGGTACCCTTTGTTACTACTTATTTCCACACTGCTAAATACTTCGTTCTTGACGAGGTCTTTCGGTGTCTCCACCATCTTCAGGTCTTAAACAAAAGACCTGAAGATGGTGGAGACACTAAAATGCCTCGTCAAGAACGAAGTATTTAGCAGTGTGGCAATAAGTAGTGATAAAGATGGTACTTTCTCTTACTTGACTCTTAAGAAAACAGGATGTAGTAACTTATTTCATCCAATATAAAACAGAATCAATAATGTTACAAAAACATGATACATATTATTATTGTTTAACAGTGCTGATATTATATCTGTTTCAGTATTCCTCATTACTTAATATAGATATTACTGAGAATACCTGGCATCATATTTTTATATAAAAAAGTGGTAGATAGTGCATTATATATATATATATATATATATATGACATATCATCATTGTCTCATATCGTCATTATTAATTTATAACACAAACACATTTGTTCTATTTATGTCCAGAGAGGTATTTTGAAGTGGGGAAACATTGTTTTATGAGAAAACAAGTACAGAGAGAAAAAGGTTTTTGTTTTCAATTTTTTTTGTTTCAAAACAAATCAAGCTTTTCCTTGAAATAATTTTTAAATATTATTGGATAGTATATTCAAATATTTTAAAAATAAATCTAAAACTTTCATATTAAAACAAAGTATATTTTCCTTCTCTTTCACAATAGAAGATTAAAATTTTACTCATGAATATATTAAAATTCACTCATTACTAAACTGAATACTTCCATAAAACAGTGAAATAAAGTTGTGTACACAATAGTAAGAATACTAGCTGAGCCATTATAACAAACGAATTGTGTATGTCTTGTCTTTTGTCGGGTGTTACACTCCGCGCACTTGTACTTACTAATTGCCGGTTTCTCTGCGACGATGTTGTCCTACAAACACAACTTATGCTAATATGTGTAAGTGGGCGCCACTTGGATATTTGGTCCAAGAAATTATTATTATTAAAATTTGATTTTTTAGTTGTTAAATTAATTATAGAAAAAAAAATGTGAACAAGACAATTTGAATTGCAAATAACGTATGTTTAATGATCTTTCTTTTCATAAAAATCGTCTGAAGGACTAACAATCAAATTAAACAAAATTGCAGAGTTACAAAAAATTATTGACAAGATTTTTAATTAAGTATCGGCTAAAATATATTATTGCTCAGTTGAATAGCATGAATTTAATCCTTGAAAAAACTTTATACTCAGGACATGACTCCTTTGAACTATCAAGACAAATCAGTGGGATGCTTTACAAAATTTGTGTGATTTGAAGGTGTTTGACATGTGTAGTACAACTGTGTGACAAGGATACCAGGTAAAAATGATTTTAATTTTTGAACAACTCACGTAAGCATTTCCTTCACTGGACACTGTTCTTGGGGACGATTACAATCTTGCGCCTCTTCGTATTTACGTTCCTCACTCACTGGTAACTATTTATAAGTCAAATTACGGTTTTAAAACTCCGCACAATTGAAATAAGAATCGTACTGCTTCTATGCTTTGAATTCTTGGCGGCGGCGAACAGCTGTCTGCGTGGCCTCGCTATTCTGCCGTCTCAGCGCTAGTTCCAACTCAATGTAGAAGGCTTGTCAGTAATATGTTTTGGAAATTTTGTAAAAGTCTGTTTATTTTCGCAAATACCAGCAAAATTGATTTCTCTCTAATAAAATCGGTCCTTTTCAGGGCCGCTGGATATTTGGCTGTGTGCGTTTCTATTAAATATGGCATGTTGCTGCTCTATTCAACAACACGTTAGCGTTTAGCGATATACTCCTGATATAGGTTAAGTCTGTCTATTGTCTGTTACGGGAAAAAGCCTTTCTGAGTTGTCGGGTTGAATTCCTTTTCTTCGAGTCGCCTTGGATAAGATGATCGGATTCGTAGGTGAAGTGTCTCTTGTGGATTCAAAGCATAAAGTGTTTTTTGTGTCAAATTTCGTCTTCCTTTTATACTCTGTGTAAGGTGCATTGTTTTAATTTTTAAACATGACTTCCGGTATTTTTGAGTAAAATTTCTTCTGGAACGTTCGAGAATATGCAAATAGAACATCATGGAACAAATTCAACTTCCGTATAACCTTTAGAACAAAAACTTCTTTTTCTTCATACTAAAGGATATTACTGAAATTATTCTGGTATTTGTCAAACCAGTGGCGGCTCGTCGTTATGAACATGGGAGGGGCTCTTTCATAAGGTCATAACTATCTCTACACAAACACACACACACACGAACGCGCACACACAGATACACACACTCATTCACTTTCTTGTATGTATTTTTATAAAATTGTCAAAATTAGTCTACTTATAACATTTGATTTTACTGTAAGTATTTTATTTTTAAGATATGTGAATAATAAGAGTGGAAATTCAAAATATTTTATAGAACAGAAGTACATAGCTACATACCACAGGGCAAATGTGAAAGCTATATTTTTAAAATTAGACCACGCATCAGAATTCAGGAGGAAGTTGTATTAAGTAACAAGGTATTAATCTTCTACCACTTTAAATATACTTAGTCACATTTAATATCAAAAATAAATTAATCTACAACTGAAAATTCATACCTTTAGTTATATTGTTCGTAGCAGAAGTCCATCCTCCTCTCCTTCTGTGCAGCGAAGTGGTTGATCACACGTTCATTGAAATTGGGGGTAGATAATAATTTCTTTTCAATTGAACACATGGCGAGTGCACTGAGTCTACCTTCTTTCATTGTGCTCCTGGTAAAAGTCTTTATTCGCTTTAAAGTTGAAAAACATCTTTCACTTTCTGCAGTGGTCATTGGGATTGTGCAGATGATCTGAAGTAATTTCACTGATTCGGGGAGCACATCTCTCAGATTATTATCATAAATAAAATTAAGCAACCGTAATGAGCCTGTTGCCTCAGAAAAATCACTTCTACTGTATATTACTACCAACTCTTGTTTCAGTTCTATTTTATTCAACTGGAATAAATTTACAGCAATTTCTAATTCATTTTCAGGAAATTTATTTTTGAACTCGGGAAACAAACTTGGCTGAAATAACTTAGCTACCGACAAATGATCTAAGAAATTAAAGCGATTGTCAATTCCAGTCATGATAACATCACACACTTCTTTTGACACAATGTGTCTTCTATCATCAAATCGGCCTCGTTTTCTACTGGGGCCTGAACAAGATAAATCATTTTCAGTTCCATCAAGTTCGCTAGAACTGGGCTGGTCAACCTCAGGCAAGTTTCTTATTTTTTGGATTATAGACTTAAATTCGCCTATATATTTTAAGGCCTTGATGCAGTCGAGTGTCTTGTTCTGAAGCTCGTTGTACAAAATATCACAATGGAGCATTATTTTATTAAAAAATGTTACCCAGAAAATGAAATCGTTGTCTTTAAGAAGGTTGCTTAAACCAACTGCTTTGTTTACAGTTGTATAATCATTGCTGTCGTCGTCTAATATTTTATTTAAGCATTCTTCTATTTCATTTTTATACTTAAATAATGTGCTGACAATTCTAGACTTGAAGTTCCAACGAGTGCCAGAGCTCTTTGGTATTCGTTTTTTCATAATGTCGTCAAGTACTGCTGTTCTTTTAGTCGATTGTGAAAAAAAGGATGAAAATGCTTCAACATTACTAAAAAATATTTTTATCTATTTATTTTGTGTTGCGCAGCGTTCAATGATCAAATTTAGTTGATGCGCGTAGCAGTGAACGAAATGTGCATTTTTGTACACAGCTTTGACTCTTGCCTGCACACCTGTGTGCTGGCCACTCATGACAGAAGTGCCATCGTAGCTTTGAGCAATCACTCTTTCAGGTGTTTTGTCAATTTTTAGATTTTCCAGCTCGTTAAAAATTGCTTCATTAACAGATGCTGCGTCATGACCTTTGGGTACTACAAAACTAACAAATCTTTCATTTACAACCCCATTTAACTCGTATCTGACAACAAACACTAGCTGAGACAATGTAGCACAGTCAGTTGTCTCATCGGCTTCAATAGCAATATATTTAGTTTGAGTAATTTCGTCGCATATAATTTCCAAGCACACGGCATATATGGAATAAAGTAAATCATTTTGGATGGTTTTGGAAAGCCTTAAAAATACTCGGTTATTGCTTTTTTCAATATGTTGTTTTAATGTAGAGTCTAACTCTGCCATTAGGTTGACAAGACCACGAAATATGCCAGGGTTGTTAGATGTGTCAGTGCCACTTTCGTCATGCCCCCTTAATGCAAGTTCAAAAGCTCCACAAAACTTCACAGCATCAATCAACTTACTTAAAATGTACCGATTTTTTGATACTTCCTCATTTAACTTTTGAATTCTTAATCTATATGCACTGTCTAACTGAGATCCAATGTCAACCTTCCCAAGTACTGCATACTCGATACACGCATTTATATGTTTTTCACTTAATTTATGTTTTTTAAGTTTTTCACTCAAATGCTTAATATCCGAGACACCATCTACAGTCCAGGTGGGATCCTGTACGCCCATTACTATGCACGGGTAACAGAAAAATGAGTTTTTTTATTCCACACCCACACAACCAATCAGCATAATTATACAAATGAATACTAAATTTCCGATTGTAGCTATTCCTACTCTTAGTGGATTTTTGTACTTGATTAATCACCATATTAGGCCTAGGAGGCCCTAATCTTTTAAGTTCAACCCTGTGCTCTAAGTTCTTTATCCCTTGGCTAATAATTTTACTTACATCATTCGTAATTACAAAGTTAGAATCCGTGTTATTCATTATGACACACATTACCCCACTAAACACAATAAGTCTGTTTGCAAACAAGGAGTGCCAATAACTGCTACACTGCTGGCCGCTGGCGCTGGCTGAGATGATTTGCGCATGCGTGGCCAAGGATGGAGTCCCAGCATGTCCGTAAGAACACAGCTGATTGACGTCACCGCACGGTTAGAGCTGTATGCTGTATTTTCCATTTACACTGCACACAGTAGCTTTGGGCTCTATGGCCAACGCCCGCAACTCAACTCCGGACTTTAAACGTCAAATGTTTTCCGTTGTATTATTGTTTTGATGCGTATAGGAACTTTTTTAATTGATTTGGTGAAAAATTAATAATTAATTATTACTTTTTATTTTATTGGGAGGGCTGCGCCCGAGAGCCCTTATGGGCAAGCCGCCACTGTGTCAAACTATTTTACAGAACTACTTACAATCTGCATGCCATTATTATTTTTGGATTCTCTGCTTTCAACTGAATAAAATGATACCATTCACGATTGGTTTTGAACAAATTGAATCTAATAAATTAACATAAAATACAACTCTTACCTTGTAGTGTTTGCATAAAATTCTTAGTTTCTAATTAATAAAATGTTATGAATCTCCTTGGCTCTTGCTACAACATTGATACATAACATAATTATCTTTACAAAACAAAATAAACAAATATTAAAGCATATAACATATAAATAAGTTCATTTTTCTGTAGGCATTACATATGGCCTAGTTTTTTGTCACTGGTTTCTTATAATAATTTGTCTTTTTCAGTATTATATATAGGATTTTTTGGGTATTCACTTAGAGTTTGTTATATTGTTTATCTTTGGGAATACCTGGTTTATCCTAATACATTTTATTTTTATTGTAATATTACTTAGCATCTCACTGTTTTTGTACAGATGAGTTATTTCTTTGGTGTGACAATTTTCACTTTTATATTTAAAAATTCTCTATGAATTAAGCTTGTCTTCAATTGAGCAAGTATGTTTCCATTGTACATTATAGAATTGTATCTTTTTCCTATATTTTTTGTAATATTATACAATTAATCTGTCAAATATGACTATTTTTGTGATTGTTTTTTGGTCTCAGCCTAGTATGGTATAGGTAACTAGTTTCATAACTTGACTGTTAAAGTGTTTTAGGTGGTCATATATATAAGTATAGTTACTTCATATTGTGGTTCAACTTTAAAATACAATTTTGTTGCATTTTGATAACATTAAATTCATAAATATTACAATTTTATATGTTCATTACATGTTTTCAATTTAACACTGTTTTTGATTATTTTAATTTACTTCTAATCAATTTACAGCTTTCTCTATTTAAAATAATTTGTTTGTCTTTGTCTAATTGACATTTACATATAGTTTTTATCTTAATTTTATAATAATTAATTTTCACATAAAATCTGAGTGATTGGTCTCAACTCCAAAACTTTGATTTTTTGTTATAACATTTATATATTTTTTTATTTTAATTTACATCCTTTTTAATGATGTTTTCAAATCATTTAATATATTTATTTTATTTATATTATAAAGTATAATAATAGATCTTGTCTATTATTTCACAATAAATGGGTTTTTATACCCTATTCAGAGTTAATATGTTATATGTTATGTTGCTTAATATGTTATGACCTCATTTTGGTCATTTCTGAGATTATCTGTTTCTCTTATAATACATTATCAGTTTTATTCTGTTCTTCACTTAAACAATATATGGGGTTTGAGTCTTGGTCATAGTCTTTGTCGTTTTTTCATGTTAATGATATTAATTATCGGACAATTTTACAAAATTTTTTGGATTACTTGGGTTCGATACTGTTCATCTCACCTTCCTCTTATGATAATTTACTTTGCAATTAATTTCCTTTATGGAATGTTCTGTGACGTTACACCATCCACTGACACAACCATAGTGGGAAAGAGGACTATTATGGCAGTTGTTCCCTTCTTATATTAACACTGAGCAACCTGGAAGTTTTGACTGGCTGTAAATATTAGCAACATTCCCTTTCTTTGGCCCACTCTTTGTGCCTTTCATTGATGAACAAAATGACTATCTCAGTTTAATTTACCAAAAAAATGTAGTTATCCCATTCAGCAGTTCAATTGGTGATCAGACTGAATGAGATGTCCGATTTGGTCTTCCAGAACAGGGTTCACCCTTCACAGTTTCACAGCCATCATAAAATGCTGGCACAGTGAAATATGGTGTAATGATAAGAAGTTAAAAGTAACCAAATCACTTGATCATATCCTTTTTCCTGGAACTTCCTGAGCAACTTGCACACGTCAGCAATCCCCTTCTCTTTGTGTTCTTGAGACAAATGGGGTACCCACCATGTGCAAACTTTTTGAAATCCTAGCTCATCACTGACAATCCTCCTGATTGATGCTCAATTTGTCTGTAAGTTGCAGGTAATTGTGCAAGAATTTCATCAAGGGTGACGCGTCTGTCCTCCAACACAATGAACTTAGTGGCGTCAACAAGAGCTGGATTCTCAGTTTATGTTGAGAGTCTCCCACTATGCAGTTCTTCATGCACATTTCACATTTGTTCTCCCTTTCAAGAATGATGTATGCCACTTGCGGACCATTTGAATGCTCATGCACTCAGGTTCATGCACAGAAACTAAGTGATGATAAATTTCAGCCGATAACTTTTTTCAGCAGAAAATCTAATCACACTACACGCTGTGCAATTGGAGATGCTGGTAAATGGAATGTCCATAATTTTAAATTTCGTGTAGTTGTTACATTGCTATGCAACGGATGAGCTTTTGGCACTACTGCCACTACACACAAATAAAAGTTGTCCAACCTTCGTTAGCTTGCTTGCACAATTTCCCTTAAAAAAAAATAGGGATTTACTTTTGAGATAACCCTCATAGTTCTTGCTACTGCATTCTTGATTTCACACCGTTGCCACTTTATGGGGAAAAACTTAAGTCTCCTTTTTTTTTTAGGTAAACCTCATAATTTTCTCTGATGTTCTACATAAGGCAATAGTAAAGTGTACTTATTAAAATTTTGCTGCAGGGTTAAAATAGATGAATAAAGTAACCACAAACAATAAAAGTAAAACAAACTGCAGACAGGAGCTACTAGTAAAAAAATACCAGTTTACACAGTTGTTTATAGTTCTGTAGTATAATTGAAGACCTTGAGCAAGTCATTTGAACCCTGCAGGTAAAGTAAATTATAAAATTGCATAAGTAAGAAGTATTTAATTTTGTAACAAAAAATTTAAATGGGCAGAAGTAACTGAATCAGATGCTTTAAATAATTTTTCTAACAGTTATTTTCTCTAACAATTTTTCTAACATTTGTAGTTAACTAAATCATGCTTCTAGTTCTAGATAGTGTTTGCTTTGTCAATTTTTATCTTAATTTAAGTTTGTATTCAAGTAAGTAATTTGGTGTTTAAGCAACACAAAAAATGAGTATAATAGAAATGAACATTTAATACAGTGATAAATACACTGCTGGCTCAAAGCATTCACAGTCAGACCATTTATTTCAAGAAGACAGCTTCAGAACTTAAGTAGTGGTTTTAAGATTGCGATTTGTACAGATGTTGTGGTAAAGTGTCACTTTGAACACTAATACTAATGTAAAACACTATTTCTTGTGTGTGTTTGAAGTGGTAAACAATAAATATACTTTCCCATGACTTCATGTTTTTATTTTGGCACTGATTGTATGTATCAAATTGTGTAGTATTTATTTTGTGTAATTGAATTATTCTTAGAAATTACAAGAATTCACTTTGGAGATACTAACTAAAGTGACTTTCTTAAGGGCATGAGCGAGTTTATTTGTAAAATAAACATACAGACTGGGTTTACATCACTTTGAGTTATGTAAGGGAGACTTAAGGCCATGTGCATATTCTCATGTGAAATACGAGCATTATTGTTATAACCAAGTTACATAGACAAAGGCACTCACTGTCTTTGTTTTTGTAGTTGTGGAGGTAACAAGAACATGTGATCTTGTAGGGATATTGATGTTTTTATTTTGTAGTGATTTGGCTAAAGTAGAATGGGAAAAATTTATAAAAGCATAGGAAAAGAATTTTGAATAAATCATGTTCTAATATAATGAATGAAGTGACATCAACAGTCTTTGAACATGTTTCAAAATTATAGGCCACAAAATGGCAATCCATTGTTGCACCAGGAAGAGTTTTGTGAGATAACCCCCATCCCAGGATAAAGAAAAAAGGAATTGTCAAAAATGAAATGAAATGTGGTGGTAAAAATGCCAGTCATATGTGATGGTAAAATGTGCGTAGTCATATACTGGTAAACCAAATTAAATATAATTAGGCCAATTACTTATATGACTACAAACGTTTTTAATTATGGTATACTATAGGGCTGTATACTATAATACTATATAGGGCTATATACTAAAATACTGCGTTGAAAGTATAAATCACTTTACGTAATCATTGCCTGTTGTCTGATGATTGAGGTATAGACCAAAGGTTTGATACACTTTGTTGGTAAAGATATTTTTATTTCTGTAATCACTTTATTTTAAAATTACTACATAACCTTTCACCTCAGATAAATGTACTTTTTTACATTAGTTGCTTTTGCTGATTTGTTGTTTTTGAGCAATAAATTATTCTCCACTGCTCACATACACACACAGTCAACTCTCAACGGTATGTATTTGTTTCTGTCTTAATTGTTATTAGCTATAAGTTTATTAACATTGTAAGAATTTTTTTCCTCAGTCAGTATGTAAAGACATTAGTATTTTAATAAACACCATTTATTTGAAATCAAGAAGTTTTGTTGGCAAATTGTTTACCAACAATTCAAAATTGTTAATAAATAGTACGTTTATATTATATATAAATAGTAATTATAATATAAATAAACAGTAATTAGATTATAATAAATAGTAACAGAAGGGGATTATAATGAGATAAAAGTGCAGGGAAGTATGCTCAAATGTCGGAAGAGATGAGTTTTATTGTATTGAGAATCTCTCACAAAACAGCATTGGATTATGTAGGGTGTTGGAAGTAGCACTATTGCTTAAATGGAAGACCACCGAGACAAGGGATAAATGTTGGCGACAGACTAGTTTTTAGAAAGTACATCTTATATTAGTTAGTAAAGTTGTTTTTTAATCTGAAAATGTGTAAACCTTATCATTCTGTAAGCATACTAACTGTTTTCTTACCTCTTCAGTATAAGAACAGTATTTTACCGATCATTACCCCATGTAACTAAACTTTTTTTGTTTGGAAGTAAATGTTTTTTACTGTTTCGCTATGGACCGTAAAAGTAACCAGACAGGCTGAGAGGCCGTTTAGTTATGCAGTGTGTTCGAAGTGTTTCTGAACAAACTTGGAAGAGCCACTGTATTAGCATACTATGTTTCAGTTCTGTCACACATTAGGAAGATTACTAACTAGCAAGAAATATCTGGACCATCTGTTTGGCATTTATAGTATTGTGTGTGAAGGTGTTGGAGTATATGTTACCAAAACATCCAAGTCTCAATAAGTAACATTTATTTATTATTGGGCTATTAGTTTTGAATATTTAATTATTGGTCCTCCTCTGTAGTATTTATTGACTAACGTATGGTACTCTCCTTTAATTTGAGTGTTATGAGAGGGCTTTACAAATGACCAAATGAGAGGGTAACAAAACTGACCCTTAGCCACTTAAAGAGATGTAGTCTGACAATCTACGGGGTCTCTATTTTGCTGCCATACTAGGATTTGTTTTTTAATTATATAAAATCCCTCTCTGTGTTCATAAAATGAAACCTAAATATTTGGGAAGATTTTTCCATTATCAACAGTTGATGGTGTTTCTACCACAACAGCTAAGATTCTACCATAGCGCAGAATTTAATCGTGTATAAACAAATGGTGCTTTTCACCTTTTCATTTAGTTATAAATTGTTTGATTTCTCATGTACTTTTACTAAGTAGTGAAACTGAACATAATATATGACTGAGTTTATAGATTTATGTGTATGTATGTTTCTCTGTATATGCTAGCCAGTTGTGGAGGCCATGACCCATGCGTATTAGGCACACCAGCTAATAACTGACTTTTTTAGACCTTTAGTGACCTCTTAGTGGAGTCATAACTATCACTTGCTACTTAAAGTGCAAGAGTGAATAACCAAACACTACAGAGCAATAAAACAAACAATCAATGTTTTGTTGTAATTGAAACATTCATTAATGTGCATCATTAATAAGGTTTTATAAAATATTTCCAGCAATTCTGAATGTGCTTATGTGTGTATGTATTATTATTAATAATAATATTAGTCAACCATCAAGAGCTCACAGGTGGTGAGTTGAAACCATCACTTTGTTTCAACTCGTCTTGGGTGAGGTCCCTCTCTTTAATCTGTCCTTTCAGTATCTCTTGACAAACTCTTGTTTTTTCCAATCCCAACTCTGTTACACTATTTGAGGAGGCCTCAAAGGCAACGAGTGGCACCATTGTGAATTATTGTGAAAATTTAGCTCCATAATAGAAGGGGGTGAGTTTTTAGTGGCTTATTTTCGAGTAACCCCACGTAGCCTTGATGTGTGGTTTCTTCAAGGTATCTGTTAGTAGATTTTCCATATTCTCCCCATACAACAAAAAAAAAAAAAAAATTAAAAAGTGGCCAAGACATTCCAGCATTGGCCTCCTATTGGCCGTAGCCTGAGAGACCATGGTAACTAGCCGTTTTGGAGCTTTACAACTTCATTTCCAGTGTACTACAGCATACTGAGGGTATAGTGGTAAAACTACCCAAGTCCAAGTTTCAATTATGTTTCAAGATGTTTCAAAAATGACATTTTTGTGCATTTCTCTTTTTCTTTTAACATGATAATGTTTTTAGGCTGGGGGTCATTCCACAAAAATGTAACGTCATCGAAAAACGTGACGCTTCCACACTTTCGATTCCCCACAGTCTATAAATTTCATATGTAAACTCATCAAGACAGACATAACCGATGCTGACATTGAGTTTAGCAAACGTTTTAGTGAGAATAAATTTGGTTTTACATGCTCCGTTTGTGACCGTCTGTGGTTTGGAAATGATTTATATAATCCACCAAACGTAATCCACATTATACGTTTCAAAAGCCTAAAAACATTATCATGCTTCGATGTTTCGGTTTTGTCGAAATTCTTTGAATGCTTAGGTGCAGAGAGAGAGAGAGAGAGAGAGAGAGAGAGAGAGAGAGAGAGAGAGAGAGAGAGAGAGAGAGAGAGAGAGTTCTTTGATACCCAAATTAACAAAATTTCTTAAAATTAGTATTTTTTACTTTTTAACAACTATGTAATTAATAATCAAACTTAAACTTGAAAATCAGTTTTATGTCTTATCATTGCACTTGAAAACCTTTAATTTCCGTAAATTCACATGAATGGACTTTTACCACTAACCCTTCAATATGCTCTATGATAAAACTAAATATGCTATAGCAGCAATGGCTCAAAATCAATATTATTTTGTTATATAATATTTATTAATTCAAACACTTTTTGCTACAGTCTATTTCTTGATGCATATATAATATATCTAAAATTTATAATTTCTTTACCTCAAGATGTTTTTTCCCTTATTTGGGACATGTTTCAGGAAACTTATTGTTCCCCTCCTCAGCCTTCTTTATTTTTTACGAACCTCATAGAACTCTCCCTACAACCTCTCCAGTAACTGTGTAACTGTAATATGTTAAACATTTCTATTTTAGGGCATGTATAAATTTTTCAGGCATTTATGAATGAACATTAGTTACTATGTTATTCAAAAAAGAGCAGGCTGTGATTGTACTTATAGTGTTGCAAACGATATCTTTTGGATTAGGATATTATGTAACTACACCAGACCCAGAAGACGGACCATGTCACCAACCACGTTCTGTAAGTACTGTACGACATTCATTCCAACTTGAGAACTTGAGTTATACATGTTTATTATTTGTTAATAAATACTTATTTTAATGTTTTTTATGTTATTATCACTTTTTGTTAGCAAAATATTTTGTCCATAATCCGATTATCCATTATCAGTAAGAAACTAAAATTAGATAACATTATATTAAAGAAATCTTGTAACGGGACAATTAAGCCCACCTAAGAATATTTTGGGGAAAAGCGTTCATAACATAATTGTAAATTTTATTTCTGAATAATAACCGTAGTATGCCATATGAACAAATTAGCGTCAAGGTCAACATCAGGACGCAAGGAAAGCAGTTATATTTAGCAGTACGAACTTTGACCTATGTAAATAAAAGTCACGCCAGATGATGTCAGAGCCGAACCTAGCGATACGTCACTGCTGGAATGTCGATTCAAATTAATAATCCCATCAAAACTGGCTTCAAAACGCAAAAGAACAAAAGATTGAAATCATGTGACTCCCCCGCTACTTCAGAATTTGAGACAGTAAATTTTGCCCCAGTCTACAATCTTCTGTCATGCTGTACAGCCGCAAAAGTTCCGAAACAAATATACGGGCGCCCGTAATAATCAAAAATGTCAAAAATACGTGGATTCACAACATGGGTGTTATATAAATAAAATGAAGTAACAATTGTGTTTTAATTAACAGTTTCGAGTTATGCGGCGAGAATTACGGTAAAGGAATGAAATGTGCGGAGTGATGAAAGAAAAAAACGTAAGGAGGCTGGACTGATTTTTTGGGACGCAATTGCAGATAAGTAAAATTTTGAAAAGAAAATAAATGAAAAAATTAAAAAAAGTAATAACCATTCAAAATTAAAGAGAAAAAATGGCACCCTAAAATATATGATTAATTTAAAGATAGTGAGCTCACTAAAGGGGTTTTTAAAAAATTATGTAGTTATTAAAGAGTATATGTGGGTGAGTGAAGCGCTGGTTTGTGCCTCAATAATAAATTTGCTTTGAATTTTAAAGATCTGTTATTTCATTTGGAGTGTAGATAAATTCGTATATAAGAAAATTAAATGTATAAGTAATTATTGTTCATTAACAAGTTTTTGTCTGAAATGATTTTCTTTTGAATATGATAACTGGGGTAAGAGAGAGAAGAGAATTAATTCTATATAAAAAAATTAAGAATTATTTGAACTGAAAGGGTCTGAGTAAAAGAAATATGGAAAATAATAAATGATCAATAAAATTTAATCCTTAGTAAACTAATAAATGATTTGGTTATTTGAACAACCATTATTTGTTCTCCCAAACACGCTCAACCGAACTCTGGGTGGACCTTGGGTAAGTAAATTTGGCAACAGTGCAAGATGGCGTCCGAAAATGGGAAAGTAAACAAACAGGTAAAGTGAAAGTGTACAGAATCAAATAAATTAAAGTAATTAAACGTTACAATTGGCGCATGAACTGGGACGTTTGCATAAATAGTGTATTTATGGAAATGGGGGCCTGTTTTGGTGAGCAAGGTGGTTGTTTGAGGTAAATAAATGAAAGGTTTATGTACGTTTAAATAGACGTATAAGTATAAGGTTATATTGTGATCATGTGTAGTGTGAGTAAATAGAATACTTTGTTATGTGATAAGTATGTACTATATATGTTAATATTTTTGACAAAAAAGTTATAATTTTACCATTACAAATGGAAAATAATGAAATAAATCAAGAAAACACTCTGACTGAGTCAATGATTATGAGCGAAATAAACGCTGAATCAACACCTACGGTCAGTAAGGTAGCGAAAGTGTCATTAGACAACTTGTTCAATTTTATGAAAGCTCAAGATGTTAAAAGCGAAAGTAGATTTAATGAAATAAATAGTAATCTAAATGAAAAGTTGAAAGAACAAAATAATGAAATAAAGAGTATTTTTGATGAAAAACTCGATGAAATAAATAGTCGCTTTGATGCCAATGACACTAAAATGAATGAACAAAATAGTAAATTTGATGAAACAAGTAGAAAGTTTGATGAAGTAAATGGTAGATTCAATGAAATAAATAGTAAATTTGATGAAATTAAAAACGAAATAAAATAACAGAATTTTGATATTAATAAAAGTTTAGAAGAAGTCGATGAACATTTTAGTGCTATTGTAAAACAGTTACAAGACGAAGTAAACGATAGTAGAAAGAGAAAGGAGGGGGTAGAAAATGGTACATATAATAAGGTAAGTGGTTGTAATGGTGTTAATTATAATTATGAGAGTATAGTGGGGTAGAAGGTAGTGAAGAGACCGATCAATTAAACCAGAATACAGACAATCAGGTAACATATAATAAGGTAAGTAGGGGTGAGAATTATGATGATATAATTAAAAATAGTGATGATGAGAATATAGAGATAGTAAGAGAGAGTGAGACAGTAATGGGAGTAGGGGGTTGTGAAGGGGTAGAAATCAGTGTTGATGAGTTACAGAGAGAGTATGAAGAGAGTTATTTTGTGGATATGGGGCAGAGGGTAAATTTTCCCCAGGTTTATTGTGAACCAAGAGGTTTACAAGTGTTTTGGAAGGGCGAGAGTCCCTTAGTGGAAGACGATGTGTCTTCAAATTGTTCCCTGAGTTTTTGTAGTGTTCCTGGAAGAGCCAGGAGGTGTTTTTATGTTGCAGTACCCTCTGCATGGAATGATAGAGAAAGTGTGAAATGGTGTTATAATGAGAGGTATTTTGAGAGGGAGATAGAGTTGTTCGAGGTTAGTAGAAGTTATAAAGAGTTAAGAGAGAGAATGGATAGTGAGAGAGTTGATGATTATATTGAATTCTTACCTTGTTGTAAAAACGGTGCAGCAATAGATGATGATAACGTTGATAATTATATTAAATACTTACCTGTACATAGACGTGGGATATTAATAGTAGATGACTCTGAAAATAAGGAGAGGATAAAATGTTTAAGGGTGACAAATAATAATACTGATGGTGACAAGACCAGAATTACTGAGGTAGACAGGTTGTATGATTTGATAATAATGTGGGGTAATCCTGTAAAACATTGTTACGGGGTAATGGAATCATTTGAAATAACAAATAGTTATTATAATAGTAATAACAAAATGCACTTAATTATAAATGAATTGTGTAGACGTAAGATAAGATTATTATTCGATGATGGGGGTTAAACATTTAGTGTTCATGAACATTTAATTATGTGAGTAGGGGGTTCTGAAATGGATTGTATTATGAAATGATTTGTGGTAAATAATAACAGATAATAATGTAGGTTGTATATATTTTGTGTTGATTTAAATGTAATGTTGTAACAAGGTGAAGTATACTCAACTTTGTGAATTTTATTAAAGTAATTAAAATGTGTTTGATAAAATAGTTGAAGTAATTTGAAATGAGTTAATAAGACACAGCAACGAAATAAAAACGCTTAACAGTGTAAAACAAAAGTTGCATGAACACAACATAACAATATTAAAAGCTGATAAAGGGAACATAAACGTCATAATAGACAAACATCAACTAAACACTAAAATTGAAAATTTCTTCAAAGAAAATAATATAACCGAAATAAATAAGACCCCACACAAAAATTTCAAAAAAAAATTAACAAATTTATAAACAACACAAAACATATAATCAAACCAGAAAGCACAAAGTACCTAAAACAAATAAAACCTAACCCCCCTATACTAAATGCATTACCAAAAATACACAAACCTAACACTCCCATCAGACCATTAATAAACAACACACAAGCTCCCTCCCACAAAATCGCCAAACACTTAGGCAAAATAATCAGAGAAAACATTAATCTCAGTAACAACACATCTATCAAAAACAACATCGACTTAGTCAAGAAAACTGAACACATCCACATCCCACACAACTCAACACTAGCATCTTTTGATATCACCAATTTATACACCAATGTCCCAATTCAAGAAACCATACAAACACTAGAACAATTACTCAGACAAAACAACACACCTGAACACACATACAAGAGATCATCACACTTACCAAAATAATAACTGAGCAAAATTACTTTACATACAATAACAAGATATACACACAAACAGACGGTCTCCCGATGGGATCCCCCATATCAGGAATACTGGCAGAAATATATATACACAACATAGAACAGAACCACATAATAAACAACAACAAATACACCAACAAAATCATTTACTGGCACAGGTATGTAGATGACATATTACTTTTATTCAAAGGCAACCTAAGACAAGTTGAAAACTTCCACAAATACATAAACACAATACACCACAAATTAAAATTTACACTGGAAATTGAACAAAACAATAGTATAAATTTTCTAGACCTAACAATTAACAAAACTAACAATACACACACGTACAAAATATACAGGTAACCTACAACAACTGACATGGTTATACACAACACGTCAAACCACCCAACACAACATAAACATGCGGCCTTCAACCATATGCTCCATAGACTAACTAAAATACCCTTAAGTAAACAAGATTATACTGATGAACTCAACACAATCAAATACATAGCAATGAAAAACGGTTACAACCCCAATGTAATAAACAAACTACACAAACACATCAAAAACAAAAATAACAAAACACCAACAACACACAACACAATAAATACATCACACTCAAATACCATAACTCCAACACACACAAACTTGCCAACACATTCAGAAAACAAGTACAAAATAGCATTCAGAACTAACAATACCATCAAAAAACACATCAACGATACAAACACAGACATAGACAAATACAATAGAACAGGTGTTTACAAATTAAATTGTAATACAGTAATCCCTTAACATTCGCGGATTTAACATTGGCGAAACTTAACTATTCGCGAACCTACTAATGAGAAACAAATTTAACATTCGCGTATACGCAACTTGGTTATTCGCGGATTAAAAAAAATATTGTATTAAATTGATTTTTTTTTCATTAGAATATTATAATACTGTACTAATCAAGCTTACAAAAAACATTAAGACCGCCTGCAAAATACGTAAATAAAATTGTTTAAGGGGTATGAGTAGACTTTCTTTGTGTAGCCGATTCCGAGAATTCCGGCTGACTCCGTGCCGCACACATTGTGTAAACAATTCTGAGAAAATAGACCAGGCTACGGTTTATGTACCCCTCTGTTCACATTTCTCTCAGTTGTTAGTAAGCGTGAGTGACAAAAGGAAAGAGTGGAAAAGGTTTTGCAGCTTTCCGACAAAATTAAAATATTAGATAGGCTATGAGCAGGAGAAATTGCATCTGCTGTAGGTCGCTTTTTTGATATTAACGAGTCTACTGTTAGATCTATTAAAAAAAATGAAAAGGCTATAAGAGACAGTGTGCAGCAAGTGCTCCAATCAGTGCAAAAACCGTATCTCAAGTGCGGAACAAGTGTTTGGAAGAAACTGAAAAAGCGTTAAGTGTCTTGATAGAAGATATGAACCAGAAGAAAGTTCCGCTAAATTCAGCTTTGATATGGGCCAAAGCTAAAAAAATATATGACCTTATCAACCTGGATCCTTCTGAATCATCGTTTAACTTCCAGGCGAGTAAAGGTTGGTTTGACAATTTCAAACATAGGCATAGTTTGCACAACATTAAGTTAGTTGCGGCTTCCGCAGATCATGTAAGTGCTAAAAAATTTCCGGAAGAACTTGCTAAAATTATTGAAACTGGAGGATATCGTCCAGAACAAGTGTTCAATGCTGACGAGACAGGGTTGTTCTGGAAGAAAATGCCGAGTAGAACTTTTCTGTCCAAAACAGAACGTTCAGCTCCAGGTTTCAAGGCCGCAAAAGACCGAGTTTCTCTTCTGTTATGTGCCAACGCATCAGGCGATTTTAAGGTAAAACCGATGCTGATTTATAGATCGCAAAATCCTCGTCCTCTCAAAGACAAAAATAAAAACGAGTTGCCTGTTTTCTGGAAATCAAATAAGAAAGCATGGGTAACTAGTGCATTGTTTCGGGAATGGTTTAATGACTGCTTCATTCATGAGGTGGAAAAATACCTCTCATATAAAAACCTTGGTTTCAAAGTTCTCCTCATAGTTGATAATGCATCTTGTCATCCATCTAGTTTAAAAGAGGCCCATCCCAATGTTGAAGTGGTTTTTCTACCCCCGAATACGACGTCGCTAATCCAGCCACTAGATCAAGGAATCATAGCTACGTTCAAAGCCTACTACACAAGAAGATGTTTAAAACGAATTTTGAACTCCATCGAAGAAAATTCAGAAGCTACAGTAACATATAGTTGGAAAACATTCAACATAGCAAATTGTATTGCTGAAATCGATGCATCATTGATGGAATTGAAAGAAAGTTCAATTAATGCTTGTTGGCGAAATCTTTGGCCTCAAGTGGTACAAAAGGAAAACCAGATGCCTTTAATTTCCAAACAAGTTGAAGAGATTGTGGAACTGGCTCATCAGGTCGGAGGTGATGGTTTCGACGATATGACGCGAGATGATGTTGAAGAATTAATAAAATCTCAAGAGAATGGTCTTACTGAAGAAGAACTAATACAGATCATTGAAGAAAACGTCTTAGAGACCGACAACGACACTGAAGACGAGACCGAGAATCCGGAAACTGAAGGTAAAAGTGTTTCTTTTTTTTCTGTAAAGGTTTTCTAATTGTTTTAAGTTTTCTACAACTTAACATTTTTTATTGCAGGTAAAATATTTTCTTCAAAAGTTATTGGAGAAATTTTAAAGCTCCAACAACAGCTTGTTGAGAAAGCCATAGAAAACGACCCTTCACTGGTGAGAAGCCTTAAATTTAAAAGAGAAATCGAGGCAGCGACCCTTCCTTACACTGAAATTTATAATTGTTCTGCCAAACAATCACAGATCACAAAATATTTTCAACCATCAACTAGCAAATAAGCTTTAACTTTCAATATGTATAAAGTACAGTATAATCAACATCTATGTATGTTAATATTACTGCTTAATAAACATAGTACGTACATATTTTTTCGTTTCAATTAAAATTTTACAGAACCTAACCCCCTTTTATACACGGGAAGATAGTCTTAACATTCGCGATTTTGACATTCGCGGAGGTTTCCGCGAACGTAACCCTCGCGAATGTTAAGGGATTACTGTACCGGTAACTGCAATAGTTTCTACATAGGCCAGACGGGAAAATCTTTTTCATCCCGTTACGCCGAACACTTAAAGGCCCTATCCAACAAAAATATACATTCTGCGTTTGCCACACACATACACACACATAACCATAGCTACACCAACATAGATACTAATCTTGAAATATTTCACCTCTTACCCAAAGGTCGAAAACTCAACACAGCTGAACAGTATGAAATATACAAATACCACACAACACAACCAAACAACATACTAAATGACCAATTACAATATAAATCACATATACTTTTCAACACCATTATACAAAAAACAAACAATAATTTGGATCCCCGCGCCAATCCCCTTCCTCTACACACCACCACCACTATACCTTCCAAACAACAACTGTCACTAAGTACTAGCAGTCTGTTTCTAAGCTGACGAAGGCGAACACGACGCCGAAACGCGTTCGACGAAAAAGACAAGTAAGTTTCACAAGAGAAAGTTTCTATATTATATAAAGTGTAGTGCTGTGAAAGAAGATGATGAACAAACAAGACAACTATAATACCGCAGACAGAGCGTATTTCATCAATAAGTACAGAAACGCCAAAAAACAAGTAACAAAAACTTCCTTACACATAGCCTTCAATAAAACTTGCCGAAAACACAACATCATACCAACACATGCACAAGTTACAATAAAACAAAACACGCATACAGCACTTCAAACCAAACGAAAATTAGAACAATTTAACCTAAATAACATAATCAATTATTTATACCATAAAAAGGACACTCAACAGACAGGCATACAACTCACACATGAAACCTACACAAATATTATACCACACAGAACTTGAAAATGTAATACAACACACACAAGACAACATAGAAAAACTCAAATTGACAATACAAGATCGACACAACAAAAAAATAACGAACCTCACAAAACGCGCAATAGAATCAATCCCTGAACTGGCACACAAATTCCACACATGCACAGTTAACACAACTAACATTAGTTTCACAACTGATGAAATGGATTTATTAAACAAAGGACTGAAACATAATTTGAATAACAATACGACTAACAACAAAAACTACAATAGACACATACGTGACATAATTATAGACACAGAAACAGCAGTACAAAACACGCATATTAATGACCACGACCCAATACGTCACGACATAAAACGTAAGCTCCAACGCACACATATATAACCGAAAAGACACAGCAACAAAATAAAAACGCTTAACAGTGTAAAACAAAAGTTGCATGAACACAACATAACAATATTAAAAGCTGATAAAGGGAACATAAACGTCATAATAGACAAACATCAACTAAACACTAAAATTGAAAATTTCTTCAAAGAAAATAATATAACGGAAATAAATAAAGACCCCACACAAAAATTTCAAAAACAGATTAACAAATTTATAAACAACACAAAACATATAATCAAACCAGAAAGCACCAAGTACCTAAAACAAATAAAACCTAGCCCCCCTATACTAAATGCATTACCAAAAATACACAAACCTAACATTCCCATCAGACCATTAATAAACAACACACAAGCTCCCTCCCACAAAATCGCCAAACACTTAGACAAAATAATCAGAGAAAACATTAATCTCAGTAACAACACATATATCAAAAACAACATCGACCTAGTCAAGAAAACTGAACACATCCACATCCCACACAACTCAACACTAGCAACTTTTGATATCACCAATTTATACACCAATGTCCCAATTCAAGAAACCATACAAACACTAGAACAATTACTCACACCTGAAAATAGGACAAAACAACACACCTGAAACACACATACAAGAGATCATCACACTTACCAAAATAATAACTGAGCAAAATTACATTACATACAATAACAAGATATACACACAAACAGACGGTCCCCCGATGGGATCCCCCATATCAGGAATACTGGCAGAAATATATATACACAACATACAACAGAACCACATAATAAACAACAACAAATACTGTAAGGAAACTAGATCCTCCCTCTATAACTTAATTATCTATTTGTTGTTTAATGGGGTCTCTTGTATTATGTGCAGTAATTATTTTTATAATTGATAGAGTATAATTAATTTGTAGTAATATGGTTTATTAGGGATAAAATAATAACTTGTTGATCCGCTAATGAATGTAACGGTCGCGTCGAACTTGAAGTCGAAATCCTCTTCTATAGAAAAATGTCGTCAGTGTATGTATAAGTCAAGTGTTGTCTGGACAAATATATTAATATAATGAACACTTCACGTACCTGGTTGTCGTACTTGATGTTCAGATGTTCACCGCCACTGAATAAACTGTCAAGTTCCCTTTTTGACCAGTCTAATATTTATAAACAAGGTTTTATAACACCTTGAATGTTATGTGGGCGCCATATGGGTTTTCTTAGAGAAATGTCCCATAAAAAACAAACTTCTAATCTTATAATTGTGTGTGTTTACTTTTTTCTGTTTCCATTTTTTTAATGTCAATTAAATTGAAAATAATTCAAGTGGTATACTGAAAAATTTCTGTTTTAGTGTACCTCAGTGTATGCAAGACTGAGGGTTGATCATCTAAATTAACATAATTAAAAACAAAAGTTACTGCTGTATAACATCATTGGTTTAGTATAACCTCTAGAATTGAATTGAAGAAAAATACATTTTACAATAATATAATTCGGACCACAAGTTATCCGTTTACTGACTGGTCTAGCTCAGTTTAAGCACAATATAAAAACTCTTATTTTTATTAACAAAATTTTTATCTTAATGGACTAAGTACCTCAAGGGTAAGTTCTTTAAAATACAAAATAGAAAGATATTAATTTCTTTTCAATAAATACTACTATGATATAATAATTCATTTTAGGCCTCTTTAAAAACTTGCAATTAAATATTTGGTTAACGAGAATTTCGTCTGCTTATATTCTAATTGATATTAGTTATAAATAATTCTAACACATATATTCTTACGTTGGGTTATTAAACCCTCTAAATAAATGAATACAGTGTTCTCTATGAATATTTTGATTGGTTTTGCGTCAGTACAAGTATATTAATAGCTACAATCAATGGATGGTATATAAACAATAAAATTAGTCACCGTACTACCTTGATTTTTAATCGTATTGATTAAAAATGAACACTTTAATGATTGGATTATATTGATCGCTAATACACTTCACTTTAATCGCACTTGGAAACGAGAAATAACCTTCTTCTTACTGACATTATGTTATAGCCTTTACAGGTTATGTTAAATTTACTCGTTCCGATTACACGCACTGTTTAAATAAATTCACAATTAACTTTCGATGCACTCAGAGACGATGACTCACCTTTCCAATGGTTAATTTGATAAAATTTAAGGTATTTACTACAACTGTACTATTGTTGATTATTCGAATATAAAACAACGCAGAGACGCAACTGGTTTGCTTGTGGAAAATGATGCGAATGCGAATTTCTTAGCGCCCCTTTGATTATATACCCCGCTCTCGATCGCCGTTAGGATTCAATTTCGCTAAGTAAACTCTTTTGTGATTGGTACAAAATTATGTCATAGTGACGTAATGTTTTTAATAAACACCACCGACGCGTCTTTTGTACTCAACTATTGTTGTTGTTAGTATTCACCGGTACTTTCTTAAATCTTGTTAAAAAATGATGCTAACACTAATTATTAAATTATTACAATTCCATTCTTTAAGCTATTATCATCAAATTAAAGCTCAGTTTCTGATCTTTATTTTGATGTGGCTTAATGCCGGTTTGAACCTAGTTTTCACTGACAATACATAGAAATACCGTCCTGAAACATGGTTTCTTAGTGTCATCTGCTAATAATGCAAAATGCGACTATTTTCCTATCTTTGATATTTGATTATTTACATCTGTGTTCTCTTTTGATCGTGATTACATGAATAAAAGTACATACATTATTAAAACTGAATGCTGCCTACAGCTGAACAATATTAAATCTTAGTATAATTATGACAATACATTATTTTGAAAATTCCTCATTCTCTAATTACATTTTTACATGGCCTACTCATTTTCAAGGCATATAATATTAATTCAGTGGTGGTATTTCACACCTCATTCGTTATATTTACTATTCTGTAAGTTTATGTTAATTAGGGGTCCTGGTTACCTATTATTTTACTGACAGAAACTCGTTTATGCAGGGCCTAGATACAGTTTTAGTACAAGGTTTATTCCCTGCTTATTATTATCTCTACTTACATCTCATTTAATTAGGAAGTTGCTTATTTACACATAAGGCTTCCGTTTATAATTACCCTTATTCTATACTGTTACATTTTTGTTGGTAATTCTATTTTTTATAGTTTTGTGGCTACAGCTAGCATAGTATTAGTCTTTGTTATTTCTGTATCACTGTTCTATTACTTTCTTCAGCCAATATGCTGTTAATTGTTATTTTCTTGTTAAAGTCATTGGTTATTTTTGTTTATATTATATGACTCTACACATCAATGTCTTGAACTGGCTCACTTGACAGCTTATCTGTGAACTTTGTTTGTCCATTAGTCATAGTCAGTCATAGTGTGTAAGTTGTAGTGTCATGCAGTGTATTCATCACTGCTTCTTGGGATCCCTCCTCTTCTTTCTTCTTTGCTGGTCCCTTCTCTTCTTTGTTACATTCATTATAATTATTCACTTTATAACTCTAGTGTCATATTTCACCCTTCTGGTGAGTATTATGGTTATGTAACATTTTGTGATGTTACATATACTCCCCTCTCAAAATTGATAATTTGAGAAAAGTTTTATAGTTTGAAGAAATTATCACTTTATTTTATTTAATTATAAGATTACTACTTCTCTCTTTATCAAGTTTAATAGTCTGTTGTTGTGTTGATCTAGACCAAGTTCACTGCTAGTATTATTTTCAGCTTACTAGTATTGTTCAAGTTTTCATACTCTTGGTCATTTAGTTATATCATATATTGGTTCTTAATTTAACTATTTCCCTGTCTTTCAATAATACATTTTTTCTTTACATTATACACATTTTGATTCTTGTGACAATCTCCTATGTTCCTTCATTTTACCTCACAGTTGTTGATTTAATCCTTGAGATATTATAATTCCCTAACATTTATAGCAGGTTCGGAGTCAGAGGGGCTCTATTTGGCATCCATTCTCCGCCGTTCCTCAACTATACACCCACAGAATCAGAGGAATCTTCGTCTCTGTCTGGGGCAATAAAAAGTTGCACATAACAACAGTTGCACTATCACAACATATAAAACATAATATATCATTTATTTTTTAATATAAGACATCATATTCAATATAATACTCAAGGGATTAGAGGTTCAATTATTATCACTGCTAATGCTTGTAACGTAAAAACGATGTTACGTGTGTAGCGAGTGTAATACTGTTGCGGGTTTATAGTTAATTCAGCCCCACGTTATGACCGTCAATTTGTAACAACCGATGTTATTACGTATAGAATTAGATAGTGTTCAAAAACTCCACTGTTGAATGCGTCGATTTGTAAAATTTTACTGCAGATGAGATCTCCTGCAAATCAATGTTAATTTATTTATAAAATTATTTATTAAGTTGTTGATATTATTCGGTTATTGATCATAGACCTGTGTTAAGTAGTTATCAAGTGTTTTACCAGAGAAAAACGCTATTGTACAGTTATTATAGTGAATAATTCAGTATTTTCCTCCAACCCTAGTCGGTATGTATTATCTAAATTGGAAAGAGCGGAGAGAGGAGAGCGTAAGTTAGTTCTCTATTCTCCCGTATTCACCAGCTGTCTGCAGGCGAGTGCTGTTATTGGTGATTGACCCATTATTATAGGTTAAGTCGTTCCACTTGATGCGTTTCTCATGTTCCTTTCTCTGTAAAATACACCCTATTCGAAATACAATAATTATTCTACAAATAACACAAAATCGTCAAATTCAATAAGGGTTCTTTATTTTATATATTTTTAAATTCCAACAGCTGTTTTCTCCTGCTACTAGTACATCATATCAATCACACAATACAGAATCGATTTGTTATTGAACTCGTGTTTTAGATGTTACAATTTAATTATAATTTTCAGTTTGTCTTTTATCTCAGGGTACATGTAGTTCTTTTAACTATTAGTAAGGTCAGGTAATGCAATTTTAAGGTTACTAAGTATTACAGTATTGTTATAAACTCTTATTATATACAATTAAACATAAGCAGGTTTGTTACCAAACTGGATCAAATACTTAATGTGGCAGTGTCTAGTTATGACGAGACGAGAATAGAATGGCGATGCAGCTCTTGAATAAAAACAACGTTCAGCTTCTCAATAAAAGTTGGATTCGATGTCCCAGAATGTAGTAGAAGTTTCCGTTCTGGTCTTCGTTATTCTTCACGGTTCTGGTAGTTGCCGGTCCCAATGGAATTTGTGTAGTATTAAGACTTCGTTGGTTTATTGAAAGTGAGGTTTGGTACTTCAATACAAAGTTTCTTCGTTTGTTTTTTAATATATATTTTAATTAATTTTGCATTCCTTCACTATGGATCATCTTTGTTTAATTATAATTCATTTTCATCATTACACTTTTACTGTAAGTAGGTTGAATGAGTATTTTTTAATTCAGTTAACTTTAACGGTATGCAGAATTATATTTGCTGAGATATAGTTTCAGGAGTTACTACTCAGTCCTTTTAAATGGATTTCTTTTATGACATTTAATTTATTTAATTTAATTCATACAATTTGGTTTTCTCTTTTTTAAATTTGTAGGCTGAACTTTACCCATTCACATATAACAATTAAATGTTGAAATCAACAAAATATCTTGCATTTTGTTGTCCCTAACAACCATTTTCCTCTTATGTTATTGGATAATATTTGTTATCCTACAGCCATAATTAGGAAATATTCTTACACTTATTTAATAAAATACTCCCTTCTTGGAATTACATTAACTCACATAAAACTTTCACTTAATCTGCCTTATTAAACCGTCTACATTTTTACTACATTTTCTTCTTAATTGACTTATTTTAAAGGCATTAATTTCCTTTTACAAAATACTAATTTTAGGCCTATTGGTTTTATTACATGTGTTATAATTTTTTTTTGTTTTTAATTTAATTTTTCTGACCTGACCTACTGTACAAAGAGTCACTGGCTTATGGACAATTATTCTAATTTTAGTTTCCTGATTTCAATTTATTATTATTATTATTATTATTTTATCATTGAACCCTTCATTGGTTTATAACATAATTATAATGACCACTTGACAATTTATTAACAATTATTGTCTTCCTGGCCAAGTTTACAAATATTATTTTAAGACATCTTCATTAATTATTCAAAGTAAATACACTTAACATGATACCATACATAATAAATACACTTGTATTTAACTACTTAAATACAAGTTTAACATGAATGAAATTAGTATCCATTACTTAATACTTTCTCAAAGCAATGGCTTCACACCTGCTACATAAAAAACACAAAACAAATATCATGTAAACACAATATCATGATAAAGCACAACAACATGTAAATCTTTATAAAACATTAAATATCAATTAAACAGTCTATTATTTTCAAACTCGTCTACAGTAAATTCATCTCATTAGACACTGTGTTTATAGTTTACATCTTCCACTGATCACTCCATATTTTATATTTAGATACATTTTTACTATTTTATTACCTAGTAACCTTACTAGGTATCATCAATACATTTTTTTGGGTGAGGTCAGCCCTCATGACCTTAATTATGGCATACCTTGGGTATTGTTTGAGTTTCTATGGACAAAGTTTTTATGTAACGTCTGGGACCTTAACTTTGTTATGTTACATGCTTTATCATTTTATTTAACATACTTCTCTTCACAGGTCATTATTATTTATAACTTGGCATATTTGTTATATTATTATCAGCCTTGCTGCTATTCATCAATACTAGGTTTCAAGTTGTTTTGGTTATTATTTCAATGTTTTTAATTTACACACTGAAATTCATCACTATATAATTATGCAGTTAGTTCTTAAATTCTTCATCACTTTATGTCACATTCTTCTATTCTTTCTTCTTTAGTTTCACCATAATTTATTTTTAACACTGTTTATACACTGGTTTTTAACACTTTGTTCGTTATCATTTCTTGGATTATCTGGGGTTTTCTCACTTTCACCATTCTATTGGGCTCATTATGGGTCAATTACATTTCATTTGAGTCATTTTATTTATCTCTGCTTAGAGTATTGTATACCTTGATACTGTAGATATTATGACATTTTACATTTTATGATAGTTTTCATTATACATAATATTTTTTCAAAGATGCTTGGTTAAATGTACCCTCGATTTTCTTACTTACTGGGTCAGAAATTTCATATGTGTTGTTCTGATTGTTTTTTGTGATTGTATACGGACCTGTATACAGTAATAGTAGTTTTTTGTGATTCCCTCCATTGTGCTGGGTAATTCTCTATTCTTTAGTAATATCTACCTACTTGGTACTGTATTATTTTCAATGGTACCTTGTTTTGGTACTTTCTTCTCCTTTGTTCTATCTTCTCGACAATCTTAGTATGGAATTGGATTTTATTGAATTGGTATTCCTGGCTTTGGGGAAAATTAATAATGTCACTGATTTCTCGTGGTGGGGGTTTCTCAAACATGGCATTATAAGGCGTGGTTTCAATGGATTGGTGGTGAGCTAGGTTTATGAAATCTTCTGTTGCTGATATGTACTCACTCCACTTCCTTTGTTGGTTGGAACAATATGTCCTGAGAATTCTCCCAACTTCTCTTAGCACTCTTTCTGCTGGGTTACTGCTAGGATGGTATACTGAGGTTTTATAGGTTTTTACCCCATGATCCAGCAGTGTGTCTTTCCACCTTTTACCCTTGAACTGGGTACCGTGATCTGTTATGATAGTTTTCGGACTTCCCACTTCAGGTATATAGTTTTGTATAATAATGAGTATTTTATTTGTGGTTGCACGATTTATTGGGTATAATTTTGTGAATTTTGTGTAATGGTCAAAAATTATTATGTGGTATTTATACTGATGTCTACCTCCACTTCTAGGGAATGGACCGCAGATGTCTACGAAAACTTTTTCTAACTTGTTCGATGAAGTTATAGGTATCATTATTCCATCTTTCTTTTCGTTGGTGCATTTCACTAGTTGACATATGTGGCAACTCCTGATATAATTACGCACTCTTCTGTTTATGTCCTTAATGTACAGTGCTCTTACCACTTTAAGTGCTCCCATGTGTCCATAACGTATGTAATAATCTGTTATGATTTCTTTTTCCAATGTTCTGGGTATTACCAATTTCCAAGTATTGTTGTGGTATTTTGTTTTAATGAACAACAGATTGAGGTGTAAACAATAGTAAGGTATTATTCTACTGTCTTGTGCACTTAGTCTCTGATGGATTTGCATTAATTTGCTGTCTTGCTTCTGGTGTTGTTCTATTTCTTTGACTATTTCTTCTAAGTCTGATCGACCCTTAATGATGTGGTAGACTTTTGCAATCGTTTCCTTCTCTCCTTCATAGGTCTGATTGGTTATGTTTATGCGTGACAATACGTCTGCTGCTATATTCTTCTTGCCTGGAATGTACTCCCAACTGATGTTATATTCCTGTAAGACTAGGGTCCATCTTGTTAATCGACCGTGGCTTAATTTACAGTTCTTTAGGAATGATATGGACTTGTGGTCTGTCCGTACCGTTATTGAATATCCTAAAATATAGGTCCGGAATTTTCCGCAGGCAAATACAACACTTAACAGTTCTTTTTCTGTCACATTGTAATTTCGTTCGCATTTGTTCAGCGTTCTACTGGCGAAGCTTATAACTAGGTGGTTCCCATCTCCATCCTCTTGGTATAGTGTAGATCCTAAACTGATGTCACAATTTAGGTAGAAAGGTTTATTGAAATCTGGGTGATGTAGCATTACGGTCTCTACGAATCTGTTGAAACACTGTGTCTTGGGTTGGTCCCCATGTCCATTTGTTCTTTGAAGATAATTGTGGTGATAATTTTGTGGTTAATTCTGAATAGTTATTTTGGAATTTGCGATAATAATTGTATAGGCCTAAAAAAGACTGTAATTGTTTTTTGTTTCTTGGGGTGGGGAATTGTTGTATTGATTCTATTTTTTCTCTAGAAGGGGTTATTCCATGTTCTGTTAAATTAAAACCTAAAAATTGTACTTCCTTAGCTATTAGTTGTGATTTCTCAAGTTTCAATGTGATGTTGTTTTCTGACAGCTTTTTTAATACATGGTTTATTCTATTACAGTGTTCTTCCCAATTGGTAGACGTTATGAGTAGATCATCTACATAAATGGTAATGAACTGGAGCGCCTCTTGGCCTAATACCTGGTCCATACACTGAATAAATATTGCTACAGAGTTCACTAATCCGAAGGGCAATCGTTTGAAATGGTAGTTGCGCCCTTCGAAAATAAAGGCCACGTATTTTCGGCTGTGGGGGTGCAGTTCCACTTGCCAGTATCCGCAGACGGTGTCCCATGAACTAATAAACTGTGTGCCATGAAACTTCTTTAAAATTTCCTCTATTTCACCAGGAGATGTTCGGTCATTAATTAGGTTTTTATTAATCTCCCTAGCATCTAGGCAAAGTCTCACTTTCCCGTTCTTCTTTTTTATAGCTACAATAGGGCTAGTATAAGGTGACTGACTGCACTCAATAATGTTATTAAGTTATTATTACTCCTTTAATAGTTGGTTAATTTCGGTCCTAACTGCTTCCTTTAAAGAATAAGCAATTGGGTATGACTTCCGATTAAAATTTACAGGTTCTTTAAATTTCAATACACATTGGTAATTCTTGACCTTTCCTGGGATGTCCGAGAATACATGCCGGTATCTGTTGTATATGTTGATCAACATTTCAATTTGGTCTGGGTTTGGTGAGTTGTCTCTCTTTGTTGACTTAAATTGGCGGATTTCTTTGATTTTTTCATTCCACAAAATGTCATTGTTTGGTTGATATTCAACTTCTTCCATAGGTGTCTGATATCTAGGACTTAGCAATTCTCTTATGTGGAAAATGGTGCAGTTTTGAGGAGCTTCCTTACTTCCAATGATCTCAGCCGTCCATTCCAAATCTTGTGTACTCAGAGTTATTTTTGCCCTACTCATGTCAATAATTGCTGAGTATTTCCGCAGGATGTCGCAGCCAATTAAACTGCAAAGTGGTAATCCATTAGCTACCAAAAATATCATTGGGATCTTGACTCCATGACTGGTCACTTCAAGATTGACCTGTTTCTTGACAGTTTTATTTCGTCGTCCAGTCGCTCCCACTAATATTATATTGTTAATCGGTAGGGTTGGTATTATGGATTTACTTTCTTCCTGTATGCAGTTGATTTCTGTGCTATCAATTAAAGAGACATTTGCACCCGTGTCGATCATCAATGCCGTTTATTTCGGCAGTCATATATGCTATGTCATTGTTACATTGGTGGTGGTCAATTTCTTCTTCTTCAAGCAGTTCTTGTCTGATATTTTTCAAATAATGACTGCGTATTATTGTTATGGTTTTGTTTAAAGTCTGTTTGTAACTGCACCCAATAGAATGGTTCAGCGAGGGGTCTAGTTGGTTTCTCACTGCCGCGATGTGTTTAAAGAGAGTTCATTCTCTTCTTCGCGTCTGTCCGGTGTGTTTACTTGACTCCTCTCCTCCATATCAGGCCATCCTCCATGGTTATTTTGGTCATTGTTTGGTATGAAATGTACTTGGGATCGATAATCGTTGTTTTGGCTGTTGCCTTCAATACTCCTGCTCCTTCATTGTTCGCCCCGTGAATTTCTCCTGTCTTCGCGCTGGTACTCCTCGTCATCATGTCCGTTGAAGCTACAGTGCCTTGGGTAATACCGTTTTCTTCCCTGCTCATTATTGGCCTGTACATAATTGGCCCTCCTATATTGCTGGGGTTGGTTGTTTCGGGTTGTTGTTATTATTTTGAGGCCGTCTCATATTATTGTTATTATTACCAGTGTAATTATTATTACCCGGATTATTTGGCCAATAATTGTTTTCATTATTGTTATTTACATTATTATTATAATTGTTATAATTACTTCGGTAATTCCGGAAGTTAGGATTGTTGTTATTATTTTGGTTATTACTTCTGTCTTGGTAATTGTCATTCCTTTTACGGCTCCTTTTATAGTAGCCCTCGTGTTCATTATCTTCTAGCAGTGCTGCCATGGCTTGGACAGTTTTTATCTGCCCCCATTGTCATGATCGTGCTACTCCCTCCTCATAGTGATATGCTAGCTTGGTGACCAGGCACTCCTCTGGTATCCTTGGTTCGAGGTTTCTGGGCAAACACACCTTACCAAGGAAGTAAGAAGTTGGAGTTGTCCCTCGACTGGTGTCGTATTTGCCGTGACCTATATCATCTCTTACTATGTTTTGGGTAGACTCTGACCAGTATTTGGCCCTGAACAGCGTCTTAAACTCCTCATAACTTTGGATCTCATGGCGGGTTGCAGTCCACCAGTTATCGTGTATTTCCTTGAAATACTCGTCAATCAAACTGCGGATTACCATCCATCTGCTTTCCCAGATTCTGGTCAGATTTTCCTCTACTCATTCCAGAAATTCGATCGGGTTCTTTTTATAATTTTTGAAGTTTATAATATCACGGTTGTCTATGGGTTGTAGGTATGGACCCTGTGCTGGTCGGTTACAGATGGTTTCGAGTTCCTCTCATATTTGTAGGATCTCTCGTTGACGCAACTCTTCGATTTTTGTTGTTGTTGTTGACAGTCAGGGTTCTTACGTTGTTCACTGACGCATCTATCTCCTCACATCTTTCTCCTACATCCGTCCTTACTCTTTTTATCTCGTCCTGGCTCATCTTCTTCAGAGATTCGATTCGGGCTTCATTAATTTCTTCTATACTGTTGATCCGCCCATCAACCTCTTCTCTAGTATGCTGTAGCTCTTGGTTGTATTGTTCACATCTCTCGTGTACTTCCGTGATCTCTCTTCTAACTACTGTTATTTCCCTGTCTATTTTTGTGTTTATTTTCTCGTGATTCTCCTCCATCTTCTTGCTAATATCGTCCATTTTCTCCTCCATTTTCTGGCTGTTGTCGTTTATTTTCTTATTCAGGTCACGATTCTCCTCCTTCAAAGCTTTGCTGTTGTCATCTAATTTTTTATTTAAATTGTCCTTCAACGACTCGATATTTTTATTTGTTACTTCCATCATCTTCTTCATATTTGTATTTGTTACTTCCATCATCTTCTTCATCCATTCCTGGAAGTCTGTATCCCCTGTTTGTGTGGGCTTCTCCGGTTGTCTGGGTTGCTCAGGTTCTGCAGGAGGTGTTCCTTCTTGTTGGTTTTCTAAGGTATTATTTGTTGCCACTTCCATTTCGGTTGTTGGTTGTGTCTCCTGTACCTCTATATTTACTTCGGTGTTTGCCTGTGCACCTTCTCCTTGGCTGGCCTTATATCTTGTATCGTGTCTGTGTGTGTGAGGCATGATTGTTCTATTGTATTTGCCGGGCTAATTTAATATTAAAATATACTATTAAAATATATTATTTCTGTATATTTTTAAAGCCGCACTCTGTTAAAGCCACTCTGTAAGGAAAAAAGATCCTCCCTCTATAACTTAATTATCGATTTGTTGTTTAATGGGGTCTCTTGTATTATGTGCAGTAATTATTTTTATAATTGATAGAGTATAATTAATTTGTAGTAATATGGTTTATTAGGGATAAAATAATAACTTGTTGATCCGCTAATGAATGTAACGGTCGCGTCGAACTTAAAGTCGAAATCCTCTTCTATAGAAAAATGTCGTCAGTGTATGTATAAGTAAAGTGTTGTCTGGACAAATATATTAATATAATGAACACTTCACGTACCTGGTTTTCGTACTTGATGTTCAGACGTTCACCGCCACTGAATAAACTGTCAAGTTCCTTTTTTGACCAGTCTAATATTTATAAACAAGGTTTTATAACACCTTGAATGTTTTGTCGGCGCCATATGGGTTTTCTTAGAGAAATGTCCCATAAAAAACAAACTTCTAATCTTATAATTGTGTGTGTTTACTTTTTTCTGTTTCTATTTTTTAAATGTCAATTGAATTGAAAATAATTCAAGTGGTATACTGAAAAATTTCTGTTTTAGTGTACCTCAGTGTATGCAATACTGAGGGTTGATTATCTAAATTAACATAATTAAAAACAAAAGTTACTGCTGTATAACATCATTGGTTTATTATAACCTCTAGAATTGAATTGAAGAAAAATACATTTTACAATAATATAATTCGGACCACAAGTTATCCGTTTACTGACTGGTCTAGCTCAGTTTAAGAACAATATAAAAACTCTTATTTTTATTAACAAAATTTTTATCTTAATAGACTAAGTACCTCAAGGGTAAGTTCTTTAAAATACAAAATAGAACGATATTAATTTCTTTCAATAAATACTACTATGATATACTAATTCATTTTAGGCCTCTTTATAAACTTGCAATTAAATATTAGGTTAACGAGAATTTCGTTTGCTTATATTCTAATTGATATTAGTTATAAATAATTCTAACACATATATTCTTACGTTGGGTTATTAAACCCTCTAAATAAATGAATACAGTGTTCTCTATGAATAGTTTGATTGGTTTTGCGTCAGTACAAGTATGTTAATAGCTGCAATCAATGGATGGTATATAAACAATAAAATTAGTCACCGTACTACCTTGATTTTTAATCGTATTGATTAAAAATGAACACTTTAACGATTGGATTATATTGATCGCTAATACACTTCACTTTAATCGCACTTGGAAATGAGAAATAACCTTCTTCTTACTGACATTAGGTTATAGCCTTTACAGGTTATGTTAAATTTACTTGTTCCGATTATACGCACTGTTTAAATAAATTCACAATTAACTTTCGATGCACTCAGAGACGATGACTCACCTTTCCAATGGTTAATTTGATAAAATTTAAGGTATTTACTACAACTGTACTGTTGTTGATTATTCAAATATAAAACAATGCAGAGACACAACTGGTTTGCTTGTGGAAAATGATGCGAATGCGAATTTCTTAGCGTCCCTTTGATTATATACCCCGCTCTCGATCGCCGTTATGATTAAATTTCGCTAACTAAATTCTTTTGTGATTGGTACAAAATTATGTCATAGTGACATAATGTTTTTAATAAACACCACCGACTCGTCTTTTGTACTCAACTATTGTTGTTGTTAGTATTCACCGGTACTTTCTTAAATCTTGTTAAAAAATGATGCTAACACTAATTATTAAATTATTACAATTCCATTCTTTAAGCTATTATCATCAAATTAAAGCTCAGTTTCTGATCTTTATTTTGATGTGGCTTAATGCCGGTTTGAACCTAGTTTTCACTGACAATATATAGAAATACCATCCTGAAACATGGTTTCTTAGTGTCATCTGCTAATAATGCAAAATGCGACTATTTTCCTATCTTTGATATTTGATTATTTACATCTGTGTTCTCTTTTGATCGTGATTACATGAATAAAAGTACATACATTATTAAAACTGAATGCTGCCTACAGCTGAACAATATTAAATCTTAGTATAATTATGACAATACATTATTTTGAAAATTCCTTATTCTCTAATTACATTTTTACATGGCCTACTCATTTTCAAGGCATATAATATTAATTCAGTGGTGGTATTTCACACCTCATTCGTTATATTTACTATTCTGTAAGTTTATGTTAATTAGGGGTCCTGGTTACCTATTATTTTACTGACAGAAACTTGTTTATGCAGGGCCTAGATACAGTTTTAGTACAAGGTTTATTCCCTGGTTATTATTATCTCTACTTACATCTCATTTAATTAGGAAGTTGCTTATTTACACATAAGGCTTCCGTTTATAATTACCCTTATTCGATACTGTTACATTTTTGTTGGTAATTCTATTTTTTATAGTTTTGTGGCTACAGCTAGCATAGTATTAGTCTTTGTTATTTCTGTATCACTGTTCTATTACTTTCTTCAGCCAATATGCTGTTAATTGTTATTTTCTTGTTAAAGTCATTGGTTATTTTTGTTTATATTATATGACTCTACACATCAATGTCTTGAACTGGCTCACTTGACAGCTTATCTGTGAACTTTGTTTGTCCATTAGTCATAGTCAGTCATAGTGTGTAAGTTGTAGTGTCATGCAGTGTATTCATCACTGCTTCTTGGGATCCCTCCTCTTCTTTCTTCTTTGCTGGTCCCTTCTCTTCTTTGTTACATTCATTATAATTATTCACTTTATAACTCTAGTGTCATATTTCACCCTTCTGGTGAGTATTATGGTTATGTAACATTTTGTGATGTTACAATACACCAACAAAATCATTTACTGGCACAGGTATCTAGATGACATATTACTTTTATTCAAAGGCAACCTAAGACAAGTTGAAAACTTCCACAAATACATAAACACAATACACCACAAATTAAAATTTACACTGGAAATTGAACAAAACAATAGTATAAATTTTCTAGACCTAACAATTAACAAAACTAACAATACACACACGTACAAAATATACAGGAAACCTACAACAACTGACATGGTTATACACAACACATCAAACCACCCAACACAACATAAACATGCGGCCTTCAACCATATGCTCCATAGACTAACTAAAATACCCTTAAGTAAACAAGATTATACTGACGAACTCAACACAATCAAATACATAGCAATGAAAAACGGTTACAACCCCAATTTAATAAACAAACTACATAAACGCATCAAAAACGAAAATAACATAACACAAAATACCAATAACACACAACACAATAAATACATCACACTGAAATACCATAACTCCAACACACACAAACTTGCCAACACATTCAAAAAACACAAGTACAAAATAGCATTCAGAACTAACAATACCTTCAAAAAACACATCAACGATACAAACACAGACATAGACAAATACAACAGAACAGGTGTTTACAAATTAAATTGTAATAACGGTAACTGCAATAGTTTCTACATAGGCCAGACGGGAAGATCTTTTTCATCCCGTTACTCTGAACACTTAAAGGCCCTATCCAACAACAATATACATTCTGTGTTTGCCACACACATAACCATAGCTACACCAACATAGATACTAATCTTGAAATATTACACCTCTTACCCAAAGGTCGAAAACTCAACACAGCTGAACAGTATGAAATATACAAATACCACACAACACAACCAAACAACATACTAAATGACCAATTACAATATAAATCACATACACTTTTCGACACCATTATACAAAAAACAAACATTAATTTGGATCCCCGCGCCAATCCCCTTCCTCTACACACCATCCCCACTATACCTTCCAAACAACAACCGTTACTAAGTACTGGCAGTCTGTTTCTAAGTTGACGAAGGCGAACACAACGCCGAAATGTGTTCGACGAAAAAGACAAGTAAGTTTCACAAGAGAAAGTTTCTATATTATATAAAGGAGTTAATAAATAAAATGTTAGGTAAAATGAATGTTGATAATAAATTTGAATTTTTTAGAGAATCTAATGGTATAAGAAATGATAAATAATTAAAGGTTGAGTATTAACAGGTTCAATTGAAATTAAAGTGGAATGTTTTGGAATTTTATTCAGATGCAAATTTAAAGTTGAGATGTTTATTTGGATGTAATAATGTTTATGTTCATTATGAGTGTTTATATTGTATTATGTTTATTATGTTAGTGTGTAGGAATCTTAAACATGAATTGTATGTTTTAAATGCGATTCCCCACTTTCAGTCGGTCCCGGCCTTACCAGCCCAGACCGTGGTTTTGGATGACAACCAGTTGTGGCCAGAATTACTGTAAACTGACCATGGTTGGTTGCCTATGAAATTGGTACAATTTAGAAATTAAAAGGGGGTTTTCATCAGGGGAATCACCATAACTATGGAACAGCAGCTACCACCGAATGGGGTGATAGAACCGTATTAAGGGCGTATGAATCATTATAGTAGGATTACTGGTGTTCTCGCATACCAGTAATGCTGAATTTTTATATAACGCCGAAGCAAGAACGGTGTAAGCAGCATTTACACCCTAATAAACTTCAGTTCTTGTGGAAGCAAATGGGCGCTACAGTCCAACATCATTAAGCAATAGAGTGTGTGGAAAGGAGCTGGCCGTTACAAGCCAGGGGCATAAATACAGCATTTATGTAACGAGGTAAATGCCTTACACGGTTTACCCGTGAGGTGATTTATCCAATTGTAACTGGGTTAAGGGGGATATTAAATAATGATGGAGAAGGAGGTTACTAAATTGTTAGTAATGAGTTATTGAATATTAAAATGAGTTATGTCAATGATGTAGAAGGTGTAGTTGATTTTATGATGTAATAAATGATTTGGTGTTGATTTGAGATGTTTTGGTGGAGATGATTAACGATTTTGAGAAAGATATAAGTAAGTAATTTGTTATGATGTAGTTGATTTAGAGATGTTTAAGAGAATTTTAATAATGAATTTAATTATTTTGAAAAGTGAATTATATAATGGAAGGTATTTGTAATGTTGTAATAGGAAATGTTTATTTAAATTCTGATGGGAATCAGGGAAATATTTTGAATTTTGGAATAAGAGTTAACGAGAGAAGGGTATTCAGAATGTTGGTATTGAAGTTTAAATGTTTTATGTCATGTTAAGTATGTATCCATGTATAGGTAGAAGTTAAGAAAACCAGTGCTTCTTAACGCAAACCAGCACAGCTAAGGGGAACCAGATCAGTAGGGATATGGTATTATATAAGGCCACTATTTGATATTTTGATTTGATGTTTCAGTGTCTGGTGATGCTGTGGCGGTGGTCCTGTGCTGGCCTGCGTGTCAGAGCAGGGGTGTCAAGTGCCTGTCTGGCCTTGCGGTGTTGGGATCTCGAGAGGGAAATCCAGTAAGGTCAATCAGGTGCGGCCACAGTCACTGGACCAAGGGGTAAGTTAACCATGATTTTAATAATACATAAAGGGGGTTATGGCGACATATTCTGACTGATCCCTTTAGGAAGTATGTGAGTGTCAATGAGAGTTTTTATGTTTCTGCATAAAACCTCTCATTGAAGGGGTATTGTAACGGGACAATTAAGCCCACCTAAGAATATTTTGGGGAAAAGAGGTCACAAAATAATAATTGTAAATTTTATTTCTGAATAATAACCGTAGTATGCCATGTGAACAAATTAGTGTCAAGGTCAACATCAGGACGCAAGGAAAGCAGTTATATTTAGCAGTACGAACTTTGACCTATGTAAATAAAAGTCACGCCAGATGACGTCAGAGCCGAACCTAGCGATACGTCACTGCTGGACTGTCGATTCAAATTAATAATCCTGTCAAAATTGGCTCCAAAACGCAAAAAGAACAAAGATTGAAATCACGTGACTCAGGCTACTTCAGAATTTGAGACAGTAAATTTCGCCCCAGTCTACAATCTTCCATCGTGCTGTACAGCCGCAAAAGTTCCGGAACAAATGTACGGGCGGCCGTAATAATCAAAAATGTCAAAAATACGTGGATTCACAACATGGGTGTTATATAAATAAAATGAAGTAACAGTTGTGTTTTAATTAACAGTTTCGAGTTATGCGGCGAGAATTACGGTAAAGGAACGAAATGTGGGGAGTGAAGAAAGAAAAAAAACGTAAGGAGGCTGGACTGATTTTTTGGGACGCAATTGCAGATAAGTAAAATTTTGAAAAGAAAATAAAAGAAATTTAAAAAAAGTTATAATCATTCAAAATTAAAGAGAAAAAAATGGCACCCTAAAATATATGTTTAATTTAAAGATAGTGAGCTCACTAAAGGGGTTTTTAAAAAATTATGTAAGTTATGAAAGAGTATATGTGGGTGAGTGAAGCGCTGGTTTGTGTCAAAAATAAATTTAATTGGAATTTTAAAGATCTTGTTTTTTTATTTCGAGTGTAGACAAATTTGTATATTAATTATGTGATGTACTTTTATATGCTGCGTGCGCAGGTCCGCTCCCGTTGTCGCCCACCAAAGCCCTCCTCACCTCCAGCCTAATTAAAAAGATATTTAAGTAACGTCTACCCTGACACTCACTGTACAATCGCAAATTTCCATGGCTCATACTCACGTCATGTTGTGTGATATTTAACTTCTTAAGTTAGTTTTGTATCCTTTCTTAGTAACTTACACAACTTAATTCATAAATAAAAATTAATTATTTTATGAATAAATTATTTGGGGAGACACTGTCTACCTTGTCTTCCCTGACGCTTCGCCACTGGTTAAGTGTGTTAATTATATTACCAGAATATAAATCGTGTAAAATAAACTTCTTTAATCTGAAAGTTATTGTCTAGATACGGGTAACAAATATGATTTGCCCTCTTATAACCAAGATGGATATTTGGTCCAAGCTGACATTCATGAATAATAATAATATTTAAGTCGCTACATTTTAATTTATTAAAATACTTCATGTTATACAGAAAATTGTATACATTCACAAAACGCACACACACATACACACATTTATTGAACAACATGACTTACTCTTTTTCTGTTTACAGACATGTAATCCACCTCCAAAACCTAATGTATTGAGTCTCAAAATTTATACTGACATTAAATATAGATACGCAACTACAGTGGTAATGAGCACGGTTGAAAATCCTGCTGACGTGGCACAAGAAGTTAGTTTTACTGTTGTCATACCAGACACTGCATTCATCTCTGGATTTCTCATGTAAGTACAAGGATGTGATATATATAAATATTTGCCCAGGGCAGTATGTTTAATATGTAATTAGCATAGAAAGTATAAGGAACAGTTTTATACAGTTTTGTGCAAGAAAATACAGGCTGGATCCTGTCGAGAGAACACCTGCTTCGCCAGCATAAGATACAGCATGTGTGTGTTTGTGTGTGTGAGCCAGCTGTGACCTGTTTTGAACGAAAATATGGGGTGACGTACGAATCATTTGTTGTCAATTAATCAGGTTTTAACAGGAGTAAAAATAAACTAATTATTTGTTTTAAACCTGTTAACGAAGACCTATGCCAATTATAAAGATATCATTACGTAAAGGAAGTTTTGATGAATATGTGATGTAAAATTTATTGGCAAATGTGCAATATTAATGACGCTATTTAATTAATATTAATTACTAGTATAATTAAAGAATAATTAATGTGTGTGGTATATGTGAGTGACCAGAGAAAAATTACGCAAACAATGAGATCACTCATGTGACGAGTATGTTCATAAGGTCGCGATAATTAACCAAAAAGTGAGTGTAATAAAAAGGACGCTCTGGAGCGAACTGACCATCTCTAACTTGTCGAAAGCAGGAATGTTCCTGTCAAATCGCCACCAGTATAAATACCACTGGTAACTTTGGGTGATCACACACTCGGACTCAACAAATCTACAGGACGTTACGCTGCCCGTTTGCCGATCGACTTCTGGAGACACACGCACACTACCACACTCACACCAAGATGTAAGAAGGAATTGTGAAGCATCACCAACAACATCGCATTTAGAGACAACGACCACAGCACCATCATCATCATCACACTCTCAGCATTCTGGACACACACACACACACACACACACACATGCAACAGTAACGGCAGATATACGCAGGTGATACAAAAACAATTATATTTTATTATGAAGAGAGCTCTTGAAAAAGCAGGAATGTTTTTTCTCTAACTTGTCGAAAGCAGGAATGTTCCTGTCAAATCGCCACCAGTATAAATACCACTGGTAACTTTGGGTGATCACACACTCGGACTCAACAAATCTACAGGACGTTACGCTGCCCGTTTGCCGATTGACTTCTGGAGACACACACACACACTACCACACTCACACCAAGATGTAAGAAGGAATTGTGAAGCATCACCAACAACATTGCATTTAGAGACAACGACCACAGCACCATCATCATCATCATACTCTCAGCATTCTGGACACACACACACGCACACACACACACACACACACACACACACACACATGCAACAGTAATGGCAGATATACGCAGGTGATACAAAAACAATTATATTTTATTGTGAAGAGAGCTCTTGAAAAAGAACTTAAATATGAATATAATAATTAGAGTTTTAAGATTAAATAATACTTAGATAATTTGAGAGTAAGTTAACAAGCAAATCTAGTAAAGAAATAATAATGTTTTATAGTATTTTTTAGGTGTGTCAGTATAAGTCCATAATAGATTGGAAGTAAATGGTGAATTATTTTATTTTTGTTTATAGCAACAATAAATTCATTCTTGAAACTTAATCTTATTTTGTTTGTAACTGAGTTGCCATCAGTATTTAAAAGTTGAATTAATTTCAGACACACAGAAATAAAAAGAATTTAAATAACTTGTTTAACATGTTGATTAGTCAATAAGATTATATGGGTGTCTATTTTTTTGTGGTATGTTATGAATAGCATTGCAGGTTACAGTATATGTGTAAAACTCATAATAAAGGTAAATATTTATGTGTCTAATGTTTGCAATTTTAATATTGAAATATTTTTTTTCTGTTAATTAATAAATCTTAGAATGATTATTTGAAACGATTTTAAATGATTTATTTCATGTCAACAACATCTCACTCCTCTTTTAATAAGTATTTAATTATTGTGCAACCACATATACTTGACACAACGAGAAACAAAATCCTGCGACCTGGCCGGTGTAATACATATTTAGTTGCATTGAGTATATGGTAATATATTTGTAGAATTGTTGTAACGTTGCAATATATATATTGTTATATAGTAATTTGTACTGTATTTCTACTTTTTAATAAATTTTAATTTTTGCAACAAAGTTCTTAGGCTTTCACGTCCTGTATCAACATTGTTGGATTGGTTGCAGACTTGGAAAAGTTAGTAAAAATTTTAAGTTAGTGTTAGGGCTGGGATTAAAGTTTAAGTTAGTGCTCCCTAAAATTAACTGAGTTAAAGTTAAATTTAATGCATGCAAAAAGTAACTGATTAAAGTTAAAGTTAAAATCAAATTAACTGATTAAAAGTTAAAAATTTATATTTTTTGTTTTATTGAGCAAGCTGCTTTGGCTGTTGAAATAATTAAAAGCGTGTTAAATAAATCCACAAATGAAGCTTTTCCAAAAACAATTATTAAACTTACCGATGCAGAAAAAATTACTTAAAATATTTATCATTAAAAAATTCAATCATTAATAATTAAAAATCATAGATTATTTTATTTTAATTGTTAAATTACATTAACATCATTTTAAATTGCAGCAGGTAATTAAATATTATTTGTCTATTGCCTTTTTGCAGTTTGCATTACTGACTACTGATATTGTATTGTGCCTGTAGGGCAATGTAGTATTAAATGACTTAATAGAACAGACAATAATTATTAGGTTACTGTATTGATTACTTGTATAATCTATTAATCTGCTTACCTTTATGTGTGTCTTCAAATTACTGACACTGAAGTCAGCGATGTTTTAATATGTCTGTCCTTGGGCATACACATCAAGCACATAAAAGTAACATTAAGACCGTCTACTTTCTCAGTATGTTCATAAAATCTAGAAATTTGAGGCCAAGGTGATGATGCCATATTAATATAAAGGTAATAAGTGATATGGAAAATAAATTCGTGAAAAAACAAAAATACCAGTACGTAACAAAACAATCAACACAAAACTGTAGAAACAACAATAACAAGTACCACTAAGCTGACTGCACTAATATAAAAATGACAACAAGCACATGAGAACTGACAGTGAATGATAAAATGGTGGAATTAAGAATCTGTTTAAATTAACCTCCTTTGTGATATCTGGATTAGCATTCTTCGTGATGTGGAATTTGGTGTTCTTTGAAGTAGCCAATCATTGCTAAACGTTTATGGCGTGCTCGCCCAGCAGGTGATAAATGTTGCCGGTTCGTGTCACCAAAAGTACACTTACAATATTCACCACTCGCAAAGCGATTTCATTTTAGATCTCACCATGTTATTAAAATGTATGTTAGCAACACTGTATTCCCACTACTTCCAATGTCAAAACAGAAGTTGTTTGTGTTGTCTACTTGTCTGGGGTAGTCATGCAAATAATTCAACACAAGACAGAAAACCATCCTTGCCACCCCGACGTTGACAACAAAGAAACAAAGGAGACCTAACAGTGCCATGGGGGAAAACCAGTCCATTGTTTTCTGCCAAAGAATTAGGAATACATAGAACAAACTTTCTCCAACACTGACTTCAACAACTATTTTGCTACTGTATGTCTTGGGCACACAAAAAATTAACTCTTTAATTTTTTAATCATTAACAAAAAAATTTAACGATTAATGATTAAAGTTAAACATTTTAAAATTTAACGATTAAGTTAAAACTTTTTTAATGATTAATTTAATCATGAATTTTTTTAATCGTTAATCCCAGGTCTGACTGGTTGTATGCTGGACTGTGACCTTGTGTTTAAAGAAAATGTTTAGGCCTCACCAATGGAGGCCATCTTCAGTAGCCTTTTTTGTTTAGGTTTGTTAGTGCGGCCTTTTTTGTCAGAAGGTTTTCTTTTTGGGTTCCCTTAAAAGCCTAGGTACTGAGGCAAACCATTTTCAACTCTAATTTTTGCATTTGCTAGACAAAGGAATCAGCTTGGAAGCAATCATGTAGCTTTTGAAGTCAGGAAGGCTTGTTTTGTTTTGTTTGGAGTCCTGACTTCACACAGGTGAAACATGGACTTTGGGAAGAAGAAGAAGAAGAATGCCTAATTGAAGGTAGTGAAGGCATAGATACAGATAAGGAACATAATGACAAGTTAAATAGAAAGAGCCAAACAAATGTTGAATTTTTGAAGAAGTGAACGAGGACAGAAATGTTATAAAAGTGGTGAAGAAAAGGAAGATACATTTTCTAGGCTATGTGGTCAGATATACTGAATTTATTGTGAACATTTTGGAGGGAAACTATTGGGGGAAGCAGGCAGGTTGTGACCGACAAGGAAAACTTGATGGATAGTGTGCAGATGATCATGCGAACTAGAAGGTATGAAAGAATGGAAAAGGACAGAGTTCCAGGTTGTAAAGATAAAGCATAGGCATTAGAGAAAGATATGTGAAATTTTGGTACAAAAACGTAACACAATGTTTGTCTAAAGCTGTGGATGAAATGTTCTGCATACATTTTAATTTGAAGGTTTTTAATTTTTGTTAACAGACTTTTATGTCTCAGCATTAGGAGAAATAAAGAGAAATTATCGGAGATCAAACTCACATTAATGTTTCTTGTATGTATTAATTATTCATATTGTTAGTACCATCATGTGTAATGTGAATATAGTATAAATTCAAACACAGTGAGCAACTGTATCACTATAGTCTTTGTTTTCTTCCACTGCTATTCTCCCAATAGTTTTCTTCATACAAGTGACGGTCCATCTTGATAACCGTGCCCTTAAAGTAAAACATTTTCCGTTGATCTAAATGTTTAGTCAGATGTAGCTATCCATGATTATTAGCTAAACTGTGGGTTGCTTAGACACTTCAAACTGTATGCCATTCAATTGTCTTTCTACATTTCTGTAAGAATTAAATTTATTTGGAAGAACTAGGAATTATCTTGCACATTTTTTGTTTTAAAATACCAAACATGTGAATTCATATCTCTCTCTCTCTCTCTCCAGGGTGAAGATTTTTGCTGACCAAGCTGTATATGGGATGACCCTCCCATTTTTTATGAAGTTTACTGTAATCAGGCATACATTGTACCAGTTACAATAAAAAGCACTTTAATACAAATAAGGGACATCCAATAAGTCTTTAAAAAGACTTTGAATTTAACTACTGGAAACCTCTAAAACCAGCAGTAAAATCAAAACTGAAATGAGAAAATGTTACATTAATAAAAATCACAGTGAAACTAAACCTGAGGTCCAAGCAATCTCGTGTTCCAGGCAGTGGTGAAGAGATCTAGCAAAGCATGCTAGTTTCTATGACACTGATTGGACGAATCCATACTGAACCTCTGCACGGCATCACGCAAAATACCATTCCAACTTAAAACAAACTATAGTGAAGAAATAAGATTTTTCTAGGCAAATTCCCAAATAGGACAAAATTTGATTCATAACTAAAACCAGTTCATGTATCATACACACTATCTCAGCATTAGTTTTTGTAAAGAAATAGATTAAGTTTCACACAAATATTGTAACATCTTGTAGAAACTATAAAGAGCCTTTATGTGGAAACCAGTGTACAACTGGTTATAGTAGGAAGGATGATTGAGGAAGTTCCTAATAATAAGGGAATAAGTAAGACAAAGCTGCTGTATATCGCCGACACTTTTCAACACACACACACACACACACACACACACACACACACACACACACACACACACACACACACACACACACACACACACACACACACACACACACACACACACACACACACACACACACACACACACACACACACACATGGCATGTTAAAACATGGTAATCTTATGTTGACCCAGGGGTTTCCTAGGAATTTTTTTTTAAATTTATTTATCAGGTTGCTGCAAGATCAACGGTCATTAGCGACCACAAAATGTTATAAAAATGAATTTGTACAGATTCTTTTACAGATGCAGTAACATATACTAAACTAGAAGGTGCTTCTTAGTGAAGACAAAAATTGCAACAAAATATACAGGAACTGGTACAATTTAAAAACTACATTAAATATTTCTTTAAACACCAAATAATGCAAATAAATGAGATAAATAAAAATATTTAACAAATAAAAATATTCGTTTAAATAATGTAAAATAAAATGAGAAATATTACCCCACACAACACAAACGTTATAAATACACATCATGCAGATATATAACATAAATATAAATATAACACGTAATAACACATTTAACAACAAACAATATGTAACAATAAATGCAACAAAAAGTTACATAATAATAAGTATATATAATAAATAAAACAGTAATAACAATCAGTAATAATTCAGGACAGTGAGGATAAACTACAAAAATCAATGTACATACTAAATCAAATAGCAGATGAATATAGCTTTCAAATATCAGTGGACAAGACTAAAATAATGGGATTCAGAGGGAAGCAGCAACCGGTAAGAACTAAGATAGTTGTAGGTGGAGAGATTATGGAACAAGTCCAGTGTTTCAACTACTTGGGATGTTACGTTACATATGGGACAGAAATTGATCTGGATGAAAAAATAAACAAATTTAGGAATATCTGTGGAACATTTTACAGACACCTTAAAAATAAGACAAAGAAGGAAACAAGGATAACGTTTTTTAACACTGTAGCAGTACCAGTTTTGATGTATGGAGATGAAGGCAGAGTTGTGACAGAAAGAGACAAAGCAAAGATTCAGGCAGCGGAGATGAAGTTTATGATGAGTACCCTGGGTTATACCATTCTTGATAGAAAGAAGTATGTGGATATAAGGACAGAACTAGAGGTGACCCATTGTTGGAACAGCTAAGGAGAAACAAAAGAAGGTGGTATGAGTATTTGGGAAGAATGGCGGGTGACAGGATTGCAGTGCTAGCAATGGCAGTGGGGAAGAGAGATGTAGGATGGCCGAGAACAAAGTGGGTCCCAGAACAGGTTCAGGATGAGCCTAATCCTTGAGGTGATGCTGATGACAAATATTTTAAAAATTGTTTTACAAGATGTATGGGCTATAGTTTCTTCCAACACTTTTATCTCTTTTATAGTGGACTGCATTGAGTTTTTATCAGTGCTAGATAATGCTTCATCTATTGTGTGATGAATAAATTATGCTGATAATACTGACATATTATGTTTGTTCTGTGTATGATATCTTCACCAATTCCTTGCAGATAATTATATTCATTCCAAAGAGGGTGAATATAACACTATCACTGTGCCTTCATGTGTTTGTTCTCTTTGTGAAGTTAATTACATTTTAATACTAATAGAATTACATAGAATTATTTAATCTTCCACCTACCTTGTTTAGTCTTCCGCCAGAGTCCGCAACACGAACGTTAAAATGCAAGTATTATTATAGGGTTACACAACAAACGCACGCCACACTCATTTGTTTGATGTAATAAAAAAAATTATTATATCATTACTTCATTTTAAATAAAATTTCAACTAACTCAACTTTTCTCTCTTTTTTCAACAGATAAAACAGGCACTTTTAGTTAAACATTTTCTTATTCTAATGTATATTTTATTAATCAAGGCGAACCCAGCTTGCCACACTCTCGCATTCAGACAATTTGTTAAAACCCTCACATTTACTTAATTTAGGCCTTTATAAGACAATATTTGAATGGAATACTGTAACTTGTTGCAGTAGCGTCCCCGCCGACCTCATGGCGCGTCCTGTAACGTTCTCGCACTATGTCCAAACGTTTGATAGTTCACTTTTTGTTTTCTACACACTCACTTGATTTTTACATCATTACATATTACTCTCAACTGTTGAATTGTTTTATAAACTCTGATACCAACTTGGTTAGTCGGCCGACTTAATAACAAGAAAATTTGCCCGGGCAGAAAGTTTAGATGACCGCGCTATTGTTTGTACCACTTTACACATTTCATTGGGCTTTAAAAATAGGCCGAGTTACTTTTACGGCCTATATTGCACCCGAGGCCACCGTTTAAATTAAAACCAACTTTACTGTCTGATGCTACTTCCTACTGTGTGTTGTGCACTATCTGATGACAAACTGTAGACTGGGTTTCACACAAGCCTGCTGCTGGGCGGTTACGCAATACGTCTGTACAATTGTTTTGGCTGACACTGTGCATTGCTGTACTGGAGGCTCCTCACAGGTGAAGTCTGGCAATTTGAAAGTGATTGAATGGGTAATTTGTATTAATATAAAATTAAACTGGGGTAGCTTACATACATGAAGTGAATTTAAAATCTTTATAAAATCGAGACCAAAATCAATAAAATAAAAAACCTTCTAATTCGACCAATTACAATACCCCCCCCCCCCCCTAATGAGAAATCTTCTGTCGAAACAGAAGAATTCTCATTGCTAAAACCCCTAAGAGACCGGTGAGGATATGGTGCCAACAACCCCCTTTTGTTCTTAGACTTCATGGGTAAACGACCCCCCTGGCTTGGCGACTGTGGACGCATCTGAACGAGATCACTGGACTTCTCTGTAAGAGATCCCAACACCGAAAAATCGAACAGACACGCACCGCAGCGTACCTTACCTTTCATCATGCTACCCCCAAAATCCTCAATCCCTGGCTTAGATTATGCCAAATCCTCCACCGATATGTTTCCCCTTTTATGCAAGCTGGGTCGCCTTTGGCAAATACTGGGCGCATACATACACCTATAATGTTTTCCACACAAACTCATCATTTAAAATTTAAGTCAAAATCAGATTATATCAAAACAAAACAAATCTCTTGTCTGAATAGATTAAATCTCTTTGTTATAATTACTGAAAAAAAAACAAATAAATTGAATATTTAATTAAAACATGGGCTGCCCTATCCTAACATTTGATTTTACATATATCCTAAACAATATAATTCAATAACACTATTGATACATATAAACAATAATACAACCAAAAAATGCAAAACATCCATTTAATGGCAGACACAAAAAGTATATACAAATATTTATATACATATTTTTTTTTTTTCGACTACCCCCCTTTTAATCTCTTAACCCCTGATACCCGTTACATATTAATGTGTTCTGCGCGAGGCTTCTTGGCCCTTTTTCAGCCTCATCCTCGCCGTAAACCACATCTCCCTCGTGACCTGTAACTATGTCACCGCCCATCCACACTCACTATTACCCCCCTAGACTGTAGCGTCTAGTTGCTTTCACAAGGACTGATGCGGAAGGGGTGGACCTTTTTTTCTTTTATTCCACCCCCATCCTTGCTTCGGCGTTACAATAAAATTCGGTATTACCTACTATTTTTTATTTATACACCCCTAATGGACTACCACCCCTATCTGGGTGAAAATAGCCCTGTTCCAAAATTAGGTAGATTCCCCAAAAAATAACCCCCCTACTAAATCTAACAAACCACCAGGTTAACAAAATAAAACAAACCACAAGCCGGTTATATCAAGTAAAATTTATGATTTGTCACAATTAACTACTTTCACGGCCATGGTCCGGTGAGGTCATGGCCGCACTTAGGTGGGGAATCTACAGTTAAAACATAAAATATAGATTGGCATTGATACAAGTTACTTGGACAGTAAGATACATCTCTAAGTTTCCCAAACATTTTTGTCAGCATTTACACAAAATTTCCTTCAATTTCCCATTTAAGTAAAGTACATATTTCATTTGTTTTACAATTACATTTGAAGTTTGAATCAGAATAAATTTAAATTTGTTATTAAAATCATCTTTCCAATTAATTTAATTACCAAATTGATTTAATTTTATTTAATTTCTCAAACTCTAAGTTACAATAATTACCTCATCATTATTTTGTCTGAACAAATTTAACTTCAGTCCTTTTATGTCACAATGGGTTTATGCTGCTGGTAATGATTCAGCAGACTACAACATTTTTTGTTATTGTCACTAAGCATGACTGTAGGCATTAGTCACAACATACAACCTGTTTACATAAACACTTGTGTGCCAGACGTGTTTAGTAAGCACAGTTATAAACATTCTCAGTTTCAGCATTCATGGTTACATCATACACTGACATATATCCTTCCTACAAATTTTTTAGTTTCTATACAGCTTTTTGTTAACCTATTTATCAAAGTCTATTTATTACAGTTCAAACCAAATATACTTTAATTCACCTTTCAGTTATTATTACTTTTTGATTACAATTTCTATTTAATACCATTATTTCAATTCATTTTTATTATTGACTTAAACTCTTTTCACACCTGTAAGCATTTTATTCTATCTGACTGGTATAATGAACTTTATACTTACAATACATTATCCACCTATTGACATGAATACAAAATACACACCACACACACACACACCAATATCTCCGCATAACCTCTGAAACATTTAACAACAATGTTATTTCATACAAACAATTTAACATTTATTCATTAATATCAAATCTCGTACAACAATTTAAATCCATTAGAAAAATTCAACCGTATAACATTTAAATCAACCAAAATATTTAAACATTGCAAATTATTTTAATTAAATCAATTATTATATACAACATTTTTAATTACTTTCACTAAGTACAATAATTACAACTCATTAGTTATCCTCTTCCAAATTATTTTTTGTTATTTATTCAGGCTGCAAAATATTAATATTATTGTTATCATCACAACAATCTCTACTACATACATACATTGTTTATCTAACATTTTATAATACGTACAATTAATTTCACTAAACATGTATTTACAACTCTTCAGCAATAGTTATTCAGTTATATCACACTTCATTGTCCAAGGTTACGAGGTCAGAACCAATAAACAAACTGTTTAAAAGTGTCCATTTGTGAATTTAAGGCTCAGCCTCCATCGTCATAGATAAGTCTTTGTTTTATATAGCATTGTTCAATTTCATTAACACACAAATTACTGTTTTGTGTGTCGTCACCATAAAAACCAAATTCATTCATTTTACCAAAATAATCATAAAACAAGTCAACGTTAAGTACATCGGTTAAGTCTCCATCAGTAATTACATTCATTATCAAGTCAGTTATTTTTTCATCATAAAGTAAATTATTGTTATTTAAACATATATCATCAAAATAATCTTGACTCTCTATTTTAACAGGTAAGTACTTCAAATCACTTAACATCTCTTTCAACTCATTATAGTCTCTCTTTAATTTATATAATTCTGTCTCTCTATCAACACACAACTCTCCATCTAAATCTCTCTCATCATAACACCATATCATACTTTCTCTCTCATTCCATGCAGAGGGTACAAAATTATTCAACAAAAATAAACAACTCAAATCTTTCACTAATAAGGGTCTCTTGCCCTCCAATAATAACACTTTTGAACACCTTGGTTCATCACAAATAAGGGGAAAATTTACCCTCTGCCCTACACATTCATCTACTCTTTCTTTCCATTATTTTTCTAATTCATCAACACTAATTACAACTTCGTTACTACATATAGCGCTCTCTCTCTCACTCACTATTTCACTATCTACTTCCAATGTATTATTCTCCGATACCACCCTTTCAATCACATTACCACTTTCAATATCATTGTTAACATTTGTTATCTTGCTCTCTACTACCACATTTTTACACATATCATTATAATTATCATCTGTTTTACATTCAAAATTTTCCATTACCTTTTGTCTTTGTTTATCAATTTTTTCCACCACATTACTCTCTATTTTGTCAATTCTGTTATTCATATTTTTTAATGAATGACTCAACGTTTCATTTAATTCATATTTCAATTTGTTAAAGTTACTCTCACATTTGATTTGTACTTTATTAATTTCAGTTTTAAGTTCATCAAATTTTACGCTAATACTCTGTTGAAACTGAATATTCTGTTCTTCGACTTTTTTATTAATATCTGTTTGCTCTGTATATCTAATTTCTCATTTACACTACTTTTAAATTCTTGCATCTCGTTTTTCTGTTCATCAAATTTGCTATCAAAACTATTCTTTTGAACATCGAATTTTACATTGATACTGCTATTCATTTTATTAATATCACTACTCAAACTCTCAGACATTGTTTTCATTAAAGTAAATATATCGTCCATCGACAACTCTTTGACTCGTGTTGTCGTTGGAGTAAATTGTGCTGCTACATTTTTGTTAGTGAAGCTGACTTCATTATTCATTTCACTTTCCCTACTCGATTTTGGGGTTATTTGTATCCCCGAATCGTCTGCACTCTTTGTTTCATTTGCATTATTTTTTGTTTTATTTTCCTGACTCACGTTTGGAGTCGAGTGGATTTCAAAATCGCTCATGCTATTTGATTCATTATAGTTTTCGACACTAGTCATTTCATGTCTATTGCTCTCATTCTTTCCTGCCATTTTTCTAAATTTTTTAATCTAGATTTACTTACATAAAACCATCTACCACTTAACTCTTAAACTCTAAACATTGATGTACTAGTTTGTATGTGCTGCGTAATTTTTTACGTATTGTTACTCAACCCTCAAATCGAACTTGCATTTATCGTAGGTGTGGAATTTTAATTATTCAAATTCAAGTCCCTGTTCGGGCGCCAAATGTGAAGTTAATTACATTTTAATACTAATAGAATTACATAGAATTAATAATCTTCCACCTACCTTGTTTAGTCTTCCGCCAGAGTCCGCAACACGAACGTTAAAATGCAAGTATTATTATAGGGTTACACAACAAACGCACGCCACACTCATTTGTTTGATGTAATAAAAAAAATTATTATATCATTACTTCATTTTAAATAAAATTTCAACTAACTCAACTTTTCTCTCTTTTTTCAACAGATAAAACAGGCACTTTTAGTTAAACATTTTCTTATTCTAATGTATATTTTATTAATCAAGGCGAACCCAGCTTGCCACACTCTCGCATTCAGACAATTTGTTAAAACCCTCACATTTACTTAATTTAGGCCTTTATAAGACAATATTTGAATGGAATACTGTAACTTGTTGCAGTAGCGTCCCCGCCGACCTCATGGCGCGTCCTGTAACGTTCTCGCACTATGTCCAAACGTTTGATAGTTCACTTTTTGTTTTCTACACACTCACTTGATTTTTACATCATTACATATTACTCTCAACTGTTGAATTGTTTTATAAACTCTGATACCAACTTGGTTAGTCGGCCGACTTAATAACAAGAAAATTTGCCCGGGCAGAAAGTTTAGATGACCGCGCTATTGTTTGTACCACTTTACACATTTCATTGGGCTTTAAAAATAGGCCGAGTTACTTTTACGGCCTATATTGCACCCGAGGCCACCGTTTAAATTTAAACCAACTTTACTGTCTGATGCTACTTCCTACTGTGTGTTGTGCACTATCTGATGACAAACTGTAGACTGGGTTTCACACAAGCCTGCTGCTGGGCGGTTACGCAATACGTCTGTACAATTGTTTTGGCTGACACTGTGCATTGCTGTACTGGAGGCTCCTCACAGGTGAAGTCTGGCAATTTGAAAGTGATTGAATGGGTAATTTGTATTAATATAAAATTAAACTGGGGTAGCTTACATACATGAAGTGAATTTAAAATCTTTATAAAATCGAGACCAAAATCAATAAAATAAAAAACCTTCTAATTCGACCCATTACATCTTATTGTTGTCAGTATGCATAATCTAACTAGATAGGCCTACCTTATGTTATATGGTTGAAGTGTATTTATGATACAGAAGTATCTATCTGGACTGCTAGCAGTTAACCAGTTGCATACACACTATAATGAATATGTTATTATCATCACTGTTAATATAAGTTGTATAAATTCAGATTAACTGAAATTAAAAAAAAAAATAATGACAGTTCCATACTTATTATACTGTTTATCTTCAGTATAGTTGCTTCCTTTGTGAGTTTTGTGTTGAATCAAAAACATGTTCTACTTAATACTCAGTACATGTGAATTGTACTTACTATTCAGTTACTTAAATGTTTCACTCGACTTTCAGTTATTAAAGAACTTACACTTGGATTCAGTACATTAGGAAAAAAAATTAAATCACTACCGACTTGGAACACAAAGTTTTTTATGGGTAAAAATGTAAAAGTTTTTAATAAGCAAAACTGTTTCAGGCTATAAGGTAACACTTTTACGTTTTTACCTATAAAAAACTCTTTGTGTTTCGAGTCGGTAGTGATTCAATTATATTTAGTTGATCAATGGATACATCATGGACAAGGAAATCCAAGAATTACTAAAGACTTACGGAAATTTAAAAGTAAGCCGCCCCATTTTCCATTTTTGTTATAGAAGTTTGGTTTTGACCATATAATATTTAGGTCATTTATTACAGTATTATTTCACATTAGTCAGGAGCTAAATATCTAATGAGAAAATTAATAACGAGTATTTTGAATAAACGTGGTTTTAATTTTATGTTCTGCTTTAACAAAAAAATTAATACTTTTAGGGTCATCGATGAGAGAGTGTACAAAGCATATGAGAAGGAAAAGGAAGAAGCTGAGTCAGTATACGCGCAAGCACGTGATCAAGGCCAGTCAGCTGCACTTGTTGAACTCAGGTAAAAATATTTTATTTATGACAAGGTATCTATATTTTTGGATATAATTTAATGGTTGTAGACAATTAATTAATGATAAGTTATAATGAAATGGTAGTAGCTCAAGTTATTTAATAAATAATACAAAATAAAATGGTTTATTGTTTATTTTGCCAGTACAAAATAGATGGTCCAATTTATGAAGTGCTTGTCTAAAAAAAACTGTCTTGAATGTTTGTGTTTTCCTTATATGTAAAATGTGGATGAATTTTAACTTGAGATCTTGTTGTTTTGTTTCTTAAAAATAGGTTTATACAGTAGTAGCGATTCTCATTCTTTCATAATTCACATAACCCAATAACTTACTTCATTTTACTCTGGTTAAGTTTTTCATGTTAAATGCAATGCTATTTGATTCTGGTAGGATTAAAAAATTATTTTAATTAATGACATTTATTTTCTTAAAGAAGAAACTTGTTCAAAAAGTGCAGTAATTTATAAACACATTTCCTGATAGATAGGCTAGACATACAAATTAATACCATTGCTGTAGTTCTCATTTTGTGTCCAGTGATCGTTGATTCCAAGTTGTTCTAATCAAAACCAGCAATTTTTAAATTTTAATTGTATACAATTTGTATATAGGGTCTATTGTCATAGTACAAAGAGAATAAAATGAAATTTTTGCTAAAATATATAATATCCTTAGGTGACACCTGAATGTTGCTACTTTGATTCACATTTCAACTTGCCGAAGTTAAAGAAAAATGTATTTATTAGGTAGAACAATAACGTGGTGTGTGTGATAAAATTTTTTGCACACAGTCACAGTCACTATAGTTTTTTCACTTCTTGGTATAAATTATAATTATAAATTATAACTTAATAAACCAGTTGTATAAGAATTACAAGTTTATTGTTGCTGTACATGTGTGTGCAGAAAGTAACTATATATGTGTGCACGCACATACACAAACAAACACTATTATAGGTTTATACAGTTCCATGTGTTTCTTTCATGGCCATCTCTAATGTCAGGCCGGAAAGTAGAAATGTGACAACGTTACGTCTGAGGCCGAAGCAGAATTTGAGTGGAGTGTGATGTGTATTATGTGAGCAGTTAACTTTCTAGTAAAATTTATGAAAATCTTGTTACAGTTTGTTGTTAGTGACAATTTTTGTAGTGCAGTAGTGCTGTTTAATATTATAAATCCTTAATTTTGTAGTGACCGTCAATCAGTGAATTTTAACAATGAAGGGTTTGCAAGGATCAGGCTATAATAAAGTACAATATTGACTTTTCATTTACTGTTTGATATTTAATTTTGTAAAAAATATTTTTTTTAATATCGTGCGTGTGTGTGTGTGTGTGCGCGCGCGCATGTACGTTATAATATTCAACAAGTAATGTGGAGTGTTGTGTTTGTATTGTCGTGTTATGTCAGGCGTTACACTCCGCGCACTTTATGATACTTACTGATGACTGGTTCCTCTGCGATGATGTCGTCCTGCAAAACAACTTAAGCTACTATGTGTTTGTGGGCGCCACTTGGAATCTTTTGTTCCAAGAAATTGTTATTAAAATTAAAATTTTGATTCCTTAACAGTTAGTTTAATTCTATGAAAAAATGTGAACAAGACAGTTTGAGTTTGAAAAAATAACGTATAATGAATCTTAAAAAATCGTCTGAAGGACTAACATTCGTGAAAAATAAAATTGCAGAGTTACAAAAAAAATAAATTATTACTGACAAGTTTCTTGTTTTCTCCAGTCAAGTATCGGCTAACAAATATTTTATTTTACTCTGTTGAAAAGTATGAGTTTAATGTATGAAAAATCTTTATACTCAGGACGTGACTCCTTTGAACTACCAAGACAGATCAATAAGATGCTTTACAAAAATTAAGTGATTTGAAGGTGTGTGGCATGTGTAGTACAACTGTGTGACAAATGTTACCAGGTAAAAAATGGCTTTAACTTGAACAACTCATGTTCCGATGGGTAATTATTTCTCGCACTGGACACTTCTCTAGGGTACGTTTTTCAATCTCGCCTCTTCGTGTTGATGTTCCTTGTGCACTGATATTATTTAAAAAGTCAAAATATGGTTTTTTTAAAACTCTGCACTTTTGTAAAAGAGTTTGGCAGTGAATTTACACTTGAATCCCGCCGCCGACAATCAGCTGTCCGCATGGTTTCTCAATTAGCCGCCACAGCACTGATTCTCTTCCTGCAGTTGATAAAATAGGCTTTGTGTACGTAACGTTATTGGAATTTTTGTCAAAGTTGGTTTGTCTTAGCGAATACAGCAGAATTGATTCTCTATTAAAATTTTGGTCCTTGCCAGGGCCGCTGATATTCTGGCTGCATGCGTTCTATTAAATGTGTCGTGTTGCTGCTCTATTTCAGCAACACATGGGCGTATACTCTTGTAGAGGTTAAGTCAGTCTTTTGTCAATGTACGGGAAAAGCCTTTCTGAGTTCTCACGTCGACTTCTCGTTCTTCGGTTTTGCCTCGGGTGTGATGATCAGTTTCGTGGGTGATGTGTCTCTTCTGGATTCAAAGCATAAAATGTTTTTTGGTCGAATTTTGTCTTCCTTTTATACTCTGTAAGGCTCATTGTTTTAACTTTTTGCCATGAACTTACGGTGTATTTGTGTAAAAATTCCTTCTAGAACGATCGAGAATAATCAAATGGAACCTCATTGAACAAATTTTACTTCCATAGAAGCTTTAGAACAAAAATTTCTTATTCTTCACAATAAGGATATTACAAAAATTATTCTGGTATTTGTCAAACAATTTTACATAACTACTTACAATCTGCATGCCATTACTATTTTTGGATTCTCTGCTTTCAACTGAATCTAATGATACTAATTACGATTGGTTTTGAATAAATTAACTCTAATAAAATAACATAAAATACAACTCTTACCTTGGAATGTTTACATAAAAATTCAATTTTCTGATTATAAAATTGTTGTGAAGTTGTTTGGTTCCTTCTACAACATTAATACATAATATTATCATCTTTCTATAACAAAATAAATAAAGTTTAACACATATAATATATAAATAAGTTCAGTTTTACATGGTTCATGTCTATGGCCTAAGTTGTTGTCACTGTTAAAATACAATAATTAGTCTTTTTTCCTTATTATATATGGGATTTTTGAGCATACACTGAGAGTTTATTATATTGTCTATCTTTTGTGATACCTGGTTTATCCTGATACATATTATTTTTATTGTAAGCTTACTTAGCATCATATTGGTTTGCATAAGTGATTCTTTTCTTGGTGTGACAAATTTCACTCTCATAAGTCAAATTCTTTAATAATTGAGCTTATTTTCAACTGAGTATTTTTGTTTTCATAGTACACTATAGAATTGTACCCTTTTCTTTTATTTTTGTTAATATTTTGCAATCATTTTGTCAAATATGACTGTTTTTTGTGATGGGTCCTTGGCCTTAGCCAGATATGGTATAGGTAAATAGTTTCCTAACTCGGCTATTAAAGTGTTTAAGTTAGTCAAATATATTAGTATAGTCACATTATATTGTATTTCAACTTTATAATGCAATTTGGTTGCATTTTGTCAACATTAAATTCATAAATATTACAATATTATAGGTCTACTACATGTTTTCAGTTAATACTGTTTTTGGCTATTTTAACTGATTTTTATTCACTTTACAGCTTTCTTTATTTAAGATGATTTGTTCATCTTTGTCTACTTGACAATTACATATAGTTTTTATCTCAATTCTATAATAATTAATTTTTACATAAAATCTGAGTGATTGGATTCAGCTCCTAAGCATCTATTTTTTGTCATAACATTTATATTTTTTTTATTTTAACTTAGATCCTTTCTAATAATGTATTCAAATCATTTAATACATTTATTTTATTTACATTACATAGTATAATAATGGATCTTGTCCATTAATTCACAATAAATAGTTTTTTTATACCCTATTCAGAGTTATATATCTTAATAATTAATGACCTCATTTCGGTTGTTACTGATATTATTTGTCTCTATTATAGTATATTATTCGTTTTACACTGTTCTTCACTTAAATAATATATATGGGGTTTTAGTCTTAGTCATTGTCTTGTGGTATTTTCATGTTAATGGTATTAATTATTAGACAATATTACAAAATTTTTTAGGGTTACTTGGGTTCAATACTGTTCACCTCCCTTTCCTCTTATGATAAATTGCTATGCAAATAATTTCCTTTATGGAACGTTCTGTGACGTTACATATGCCTCTCCATTAAAATTGATAATTTGGGAAAAACATTTCTTCGGTTTTGATGAAATTATCATTTCTAGATTAACCTTTTATTAGCTTCTTTATATTTCATTCTTTTATCTTATAATTAAATTCCTGTACTACTCCTTTAATATATTAATCCATCTCAATATTCATGTTTCGTTCTTTGTCGTATCTCCTTTTCCTTTCCTTTTACCTTGATGTTAATTATTTAATCTTTTATATAACTCCCTAACTTTTATAGAGGGTTGTAAGTCAGAGTGGCTCGCTATGGCATACATTCTCCTCCCTTCCCTAACTATAATTACTGAAATCAGAGGCAAGAGGCAACACATCTCTGTCCAGAAAAATAATATTTGCACTTTCTCAACAAATAATAATGATAAAAAAATATAATATTCAAAGATCATAGGCTCCTACACATAAATTCCCTTTCTTAAACTCTTCTGATTATTTCTCAATTATATTAATATATCGCTCTCCGCACGTAAAATTATCTTTTAAAATCATTCAATGTTAATAGCTATATTTATAGATTCATCTTATGTAACACACTGTTTGCTTTTTTTTTTCATTTATCATTTCTATTTAGTATCAATTATATGACAGTATTTCTCCTTCTTTTCTCCCCCTTAGTAATATCAATTGTTATTTGATTGTTTAATAATTCATTTAACTAATTGTGTCCTTTCCTTCTTTCCTTTTTCTCCTCCTCTATGTACGGGTAAGTTGGTAAATATACGTTGACATGGCTATTGGAAATAAATCTATATCTTATATATATATATATATATTTTTGCCTTTGGTGGAAGGTGTCCTTCTCATAATTTTTATTTGTTATTAATAATTTCTCTCCTTCTATAAGTACGGGTAAGTTGGTAAATATACGTTGACATGGCTATTGGAAATAAATCTATATCTTATATATATATATATATATATATATATATTACTATAATACTTATAACTATTTTACCTCAAGATATATTTTTTCCTTTAGGAAAAAACAGCTGAAAAAACGTAATTTTGAACACCTAAATGCATACAAAAAACCAAATATATATAAATCCAATTTAGCCACACATGCAATAAACACAGGACATGAATTCCCAGACATAACCAATATAACACTAATAAAACATATACCACACAAAGGCACCATAATGAACATTTGGGAAAATTTACAGATTTACAAACATAAAACACAAAACAAATTAATACCAGAACAAATACAAATCAATACAAAACATGACACAATATTCAAAGCACTCAACATCGAAAATACACAAAATACAAAAACAGATACCACAACCACACACAATAATGCAACATTGAAGGACCAAAGACCAACAAACCACCTTAATAACATCCAGAAGCCAACACACAAATACTGCACCAGAAGCAAGATGGCGAAGGCTGAAGATGGGAGAACAGGATCTCCCGAAACATGTTCCTAAAGGAAAAAATATATCTTGAGGTAAACTAGTTATAAGTATTATAGTATTATATACATCAAGAAACGGACTGTAGCAGAAAGTGATTGAAATATATATATATATATATATATATATATATTTTTTGTTGTTGCCTTTGGTGGAAGGTGTCCTTCTCGTAATCTTTATTTGTTATTAATAATTTCTCTCCTTCTATAACTACGGGTAAGTTGGTAAATATACGTTGACATGTTTCTATTCATGGTACTTTCTCAATTACGCTTGATTTGACTTGTGTTTTTAATCATGGTACCTTTTCAATGACGTTTGGTTATAAGTACCCTTTACTTTGTTACTAACAGTGTCTGTTACCTTGTATGTATTGTTTTCATTGTCTTTTGTGATTGTGAAAGGTCCTGTATATAAAAGTAACAATTTTTTCGTTATGCCTTGTATAGCACTGGGCAATTCTCTATTTCTGACTAACACCTTTTCTCCTACCTTATACTTAATTGCCTTTGGCTGGGATTGAATATATTTCTTCCGTAGCTGTTCCGTTTTTTCTAACACTTTGTTATAAAATTTGGTTCCTTCAAATTGGTATTCGGGTTCGTCGGGAAAATTAATAATCTCTTTTATCTCTCGTGGTGGGGGTCTTTTGAACATAACTGTGTATGGTGACACCTCTATGGTGTTGTGGTATGAGAAATTGAGAAAATCCTCGGTTGACGCTATGTATTCATGCCATCTCTTCTGCTCGTTATGGCAGTATGTTCTCAACAACCGTCCTACCTCCCTCAACACTCTCTCGGCTGGGTTACTATTCGGGTGATATACGGATGTCTTATACATTTTTATCCCGTGTTCTCTAAGGTTTTCTTTCCATAATTTTCCCTTAAACTGGGTACCGTGGTCTGTAATTATAGAATACGGTCTGCCTACCTCCATTATATACCGTTCTATTATGATGTCTATAATTTTCCTGGTCGTAGCCCTAGTTATTGGATAAAGCTTAGTATATTTGCTGAAATGGTCAAAGATAATTACGATAAATTTATGTCTGTGTCTTCCACCGCTGCATGGAAATGGTCCACAGATATCGAGAAATACCTTTTCCAATTTTTCGGTGGATGTTATGGGTATCATGACCCCTTCCTTTCTCTCGTTATTACATTTTACCTTCTGACAAATATCGCATGACTGTATCGCCTGTTGCACTTTTTTATTCGTCCCTTTGATGTATGTTTGCTCTTCCAATGCTTTCCTTATCTTGAGGGCACCCATGTGTCCGTACCTATTGTGATAGTCGATTATTAGTGGTCTCTCTATCCCTGGTGGAATTACTAACTTCCAATTCTCCTGGTGCGGGGTATTCCTTATAAACAAAGTATCGTCGTGTATACAGTAATATTTATTTATAACCTCATCGCCTTCCAGTACCCTTTTTCTAATATTTCCTAATTTTGGGTCGGCCTCTTGTTGTGCCTTTACATCGTTTAAAATATTTTTTAAATCTTCCCTGCTCTTAATAATATGGTATACCTTTGCTATTTGTTCCTTTTCGCCGTCAAAGGTTTGGTCTTGTAAATTGATGAGGGATAGGACGTCGGCTGCTATGTTTTGTTTGCCGGGTATATATTCCCACGTGATACTATATTCTTGCAGGGCCAAAACCCATCTCGTCAGCCTTCCGTGGTTTAGCTTACAATGCTTTAAAAATGATATTGATTTGTGGTCACTCCTAACCGTGATGGGGTACCCTAATATATACGTTCGAAATTTACCGCATGCGAAAACTACACTCAACAATTCTTTTTCAGTGGTATTGTAGTTTCGTTCACAACTGTTCAGCACGCGGCTGGTGAAGCTAATTACTAAATGGTTTCCATCCTGATCTTCCTGATATAAGGCTGCACCAAAACTTACGTTACTGGCATCGCAATTTAGATAAAATGGTTTTGTAAAGTCGGGGTGATGTAACATAACTGCTTCTAAAAATTTTTCCTTTATTAGATTGAGCACTCCATCTTGCTCTGGTCCCCAAGTCCATTTGTCTGTAGCTGATAACTGCTTTTGGAACCTGGCAGTTAGTTCTGAATAATTGGACCGAAACTTCCTGTAATAGTTACAGATTCCTAAAAATGATTGAAGCTGTTTCCTGTTTTTTGGGGTGGGGAACTTCTGTATAGTCTCTACTTTTTCTTTGGATGGAGTAATCCCTTGCTCGGTTAGATTAAAACCTAAAAATTTCACCTCATTTGCAATAAATTGGGAGTTGTCTAATTTGAGGGTGATATTATTCTCTGATAGTTTCTCTAACACCTGTTCAACCCTATTACAATGGTCATCCCAATTCGCTGAAGTTACCAGTAAATCGTCGACATATACTGTCGTAAATTTCAGCACTTCCTGCCCCAATATTCTGTCCATTATCTTTACAAACACCGCCACAGAATTTATCAAACCAAAGGGTAATCTTTTAAACTGATAGTTTCTGCCTTCGAATATGAATGCCACATATTTCCTACTATCAGGGTGGAGTTCTACCTGCCAGTAGCCGCATACTGTATCCCATGAACTTATATACTTTGTCCCGTGAAACTTTTTCAATATTTCTTCTATCTCCCCAGAGGATGTGCGGTCGTTAACAATCATCTTGTTAATCTCCCTAGCATCGAGACATATACGCACATGTCCATTCTTTTTCGGCACAGCTATGATTGGGCTGGTAAAGGGCGAATGACTATACTCAATTATGTTGTCCTCTATCATCCTGTTCAATTCCTCCCTAACTTCGTTCTTTAGTGAGTAGGCGATCGGATATGATTTTCTGTTAAATCCTACAGGTGTTTTAAATTTTATGGTGCATTGATAATCTCTGGCTTTACCTGGAGCGTTTGAGAATATATGTTTGTAATTATATATATACCATAATCAATTGTTCCACCTGTGTTTCGCTGATCTGACCCCTTGCTTTCGTCCTTTGGAAATCCCTTATTTCTTCTAATTTTTCTAACCACAACTCTGGGTTTTCCTCCTGATATAAGGGCATGTTTAGTGGTCGGTCGGCACAATAATAATGGTTCACTATCGCTTGATAAGGTGCGTTGTTTGTACTATCTCCTTGGGCATCAATTAAATTATTGGTCCAAATTCCCTCATTTGTTTTTAATGTTATAATCTTACCTTCTAAATCTATTATTGCATTATATGGCCTAAGTATATCGCAGCCTATTAGGATACTCATGGGTAAATTATTCGCCACTAACAATCCTATTGGTAACGTTACCCCATTACTAGTCATCTCTAATGACACCTGTTTCTTTATCGATTTATTCTGCCTCCCCGTTGCTCCAACTAGAATAATGTTATTTATAGGCAGAGTGGGTATGGGTAAATTACTGTTTTGTTTGATTCTCTCCAACTCTACACTGTCTATAAGTGATACGTTTGATCCTGTATCAATGAGTAATGTTGCTTCTATACCATTGATATTTGCCTTGATTTGTACTATACCATTATTCCCTTTATTATGAGTTTTAACTATATTGTCACTCTCTTCTAATAATTCCTCCCTAATATCTCTAAGATAATTATTCGCTCTTAGTGTCATTGTCCTGTCTTTGTCCTGTCTATTTTTGTATTCAGTCACCCCATAATATTGGTTCAGTGAAGGGCTGTTTTCCTTTTTCACTGCCGCGTTCAGTTTAAATGAGCCCCTGTCTCATTGGCCCGGTCTCCCGGAACATTGGGTTGCTGACTTGTTTGCGGTTCCTGCCTGACCTCGGGGTTACCACTAATAGGTTGGCTATTCGTTGTATTACTCTGGTTACCTTGCGTCTGTTGTGGGTAATACATGTAAGTCGGTAAATTGGGTGGATATGGCCGTTGACTATTGGCCATTGTATAGTTCACCTGGGGCCTATACTCCTGATTCCTCCTATCACCTCCTCCTTGATTACCCCCGTTTCGATAATTATTACGCTGACCATAATTATCCCCCTATAGTTATTGCCGCGATAACTATTTCCCTGATTATAGTTCCTACTGTAATTATTTTTGGGGTAATTATTTCGGTTTGGTCCCGGATAGTTGGGGTTATTTGGACCTTGATTGTTATTATTTCGGCTATTTGGTGGGGTGCTATTGTTCTGGCTATTCGGGTTAAAGTTATTACCGTTTCCACCTCCATTCCGGTTTGGTCCGTTGTTGCTGTTATTATAGTCTACTTTACGACTGGGGGGTTGGTAATCTTGGAACCTTCCAGCGGATTCAGTTTTCTAATAATTTAGCTAAATCGGTTATTTTACTGAGCTGTTGGTACAATTGGGCATCTTTAATACCGTAGCTATAATGTCCAGCTAACTGTCTCACCAACCATTCTTCCGGGATCGGCGGTATCAACTTTCGTGCCAAACATATCTTTCCCAGGAAATAAGACGTTGGGGATTGTCCATTGGACGCGTCGTATTTCCCGTAGAATATGTCCATTCGTACTTTGTTTTGCGCAGTTTCCGACCAATACTTCTCTTTGAATTGGCGTTTAAATTCGACTAAATTCGTGATTTCGGGTCGTACCGCTATCCACCAGTTATCCCTCGTGTTTCGAAACGTTTCGTCTAACATCTCCCTTATTCTGTCCCACCTTGTTTCTCTATTTCTTTCAATGAATTCTTCCATCCTCTCTAAGAATTCCATCGGGTTTCGACGATAGTTTTCCCTGTTTTCGCTATGACACGTATGGGTGTTCAATACAGGTGTGTCCCTCAGCGCTTCTAATCTTTCCTGCAGGTTTTTCTCTCTCTGATCTTTTTCCTGTATGTTATTTCTATTAGTTTTTATTTGCTCGTCCAGTCTGTTAGCTATGTCATACGTTCTCTGTATCCTCTCGCTAACGTCTTTCCGGACCTCTCCCACCTCCTGCATGATTTCGTCTTGGTTTTGCCTTACCTTATTTTCGAGAGTTCTAACATCTTGTTTGGTCTCTATGGTTCGCTCCTCTATATTTTCAAAATGGGTATTATTTCCCTCCTGTAATCTTTCTAACTGTTTCTCCATAGTCTCGACCTTCCTGTCACTGTCGATTTTACTATCATCGATCCTTTTGTTTACTGTTTCGTAATTTGTGCTAATTTCTTTTTTCAGGGACTCTATACATTTTTTTATTCTCCTCCTGAAATAGCTCCAGCTTTTTCCCATTGTCATTTATTTTATCGGTTATATACTCCCTTAAAGACTCTTTTTTCTGTCTAGTTCCTCCTTATCTTCCTGTCTGTTTTTATTATTCTCCTCCTTATCTTCTTGTCTGTTTTTATTATTATCCTCCTTCAGGGATTCTATACTTCCTTTTATTTCCGCCTTGTCTTCCTGTCTGTTTTTATTATTCTCCTCCTTATCTTCCTGTCTATTTTCTTCCATTCTTTGGAACATCATCATTATTACCTCCATGTCGCTGCTCACCGTTATTTTTACTGGTTCGGGTTTTTCTGTTTGTTCTACCATTTGTATGGGTTCTTCTCCCGTTTGTTCCTCTAATTCATCTCCCGTTTGTAGTGGTTTTTTAATTTCTTGTGTGGGCGGTTCTAATTCCGTTTCCTCAACTTGGACTGCCTCTCCGTCTTCCACACTTAATTCGGGTTCTACATTTTTCTTCACCTTTTTTCCCTTTGGTTGCGGCATCTTGATTTGTTGGTAGTTACCGGGCTTGTTCCTTTTTTTCAAGCCTCACTAGTTGGGCTGCCAATTTATAATATTCAACAAGTAATGTGGAGTGTCGTGTTTGTATTGTCGTGTTATGTCGGGCGTTACACTCCGCACACTTTATGATACTTACTGATGACTGGTTCCTCTGCGATGATGTCGTCCTGCAAAACAACTTAAGCTACTATGTGTTTGTGGGCACCACTTGGAATATTTTGTTCCAAGAAATTGTTATTAAAATTAAAATTTTGATTCCTTAACAGTTAGTTTAATTCTATGAAAAAATGTGAACAAGACAGTTTGAGTTTGAAAAAATAACGTATAATGACTCTTAAAAAATCGTCTGAAGGACTAACATTCGTGAAAAATAAAATTGCAGGGTTACAACAAAAATAAATTATTACTGACAAGTTTCTTGTTATCTCCAATCAAGTATCGGCTAACAAATATTTTATTTTACTCAGTTGAAAAGCATGAGTTTAATGTATGAAAAATCTTTATACTCAGGACGTGACTCCTTTGAACTACCAAGACAGATCAATAAGATGCTTTACAAAAATTAAGTGATTTGAAGGTGTGTGGCATGCGTAGTACAACTGTGTGACAAATGTTACCAGGTAAAAAATGACTTTAACTTGAACAACTCACGTTCTGATGGGTAATTATTTCTCGCACTGGACACTTCTCTCGGGTACATTTTTCAATCTTGCCTCTTCGTTTTGACGTTCCTTGTGCACTGATATTATTTAAAAAGTCAAAATATGGTTTTTTTAAAAACTCCGCACTTTCGTGAACTTCCGGTGTATTTGTGTAAAAATTCCTTTTAGAACGTTTGAGAGTAATCAAATGGAACCTCATGGAACAAATTTTACTTCCATAGAAGCTTTAGAACAAAAATTTCTTATTCTTCACAATAAGGATATTACAAAAATTATTCTGGTATTTGTCAAACAATTTTACATAACTACTTACAATCTGCATGCCATTACTATTTTTGGATTCTCTGCTTTCAACTGAATCTAATGATACTAATTACGATTGGTTTTGAATAAATTAACTCTAATAAAATAACATAAAATACAACTCTTACCTTGGAATGTTTACATAAAAATTCAATTTTCTGATTATAAAATTGTTGTGAAGTTGTTTGGTTCCTTCTACAACATTAATACATAATATTATCATCTTTCTATAACAAAATAAATAAAGTTTAACACATATAATATATAAATAAGTTCAGTTTTACATGGTTCATGTCTATGGCCTAAGTTGTTGTCACTGTTAAAATACAATAATTAGTCTTTTTTCCTTATTATATATGGGATTTTTCGAGCATACACTGAGAGTTTATTATATTGTCTATCTTTTGTGATACCTGGTTTATCCTGATACATATTATTTTTATTGTAAGCTTACTTAGCATCATATTGGTTTGCATAAGTGATTCTTTTCTTGGTGTGACAAATTTCACTCTCATAAGTCAAATTCTTTAATAATTGAGCTTATTTTCAACTGAGTATTTTTGTTTTCATAGTACACTATAGGATTGTACCCTTTTCTTTTATTTTTGTTAACATTTTGCAATCATTTTGTCAAATATGACTGTTTTTTGTGATGGGTCCTTGGCCTTAGCCAGATATGGTATAGGTAAATAGTTTCCTAACTCGGCTATTAAAGTGTTTAAGTTAGTCAAATATATTAGTATAGTCACATTATATTGTATTTCAACTTTATAATGCAATTTGGTTGCATTTTGTCAACATTAAATTCATAAATATTACAATATTATAGGTCTACTACATGTTTTCAGTTAATACTGTTTTTGGCTATTTTAACTGATTTTTATTCACTTTGCAGCTTTCTTTATTTAAGATGATTTGTTCATCTTTGTCTACTTGACAATTACATATAGTTTTTATCTCAATTCTGTAATAATTAATTTTTACATAAAATCTGAGTGATTGGATTCAGCTCCTAAGCATCTATTTTTTGTCATAACATTTATATATTTTTTTATTTTAACTTAGATCCTTTCTAATAATGTATTCAAATCATTTAATACATTTATTTTATTTACATTACATAGTATAATAATGGATCTTGTCCATTAATTCACAATAAATAGTTTTTTATACCCTATTCAGAGTTACATATCTTAATAATTAATGACCTCATTTCGGTTGTTACTGATATTATTTGTCGCTATTATAGTATATTATTCGTTTTACACTGTTCTTCACTTAAATAATATATATGGGGTTTCAGTCTTAGTCATTGTCTTGTCGTATTTTCATGTTAATGGTATTAATTATTACACAATATTACAAAATTTTTTAGGATTACTTGTGTTCGATAAAGTTCACCTCCCTTTCCTCTTATGATAAATTGCTATGCAAATAATTTCCTTTATGGAACGTTCTGTGACGTTACAACGTTCCCGTATAAACATGCATGAATGTATTAAATAATTTTAACTTTATGACAGTGACTGGACTGTGTTTTATATACTCAATGAAAATTAGTAGTGTGAATTGAAATTATGAAATTTAAGAAATTCTTTTTTATATGATATAACGAAATCTAATATAAGTGGCTTGTAAATGTATAATGTAATTGTGCCAAAAAATTCAATAATATGAATTGCTTTGATCTATATTTTGTTTGTATAGTGTCAGAAACTCCAATCTATTCACAGTTTCTGTCAATGTAGAGGCACACAAAAAAATCGATTTCAACCTGACATATGAAGAGTTGTTGATCAGGACTCTTGGTTATTACAGTCATGTTATCAATATAAACCCAGGACAGGTAATTGTAAAATGTATTTTTTTACAATAGTTATGATGAGTGTAATAATAACAAAGTGCACATGTATGGTGTGTGTGTGTGTGTCTACCACAAACAAAAGAACCAGCTGTAATTGTACATATAATATTAAGAGAAATAGAAGAAAAAATAAAGAAACACCGCTACTACTTTTCCTTACCTTCAGAACATTCCTAATAAACAAAAGCCCTTGGGTCACCATCACATTTTTGACAGGCCAAAATGTGGAAACCGTGTCATTGTCCCCATGAAAACAACTTAAAATAAAAAACTTTCCCTTATCAGAAGATTCAAAATCCATTAGACAAACTCATTGAACACAGTTTAGGTTAGATAGATGACAACGCCAATTTTGGATTTAGGAATCCAATTTACAACGCCTTGTTAACCATCTGATTGTATTTAACCTATTGTTACATATCGTAATGTAACAGAATTAGGAGGTCCAAAGTATAACAACATTAAATGATATAATGCCAGTAACCTTAACAGACACCAAACAAACAATTATAAAAACCAAGGCAGAAACAAGAAGTACATTACAATTCCTAGGATAATTGATGTACTTTATGTAATAAGTAAATAAATGTAAATGATAAGTTAAATGAAATTAAGACAATCAGTGTTAAAAGTGAAAAAAGTGAGCAACCACAATAAGTGTTAATCACACAAACAGAATTGTGAGTTGTCTTCATTGTTCATCATCTTTTTTCAAAGTACTACACTTTATATAATAATGAAACTTTCACTTGTGAACTTACTTGTCTTTTCTCGTCGAACGCGTTTCGGCGTAGTGTTTGCCTTCATCAGCTTAGAAACAGACTGCCAGTACTTTGTAACGGTTATCGCTTGGAAGGTATAGTGGGGGTGGTGTGTGGAGGAAGGGGATTTGCGCGGGGATCCAAATTATTGTTTGTTTTTTGTATAATTGTGTCAAAAAGTGTATGTGATTTATATTGTAATTGGTCGTTAAGTATGTTGTTTGGTTGTGTTGTGTGGTGTTTGTATATTTCATATTGTTCTGCTGTGTTGAGTTTTCGACCTTTGGGTAAGTAGTGTAATATTTCAAGATTAGTATCTATGTTGGTGTAGCTGTGGTTTTGTGTATGTATGTGTGTAGCAAACGCGGAATGTATATTGTTGTTGGATAAAGCTTTTAAGTGGTCAGAGTAACGGGAAGAAAAAGATCTTCCCGTCTGGCCTATGTAGAAACTATTGCAGTTATTACAATTTAATAATTGTAAGATCTTTTTCTTCCCGTTACTCTGAACACTTAAAAGCTTTATCCAACAACAATATACATTCCACGTTTGCCACACACATACATACACAAAACCACAGCTACACCAACATAGATACTAATCTTGAAATATTACACTACTTACCCAAAGGTCGAAAATTCAACACAGCAGAACAATATGAAATATACAAACACCACACAACACAACCAAACAACATACTTAACGACCAATTACAATATAAATCACATACACTTTTTGACACAATTATACAAAAAACAAACAATAATTTGGATCCCCGCGCAAATCCCCTTCCTCCACACACCACCCCCACTATACCTTCCAAGCGATAACCGTTACAAAGTACTGGCAGTCTGTTTCTAAGCTGACGAAGGCGAACACTACGCCGAAACGCGTTCGATGAGAAAAGACAAGTAAGTTCACAAGTGAAAGTTTCATTATTATATAAAGAACTGTGAGGATTGATACCAGTTTTTAGTGAATATATTAGCTATTACAATAAACACCAAACCAATGTTTTAGACAAATCAAAACAATAAATCAAGTGTTTAATTGATAAAAATAGTTACTATAAGATAGACTTTAATGTTAAGGGATGTAACGGGGCAAAAGGAGGGGCTTTTTATTTTGTTAAATTTGGGCTTTATTTTATTAAAATATTCACTTCATCTGTGGGGACAGCCACGTGTTGAATAAAGCGTAGTTCGAACAAAGAAACGGTGATGAAACAATTGCAAAGGAATGCCGTGTTGTTGTTGACGGTGACACAATTCTTGGAACTTTGCGGCTGTGTGACACCCGCACACAAACGCGCCACCACCAGCAGATGCGCAAACGACGCCAAGTTAGTAAAACAACATGGCTTGGAGATGAATTTTGTTCGCACGTGGTCTCAACATGACGGAAACGAGATCAAGTCCTGCCCACATTTGTGACGTCGACCAGTGAACACTAAATTTTGTCAACGCCCGACACACAGGCGTAACCCTTGTTGAATGAACAGTGACGCACGATTCGATCATAAGGCATTGTAAGTTCCGCTATGCCTACCTTCTGGTGGGAGACCTGGTTGGTGACTCTCGCCCCAGTTGAATTGCATCGTTACCCCGACCGGGGACGAAGTAAAAACGTGTGCACAACAATTTTGAATTTCTATTGTAAAAAAGTATTAACCAGAAGTTAAAAATGAACTAATATAGCGAAATAGAGTCAGTGAAGAAAAAATGTGAACTAAAGAAAACTTTCAGATATCAAAAAACATGCGGCACATTGTTATGAAAGGAGTGACGCCGGTTGGGTAATCCACTTCAATCCAAATAACTTCATCTATTAAAAATGTTCAATTCAATTAATTAAAACAAAATGGGATTTTAAAATGGAATGAATGTTGTGCGTGAGCAGGCTGGGCGGCCTAATTAGTTTAGTAACTTTTGTTAGTTTGGTTAGGGTATAAGCATTAGTGTTAAATGGCATAACAAATTTGGTTTCCTGTATAACGTAAGTAAAGTTAACCATATACAATGAGTATTACAGTGATACATAAAATAAATTGTTTGATACTATTTAGAGGTTGAAGTAGATATAATAAAACACGGTTAATTTCACATATCAAGATGTATTGGTTATTGCGTTTACCTATTTCTCTCTGCTAATGAGTACACCAGACGAGACCCTGGAAGTTTTACGAAAGGTAGGTAATACAACAAAAAATCAATATTTCAATATTAATAATTTTTTTTTTAACTCGTAACGTTTTAGAGAGGATTTGTTAGTTTAAATATAGTTACTAAATTTCCCTATTCTTTCTAATTAATGATTGTCATTCAAGGGAAAAAACTATCAGTTATGTCAATGCCAATAATACATAACAGCTTGTTAATACTATTAAAGAGTTATGTGAAGTTGAGTAAAAACAGTAAGTAAAGACAGGCCATAATGGACTGAGAAAAAGATATTGTTTATATGTTAACCAGTTATTTGAAAATGTGTTATTTGTTTAGTGTTGGTTGAATTTTTAGTCATGAGGACATGACCTTAAGTTAATGTCTGTTTCAGAACAATGTATTTATATTATAAGAATGTAAGGAATATGTTCATTTTATGTAATAATACCCAGGTAAGCAATGATAATTAATCATAAGGTTTTAAATCAACAAGCCAAAGAATAATGGTGAAAAAAAGAAATATATCGTAGTGCTAAAGAAGTGCCATGACCTAGACCAATGTTAACATTAAAATTATTGTCAAAATAAGTTAACAAACAATCAAATCAATGTCAATTAGTAATAATCAGTGAGAATTAAATACTGAATGTCATACAGAGTAACGGTTATGGGCTGTAGGTGTGTGTGGTGGGGGTTGATGGTGGGAGGGAATTGGCGCTGGGGTTCAAAATGTATGTTTGAATCAGTGTATCAAAAAGTATGTGTGAGCTATAATGTAATTGTTCATTTAATATGTTGTTTGGTTGTAGTGCGTGATATCTGTATATTTCAAATATGTTTAGTTTTCTACTTTTAGGTAAGTAGTGTAGTATTTCCATGTTGTGCTCTATGTTTGTGTAACTGTGGTTTTCATTTTGTAAATGTGTGGCCAATGTGGAATGTATGTAGTTTGTGGAGAGGGCTTTTAAATGTTCTGAATATCTAGAGGAAAAAGATCTTCCCGTCTGGCCGATGTAGAATTGGTGACAATCATTGCAGTTTAATTTATAAACCCCTGTTTTGCTGTATGTGTCTGTGTCTTTGTTAATATTATTTCTGTGTTTCCTGATGGTGTTGTTAGTTCTGTAGGCTACTTTATAATTGTGTTTCCTAAATGTGTTAGCAATTTTGTGTGTGTTGGAATTGTAGTATGTAAGTGTGATGTATTTACTGGGGTTTGTGCTGTTGGTTTGATGTGTTTACTTTTTGTGTTTAGGATGCGTTTGTGTAGTATGTTTATTAATTCGGGATTGTATCCATTTTTGACTGCTATATATTTGATTGTGTTTAGTTCTTCTTGGTAGTCATGTGTGTTTAGGGGTATTGAAGTGAGCCTATGGAGCATGTAGTTGAAAGCTGCATGTTTGTGTTGAGTTGGGTGGTTGGATGAGTTATGTATGACCATGTCTGATGTGGTGGGTTTTCTGTATATTTTTTATGTGTGTGTGTTGTTTGTTTTGGTAATTGTAAGGTCCAGGAAGTTTATGCTATTGTTTTGTTCTAATTCGAGTGTGAATTTTAATTTATGGTGTATAGTGTTAATGTATTTGTGGAAATTTTCAATTTGTCTTTTGTTGCCGTTATATAAAATGAAAACCACAGTTACACAAACATAGAGTACAACATGGAAATACTACACTACTTACCTAAAAGTAGAAAACTAAACATAGCAGAACAATTTGAAATATACAGATATCACGCACTACAACCAAACAACATATTAAATGAACAATTACATTATAGGTCACACATACTTTTCGATAAACTGATTCAAACACACATTTTGAACCCCAGCGCCAATTCCCTTCCACCATCAACCCCCACCACACACACCTACAGCCCATAACCGTTACTCTGTATGACATTCAGTATTTAATCCCACTGAAGAAGATGAATACCATGTTGAAACGTTTGGGAAACAAAACCAAAAAGTAAGTGTTCATAGTGAAAGTATATATATATAATATTTTAAAAAGTGAACGAAGAGGATGTACCAACAAGATAATCAGTGTAAGTATTAATATACGATTTATTTTTATAGTAACAACAACATAGTAAATAGAATAAGGAATTATAATAATATTTTGTGAAAGTTAGATGACTAATTGGCCTTTAAAACATGATTTTGTACAAACCACCCATAATATTTATTAAGTCACTCACACAGATCATGTATGATATCAAAATGCTTGTTATTTTATCAGGAAAACAAATGTGTAAGTTAAATTAAGCACTGTTAAGTAATAATTAGGGAGTGATTTGGAGTGGAGAATGAAAAATATTTTAAATAATAAGGGTCATGTGACAACTAAGTTCAACTGTATTGACAAATGAGATTTTTGCTAATTTTGGTCAAGCCAATTGAGAAAAAGAAAAACACAACTTTCTATTGTTATACATGACAGTGATCAGATCAATTCTGTACTACTCTGAGTGAAAAAGTATATGAGAATCTAATCCAAGTGGAGAAGAATAATAATTCTATAAAACAAAAATAATAGACTCAAATTAAGAAAGAAGATATAACGAAACCATGAAATAATAAAATAAGAGAAGTACCCTAGTATCACTTTATAACGAAATAACATCAGGAACAACTTAAACAACACTAATAACCAACAGAACACTAGTGAAAGAATTAAAAACCTAATTAATACACAGTAAACACTAAATATAAACTATTTTATTTGTAAAAACTGGTGGTGAAAAAAATCTTAACATTAATTTTACTACACAACAAGCCGCCATCTTGTTGAGTTGAACACTGGGAAAAAACTATATTGCATTGTAGAATCACACGGAACTGAACGCTAATTATGTTACATTTTTCTTTATAATAATTAATTCTGTTTGTATTAGATAATAAGTATTTTAATAATTGTAATGTAATGTACTTCTTGCACACCATTACGAATTTTTAAATAGCAGTCTCAAGAACCCAAGACAATATAAAATTAACTAAAAGGAAAGAAGAAATCGACCCGAGAAGAAGAATCGATACGTGCTATTGTCAATTTCGATCTTATAGTTTTAAATGGAATTTGAATAAATAAATGTTAACCATGATTCGTAATTGGTATTAAATGCGTTTTATTTACTGAATAGGGTAAAATAAAGGGATCTTCAATACATGACAGAAGAAAAAAAACGGTCTTGGTAATTTGAACTTCCGCACAAATACGAAATTTGTAAGTAACCTCAAATTAGACATTTCAAAACTGTAATCGAACCCAACAATCTTTAAATTAATTCTGCTATACTAACCAATTTTACTTCCATGTTCCATAAGGAAATGGAAGTATGGTGATGGCAAAAAAAATCGTGTTCGAGATTATTGCAGATTTTGATTGTACTACCCCCAAAACATGAAAAAAAGTCATTTTTCGAAAAGTGTCTAGTGTATATGTGTGTCTGTCTGTAGATTTTTTCTATGGCAAACGATAACAGCCGCAAATTCAAACAAAATCAAATAATGTTTTGCATGCAACTCTGCATAGTAGAGTTCTCAAGACCTATTGTTTTTTGTGAAGATCGGATAAGGGAAAGGGGTAGTTTACCTGCAACGTTTTTTGTTTTAACAAGGGTATTTTCTATGGCAAACGACAACAGCCGCAAATTCAAACAGAATCAAATAATGTTTTGCATACAGCTCTGAATTGTAGAGTTCTCAAGACCTATTGTTTTTGTTGAAGATTGGTTTATGGAAAGGGGTAGTTTACCTGCAACATTTTATGTTTTAACATGGGTAATTTTTCCTATGACGAATGATAACTGCCGTAAATTCAACCAGAATCAAATAATGTTTTGCATATTTTCCTCAGCTATAGAGATCTCAATGTCTGTTGATTTTGGTGAAGATCGGTTAAGGGAAAGGGGTAGCTTACCTGCAACATTTTATGTTGTAACAATAGAACGTTTTCTATGACGAACGATAACTGCCGCACATTCAAACAGAATCAAATATTTTTTTGCATACGTTCATCAGTTGTAAAAGACTGAAGGCCTGTTGATTTTGGTGAAGATCGGTTAAGGGGAAGGGGTAGTTTACCACCCACATTTTATGTTTTAACAAGAATAATTGTTTCTATGACGAATGATAACTGCCGCACATTTAAACAAAATCAAATAATTTTGTGCGCACCTTCCTCAATTGTAGATAGCTCAAGGTCTGTTGATTTTGTTGAAGATCGGTCATGGGAAAGGCATAGTTTACCTGCAACATTTTATGTTGTAACAAGAGAACGTTTTCCATGAAGAACGATAACTGCCGTAAATTCAAACAGAATCAAATAATTTTTTACATATGTGCCTGAATTGTAGAGGACTCATGGCCTATTGATTTTGGTGAAGATCGGTTAAGGGAAAGGGGTAGTTTACCCACCACTTTTAATATTTTAACAAGAGTAATTGTTTCTATGACGAATGATAACTGCCGCACATTCAAACAGAATCAAATAATGTTTTGCATGCATCCCTGAATTGTAAAGGACTCAAGACCTGTTGATTTTGGTGAAGATCAGTTAAGAGAAATGGGTAGTTTACCTGCAACATTTTATGTGATAACAAGGTTAATTTGTTCTATGATGAACGATAACTGTCGTAAATTCAAACAGAATCAAATATTTTTTTTACATATGTGCCTGAGTTGTAGAGGACTCAAGACCTATTGATTTTGGTGAAGATCGGTTATGGGGAAAGGGTAGTTTACCTGAAACATTTTTTGTTGTAACAGAGTAAAGTACTTAATTTTGATAAATAAAGTATCCTGATAAGAAGATCTTAATAATCCACTGTAGAAACGTAGATGACAAATCTATAAATGAAGAGGCTGGTTAAATGGGGTGGGGGTAATTTTCTATAAATGAAAATGATAGTTGAAGGGGGAGGGGATAATTTTTATTTATATGTCATGTGTACTACGTTATCGGCAACAAAGAAGTAGTTAGAAAATGGAAGTCATGTATGGTTCTCCATAAATCATGTAAAAATCATACAACTCGAGTAAGTCCTTTTCTGAATCGTGTCGCGTGTGCAGCAGGTAATATTTAATACTTTTAGAAAGTTGACTTTTAAAAACATAATTTTTTTATTTTGTTATGAATCATTTGCCGGTGAGCAACTATGGTTCGATATGTTTCAATGAATTTTGAGAAAAATTAAAGAACCGATTCGATTATAAAAAGCTGAAATTTTGCAAAAGTTCAAAGAGTCAAAATGAATGTGTATCGTAGATATGGAAGTACTAGAGTATCGGGTGTCTCAAAACGTTTTTTAGGTCATTCAAAGAGCAGAGTCGCAGAAATTGTTTGAAAAGGCGGACACAGAGAAAGTAGTCGATTGGAACTGGCAACCTGCAGAGAGATTTATACTTCACTACCCAGCAAGTCTACTTGTCTTCACACCATGAACCAGTGCAGTTATTTCGCATTAAAATTATAAAAGATTTGTCAGTTTTTTCTTTCGATTTAGTGCCTAACCTTAATCAACTAAAAGATCTTAATACCCCAATGAAGATTTCTGTACTTATATATACAATACTATATTATATTATATTACTATTATAATAATATACTATATATTACAAATAAATGCGAATGGAAGTGTGTGAGCATGCATATCTGTCCAAATTTGATGAAGAGAAGGCATTGGTATAGTATTCTTGATAAAAGGTGGTTTTGGTCAACTAGTTGTTTTTTTACTTCCATGTTCCATAAGGAAATGGAAGTATGGTCATGGCGAAAAAAATCGTGTTCGAGATAATAGCAGATTCTGATTGTACTACCCTCAAAACATGAAAAAGTCATTTTTCGAAAAGTGTCTGTCTGTGTGTCTGTAAAATTTTTCTATATCAAACGATAACTGCCGCAAATTCAAACAGAATCAAATAACTGTTTTTGTACAGTTCTGAATTGTAGAGGACTCGAGGCCTATTGATTTTGGTGAAGATCAGTTAAGGGGAAGGGGTAGTTTACCAGGAATGTTTGACGTTTTAACAAGAGTAAAGTGCTTAATTTTGATAAATAAAGTATCCTTAAAAGAAGGTCATAATAATCTACTGTAGAAAGGTAGATAAAATATCTATAAATGAAAAGGGTAGTTGAAGGGGAAGGGGTAATTTTCTATAAATTAAAATGGTAGTTGATGATGGAGAAAGTAAATTTTATAAGTTTTATATGTGTAATACATTATTGACATCAATGAAGTCGTTTTTATGGAAACATTTTATTTCACTTTAACAAAATTCTATATTTTTTCATTTTAATTTAAATCATGTATGAGAGAAAATATATCGTTCGTGGCAGGCAAGCATATCTCAATTATCTAATGTTTACGTTTCCATTTTATTATTATGATTACCGCAATAAAAAAGTAGGTAACACACACACACACACAAGTCGCATTATTTCTGGCCTCACTCATGTTTGTTTTCTTACATTTGCACGCTTTTGTTATCGATTTGCTTCCTGTGGATCACTGGGCAGTGTAACTGCACATGTTTACAGAGGAACGGTTCATAGACAGACTTTTCGTCTTTAGGGAATGAACCCTCTAAAAGATGCTCAGGGTCCATGAGTGACTTCGGAGCACTTCGGAGGAGGGATCTGCGTAGTTCGGTTTCTTTATAAGAATAAAGTAAGCCTACCTAATTTTTATGGATAAAGTGACTGAAAATAACATTATATTAAACGACTACCCCATAATAACAAAAATATCTATAAATAGTGAAATTAGTTTGCGGGTGGACAATATTTTTTTAGAAATTACCAATCTGAATTCAAGTAAATTATTTTAAACATAAATCTTACAACATGGAAGTCGTGTATGGTTCTCCATACCGATATATTTTTAACCTGTCAAAGCAGAAAACAATTAATTTTCTTTAAATATAAATAACATAAAACAACAAACCCAATTTAATTTAAAATAATTAAATTAAATTAAACAAATTAAATTAAATTAAAAAAATAAAAACTTTTTTTTTATAAATAATTATTTCAATAATTCCAAGTAAATAACAACCATAAGTTTACATATCATCGAAAAAAAGTATGTCACAATATGTATGATGTAATGTTATACTAATGAATTACATGAATATCAGTGGCAGCTGGTGGTTGAGAAATTTGGGGGTTGCAGTTGGGTTGGATTCATTAAATTGTTGTGTTCTCTGAATAGAAAATGTCCAAGTCTCCTCCCCTCCAAACAATACATGAGGAAAGCAAAATACTGCAATTTTAATGTCACACCCAAGTAAACACAAATATTTATTGTATGAATCTTTTATAAATTTATGGTTAAATATTCTGTTATCTGATTTTACACTTTGATTAAAATTTGAAAGGTCTGGTCTAGGCCTACCTACTCGATTAATTTCAATTTTTTCCTCAATAGGACGTAAACTTGTCGACAATCCGACCTTTTACATTTTTTATTCTTATATTTTATTGTAATAACATACAATAAAAATCTACTTACCATAAATTTCTCGGTTTTAGTGCATGGTTTAGATTCCAATTGAATTTCTTCTCTAGGGTCTTAGGGTTTCATCTCAGCGAGATTGAGAAACAATAGAGGTATACGGAACAATGATTTGAACAACTTTAGTGTGGACATATAATGGGTTTAATATCATATCTTTTCTTAGTTACATATTACAATACAACAAAGATGGCGTCTTACCATCACTAGCTACGTGATTTCTACTCCTCTATCAATACTGAGTATACTAATTTCATCATTTAATTGTATTGTATTGTATTGTATTGTATTTATTACCATACCTCTCCAAGAGACTGCAGTTCTCTCGTTATTATTTCTCTTTTATAAAAGGACAGAAACCAATGCCTCAAATTGCGGATTAATAATTTATGAGTACAAACATATTCTTATGCACACACACACACACACACACACACACACACACACACTCTTTCCCCCATGTTATATGATCAGTACCTTTTGTAAATTTTAGACTTATATTTAGAGCTCATTTTCACCAAAGAATAACAGTTAATTAATTTGCACTTTCCTGATTGATAGTTGCGGTCTCCCTTCCGATGCTCTCCGTTTTGGCCAGGTGTTCGGCGTCTCTCATAATCTTGTTTTGTTCCCTTGTTACACTGAATTTAATTACATCTTAGGTAGCAGTTAACTGTGCTACATTACTTGTACTGTTAATTACATTTTAGATTGGTAAAAGAACACTTTTTCTGGCGAAACTGTGCCAGCCACAAATTTAGCGTGTAGACATCTTGATGAGTTGTAAAGGACTGGGAAGATGCAAAGCACATATTTTGTGTATGTGTTAGCGCATCCATGTCATTGTCTATTGTTCAAAATTGGCTCACGCCCTGTTGTCATGTCATTGTTTGTTAGGTCATCACTGATTTTAATGATGTCCCGTCTTCTGGACCAATGAGAGTGCCTATTTACGATCTGTTTCCACTTGGATGGCCATTTTGTACGTTCATCTCTGCACGTCGGCTCCTGACCTTGGAATCGTTGTGATCTATTAGAATATGCGTAGTTGTCTCTTCACAAAGGAAATTGTTCTCCCCATGTATGTGTGTGGGTGATACCATAAAATCCGATAATTTGTTACTACTCATACCATAATTCTGACATCGAGATTATTGTACTGTCACAAAACCCCCTCAATGAAAGATTTTATGTCGAAACATAAAAACTTTCATTGACTCATTCACACTTTTCTAAAAGGATCGGTTCAGATATGTCGCCACAACCCCCAGTAATGTTAATATACAAAATTTAGAATCACTTACCCTTGGTCCAATGATGTTGATCGCACCCTCTGACCTTACTGGACTTCTCCGGAGAGATCCCTACACCATAAGGCCATGAGGCACTCAACGCTCCTGTTCTGACGCTCCGGCCAGCTCAGGACCGTGGTCACAACACCACAAAACTCTGAAACATGGAATACAAAATTTTAAAATAGTGGTCTAATATACTTCCAATATCTACAACTGATATGTTTCCTTTTAGATGCATTGGTTTGTGTCTGAGGCATTGGCTTGTTCAATTATCTCTCCAAAACAACAAGACTTCAAAACTGATTTTTCATCCACACTAAAATCAATCTACTCCCTAAGAGAAAATATCTATTCCTACAAATAACACAATACATAAACAATTCTTTGATATTCCCCAAAACACCATCACCTATTTATTACTATAAAATTCAACCTACAACTACTATGGCAGACAAGTTTACTATTCAAATTTTATTACTCAACTTATAATCATTTATATCTTTTCTTGCAACTTACATCATACTATATTTGTTCAAACATTGCTAACCTTATACTTTTAACATCTGTTACCGTCGTTACCAATAACAATAAAATATCATAAAACATTAGACATTACACATTAACATTGTTACATTTACATTACATTAAACAATTTACATTTACATGACTTGTACCAAAACTTTATCACATCCTTATTATCAACAATTCTCTACTAACTTTTATTATTTAACATTCATCATATTAGATTCTATACAATTTCAAATTTATCATTTACCTTTCAGTTACAATTGCCTTCCTACCATGAATTTTCTTTTCTAACCCTTTTATCCTTACTAGTTTGGGTGACTCTCTATTACTCATTATTCTCTATCTTATTTTGGCCTTTGTCAATCTAACCTTGCTCACCTCTTTTTAACTACTAATAACCGCTTCTAACCATTAACATATTATGACACCAATATCTCTATAACAACCCCCTTCACTAATCCCATTTAAAACCTCTGGCACCGCTCATTTTTTGTATTAGTATGTGTGTTCCCCATCTATGCTCATTCCCTCATTGGTTCCTGACCCTTTCAGGTAACCCTTTCCGGCACACAACGGTCCCTTCCTGTCCCAACACCTTTCATTGCAGACTCCCTACACCAATACCCTTATTACAAAATATCACCATCAACAAATATAATTACCATTCACATTACTCACCTTTACATATAATCACTAACCACTGTGTCCCTAAAATATCTAACACCTCTTTATATATTATCAGTATCTCAACACTTATTTTCACTAACTCCCATTAACTCTATTTAACTAACTCCAATGCCCTTATTTATCACTATTACCCAAACTCTTTACAACATTTTACATTAATATACCACTAGAAAATTCATCACTTATCTTACAATCCTAAAACAACTCTTATCCAAATATATTACCTGCTTAATCATTTACTACCCTTAGACTCTGAATCTCATAATACCATTCAAACTGTCTTCAGTTATTTAAAATTCTACCATACATAGTTTACACAAAAAATACATAAAATACACAACAGCAAAAATACACTGACATCAATATACACAAAAATATACAATCCAAATTACCAATTAATCGTTTCTCATAAATCAGTTCATAAGCAGTCCATTTCAAAACACTGTCCACATAATTAAATGTTCATAACACAATAAAATAATTAACCTCCATCGTCAAATAATAGTCGAATCTTAAAACTATATACATTGTTTATTATTAGATATCTTATACTAACATCATAAATACATGTACAATTCAAATGTTCATCATTATCCTCAAACTCATTTAACCTGTCATGATTAGTCATTGTCCTGTCACCTTTGGTATAATTAGTCATAATTAGGTAAGTTATATTATCATTGTTATCAACATCATCTCCTACTACCTCAGTTTCAATACAAGGTAAGTACTTGATATATTTATTATATATCATCTCTCCTCCTAACCTTTCCATAAACTCTTCATAATTTCTATTTACTCTATATAACTCCATCTCCCAATTATCACACAACTCTCTTTCACAATATCTCCCATCATAACCCCAAATCACATTCTCTCTCTCCATATATGCAGGGGACATTACAACTTTATTCTCGCACCACCTATCAGGTGCACAAAAAATCCAGGGACAACTATTTGCAGACCTTTTGTCTCCCAAATCTACATCGAAGGCACTCTCGTCCTTCCTAAACACCTGTACATCACCCCCAAATACACCATTAAGGGAAAAATCTAACCCCTGCAATTCCCCTACAATTATACTCTCTCTACACACTCTCTTTAACCCTTCAAAACACACTATCATTTCATTATTATCATATTCTATTCCCCATAAAATTTCATTATCACTACTCCTGTTTACACAATCATTTTCTAATATCATACTTTTATTTATATTATCATAATTTCCACTACTACTTACCTTGTCTTTGTTTATATCTAATTTGTCTATTTCTCTACTCTTATTTTCTAACTGTATCTCATTAATTCTCTTGTCTAATTTCTCCTCTAATTGATTCAATTTTACATTTTTCAAGTTGTTTTGTTTCTTTAGTTCGTTCTCGAAACTGTCTAACTTTACATTAAATGTACTATTCATCTGGTTAAATTTGTCATTAATTAATGTAAATAAATCTTCCAATGATATTTTATTTTCAATTGTTTTAGGTGTCGAGTTGGCATTTATTCTGTCTAATAAAATTGGCTCTGTAGCTGTATTATCCATTTCTAAGCTATTATTACTTTCTGCCATTTTGGTAATTTGATTATTGGAATGACTATTTAGTTACACAATTACTACTTAATATGTTTTGTCAACATAACCTCTCGTATTAGGTTCTGGATTATTTCGTCACTCTCGATGTCTCTGAATCTGGCTTCTTTATATAAAGTAATTTTATATAAAGTCCACTGTTCGGGGCCAATTGTCGACAGTCCGACTTTTTACATTTTATTCTTATATTTTATGGTAATAACATACAATAAAACACATCTACTTACCATAAATTTCTCGGTTTTAGTGCATGGTTTAGATTCCAATTGAATTTCTTCTCTAGGGTCCAGGGTTTCGTCTCAGCGAGATTTAGAAACAATAGAGGTATACGGAACAATGATTTGAACAACTTTAGTGTGGACATATAATGGGTGTAATCATATCTTTTCTTAGTTACATATTACAATACAACAAAGATGGCGTCTTACCATCACTAGCTACGTGATTTCTACTCCTCTATCAATACTGAGTATACTAATTTCATCATTTAATTGTATGCCTGGTTTATTACCATACCTCTCCAAGAGACTGCAGTTCTCTCGTTATTATTTCTCTTTTATAAAAGGACAGAAACCAATGCCTCAATTCTTGGATTTCGTCGTCCATGACGTGTCCGTTACTTAACTAAATATCACTATAATATTGACGACTCGGAACACTAAGTTTTTTATAAGTAAAAACGTAAAGTTTTACCTTACAGCCTAAACCGGCTTTCACCTATGAAAGCTTTTCACCTTGATAGGTGAAAGCCGGTTTAGGCTGTAAGGTAAAACTTTACGTTTTACTTATAAAAAACTTAGTGTTCCGAGTCGTCAATATTATAGTGATATTCAATGCCTCAAATTGCGGATTAATAATTTATGAGTACAAACATATTCTTATGCACACACACACACACTCTTTTCCCCATGTTATATGATCGGTACCTTTTGTAAATTTTAGATTTATATTTAGAGCTCATTTTCACCAAAGAATAACAGTTAATTAATTTGCACTTTCCTGATTGATAGTTGCGGTCTCCCTTCCGATGCTCTCCGTTTTGGCCAGGTGTTCGGCATCTCTCATAATCTCGTTTTGTTCCCTTGTTACACTGAATTTAATTACATCTTAGGTAGCAGTTAACTGTGCTACATTACTTGTACTGTTAATTACATTTTAGATTGGTAAAAGAACACTTTTTCTGGCGAAACTGTGCCAGCCACAAATTTAGTGTGTAGACATCTTGATGAGTTGTAAAGGACTGGGGAGATGCAAAGCACATATTTTGTGTATGTGTTAGCGCATCCACGTCATTGTCTATTGTTCAAAATTGGCTCACGCCCTGTTGTCATGTCATTGTTTGTTAGGTCATCACTGATTTTAATGACGTCCCGTCTTCTGGACCAATGAGAGTGCCTATTTACGATCTGTTTCCACTTGGATGGCCATTTTGTACGTTCATCTCTGCACGTCGGCTCCTGACCTTGGAACCGTTGTGATCTATTAGAATATGCGTAGTTGTTTCTTCACAAAGGAAATTGTTCTCCCCATGTATGTGTGTGGGTGATTCCATAAAATCCGATAATTTGTTACCACTCATACCATAATTCTGACATCGAGATTATTGTACTGTCACAAACTGAACACCGTTGTCGTTAAGTTTTTCGACATATTCATTCCGTCCTACCAGTTAAATATAATAAATATCTTACACTAGGGCACCTTAGTCCTTTATATGTACATTATTTATATTTGACAATGATTTGGATTGACACTAACAATGAACTTACAAATTCCAACCTGGCTCACCACGTGTTATTTACCAACAAACAGACTGGTGGTGGCGTGATGTACAAGCGGGGTATGCAGTCCCTAATCACACCAAGCGAGCCTATACCGTTGTAATAAGAACAACCGAGTCTAGCCGGCAAGAGCATGTATGGTTTCTAGTAACTGCTTTGCACTTTTCAATCGGCAAATGATTAATTACGATGATTTAGCTTGAAAACACTATTATCAGTTATTGTTTTATTCATAATTCTATAATGCAATGATACAGCCATATGCTGTATTAGGCACTGATTTGAATAAATATAAAATTTGTAGAATTATTATAAGTTAAGGGTAAATGGACAGGTCTGAGATTGTAAAAATATTTCATTGTTAGATTAGGGGAGAAATTAACTTGTTCCGACATGCAAGGAACACCTGCTCGATTGTATGTATGTTACGCGTGTATCTTATGTGTGTTAGTGATGCATGTACAGACAGGAATCTCAGCTACCCGCCCCAAGTAATTAATAAAATAATTATTTAATTTCACTGTGTGAAAACTAATTAGTTTATAAACAAACAAAAGGCACCAAAATGTGTGTAAATTTTATAGTTATTCCCAGTGAAAAAAATGACGTTAATAGGACACGCTACGCGAAGTTAGTGCGAAATAAACGTGCCAAAAAATACGCAAATTACCAGAAGACAGTCAAATTAATACAGTGAGTGCTTAATCAAATTAGCTATGATTTGTGCTATCTCAATTCCGTGCAAAACATTGCTATTTGCTAATAATTGCAAATATATGAAAAGGTTCGGGAGTGGGGGCTATCATGTGATCTACAGGTATCGACAGGACAATTTTCGGAGCCAACAGGTGCGGAATCTCGAGAGGGTATAAATTAAGGGTTTGACTGAAAACCCTTCTCTTCATTTCAAGACACAGTTGCAGTCGGACATGCTGTCCGTCGGCAGAACAGTTTTATTTTTTTCAAGTCTCATTAACGAACTAATAAGACGTTCAACAATTAGGTTGACAATATTTTGGAAAGCATAAAGTACCGGGACCGTTTAAGTCTACAAACAGTATGTACGGAGAAGCTACCAGAGCGACGAGGGATGCTGGACGCTAGATGATGTTTTTTGACGCCTAACCGACGTTTAAGATCCACCTTGGAGCAGATAGGAATTCTCTGAGACGGACCACACACTGCTGGAGAACGACGCTGTACTCTGGACATATCCAGGACCACGCCAAGCCAGGAGGAATGGAAAACGAACTCTGGACAACGCTGGACCCCGTCAATAAGTCGTAAGATCATCAAAACTCGAGGTGACATGCATACTGCATTTATAAATGATTTTAAAAGAGCTCATAAAGACTATATCAAAACACAATAAATTAAAACAAAGAAAAAAGTTATAATTAGAAATAATATTTTAGAAATGTAGATAAATGTTTAGTCGTAAGAATGAGCAATCGCATATAAAGAAATAAGAAAAAATAATAATTTAAAGTTGAGAGGGTAGATTTTGTTTATCAAAGTAAATAGTTAAATTGATTTGATATTTGCATTATAGAAAAGAATAATTTAAATTTTGAATATAAAACAAATGCCAGTCTAAAAGTAATTAATATAAATTTAAATTTAATTTTTAAACATTGGTATAGACTGAGCGAGTTGAGGTCAGATCTGAATTAAAATAATTCAATTCAAATTACATTTTAGTTTTATTTGTTTTAGTAAATCAAATGGAATAAATGTCTAGATTAAGATTATTAACATGTCTAGATGTAAGAGGGTTTTAAATGTGTGTAACACCATATAGTATAAGAGACAGACACTTAATAATGAGTGATATCGTGACCTGTGTTGAGCTGTGTGTTCTGTGCATTGGACGTACTTACACACGTAAAGGTATTGTGGAGGGATACACAACGTTCCCCATAAAACAATACAGGACTGAATTTTAACATTTGCCCTACATATCGTTGTAGTGTGTTTTCTAATTTGTGTACAAGAGAACAATATTTATCTATTACATAATGCTCTTTAAATTAGCAACTTTCAAATAACAATATTGCAACTATAGAACAGCACGTCTGTACCGTATATAAAGAAGGAGCAAGTCAAGTGACGGGAAAGCTTTATGTCTGTCAGGTCATGGGCGCCCATGTAAAATTTTTCAGGGGGTGCAAAAATTATATATATATATATATATATATATATATATATATATATTGTTATGACACCAAAAGCAGCCCTAATACCAGAGAAGAACTATAAAGAATTAACAATATTAAATCAAGGAAAATAAAATGACTATGACGAGACAAATGACCATGACCCAACCCAAGTGATTGACCCGATAAAGACAATAAAATGAGAAGGTGTAAACTAAACTAATGATAAAAAGCACAAATAAGTAATACATATCTAGTAACGATCATTAAATAAAATAATACAAAAGAAAGTACACTAACCATAATAAATAAGTGAAACAATTATTAATAATTATCTTGTTGATTCATCCTCTTCGTTCACTTATTAATTTAATAATATATATATATATATTATTAAATTATTAATAAATATCACTATTACATTAACGACTCGGAACACTAGGTTTTTTATAAGTAAAAGCATAAAGTTTTACCTTACAGCCTGAACCGGTTTTCTCCTTTAAAAGGCTTTTTCAGAGGCTGCCGCTGGTAGTGGTGTCCATCTTGTTGTGGGCGACGGAATCGAGTTTTGAAAGATCGATGCTGTGTGTGTGGGGTGAGATATGTTCGAATAATGCGTGCGATTTGAATTGTGTCTGTTCGTTTAGGATGTCGTTTTTATTTGTTTTTGTGTGTTTGTATATTTCCAATTGTTCTAGAGTGTCTAGTTTTCGGCCTTTTGTGTGTACGTGTAGAATGTTCATGTTATTGTCGATGTTTTTATATGTGTGGTTTGCTTCAATGAGGTGGTTTGCAAAGGTGGATTCTGTAGTGGAGTGGAGTGCCTTTGTGCGTTCAATGTATCTCTGTTTGAAGCTACGTCCTGTCTGGCCTATGTAGAATTTATTGCAATTTGAGCAGTTTAGCTTGTAAACACTGGGTAGATCGAATTTGTTTTGTGCTTTGTGTGTGTGTTTTGGTAGTGTGTGTTCTGTTTTGTTAGTAGTTTTGTAAGCGATTCTGTATCCTGGTTTTTTGAATTTGTGGGCTATTTTTTCAGTTTGTTTGTTGATGTATGTTAGTGTTATGAATTTGTTGTTTTCTGTCTTTGTCTGTTGTTTGTTTTGTGTTTTGTGTTGGAGTTTACTGACTATTGTTCTTCAGATCCGTTAGATTCTGCTAGAAATTTTATCATGTTTAGTTCGTCTTTGTAGTCTTTTTCATCTAAGGGGATGTTGTTAAGTCTATGTATCATGGTTCTGAAGACAGCTAATTTATGTTGTATTGGGTGATTGGAGGAGTTGTGTATTAGTGTGTCAGTTGTAGTTGGTTTTCTGTATATACTGAATTTGTGCCTGTGTTCTAGTTTTGTGATGGAGAGGTCTAAGACGTTTATGGTATTGTTGTGTTCGTATTCGGCAGTAAAGGTTATGTTTTTATGTACTTTGTTTATGTGCGTTAGTAACTGTTCACATTGTCTTTTGTTTCCCCTGTATAGTATTAGAATGTCATCAACGTATCTGTGCCAATATAGTATTTTATGTGAGTGTCTGTCATTGTTTGTGAGTATTTTTGTTTTTTCTGAGTGTTGGAGGAAGACTTCTGCTAGAATGCTGGATATGGGGGAGCCCATGGATAACCCATCGTTCTGTGTGTAGTATTTATTGTTATAAGTAAAGTAGTTTTGTTTTGTGATAATGTTCAGAGTTTCTGTTATTTCGTTTATAAGTTCGTCTGGTGTGTTGTTCTGTTTGAGTTTGTTTTGTAGGATGGTGATTGTTTCAGAGATGGGGATGTTTGTGTACAGGTTTTTAATGTCAAAGGAGGCTAATGTGGCATTATGGGGGATGTATATGTCTTTTATTTTTGTTACTAGGTCTGTGTTGTTTTTTTTACTGCAATGTTGTTGTCTAGTTGTGTGTGTTGTCTGATAATTTTGTCTAGATATTTTGCGAGTTTGTGTGCAGGGGCATTACGGTAGTTGATAATGAGGCGGATCAGAATATCTTCTTTATGGATTTTGGGAAGCGCTTGGAGGGTAGGGGCTGATGGTCGGATTTGTTTCATGTAGGGCTTTTGTTTGTGTGTCATTATGTGTTTGGCTTTGTTGACTAGTTGTTTTACTGTGTTTTGGTATCTGTCGGTGGGGTTGTGTTTTAGTTCTATGATGTTGTTCTGTTCCATGAAGTTTTGTACTTTTTTGTGTAGGTTGTCTGTGGGGATGATTACAGTCGTGTTGCCTTTGTCTGCTTTTACAAATGTGATGTTGTGTTTGTGTGCCTTTTCCCTCAGTTTGATGGCTGTGTGTATTTCTGAGTTGTGGTTATTGTTGTCTGGTGTCTTATGTGCTCCTATTATATTGTTTATATTATGTCTTAGTCAGTGGCGAAGTTACATGGAGGCAATTGAGGCAATGCCTACCCTAAAAATTCCGTAGAATAAAAATTATAAATACGTATGAATACGTAACGTAAAGATTATACATTGTTACTGTGACTGTCGTATTTATTAAGCCGAAATGTGCTTTACCGAGCGACCGCTAGATGGTGACAGGTGAGATTCGGCATAAAGCGAATGAGGCAACGTGAACTTGCCTCAGCGTTTTTTGTATACATCGTATGTAAGCAATGTTCTGGCCTGATAGTGAAGTGGGGTGGAGGGGGATTGTCCCATGCTGTACACATAGAGCGTTGAGGCATGTCTCACTTCTATGGTGCAAACAGTTAAGTTAAAGTGCGCTGTGTTGTTTATAATTGTGCTTATTTTATGCGGTTATTAAAAGTGTGTCTGTTATTCCGCTGAACTAACAGATGATCAAGATTGTTTTTTGAATTGTTTGTAACATTAAACATATAATATATAGAAACTAATCAAGTTTAAAAATTTGAAGTTCAATCAGATGTATTATTGTGTACGACTTATACAAGGATTGTTCAATAGAAACACATTTAGAGCTGTAAAGCATTTTTTATTCAACAATTTTAAAAGAAGTCTCCATTAACATTAAGACATGAGTCCCACTCTTGCACTAATCTGTAGATTCCCTACTAGTAAAATTCTTACGGCTGTTTGCGGAACCATTCGCTAACAGCAAACTCTACCTCAGCGTCCGATTTGAACCACCATCCTTTTAGTGATTCCTTATAAAAAATGTAAGGTTAGATTTTGCCTACCCATTCTTTAACTACTAGCTTCGCCACTGGTCTTAGTGTATCTTGATGTTCTGGTGCTGTGTTTTGTATATTTGTTTCAGTGTCAACTATGAGTTTTGTTAGTGTTTGGTTGTTATGTTTGTAATGTATGTTATGTTTTAGGCCTTTATCAAGGAGTGTTTGTTCATTTTTATTGAGTGTGACGTTCGTGAGGTTTACTGTACGTGGGTAGAATTTGTGTGAGGGAAATATATTTGTGTTGATTGGTGTCAGGTTTTTTATTTTTCTGTCTTGTTTTGTCTGTATGTTATGCATTTGTTTTTTTGTCCATTCATTTGTGTGATGTATTAGTTCAGTCATGTAATTGTGTCCGTATATGTTGGCGATCTGTAGGTGTAGCGTTAGTGCTTTGCGGTTGATAGCGTCTTTTTTCTTATATAGCTGTTTTATGGATTCTTTTATGTATGTCCTTTGTGCGATGTTTGGTGTTATTTGAGCGGCCTGGTTGTTGTATTTAATTTTGATTTGAGCGTATTTTGGTGTTATTGATTTGTTTAGGCATGTTTTGTTGAATGTTATGTGAGCAACAATTTTTCTAACCTTTAATTAATATTGTGAATTAGTACGTTTGGACTGTAGCCCGTCTTGCTGAGTTAAATTCATGGATTTCGTTATCCATGACGTGTCCGTTACTTAACTAAATAATATCACTATTACATTAACGACTCGGAACACTAGGTTTTTTATAAGTAAAAGCATAAAGTTTTACCTTACAGCCTGAACCGGTTTTCTCCTTTAAAAGGCTTCTTCAGAGGCTGCTGCTGGTAGCGCTGTCCGTCTTGTTGTGGGCGATGGAATCGAGTTTCGAAAGATCGATGCTGTGTGTGTGGGGTGAGATATGTTTGAATAATGCGTGCGATTTGAATTTTGTCTGTTTGTTTAGGATGTTGTTTTTATTTGGTTTTGTGTGTTTGTATATTTCCAATTGTTCTAGAGTGTCTAGTTTTTGGCCTTTTGTGTGTACATGTAGAATGTTCATGTTATTGTCGATGCAAAGGTGGATTCTGTAGTAGAGTGGAGTGCCTTTGTGTGTTCAATGTATCTCTGTTTGAAGCTACGTCCTGTCTGGCCTATGTAGAATTTATTGCAATTTGATCAGTTTACAGAAGCCAAAATCGATTCCGTCGCCCACAACAAGACGGACAGCGCTACTAGCGGCAGCCTCTGAAAAAGCCTTTTAAAGGAGAAAACCGGTTCAGGCTGTAAGGTAAAACTTTATGCTTTTACTTATAAAAAACCTAGTGTTCCGAGTCGTTAATGTAATAGTGATATTTAGTTAAGTAACGGACACGTCATGGACAACGAAATCCAAGAATTTAACTCAGCAAGACGGGCTACAGTCCAAACGTACAAATTCACAATATTAAAGGTTAGAAAAATTGTTGCTCACATAACATTCAATAAAACATGCCTAAACAAATCAATAACACCAAAATACGCTCAAATCAAAATTAAACACAACAACCAGGCCACTCAAATAACACAAACATCGCACAAAGGACATACATAAAAGAATCCATAAAACAGCTATATAAGAAAAAAGACGCTCTCAACCGCAAAACACTATTGCTACACCTACAGATCGACAACATATACGGGCACAATTACATGACTGAACTAATACATCACACAAATGAATGGACAAAAAAACAAATACATAACATACAGACAAAACACGACAGAAAAATAAAAAACCTGACACCAATCAACACAAATATAATTCCCTCACACAAATTCTACCCACGTACAGTAAACCTCACGAACGTCACACTCACTAAAAACGAACAAACACTCCTTGATAAAGGCCTAAAACATAACGTACATTACAAACATAACAACCAAACACTAACAAAACTCATAGTTGACACTGAAACAAATATACAAAACACAGCACCAGAACATCAAGACATAATATAAACAATATAATAGGAGCACATAAGACACCAGACGACAATAACCACAACTCGGAAATACACACAGCCATCAAACTGAGGGAAAAGGCACACAAACACAACATCACATTTGTAAAAGCAGACAAAGGCAACACGACTGTAATCATCCCCACAGACAACCTACACAAAAAAGTACAAAACTTCATGGAACAGAACAAGATCACAGAACTAAAACATGACCCCACCGACAGATACCAAAACACAGTAAAACAACTAGTCAACAAAGCCAAACACATAATGACACACAAACAAAAGCCCTACATGAAACAAATCCGACCATCAGCCCCTACCCTCCAAGCGCTTCCCAAAATCCATAAAGAGATATTCTGATTCGCCCCATTATCAACTACCGTAATGCCCCTGCACACAAACTCGCAAAATATCTAGACAAAATTATCAGACAACACACACAACTAGACAACAACATTGCAGTAAAAAAAACAACACAGACCTAGTAACAAAAATAAAAGACATACACATCCCCCATAATGCCACATTAGCCTCCTTTGACATTAAGAATCTGTACACAAACATCCCCATCTCTGAAACAATCACCATCCTACAAAACAAACTCAAACAGAACAACACACCAGACGAACTTATCAACGAAATAACAGAAACTCTGAACATTATCACAAAACAAAACTACTTTACTTATAACAATAAATACTACACACAGAACGATGGATTACCCATGGGCTCCCCCATATCCAGCATTCTAGCAGAAGTCTTCCTCCAACACTTAGAAAAAACAAAAATACTCACAAACAATGACAGACACTCACATAAAATACTATATTGGCACAGATACGTTGATGACATTCTAATACTATACAGGGGAAACAAAAGAAAATGTGAACAGTTACTAACGCACATAAACAAAGTACATAAAAACATAACCTTTACTGCCGAATACGAACACAACAATACCATAAACGTCTTAGACCTCTCCATCACAAAACTAGAACACAGGCACAAATTCAGTATATACAGAAAACCAGCTACAACTGACACACTAATACACAACTCCTCCAATCACCCAATACAACATAAATTAGCTGCCTTCAGAACCATGATACATAGACTTAACAACATCCCCTTAGATGAAAAAGACTACAAAGACGAACTAAACATGATAAAATATCTAGCAGAATCTAACGGATCTGAAGAACAATAGCCAGTAAACTCCAACACAAAACACAAAACAAACAACAGACAAAGACAGAAAACAACAAATTCATAACACTAACATACATCAACAAAAAAAAATAGCCCACAAAATCAAAAAACCAGGATACAGAATCGCTTACAAAACTACTAACAAAACAGAACACACACTACCAAAACACACACACAAAGCACAAAACAAATTCGATCTACCCAGTGTTTACAAGCTAAACTGCTCAAATTGCAATAAATTCTACATAGGCCAGACAGGACGTAGCTTCAAACAGAGATACATTGAACACACAAAGGCACTCCACTCCACTACAGAAATCCACCTTTGCAAACCACCTCATTGAAGCAAACCACACATATAAAAACATCGACAATAACATGAACATTCTACACGTACACACAAAAGGCCAAAAACTAGACACTCTAGAACAATTGGAAATATACAAACACACAAAAACAAATAAAAACGACATCCTAAACGAACAGACACAATTCAAATCGCACGCATTATTCGAACATATCTCACCCCACACACACAGCATCGATCTTTCAAAACTCGATTCCGTCACCCACAACAAGATGGACACCACTACCAGCGGCAGCCTCTGAAGAAGCCTTTTAAAGGAGAAAACCGGTTCAGGCTGTAAGGTAAAACTTTATGCTTTTACTTATAAAAAAACCTAGTGTTCCGAGTCGTTAATCACTATTACACTATTACACTAGTTTATATCACTATTACAGTGATATTTAGTTAAGTAACGGACATGTCATGGACAACGAAATCCAAGAATTATTAATAGATAATGTGGGTTATTAATAGCCTTATTATGATAAGAAAACAAAACATAAAATGTTGAAAGACTAACTATAAATTTGTGTTTAAAAGCCAGTAAAACCCAAGAGTGAGAGATAGGTAGGACGTGATAGTGATAAACAGTGAAAGTGGTAGAGATGATGATATAACCAATTCATAATTTTAAGAAAAAAAAAACAAAGGTAATAAACCAGAAACAAAAGGTTGATAGACAACTAATTTCATAATGTTCAATAGTAAGAAACATGAGTTGTGATTGCAATGATAATAAAACATCCTATATTAATAAAAATATTCAAAGGGATGATTATCACAATAAAATAGATGGTGTTAAAATACTATTCACCAAAATTGTTATTTGTTTAATTAAAAGAGTTGTGTTTATAAGAAGGAATATGGCTGCAAAATGAACAGACCATAAACCTATTTTTGTGTTATGTTTTAATAGTAGTATTAAGTGCTAAAAAAGTAGGTAAGAAGTAGCAATAGATATAAGTAAGGAGATAAATTTTATAAACATAATATTAATCATCAGAGTAAAGACAGAAAAAAGAGAATAACAGACAAGCAATGATTTTGTAAATTAATAATAACATTCAATTATTGTAAAATAGCCCAAAGTAATTCAAAAAGTAAATAAGTAATAAGTGACAGCAAGCAAAACATATGTAAATGATAAATAATCTTTAATTTGTGTAAAATCAGAAATTATAGACAAGTACAGCTTAGGCCTATAAAATGCCTAACTGTATAAATTCAAAATAAACAATTTGGAAGCAAGTAACTATTGTATTAGAAAATCAAGAACAAGTAACTCATTAATTACAATTAGTTAACAATAATAATATGTCAGAAATAGAATAAACTGATAAAATAAGGAAAATATAAATATCTTGTTGTTTCATCCTCTTCGTTCACTTTTACAAGTATTATTATATATAAAAAACTTTCACAAATGAACTTACTTTTGTTCTCACTTTCACAAACATTTCAAGGTGTTGTGCCTCTTCCTCAGTGTCAGTAAATACTGAATGTTGTTGTTGCAGAATAACGATTATGGACTATAGGTGTGTGTGGTGGGAATTGATGGTGGGAGGGAATTGGCGCTGACGTTCAAATTTTGTGTTTGGATCAATGTATCAAATAGTGTATTTGATCTGTAATGTACTTGTTCATTTAATATGTTGTTTGGTTGTAATGTGTGATATATGTATATTTCAAATATATTTGATACATACATATTTAATACATATTTCATACACTATTTGATACATTGATCCAAACACAAAATTTGAACCTCAGTGCCAATTCCCTCCCACCATCAATTCCCACCACACACACCTATAGTCCAAAATCGTTATTCTGCAACAATGACATTCAGTATTTACTCACACTGAGGAAGAGGTACAACACATTGAAACGTTTGTGAAAGTGAGAACAAAAGTAAGTTCATTTGTGAAAGTTTTTATATATAATAATATAAGGAAAATATGTAATAACATAATATTAGCAATTTTGTCAAAACATTAATACATGGTGAAGCCCAGTTTTGTGGGATATCAAAATAATCTTTGAAAGAAAATAGAGACATTTATGTTAATATCTAATGCATTGATAAGGAGACTAAGGAATAAAAGCAATTCAAGGAAAATATTTATTCATTTTGAACCAAAACTCAAATTTTATAACAATAGATAAAAATGTATTCAACCAATAAGAGTGTAGGTGGTTACCATAACAACGTAACGTTATTATATTTAAAACCATTATAATACGATAGTCCATTATTGATGATCAAGAGAGACGGAAACCAAACCATATTCGACTCAATTAATAATTAAAATAGGAAGAAATACTACCAAATTTAATAAGATGTGGATTCAAGAAGTTGAACGAAGACCTATTTAAACAAGGAGAGCAAATAAACCAGATTTTAATAATTAAAAAAGAAATACAAATTCTAAATTAATCGAAAAAGAAGCCATATGAAGCAGAAGATCCAAATGATGGAAAATTAATGAATGTATCAACCCAACCTGGATAATATCAGTGACTCATCACCAGAAATGACATGATTTTGTTAAGTATATTTGAATTACCCGAATTTGCGAACTAAATTAATTAACTTTTCTCACAGCACAATAACTCTCACTCCGAACTTGGTAACTAAATTTCTTTCAAGGATTGATTGATATTATTTATTAAACTTGTATGTAAACATAATTTAACCTATGTACAAAGCATGAAAGATTAGCACACACTTTTTAACACTCAGAAACGTATTGTATTTAAACCTTAATAGTATATAAGTACCATTGATGTAAGGTGGTGTACTTTAATAACATCTTGTTTTAATTTTTTCGTAATCAAAAGAACTCATTGACTGAATGAACTGTATAAAATAAACATTAACGGCAGCCATGCCGGCATAGTTACTCTTCAGCCAACATAGCCAACCTTGAGATATAGTCTGTTTATTGCCGGAGCAACTTGTTTTATAATAATATATTTTGTATCTGAATGATCCATAATTAATTGTTTTAAATACTAATAAACTAGAACTGATTATTAATAACCGTCCTTTATTATATTTGAATGGTATTATAAAGTTTGTGCATTTTAGCGGTGAATAAAATTATTTACCAGATTTGGACATTGGCAACACGATGAACCACATGCGAGATTCGAATGCCCACCAGTCTGCGAGGGTAATTCGAATTTGTTATTACCGCACAGAAGACAACCCAGTTTGAACTTTTTAATTGTTTTAATAAACAATTTGGTGCCTATTGGGAAACAAATACACTTATCAAAGGACAGGTAAGGATTACACCTGTGAAGATTTCGGTACTGGTTATTCGTGCGTTCGTGACAGACATCGTCAGCATGAGAACTTAGAAAAAGTACGACTTTCATTTAAATACAAAGTGACGACTACAACGTGTGGAGCATAACACACGCATACTGGACTTGTCGTTACAATATATATAAAAGAAGAAAACACAGAGCACCAAAAGGGTTAGCTTCTAGAGTAGTGTAATTTTTCTAGGCTTATTATTTGTAGCTTTTAACAATTTTTCTGAGAAATAAATATTAGTGAAGAAACATGCATATTAGTCAGAGATAACAAAAAGAGGTAGTATTATATTTTAAGAATTTATTTTAATATTATTGTGATTTGCAAAAATAGTATCTATCATTATAAATATTATAGAATAGTAGCTATCATTATAAATATTACCTAGAATTGGCAGAATTCAACTGAATAAAAATAGGACTAAGTGTTAAACATATTTTTTATTGCACTAATATTTCTCAGAAAATACAAATTGTAAGTTTCTTTTGCTTTCAGCGAATCTGTTTAAAGTTTTCTCCTCTAAGTTCAGTCCTTTCACTCTTTCTGTATGAACACTAAGAAGACAGAGATTTGAAAGACGATCCTCTGACATTGTACTTCTAAGCCAATTTTTTACATGGCGAAGTGTACTAAAAGATCCCTCCACTGTGCAGGTCGTTGGAGGTATTGTCTGGTAGTAGATGAGCATCTTTCTTACTGCTGGAAAAATATAGTTTCATGAAGAAGATAAGAAATTTTCATATTTTTACCGCATTGCTTGCTTTTCCACACGTCGTACCATGTCCTGGCATCTGCTTCCAGGTTTTCAATATTGTAGAAGTCTACTAATGATTTTATGATCTCTATACTTCATTCTTCTCTTTTTTCAAATGAAGACGATGTAAAGTACCTGCCTTTAATGGAGATTCATTGGTTTCCCCAAATCTTGTATTGAGAGAAGTTAACAGGGAGTCCAAGTAGGGAATAAAAATGTTAATTATGAAATAATCCAAAGGGGAAGAAGTTTGTATGTTTGAATTTGATCGGTGCTTTTGCCTTTCAGCTAGTCATGGTATCTTTACATCAATATCCAACTTTTCACAAATTGCTGTGACTTCCATGAATAGCTCAGAAAATTCCTCTGTATTTTTATTTTTATCTCTGTGCTTTCGGAACATTCTAACTAAATCAGTCTTCACGTATTTATGTACATTATGTAAATCACAGTCTACCTTTTGTAACTTGTTCACAACTGGCTCAAGATATGATGCATATCTCGATATAATAATCAAGCATTCAATAAACTTAACTGTAGATGTTGCACTGTCCAGCTGAGTAGCAAGCGATCGGGTTTCTTGGTTTACTTTAGGATTAGTTGAAAGAGTGCATAGAGTTTCTTTAATGGCCATAAAGTTATTTGAAAAGATCCGAATAGATTTATACTTCTCTGACCATCTAGTTGAAATGCTCTGTACAGCAAAATGTTCATTGAATTAACTTAAAAAGCTCACAATTTTGGCAATGGATATACTCAGGTAATAACGCTAGAATCTCGTTTAGTTTACACCTGTCGAACTTCAGCTGAGACAGCATATATGGCCAAATACTTAAATTATCTAAATGTGTAAATACAATACTCGGACTAGTGGATCCAACGATCAAGTGAGTAACAGAGTATATAACACACGCAGACCAGGGTTGGTTTCAGACGGCGCTACGCTCACATTCTATGACTGTTCGACAGCTAGAGACGCCTAGGACGCAAAGCACGAAATTGCCTCGCAGTAGAGCGCGGATTCAAATTTCAAATATACTAAATATTAAAAAATAAAAGAAATCAAATGTTTTTAATGCGTATTATTTAATTAACTAATCTAATATAATAAATGTTAGTAACTATAAAACCAAAATTGTAATTCAATTTTATTAAATTTTTTATCGATCCGTCGGTTGCTAATGAAATTAATTGTAATACATAATAAAATTTTAATATACATTTTACATTAAATAGTATTTTATATTATTATACTATCTTACCGATAACAATTAATTATTCATAGAAAATGGACACTTTTTTATACTTAATTACACGTAACTATGCAAAATTCAGGCATTAAGAGTTTAATTCACAAAAAAAATAGGTATAAATATGTTAGAAAATATTATTCAGTTACGCGGATTACTTAATTATCTGAATTATATTATACGCTTTAGAAACATTTGATTTTTTTTTTTTGAATCCGCGCTCTACTGCGAGGCAATTTTGCGGTTTCCATCCTAGGCATCTCTAGCTGTCGAATAGTCATAGACTGTAAGTGTAACGCCATGTGAAACTAACCCCGGCTTCCAGCATATTTACTCGGTCGCTAGTAAAGTTCTTGAAATTATATTTCAAGAACGACTTCGGACACATCTGTAGCATTTGCAGCAGATATTCTTCTGATCCAGGAGGGCGAGCACCCCCCCTTGCCCCCACGCATGGGCGCCCATGTGTCAGGTGCATGGGTGCTGCCAGAGAAGGGAACTCTCCAACTTTTTTTTTTGCCTTGAAGTTTCTATAGCATGTAATGTGTGTAAAAACTTGATGGTTTTAGGGTTCAGAATAAAATTGCTTGGCATTTCAGAGAATGTTCTTTCCTGAGAGACAAGAACACACAAATATGAGAAATAAAAATTCCAGACTATCCCACAGAACCCATGCTTTATAAGATCAGTGGTAACTTGATCGTTGATGGATTTGAGGAATGTAAACCAACATCATTTACAGTGACACAAGTGCTACATACAGTGTGTACTGTATACCCTGATTTAATAAGTCACAGCCAGCCTTAATGGTACCTCACAGACTGTGACCAGAAGCCCTGTTGAAGTGTTACTTATTTGTATGCCCAGGTCTCCTTGAAGGTAGCCAACAAACACTCGTTGCAGACACTTTCAATGAAATGATTTGTGGCACAGACGTTATAAATTTCTATGGGTCCGTTGTTGACTTAAGAGAGAATATTTATATTATTTAGATCCACTGAGGACTGGTGAAGAGAGGATAAAGTGTTGCATGGCTAAAATGACCAGGTCTGCCAACCATTCGATCAAGCAAGTGACAGTAGCAAGAAGTCAACAGGTATGGAGAAGAAGAACCCTTGATGTTGGATGCAGAAACGGAAGAACTAGTAGATGAAATACCAGTTTGCATGTAGACAGAAGAGGTGATTGGCAAATCAACTATGGTTGTTGAGGAAAGGCTCTTGCTTGTTCCTGCGTTAAAGAAAGCGTCTGGGGAGGAAGATGTTACATAACATGCGTAGTCGAAAAGGACGTTATGCAAGAGGTTGTTGAAGAGAACCAAACAATGTATGCCATTATTCCTAATGGCATATAGGTCATCACTAGACGGCTCAAATGTTATGACTCCAGCAAAACTAGTGTTTGGGCAGAAATTCGTCTTCCTGGGAACTTGATGTTAGGATCATCCAGGACTCAGTACAAGATCCGCAGATCAGTGTTCAGAATTAGAGAACCACCTGCAGGAACTGAATCCTTTGATAAGAGGACAGCTGAAGGTAGCCAGTGACAAAATGAAAATGTGGTATGACATTCACATCAATAGTGTGGGTTTCGAAGAAGGAGGCCAGGTTGTACAATCCAAAATGCCATCGTGGTTGCTCCCTGAAACTTCTGTCACCGGACAAAAGCCTTGCCGCATGGCAAATGGCGCCAATCGTACACTCTAGTGTTTTTGGTGGCCCTAAAAAGGACCTGTGGTGAGAAGGCTGATGTTGTCGTGCCGTGCTGAGATGTTCGGCGGCTCCGCCCGCTGTTTGTGGCATACTGCAGTCCTCCTCTTCTTTCGGCACCGGTTGTAGAGTCAGATGCCGGCCCAGCGAAATCCATCGCTGGTGCGGAACTGGAGGGCGAAGACGCAAGAACGCCGGTTCTATTCTTCGGCCGTTCCTTCCGACTGACTCCGCGTCGATGTCGTCCGAGAGAGGAGAGGAGATGAAGTGCGTCCGTTGGCGTGGCGATGAAGAGTGCTTAAAATTTTCTGCCGGCCCGGGTTTTATTAACTAACCGGGATCGCTGATTGGCTAGCTCCGAACACATAGTTGGTCACGTCACGGCGGCTGCTGATGCCGGATTAGCTCGCTGTGTCCACCGCTGGTACCGGAGAGCAGATGTTCGCATACCGCTGCTGTCACACTTCGTTCTAACTGGGAAGTCCCTTACACTGTGAAAAGAGAATCAATGATGTAGTGTATCATATACAAGAAGAAGGTCAGCGGAAATTGAAGGTTATCCGCCTAGACCACTGGGCAAAGTATTACTGCAGAGATGGTTTGCCAGTTCGGGATGAACAGACTTTAGGAAGGAACAGTGCTATGTTGAGCTGGAAAATAACAACAGTACTACACATCTCTTTAGATGCAGGCAACACATGAAGTTGTCCAGGCATTTGGAGGTCACGCTGCACAGCAGACTTCTGTAATGCTCTAGATAATTCAAGATGCCCCTTACACACATTTCTCAACTAGTCTACCAGCATCCAGGCCCACTGTGTGACTATAATGCAAGGTGGCTGAGATATAAATACTGGATTTCGAAGCAGCCAAGTTGAATTTTAGATCAGCAATATTAGCGTGAATTTTAGAATGTTATTGTGACTGGTGGAAAGTGATTAGTGTTTTAACTGTAATGCGGTGATATTTATTGTTGTATGTTGGACAAATTTAAATTGAGTTATTGTATAAGTGTTTTTTTGTTGATTTGTGACTGCTGTTTGTTACTAATTAAAGTTTGTAATTAGTGACTTCATTGGTGTCTGTTATTCTTCCACTGTACAACAAGACAATCTTTGTAACCACCGTAACAACAAGAAACAATCAAATATCACTAAAAATATACTTTTACCGTATATGATTTTCTATATACATAACTCAAAGTTTCTTGGAGCAATTATATAATACTGTGATATTGTTCAATATAGTTTCTTCTGCAAATAGTGCATTGCATTTTTATCATTTTTGTCATAACATTATTGGTTATTGATTTGCTTACAAACACCTGATGATGCTGATTTTTTTCAGTGAAACGTGCATAAGGTATTGAAAAATTATAAAAATGCAATACACTACTTGCAGAAGTATATTTATATACAATATTTTATATGATTTTAGGCTAAAATATGACAATATGTCAACAAAACCGAACACATCCATATCCCATACAATTCAACATTAGCATCTTTTGACATAACCAATTTATACACCAATGTACCCGTTAAAGAAACCATACAAACACTAGAACATTTACTCAGACAAAACAACACGCCCGAAACACACATACATGAGATCATCACACTCACCAAAATAATTACAGAACAAAATTACTTCACATACAACAACAAGATATACACACAAACAGACGGTCTCCCGATGGGATCCCCCCATATCAGGAATACTGGCTGAAATATTCATACACAACATAGAACAGAACCACATAATAAACAACAACAAACACACCAACAAAATCATTTATTCGCACAGGTATGTGGATGATATATTACTTTTATTCAATGGCAATACAAGACAGGTCGAAAACTTCCACAAATACATAAACACAATACAACACAAACTAAAATTTACACTGGAAATAGAACAAAACAATAGTATAAATTTTCTGGACCTAACAATTAACAAAACAAACAATACACACATGTATAAAATATACAGAAAACCAACCACAGCTGACATGGTTATACACAACTCATCAAACCATCCAACACAACACAAACATGCAGTCTTCAACCATATGCTCCATAGACTAACAAAAATACCATTAAGTAAACAAGATTATAACGATAAACTCAACACAATCAAATATATAGCAATAAAAAACTGCTACAACCCTAATTTAATAAACAAACTACACAAACACATCATAAACAAAAACAACAAAACCTAAATACTAACAACATACAACAAACTAAATACATCACACTCACATACCATAACTCCAACACACACAAAATCGCCAACACATTCAAGAAACAAAAGTACAAAATAGCATACAGAAGAAACAATACCATCAAAAAACACATCAATGATACAAACACGGAGATAGACAAATACAACAAAACAGGTGTTTACAAATTAAACTGTAATGTTGCAATAGATTCTATATAGGCCAGACGGGAAGATCTTTTTCTTCTCGTTACTCTGAACACCTAAAAGCTTTATCCAACAACAATATACATTCCGCGTTTGCCACACACATACACAGAAAAAACCACAGCTACACCAACATAGATACTAATCTTGAGATATTACACTACTTACCCAAAAGTCGAAAACTAAACACAACAGAACAATATGAAATATACAAACACTACACAACACAACCAAACAGCATACTTAACGACCAATTACACTATAAATCACACACACTTTTTGACACAATTATATATAAAACAAACAATAATTTGGATCCCCACGCCAATCCCCTTCCACCACACACCACCCCCACTCAACCTACCAAATAAAACCGTTACATGTTACTGGCAGTCCGTCTCAATCCGCTGATGAAGGCGCACATCATGCCGAAACGCGTACGAGAGAAAACAAGTAAGTTTCACTAGTGAAAGTTCAATATTCTATATTAAAATATGACCTAAACATAAAATTGGTTAAAGTGTGGATTTATATGACTTTATATGATGTATCATGTGGTCCTGCAGTAAATCACGTACACATTACAATTTATTCAGCATTGTTATTTATTACTGGTTTTGTTCCATGTCGCATGTGTATGTAAAATTTATTTAAAAAAGGATAATGCTTATATATAGTGTTGGCACTTTGATGCCAGAACCTTAAAATTCTGGCCAGGACTTTTTAAGATTGATTGAAAATGCTTTAGCTTCTACACAATATAGTATGTGTGTTACTTATATATTTACAAAGATCTCAATGTTCTGTTCAACATGTTCTGTGTTATATAAGATTTAATTGCCTATGTTGCCCATAATTACTTTAAGAAAAATCAACGTTTTTGACAAAATTAAAAGTTGGCCAAGACACATGTTAGGCCTACTAAAAACTCACAGTGTTACTATTATGTGTTATAAACCCTCTAAACATATTGTTACATAATGTTTTTACTATAATCCATTTTTCACGATATTAATTGATGACTCGTTGGGCACTTGGTGAAACATATTAATACAAAGGTTTTGTAAAATATATAAAAACACTTGGTAAGTTTCACAAATTTTTTAATTAACTCTGACAGCTGTTTCGACTAACTTAAGCCATTGTCAAAGAGCGAGTGAATGAAATTACTGAACACAGGATGTTAGAGTAGTGTAGGTGGTAAACATCTGTTTAGGGCGTATCTGGAACATCTGTGTTGTGATGGCGAGGGGTGGGGAGTGTGTGCATGAGACAAGGGAAGGTCTGGTGTCTTTAAAAACTAAATACAATCATGAATGCAAAATATAAAATTAACTGAACTAAATATAAACTGAATAGAAATTTAAAATAATGATGAACATTCAAAATAATATAAAATAAACTAAACTAAATAACAGATTTTAATAAAGGGGATACACAAAATTCAGTCTGTTCATTGGTTAAATTTTTTTTTTTTTATATTGCTTTTTTAATTTCTAAAATTTCTAACAAATTTTTTACTTGTGCTACCCAAAAATTCGGGGAATCTGAATGCTACTTGCGAACCGTTTGTGGTATGACCTGCTGCCAGTAGAGTGTGCGAATAGTACCCTTTGTGAATTAGTGTGCCAACAGCTGTGACGGTGAGAGGTTGCGTTCTTGAGTTTCGTGTATTTTTGTAACGTTGTGTTTTAGTGTTGTGGCGATTTTATAAATGACAGATTTTACGGAGCACAGAACCTGCATCAAATTTTGCTTAAAACTTAATAAAACTGCTGCAGAAACCCATCGCATGCTTGTAGAAGCATTTGATGACAATGTTATGAGTCAAAGTAAAACTTTTTTGTGGTACAAACACTTTAAGGATGGACGACAGTCTGTTGACAATGATAAGCGTTCAGGACGACCGTTGACAAGCACAACACCGGAAACTTCGTGAAAGTGCGAGAGGTAATTGTTGTAGATCGTAAACAAACAATCCATGATGTTTGCGCGAACGTAGGAACGTCGTATGTGAAAGCATTAGGCGCAAACGTCCAGAAAAGTGGATGAACAACAGCTGGGTTCTCCACCACGACAACGCGGCCCCCACACATTGTTAGCTGTTCAGCATTTTTTGGCTTAAAAAACATGGTAGTGATTCCCTATCCAACCTATTCACCTGACCTCGCCCCGTGCTACTTTTTCCTGTTCCCCAAAATGAAGTTTCACTTGAAAGGCCGTCATTTTGACAAAATTGAGGACATCCAGGCCGAATCGCAGAAGGTGCTTCGAACGCTTACGCTTGCCGACTTCCAGCAATGCATGGAATCATGGAAAAACACTGGGATCGCTGTATGCATGCCCAAGGGGACTATTTTGAAGGAGACAGTGGAAACTAGGAGTTATGGTAAGCAATTTTAATTTTATGGGTGAATTCCCCAAACTTTTGGGTAGGACCTCATTGTAACGGTACAAATATTACCATCCCAAAATATTGAAAATGTAAAGTTTTGTTTGTAATTGGAATGGGGTAAAACAATGTACACAAGTTGGAGTCAAGGTTAAAGAATTCACGGCAGGGAGACAGTTATTTTTAGCAATCTGACCTCTGAACTATGTACAATTTGAAGTTACACTATACGGCGTCATAAGCCAAATCCAGCATACGTCACACAGGAATGCAGGAGTGTCGGCTAACTCACCTGGATCGGCGCCAGCAATCCGCGCCTGGCGTATAAAATCAGTCGTCAACCACCATCTAGCGATGGCGGATGCGGGCCGTGTGCTCGCCCGTTTATTATAATCCGAGTTGAAATCACAATAATCCGCGGACAAATTTATGGGCCCGTACAAATAAAATGTGATTTTAAAACAAAAATAAAAATTCGAATAATAATGTAACTATACCATAACTATATCAGAATAACAGTTTAGTTTAAACAAAAATGGTGAAAGAAGAAAGGTGTGGAGTGACAGAAAATACGGGAGGAGTACTATGAATTCCTCTGGACTCAAATATCAGCTAAGTAACACTGGGGAGGGTAAAACCAAAAAATTGTAACAAGGGCCCACTATAATTTTCAATTTTATTCTTTTTAATTCTGATGGAGATCTAAAGTCTTGGGGTGTATATGTGTGTGTGTGAATGACGTGTTGGTTTGCGTAAGTTAGGATTATAATTGTTTCTGTTCAATATAGTTTTGTTTGTATGTGTATGAATAATTAATGTTTTAAATGATATATGCAAAAATATCAAATTTATCAAATACTTGTGTTGGGTTTATATAGTTGGTTTAAATCAATGTATAATTAAAAGTCTTGGGGGAAAAGGTAACTGTAGCCATGAAGCTGTAAAATAAAAGAGAATATCATGTGAAAACATTTGAGTAATTTATTTACAAAAATCAACCATTTCTGCTCTCACAAAACTCGCTCAAATGAACTCTGGGTAAGTAAAATTTTTATGGTTGGCAGTAATTCAAGATGGCGTCCGGAATGCGGACTGTTTGTCTATAGCTGTTTGTTTGTCAACAATAAGGTAAAACAATCAATACAAAAGTAATTAACGTTACATCGTAACACACGCTGAGTTTTCTTCAATTAAAAGTGAACGCCGATACAATCTAGCACATTATTTAAATACTATAACAATATTTTTTACTAATATAAAATATTGAAACTTTCAACTTGTGAAACTTACTTGTCTTTTCTTCCCGTACGCGTATTGGCATGATGTGCGCTTTCGTCAGCTTTGAGACAGACTCCTGATGGAGGTGACGAAGGTGCACATCACACTGAAATGCATACGGGAAGAAAAGACAAGTAAGTTTCACAAGTTGAAAGTTACAATATTTTATATTAGTTTAGTGCTGTGAAAAAAGAAGATGAACAATCAAAACAAATATTTTTTATTTTAAAACAGTTCCAAATATGTATTTATATATACACTACCATACAGACAATGACTGACCAGAGTATCAATTGATGCCTGTTAGCATTCTCAGAAGTTTTCAAAGGCATCCATCAGCATCAAAGTGTAAATAACTTACCAATAAATATTAAAGAAGATTCATATTAATTTTATAAATTGCACTTTTGTTGCAGATAGTTAGTGATATGTTGGTGAACGTCAAAGTAAACGAATCTGCTAGAATAATTAAGATAGAGGTACCAGTACTATACACACAAAATCAAAACAGCCGTAAGTACTGCACAGTGATTGTATGAAACTGTATTGAGATAACAAGTAAATATCAAGAAACTTTAAGTTGTTATATTTATGCTGATACAACACCTACACTGATTGTTTTATGTTGTATATGTGGTGTGTTCAAAAAAAGACCAAACTTTCTGAATAACACACCAAAACCACACAAACAACGCGCTGGGACTATTGTGCACACCTAGCGACAGTTTTTGACAACAAACTGGATTTATTCTGTTCTGCTGTAAGCATTAGTCTTTGTATCAGATTGAGTGGGTACGTGGGCACACTCTCCATTGGATTAGTAACAAAGTCACTAAGAAAGATCTCAAAGAACAATGTGTGCAAATGAAACTCTGCAGGAAAACTAGGTTAAAACTTTACAGAGACATTCTGGTTGTTTAACTAAACATATGGGTAGGCCTGCATAAGCCAAACAATTATGTTAAGAACTTTTGATGAGGGCAAAAACATTGGTCAGTGCAGAGCAAAGCAATGTCAAAGATCATGGCAAGGGAGCTCATGTCGTGGTAATTGTAAATCGCCATTTAACTGTTTTGCAACTTCCTGTGCCAGAGGGCTTCAATATAAGATCGTAAAATTAAATTTTGAAAGAAAAACTTAAATGCATCATATCACTGAAAAATTTGTGCTGCGTTTGTTGACTGACGATCAGAAAGTGACATGTTTTGAAATCAGTCAGCAGATACGTACCAATGCAAACGGTAATGACAACTTTGGAATGCAATGGAAAAATTTCTGTGAAGATTTTACCAAGTTAGCTGCAAAATTTTATGCGCACACAATTTGTTAAAACCTTCATTCTCATTTTGTTATAAATCCGACGGACAGTGAGTGTACGTGCCCACTACAGCGTGCATAGCTTAAGGACTAATTGTGTATAGTGGAAAAGAATAAATGGTGCTTTGTTGTCAGATACTGTCGCTAGCTGCATTTAATTGTGCAGCTCACTGTATGGACAGGTCATCATGCTACACAAATAGTATGCTTTTTTTTAACACACTTCATACTTTATAAGTGCTATGGACATGGAGCGTCCAGGTTGTAGATCACTGCTGAGAATTTAAAGTTAAGTGTGGGTGTAATGAGGCTGAATTATGAAGAGTTTAAGGAATATCAATAATAAAAAGAACATTATTAGGAAGGAGAGCCAATGTACACATTCAAAACCAATTTTTTAATTTATGTTGCATTTCAGAACTTTCTGTACTATAAGTTGGGTACACAAAACGCGTGTTCTGGATTGATTTTTTGTTAAAGATTAATTCACACTTATCAGCAAAAATAAAACCTAGAGAAACATTGTTTGTTAGTCTTGACAATCATGTTGTTTGTTTGTTTTCCAATGGCTCCCTCTTGGTACAAAAATACTTATTCATATTTTTTTACAGATCCTGCACCAGCAAGCATAGAAATGTGGGATCCTAAAGTTATAAAAGTGAATTGGTCTCCATCACCAGAACAGCAAAGACAAATGGCTGATAATGGTGTAAACGGACAACTTGTTTTGAAGTATGATGTAGACAGATCATCAAATCCTCAGCAGATATTGGTAAAAATATGTTTTAGTAGATTTTTTTATTCATATGGACTTGTAAATGTTGACCTATAATTCAGAATATGAACTCTGCAGTTTCACAGAAAAACTGTTATAATCCTGTCGTCTTATAAGTCAGTGATTGAAATAAAACACTCGTATCACTGTCAACACTTGTTTATTTACTGATATGAAAAATAATTTTCTACAAACAAAAACATAACACAGCTAACATAATTTTGATCAACAATTGTGATATCGATTATCGATGCAACCATAATTTATAGAAACAAAAAGATAACACACAAATATAATATTGATCCACAAATATGGTATCAAACACACACACTATCTCTATATTAATATAGAATATTGAACTTTCACTTGTGAAACTTACTTGTTTTCTCCTGTACGCATTTTGGCATGATGTGCGCCTTCATCAGCGGATTGAGATAGACTCAATTTGTCTGTCTCAATCCGCTGATGAGCGCACATCATGCCGAAATGCGTACGGGAGAAAACAAGTAAGTTTCACAAGTGAAAGTTCAATATTCTATATTAATTTAGTACTGTGAAAAAGAAGATGAACTATCACAACAACTATCTCTATACCTCACTAGCTGAACCCTCAATGAAGACTGAACTTATCTCCAACTACCGGTACTACTGTTTTAAGTAATGATGTCATTCACAAAAATACGTTACTTTACTAAATAGTCAAGATCATTCAAGGTGCTTAAACTAGAAAATTGTAGATCAAACAATATTGATTATAAATATATAGTACATTGATACAGAACATTCTAGTGTATTTTGTAAATAAAGTCTCTATTAGTGTGCATCAATATACATAAATTATACATCAATTATACATCAATTGTAGATAATGTAAATACACCTGAGTAACATAAGTACTATTCTATTAATAAATAATTTAAAAAATTTAATAAATAAATTAGCAAATGATATTAATAAATTATGTATTAATATTTAATATATTATATTATTATATTTATATATTATAATGAAACGTTTAGGTGGTGACTGCCGTGTTATAAGCCCACACGTTGGATGCGTCAATTTATAATGAAACTCGTGCCATCGTCTTACTGGTCCTCTGTAAAATGTTGAAGTGTGTCAGAGTGTAACTTATGTATGTGTGTCTTACCAATTCGTCCTCGCACGGTAATGTAACTTATGATGCTTGAGTCCGTAGCGAACGTACGGATAACCAGGTATCGTAGTCCCCGATCTGAGGTTCACTAGTAGTGTATAATTCCCGGGTGGTGCCAAATTGTTTATTTAAAACAATTAAAACTGTCTTCTTATCAGCGATTACTCAAACAGTGTGAAGGATTCAATTCGTCCCGCCATTTCTCGATTTGTATAATCGAGCTGGCAGTTACAGTATTCGCTGCTTGAGCGCTAGCTATCACGTCAGAGACATTCGCTGTAAATTATAATTTTAAGAATACACTTTCCTACTGAAAATAAAACACATTTTGACATACACAGTATTGATTTATTAGCGATTTGATATTACTGTTTCATAGACACAAGCTATAATTGAATTTTTATATAATTTTGCACCGGTTATTTCTTTATGAGATGTTCTTTCTCTGGGTTTTACAATCGATTTGAACGTAACTAAACATACAGTATGGCGTTTTACCAAATAAGTCAACAAATGATTTCCTTTAGGTTTCCTTTAAACTGAGTCCCATGATTGGTTATGATGGCCATAGGTTTCCCCACTTCTGGTATAAAGTTGTTTAATATAATTTCAATAATTTTCTTGGTAGTAGCACGGTTAATGGAGTACAATTTAGTATATTTGGTGAAGTGATCGAATATGATTATAATGAATTTAAATCGGTGTCTTCCTCCACTGCGAGGAAATGGACCACAAATATCAAGGAATACTCTTTCTAATTTTTGACTTGATATTATGGGTATCATCATACCCTCTTTTTTAGAATTGTTGCACTTTACCATTTGACAGATGTGACATTTTTGTATAGTTTTGCTTACCTTTCGATAAATACTCTTGATATACACTTGTTCCTCTAGTGGTTTTACTACTTTCATGTCACCCATATGGCCGTACCGGATGTGGTAGTCCATGATTATTTGTTCTTCTATAATAGATGGAATTACTAGTTTCCATTCTCCAATGTTAGGGTTATTTTTAATGAATAATAAGTTGTCGTATACTTTATAATACTGTACAATGGGTTCTTCTTCTTTCAGTATTCTTTCTCTGATACTCACTATTTTTGGGTCCACATTTTGCTGTTTGCTTATTTCCAGTGTTATTTTTTCCAGATCTGTTCTATCCTTAATTATGTTATATACCTTGACTAGCAGTTCTTTCTCTCCCTCGAATGTTTGTTGCTGGATGTTGATACGGGATAATATATCAGCAGCAGTGTTTTTCTTTCCTGGTATGTATTCCCAGTTAATATGGTATTCCTGTAGTAATAATATCCATCGGGTTAGTCTTCCATGACTGAGCTTGCATTGTTTAAGGAAAGATATGGATCTATGGTCACTCCTCACGGTTATGTAGTATCCTAAAATGTACGTCCTGAATTTGTTGCAGGCGAACACAACACTAAGTAGTTCCCTTTCCGTGACGTGGTAGTTCCTTTCACATGCATTTAAGGTTCTACTTGCAAAGCTTATGACCATATGTTGCCCCTTATCATCTTCTTGATATAAAACAGCACCGACACTCATGTCGCTCGCATCACAATTCATGAAGAATGGCTTTTTGAAATCTGGATGGCGTAAAATGACGGTGTCTAAAAATTTTTCTTTTATTTGTTCAAATACTTTATCTTGGTCGGCTCCCCATGTCCATTTATTTTTAGCGGATAACTGTTTTTGAAATTTTGCTGTTAGCCTGGAATAATTGTCCTGGAATTTCCGATAATAATTGCATACTAGTGGTCGCCCAGTGGTTGAAATTCGACCGTAATTCATTAAATTTTTAAGTTTGAACGTTATTGAGGTTCTTTTGTCAAAGAGTATACCTCTATAATCATTGCATATAATTTTTTTGAATTTTGTTCTATTACATCAGCTGCGAGCATGTACATATACGTCATTAGCGTGTGTTGTTTGCCTTAATTCTCTGCAATACCTATGAAATTTAAAATTTAATGTTAGTAACAGTTGAAAAAAAAACACAATTACAGCTTGTATTCGTATTTATTTTTTGATATAATTCATTGTCAGTTTTAATTTTTTCATGTTATTATTGAATCAAATAAACGCTAATAAAAATGAGACTTGACATTCATAGAAGTATAAGATACATTGTTTTCAATTCCAGTGGATTACATTTCATTTTTGGTAAGGTACAAAATTCGAAAACAGTTTGAAGATTATCTGCTACAAAGCATATATAATTTTTTAATTTGTTTTCTATGCATTAATTTTCGAGTTATTTGAAAAATATGAAAGATAGGAAAAATGAGGTTTAGCTTGGCTAAGCCATATTTAAAAAGCAATAACGCATTTTTTGACATTTCCTTGGGTTTTTTAATTGCCATACTGACCAGGTTTCGCCAAGGCTACACAGTTATTTTGCCTATCTTTTTCGAATTATATAAAAATTAAATAAAAAATTAATACAAAATAAAAAATGAAATAAAAAATACGTGCCTCGTATTTTTTTATATATTTTTCATTAAATCAAAAAAACCAGGCGGTTAAAAAAATAAATGTTGTCCATTGAACTTAAAATAGTTTGAAAGTGAATTTAATGATTCAGAACTTCTGTGTAAACGATGTTTTTTGTAAAAACTCTTTCATCATTTGCTAAATGCCCTTGGCCATTATATTCAGAAATATAAAATCTCAAACCATCGAATGATTGAACTCTACTTGCTGCAACGTACTTTTGACCATGTGTAAAAACTGGCTGCCTCAATTAAATTCCAATTTTTTCGAATGTTTGTCCTTGAGACTTATTTATTGTCATTGCAAATGCAGGTATAATTGGAAATTGAGTTCTTTGAAACTTAAATGGTAAAACAGTACCGGAATATGTTAAATTTATACGTGGAATCAAAATTCTCTTATTGCGTGCAGTTCCAGTTAAAACTTCGCAATCAATAGCATTACGATGCATACACTTGATGCGCATTCTTGTTCCATTGACTAATGCTTCCTTTGTATTTAAGTTTCTGATCAGTAAAACGATGCAATTAACTTTCAATACTAACTTATGTGGTGGCAAACCACTAATAGTCAAAGAATTCAAAAACTCTACTGGATAGTTATTGATTTCATTGTCATCATCACAGATTATTTTATCGTAGCTATGATATGTTTTCTGTTCACCTGGTATTCGATTAAGTATATCAGTATTAATAAAAGTACAATCATCATTTTTAGTTGCTAAAATAACTGACTTCAATATGTTATCTGAGAGTATGTTTTCGGAAATATTTCCGTACACCTCATTAATAATATTATTTTTATCTCCTATTAATTGCTGAGGTATGTCAATAATATTTTCACCAAACTGAGGGAATTGTGGGCTTCATCATTACCAATTTTTTTCAAGAATTCAACAAATTCTATTTCACTTGGTAAGGCTCTCACATTTTGTGTAAACGTTACTTTATGAAAATAAACAAATTTATGCCAACTCGTAACACAATTATCAATTAAAGTTGCACGTGATCCATGTGGGACAACTGGTAAGATTTGCCGAAAATCACCGCACAGAAGTATCGTTTTCACTCCAAATGGTTTATGTTTATCATTTTCATCGCATAGATCCTGCAATAATCTGTCTATGATTTTCAACACTTGCAGTGGGCACATAGAAATTTCATCAATAATTATCAATGATGATGAATTTATGTAACGCCCATAGCTACTATTTGCGGTAATATTCGCTATAGAATTTTCCAAAATGGGTATAGGCAATTTAAACACATTGTGTAAAGTTCTACCTCCAAGTAATAGAGTTGAAGCTATGCCACTAAACGCTGTTACAATGCAACTAAGATTAAGCGAATTTAATTTGTGAATGATTGCTGTTTGTGTGAATGTTTTTCCACAACCTGCACGAGCGGTTAAACAAAAAACATTAGATCCAGTATCATGGTGCAAAACTTCACAAATCACACGATCAATTAGATTACGCTGTTCAATATTTGCAGTTTCATAATGCTCACAAAACAGAAACTCTTGTTCTATTGGATCAATAGCATTTGCTTCGTCTGTTCTCTGCGAATACGTGGGAACTGGTAAACCAAGTTCTCGACATGACAAATTATGAACATTCAAAATATCTTCAATTTCTAATAGAGCTGTGTTAAAGGATACTTCTTCTTTGTAATCTCTCAAAAAATCTTCACTAAGATATACTTTAAATTCATTCCATAATGCCAATGCATTGGCTGGCACATTTAATGCACAAATGTAACCAAATAAATGTCGCATTTGTTTTGGTGAATGTAATTCTTTTGCTTCATTTAAACATTCGCGCCATTCATTATCATTTGAAGCAAAGCCGCGAGCATGGCACGCTTCAACAAAAGAAGTGTGTATAATTCCATTGTATGTTCTAACATCCTCAAATGATTTTGGACCACAGACATGTAATAGAAGCAATCGTAAATGGAAAAGTTTGATGTCTTTTGGTGATACTACATATATGCGTGTAATGATTTTATCACCTCCACGCCTTCTCTTCTTCCATTTTTTTCGGGAATCTTCCCACACATAATGCAAAGGAATTTCAATATACTTATATTCATGCGCTGATGGATCTGATCGATTCAATTCAAAAATGCTAATAATTTTGTTTGTCTTGCATTTTCAATTGCTTGACGTTCTTGCCCTTCTCGATAGTAAACATTCTGTCTACGCGGTAAATGAATGTCTTGTCTAACGATGACATGTGACTGAAAATGCATTGGTAATTCATAGATGCGCCATACAGCTTCAGTTGATCCGACATAACGGCCATTTAAAAATTTTTTAACTTCATCAATTTGTATTTCTTGACCTAGTTCATTTCTCTCTTAACCTAATTCAACAGATGCACTGTCATAGCCTTTATACACGTATTTATAAATGTATTTAACACTTTTAACTGTAGTGCATACGTCAACATTTATATGGCAATTAAATTTGGCAAGTAAATACGGATTGTATGGTACAACATAACGATTGTCGAGGCAACTACCGCGAACTTCAGCATTAATACCATTATCACGCCTTCTGTATAATGGATATCCATTTAATGATTCACATGTAAATTCATTAAATCATTTTGGATAATCTTTTGTTCATTTTCCATCTCTCATACATACAGAATTTGGATTAAGTACACCGTATGGACCATGCATCATGTGTTTTACAACATATTCATGTAATGTAGGATGTGTTTGAATTAGGAATCTCTGCAGATACAACTTTTATCAATATCGGTAGCGTTAACAATTTTATCTTGCTCATTTAAAGAGAGTAAAATGTGAGCAATCCTCTCTTCTGAAACTCACTTGTATAAATGAGTGCTTCAACTTTACCGAAGGTTTTTTTTAGTGTAAGGCCCTCAATTAATGCTTTCAGTTTGGACTTGAATACACGCACAACAATATCAGGTCGAAAATTAGCTGACTTACCTACACCAATATTGCTAACTATTTCAGGCCAACTTGGATTGCAAGTCATTGTAATAAACAAAGAAGGCTTTCCGAAATGTACAATTGACATTGCATCTAAATAATTCTGATACATATTTCTTGGAGATCCATTGAATGAAGATGGTAAAATTACTCTACGGCCAACATTATTGGCATTGGGGTTCAATTCAAAATAATCTGTTAAATTGTTGTAAACTTCAGACCTAAGACTTGTTTGATTGTGTCGAATGAAATGTAACCTTGTGCCCTCTATTCTCACATACATATCAACTATCCACTGCAGAAATAAAATTTGTGAATGGTTCAACATGCTAAAATCTTCTCTAATTGCAAGTCGATAGGCTGCTTACTGAAGCATGGTTAATTTATTTCTGGGCGCTCTTGAATTAGATGTAGTTGGTACATTATGAGAAATATTGATATGCCACCCAGTATCACCATTTGGAAAAAGTAATGGATACGCTAAAGGGTCCAATGATGAATCCAAAACAGAGATATTTTTAATGGTACCATTAACTTTTGAAAACGAAACCATATTTCGTTCAAAGGGTGGCTCACCATCAACTGTACTAAATATTACTGCTACATCAATTTGAACTGCATCATTATAATGGCGTAGATCTAAATCACGATTTACTTTAATGAGCATACAAGTTTCTTTATTTTGATTTTCAACTCTCTGACAATGATCTTTCATTGCCATGAATGACCGAACGAAAGGATTAATGCGTTCCAATTCTAGAGAGATTTCGCGCATTATATTGTTATTGCATGTTTGATTATAGTGTTCACGTAATATATAATTGACAGCAGTGTCAACATCATAAAAATATAATTGCGCATAACATGGTGAGCGACCATATCCAGCAGTCATTGGACCTGATCTGTGATAAAAAACATCATGTATTTTAAAATGATACACTCCACGCGTAACTGTATCCGAAATTTTAGCTTCTGAGCTAACCATAGCAAATGATGAATTGTATTTACGAATGTTTTCAAAATAATTTTTTGACTTTCTTTTTATTGAAGGTTCATTTGAAGTAAGTCCACCATACAATGATTTAAAGTATTCATTTTGACTTAAGGCCGGTAATATTGCTTTACCCTTATGACAACATGAAGTGAATGCAGTCCTTTCACCTAAAGTGACCTCAGATTCGAAATGTTTTGCATTGCAAAACCTGCATTGTAAATGCATTAATCCACAATCAAAAGTATTAAAATTCCTTGGAATGACATTCAGTGCGCATTTAAATGTATCCCTCAAAATAATTCATAATTTTGTATACTATTTACACTATTTAAATTTGCATTTGGTCTATTATCATTTTGACTTTCACGCGAATATATACTCCTTCTTCTTTGTCTCTCACTCCGACCCGTCAATGTTCTATGTCGAGGCATAATGGAAGTAGGTGCGAATATCTGAATGTAAAAAAAACATGTAATGAAATAACTGAAACTAAGATTAGACAGGGTTTAATTTAAAAATAATAAAATGTACTCACTTTTTTGAAACCACCGATAATAATTAGGCGAGAGTAAGTCAATTCAAATTGCTGCTACAAAATTTTCCTTTTGCAACAGGTGTATATTAAGCAAGCTGTGTTTCACTTTCAAATGCACATTAATATATAAAACACAGATATCTAGTATACAAAATATAAAATAAACGCTTTTTTGCATTGACATACACTCCACAGACTATTGAAAAAGGAACATTTGAAATCACACAAAATTCCCAGCTCATTCAGTCGATCTGTCATTAATTATTTGTTGGCAACATTTTAAAATTCTTTGGCGTCAATCTGTACTCTGTGCGACTGTTTGACCACAGACTATTATGGGTTTGTCATTGGCAGTATGAACGTAAACAAACGACAGACTATTATGTGTTTGACATTGGCAGTATGAACGTACACTAAAATGAAAAAATTATATTTATTGCCTGGCAACAAAATTATTTTATTTTTAACAATTACCATTGTTTGAAAAAGTTTAAATGAATTTTCAAGTGCAAATGAATGTTCTATTTTATTTAATTTAATGTATTTGTAACACATATTATATATAAATTTTAGCTTTCTGCACTCCTTCTCCATATAAACTTTAACTATGCCAAATCTCACACTCCTCCGTGCGGGCAATATGCTTAAAAAGGGGTACAAAGTTTTCTCTTCACGTATTAATATATAGATTCCAAGGAAAGACTGTAGCTGTTTTTTATTTTTAGGTGTTGGAAATCATTGTATTGCTTCAACTTTCTCTGATGAAGGGGAGATGCCTTCTTCTGACAGATTAAAACCTAAAAATTGTACCTTGCTGGCTATGAATTTTGATTTATCCAGCTTAAGGTAATATGGTTTTCTGATAATTTTTTCAAAACTGTCTCCACTCTATCACAGTGTTCTTGCCAATTTGATGAGGTGATCAACAAGTCATCTACGTATACAGTAGTAAAATTAAGTACCTCTTGTCCCAATATCTGATCCATACACTTGACGAAGACGGCAACCGAATTGATCAGTCCGAATGGCAGTCTTTTGAATTGGTAGTTTCTCCCATCGAACAGAAAAGCTAAGTATTTTCTACTGTTCGGATATAGCTCTACCTGCCAGTATCCACATACTGTATCCCATGCGCTGATGTATTTCATACCATGGAACTTCTTTAGGATCTCTTCAATTTCACCTGGGGATGTTCTATCATTTACGATCATTTTATTGATTTCTCTAGCATCGAGGCATATTCTTACTTTTCCATCCTTTTTCGGTATCGCCACTATTGGACTTGTATATGGTGATTGGCTCAATTCTATTATATCATCTTCCATCATCTGGTTGATCTCTGCCCTCACTGCATTCCTTTGAGAGTAGGCGATAGGATATGATTTTTTCTTAAAATCAACGGGCTCTTTGAATATGATTTTACATTGGTAATCCTTTACCTTGCCCGGGGCATCAGAAAAAATGTGTCGATATTTATTGTAAATGTTTATGAGATCCTCTGCCTGATGAACACTAATCTGTTGATCTCGTACTTCTCTTTGGAATTGTCTGATCTCCTCCAGCTTGTTTGACCATATTTCTTCATCCTTCCGTTCATTTATTATTTTTACCTGTGCTTGTTGGCAATAATTATTTTGTAACATGGTGCAACAGTTGGTTATTGAAGGTACGTTACTACCCTTCACTATACTTGTTGTCCATATTCCATGTTCAGTGTTTAGTGACACTTCTCCTTGCCGCAGATCAATTATGGCAGAGTATTGTCGGAGTACATCACATCCAACAAGTATTGAGAATGGCAGGCCACTGGCAACAAGAAAAGACATAGTGAATGTTAGGCCTTTACTATTAAGTTCCAGGGACACTTGTTTACTGACAGTTTTGTTTTGTCTGCCGGTAGCACCGATGATTGTCACATTGTTTATTGGCAGAGTCGGTATAGGTATACTACTTTCCTGTTGTAGTCTGCTTAACTCTGCTTGGTCAATTAAAGATATATTAGATCCAGTATTGATCATTAATGTTGACATGACTCCATTTATTTGGGCATTTACGTATACTATCTCACTGTTTCGGCTAGGCATTGGTTGATTACTTTCTTCAATCAACTCGTCTCTTACATTTTTTAGATAATTCGTTTGTATTATAGTGATTATATTTTTTGTCATCGTGCATTCCCCAAGAGATTGGTCCAGTGATGGGCTGTTCACAGTTTTCACTGACCTTAGGCGTTTAAATGAGGGTTGGCCTCATTGTCTCTAACTTCATTAGCGTTTAATGGTTGGTTAGTGATTGGCTCCTGTCGATTATTCCTGTTATCTATTTCGTTCCTGGGATTTTCTTCGAATGGGTGGCTTCTGGTATCAGGTACCTGGTTAAAGTACGTTCGTCGATAGTTGGATGGGGGATAGTTTCTTCCTGGACTCTGTTGTCTTTGTCCTCTTATGTAATTTACCTGTGGTCGGTATCCTTGGTTGCTGTTATTATTACTGTTTCCAGGGCGATAATAGTTATTATGACCATTCGGTGGGTAGTTACCCCTGTAGTTGTTCCGGAAATTGTTATTATTATTCCCATTTCTGTTGACGTTTCTGGGTATATTATTCCCTTGATAATTGTTAGGGTTGTTTAATGGTGGCTTATTATCCCCCTGTTGGTTTGGTGATGATTGTCCTTCATTTATTCTATTACTTCTGAAGCTCGATACTCTATTTTTCCTGTATTGCCACTCGTGCTCATGGCTCTCCAACAAACTAGCCATGTCTTGAATGGTCTTTACCTGGCTGTACATCCGTGCTTTTTGTATGGCGTCGTCGTAATGGTAAGACAATTGTATCACAAGACACTCTTCCGGGATGTGTGGTTCCAAATTCCTTGCCATGCAAATTTTTCCCAGGAAGTAGGATGTGAGAGATTGTCCATTTTGATTCTCATACCTCCCATTGCTTAGGTTATTGCGGACCATGTTCTGAGTCCATTCAGACCAGTATTTAGCCTTGAATTGAGTCATAAATTCTTAAATGCTTTGGATGTCTGGTCTTGTGGCCGTCCACCAGTTGTCATAGGTCTCTTTGAACATTTCGTCCAGCATTCCTCTTATTGTCGTCCATCAGGTCTCTCGATTTCTTATTATTAACTCTTCCACCCTCTTCAGGAATTCAATAGGGTTCCTTTTATAATTATGGAAGTTAATCATATCTCTGTTGTCTGCGTTCATGACATGGTTACTGTTACATGGCCGGTCACGCCAGGCGTCCACTTCTTCCCGTAATGACTCTTCTAGACTGTGCATCTCGTCAATCCTTTGTTTGTTTTTGTCTACTTTGCTGTCTATTTTATTTAAATTGCTGTACACCCCTTCCATTCTTCCTCTGGACAGGTCTGTTCGTACAGTTGCTATCTCCTTCTGGTTTTCTTCCCGGACTAGATGTATGTCCTGGTCCATCTGCTCACATCTTTTGGCGGTTTCTCCATGACATGTCTCAATTCTCCTTTTATTTTCTCCTTCGATATTGTTCATTTTGTTGAGTACTTCCTCACGGACTTCAGAAATATTTTCGTTGGTTTTCTCTAGTTTCTCCAATGTCTCCTCTAATGTTTTATTTGTTTCAGTGATCTGTTGTATGGTTTCTTCTCTATACTACCTTAATTGTTGGATCATCTGCTGTTTTATCTCTTCCTTAGTTATTTCATTGATTTCCTTCAGCTGTTGTTGGAGGGTCTCGTTATTTTGGTTAATGGTTTGTCTCAATTCTTCTTTCTGCTTCTGAAAATTGTCCTCCTGTTTCTTAAAATTTTCACTGGTTTCTTTCTTCATACTGTCTACTTTTTCATTCGTCAGTTTATTATCTTCCTTCATACTATTCAGATTCTCCTCATTCTTGTCTAATTTTCTATTTATCAACTCCCATAATTGTTGTAAATCCATGCCTCCTTTGGCTTCCTGCCTGTCACCCGCCTGTGGTTCCCTCTCTTTGTCTTGGGTTGGTTCTGTTGTGGTTATTGTTGTCTCCACTTCTTCGATCGAAGTTCCTTCCTCTTCTTCCCCTCTATTTTCTTCCATCTCTTTGTCCTTCGCCAATTTTTTCGATAATCCTCTAGTATGCATCCTGATCTCCTTTCGTGATCGCCGCTAGAACTTCGTATCTTCCTTTCTTCTAGCTCCACCAGTTGGTAGCCTATTTATAATGAAACGTTTAGGTGGTGACTGCCGTGTTATAAGGCCACACGTTGGATGCGTCAATTTATAATGAAACGTTTAGGTGGTGACTGCCGTGTTATAAGGCCACACGTTGGATGCGTCAATTTATAATGAAACGTTTAGGTGGTGACTGCCGTGTTATAAGGCCACACGTTGGATGCGTCAATTTATAATGAAACTCGTGCCATCGTCTTACTGGTACCTCTGTAAAATGTTGAAGTGTGTCGAGTGTAACTTGTGTATGTGTGTCTTACCAATTCGTCCTCGCACGGTAATGTAACTCACGATGCTTGAGTCCGTAGCGAACGTACAGATAACCAGGTATCGTAGTCCCCGATCTGAGGTTCACTAGTAGTGTATAATTCCCAGGTGGCGCCAAATTGTTTATTTAAAACAATTAAAACTGTCTTCTTATCAGCGATTTACTCAAACGGTGTGAAGGATTCAATCTGTCCCGCCGTTTCTCGATTTGTATAATCGAGCTGGCAGTTACAGTATTCGCTGCTTGAGCACTAGCTATCACGTCAGAGACATTCGCTGTAAATTATAATTTCAAGAATACACTTTCCTACTGAAAATAAAACACATTTTGACATACACAGTATTGATTTATTAGCGATTTGATATTACTGTTTCATAGAGACAAGCTATAATTGATTTTTTATATAATTTTGCAGTGGTTATTTCTTTATGAGACGTTCTCTCTCTGGGTTTTACAATCGATTTGAATGTAACTAAACATACAGTATGGCGTTTTACCAAATAAGTCAACAAATGCTTTCGTCAAATCGTACGGATTCTTTTGATCACGTTGAAAGGCTCAGATGCAATTACAATAATAAAAATACACAACTTTACAATGTTTCTACTTAAATATTGTAACGTGTAACTATAAATGGTTTGTTGAAGTGTAGTACAAGTGTTTTAAAGGTTCGTACATTAATACAAGGTTAGCTTTCTAATTTAACAAATTTTCAGTGTCTTAATATTTTTATTTAATCTTTGAAAGAGAATAAAATTGATTCAGTGGTATTTCAAAATATAGTGAGAAATATTCAAAGTGCGTTATTTCGGAAGTTTATATAATTTATTGGATACTTAACAGCTTTGTAGCATGTGATTACTCTGTTGGTCGGGAATGAAGGAATGTGGCTGCAATATAATTCAGTTTTCATTTATTCGGGCTTTGGGCATCTTTTTCAAAGTATTTTGATTCATTTATTCACTTTGTCTTGAAATAAAACGTCTTCTCTATCAGGTAATTGTGTTCAGTGATAATCAGACTCCTTCTCGTTCAATTTTGATAAGTTAATTTACTTTTAAAACATTTTAAATATGAAAATAGGTTGTTCTGGATTCTGGCGTCTGTTTTACTTGAGCGTCACTTTCTGAGTAATCATATTCAACGGTAATTTCATCTTCAACCGTTGTTTCCATGGTTACCCCATTATTCTGATTGGGCTAGCTTGACATCAAACCATTGTTATCAAAATTTGAATTCTTTTCAAATTTTCCTATATCTTCTGACTTTCTTCCTTCTCTTGTCTTCCTTCTCAAGTATTAATTATTAGCACTGTCATTTGTATTTTCTCACAAAGATTATTTTGGTATCCCACAATATTGGGTTATTTCATGTTTTCTAAGTTTACAATTAATTTAATATTTACTAATTACATTTCTCTGTTTATATAACTCCTTATTTTAATATTTTGTTGTTAATAATATTTGCCATTTACCCTTGGTTAATTAGTTACCTTGGATTTGTTAATTACTTGGCTATTTTCATACAATTAGTATTTGTTTCTGTTTGACCGTTAGGCCTGTTTCAAGTCTAAGTAGCCATTACTGGTTTTTGATTGTTTCATACACATTATATTTCATTTAGTCCTAGTTCGTTATTTTGTTTTTATAATTAGGTTTATTATCTATGGAGGTGTTTTGGTTCAGTCCTTGTGTGATTTTTGTGTGTAACAACTGTGTTATTCAATATTTCTTGCTAATTATTTACTAACAGTTTTCCCTTTTATAACTCAAACATTGTTTTCTTTCCTTATTTTAATTACTCTGCCAATGTCAATAATATGGCTATTAATTACTACCATTTCATCATATAGCATATAACATTTAGGTTTATTTTTGAGATAATAACCCAATCCATCTCCTATTCATAAACAATTGTTTATACAATTAATTAACACTTATTATTTAATATGGGTGTACAACTCATTACTTCTTATTTATTGTTCTGGTGATAAACAATCTCACCTCTATTGAACTTGTTTCATTACTCTCCCCTTATAACATGGGTATTTACTTATGGTTATTACATACTTATTTTCTAAAACTCTTGGCTTTCCTTTCCATGTTAATATCATTTTATTAGTTTTTCTTGTGATTCTCACCTTTAAATTCTACAATACATTCTTAAGTTCTATAACAATATTATTTCATAATCATTACAGTTAATATCACTCTTCAGTGTTCATTATTACTGAATTAATGTTTTATTTCAAATATTATTCATAATAACTTTCTTAAATGTTATTGTTCACTATTAAATCTTAAACATTGTTTATTTTACTAAGTCTTTATCTTAGCCTTCTCTATTCATACTATTTTTATGACTGACAATATTTTTATTTATTTATCACTTGCACTTTTTAAATTATTTGGTGTTCATTATAATTTACTTAGTGTTTCTTTTTCTATCATATCACTTTAGGGTAAGTTCACCTTCACTGGGTTAATTTCCGTTTACTTCTCACTATTTTACTCTCTTTCTCTACACATATTATATATAATTATTAATATCATGTCTTTCTTTATTAACAACTTATGTGTATTCCTAACTCTTTGGCTAGTGTATTTTTAGCTATAGTATTATAGTATTTTTGCTAAAATATTAACAACGAAGTCAGCTTCACTGACAGCAATACTGAAAGTCAAATAAATAGTGAAGTAAGCGAAACCGAGTCGAAAATAATGGAAGGCGTAATGAATCAATCGGCGCCTATCCCAGTTAAGAAAGATGATAGCTATGAAATGCTGAAAATGATACAAACAATGTTAGATATGAAATGAGCAGAATGTAAACATAAATAGTCGTTTTGATGTAAATGACACTAAGTTTGATGTAAAGTTTGAGAAAATAAATAGTCATGTTGATGAAGTAAACACTAAAATGAATGATAAATTAAATGAACAAAATAATGAAATAAAGAGTAATTTTAGTGAAAAGTTGAATGAGATTAGAGACAAAATTAAACAACAGAATTTTGATACTAATAAAAGTTTAGAAGAAGTTGATGAACATTTTAGTGCCATTGTAAAACAATCACAAGATGAAGTAAACGAAAGTAGAAAGAGAAAGGAGGGGGTAGAAAATGGTACATATAATAAGGTAAGTGGTTGTAATGGTGTTAATTATAATAATGAGAGTATAGTGGGGGTAGAAAGTGGTGAAGAGACCGATAAATTAAACGAAAATAAAGACGATCAGGTAACATATAATACGGTAAGTAGGGGTGAGAAAAATTATGATATAATTAAAAATGAGGTGTTAGAGAGTAAGGTTGTGATTAATGTGAGTGATGGTGAAGTTTTAGTGGAAGTAGAATTGAATAATGGAATGTTAGTGAGTGTTGAGTTAGAGAAAGAATGGAAAGAGAGTTTACAGGTAGAGGGGTTGCAGAGGGTAAATTTTCCCTGGGTTTATTGTTAACCAAGGTGTTTACAAGTGTTTTTGAAGGGCGAGAATCCCTTAGTGGAAAACGATGTGTTTTCAGATTGTTCCCTGAGTTTTGTGGTGTTCCTGGAAAAGCTAGGAGGTGTTTTTATGTAGTAGTACCCTCTGCATGGAATGATAGAGAAAGTGTGAAATGGTGTTATGATGAGAGGTATTTTGAGAGAGAGAGAGAGAGAGAGAGAGAGAGAGAGAGAGAGAGAGAGAGAGAGAGAGAGAGAGAGAGAGAGAGAGAGAGAGAGAGAGAGAGAGAGAGAGTTGTTTGAGGTTAATAGAAGTTATAAAGGGTTAAGAGAGAGAATTAATGGTGAGAGAGTTGATGATTATATTAAATTCTTACCTTGCGATGTGGTTAGCGCAGCAAGAGGCAATAACAATGTTGATGACTTACCTGTATATAAGATGGGGTTACTAGTAGTAGATGATTACTATACTAAAGAAAGGATAAAGGATTTAATAGTAACAGATAGTACTAAAGGGGAATTGACCATACCAAATGTCGACCGGTTTTATGACTTAATAGTATGTAATAATGTTTGTAAATACTATCTTGATACAATGGATAAAATTAATGATGATGGTTATTATAATCATAATAACAATATGTATTTAATTAAAAATGAATTGTGTAGATGTAAAACAAGGTTATTATTCAATGATGGAGGGTAAATAATTATTGTTAATGGACATTTAATTATGTGAGTAGGGGGTTCTGAAATGGACTGAATTATGAAATGATTTGTGGTAAATGATAACAGATAATAGTGTGGATTGTTTATACTTTTGTGTTGATGTCAAATGTATTTGTGTATTACAGTGCTATTAAAACAATCTGCATCTTCTGACAGTTCTCCTTGCGTGTTTACAAGAAGTAGTTGCTATGGTAACTCTTCCCGAGGTGAGCCAATCACCAGCAGGCGTGCACTTTCCCTCCCCCTTTCTCCTCAGTCAGCAGTCCCACACTGACCAATCAGCGTTCCTGCAGCTGTGCCGAGCCCCACGTGCTTCTTAGCTGCCAGAAGACGCAGATTGTTTTAATAGCACTGTAGATTATGGTGTACTCTGTATTGTATGTAAACAATATATGTATGTGATAGCAATTGATTTTATAATAATAATAACATTTTACCAGACTAAATAAATAATGAGAGTAATTGTGAATTTTATAATGCAATTAAAGTAACTTCGTGTTTTAAAAACTGATTGAATTAAATAAATGGAGATTAATTAATTAATTTAAAATGTTGTACAGATGAATCTTGGTGAGGAATTTAAATGATTTTTCTGAGATTTAGATTTGATAATGAATAGTAAATGATTAAACATACAGTGTGTTTAGGTATTGAGTTATGTTGTTATTATAAGGTAAGTTATGAATTTTCTAATGTAATTTTCAACGATTAACTTAATGTAAAATGTGATAAAAGATGGAGTTTGGGTGATGATTATTTCAATAAGGCATAATTTATTAAGACAGAGTTAATTTAAATGGGTATTAGACAAAATAAGAATTTCTGGAATAAAAGTAATACAGAAACGGGTCAGTAGTAGGGACACAGTAGCGAGAGTGAATGTGTGTAGAGAGAAAGGGAGTGATGAAAGTGGAGAGTAAATAGGTGAGAGCAGGGTACATAAATTTTGTAGTGAGGGTGGAGGTGTAAGGAGTCCCTCAACGCGGCGGAAGGTGAAAAGTTTTAAAAAGGGTTGCGGAGTTACCTGGAAGGGCCAGGAACTGATAAGGGGATGAGCTGGTGGTGCGGGAACACACGTCCTATGTACAAAGGGGGTATCAGGTGCTTTGTTGTAACAGGAGAATGATTAAAGTAGAGTTAGATAAATGGTTGGAGGGTATATTATTGAGAGATCAGTGTCACCCTATGCAAATCCGTTAGTGGTTGTTAGAAGGAAGAAGGTGAGTAAGGTTATATCTAAATACCCATGCAATAAATCAAATCATTATTAATGACTGAAAATCACCCGAACAAATTAATGATGAAAATGCTTAATAGAAATTCATAGTTAAATTATAATGTAACAAGTGAAAGATTTAATAGAATTTGAAACTAAAGTAAAGCTGTAAGGTGTGTAATTTTTGGTCAAACTTAAATTTGAAATGTTTGTCTTGATGTAATAATAGTGTTACGACGGTCTACTCGATCGTCGTAGGTACAGTGGAAACAAAATAAGTACAAGACACCAATTAAGTCACTAATCACACCTTTAATTGTTACAGTAAAACAGTTCGTAATTAACAACACCGTCTCTACAACAAATCAAATGAAAATTGTACACACGCAATAAAATGTCCACAAATATTAAAACTCAATTGTATTACAATTATACCGTCCGAATATAAAACGCAACACTTCACTACTAACTACTTGCATGTACACAGCAATAACCCGAACCGCCCTGTAAATATATCGCACTAATACTCTCGAACCGCACTATCCAAAATCTCACATGGAACTGAAAACTAAGGCCGCTACCCGATGTATTTATAGTCACGCTCACACACCAGAAGCTTCCAAACTGCGTCTTATCTCTCGTGAACTACGTAATTACTACGGCCTTGACACAGTCCGAGCGCCGAGCGAAGCCCGGCACTGTCGAGAAAATTCTCGCAAAATGCGTCTAGTAGCACGTACACCACACGCTTACATCGAGATCCTTCTGGCATATTCGATAAACGCGTAGATTGTTCTGTGCTATCGTAGCACTGCTCCCTCCTTAAGCCTGTTCGTCCCGAACTGGCAAAGCGTCTCTAAGTTTGTACTTAGCCAGGCGATCTAGATGGACGACCTTGAACTTTCACTGTCCTTCCTGTTGAATCCGATAAACAACATAGTTAGTTCTTTTTTTTACAGTGTAGGGTCCTTCCCAGTTAGACTGAAGCTTAGGTGAGCGACCACGACGGCGCTTTGGATTGAACAACCAGACCTGATCTCCTTCTTGGAAACCCACACTATTGCTACGAATGTCATACCGAGTTTTCATTTTATCACTGGCAATCTTCAGCCGTCCTCTTACCAAGCGATTCATTTCTCGCAGTTGGTTTTCTAATTGCGAGGAATAGTTCTTTGGCTCTTGGGACTGAGTCTCAGGTGATCCAAACATCAAGTCCCCAGGAAGACGAATCTCCCGCCCAAACACCAATTTTGCTGGAGTCATGCCGGTTGTGTCGTGTACTGATGACCTATACGCCATAAGGAATAGTGGTATACGTTGGTCCCAGTCTGTTTGGTTCTCGTCAACAACTTTCGAAAGATGCTGCTCAAGTGTCCTGTTGAATCTCTCAACCATCCCGTCCGACTGAGGATGCAGAGGCGTTGTCCTGGTCTTTCGAATTCCAAGTAGACGGCATAATTCTTTAAACACTCCTGATTCGAAATTTCTCCCTTGATCCGTATGGATTTCCATAGGGGCTCCATAACGGCAACAGAAGTTGTGAACTAACTGCTTTGCCACAGTGGTAACCTCCTGATTTGGAATTGCGTAGGCTTCCACCCACTTAGTAAAGTAGTCACCTACAACCATGATGTGCCGGTTTCCATCGTCAGTAACTGGGAATGGTCCAGCAATGTCTATGGCAATTCTCTCGAAAGGTTGTCCAACGTTATACTGTCTCATTTTCCCCCTGCTTCTGGTTTGTGGGCCCTTGCTTGCAGCACATATTTCACACGTCCGAACCCATTCCTCTATGTCGTGGCGAAGATGAAGCCAATAGAATCGCTTCCGTATTTTGTCAAGGGTTTTGTTAACGCCAAGATGGCCTCCAGATGTTCCATCATGCATCTCCTTCAAAACAGACTGCACTTTACTTCGGGGAACTATCAACTGCATGACCACGTCTCGTCCATCTACACTTTCCCAAGCCCTTTTCAGCAATCCGTTTTCTAAGGTGAGAGATTCCCATTGTGCCCAGTAGCCCTTCAGCACTTCGGAACCATGGCAGATATCTTGCCAATCCGGGCGGCGACTTTCCTCTTTTGCTGTCAAGATCGGTCCAATGTCTTTTATTATCGTTTTTTATTATTGACTATTTACAATTGTCACTCAATCAATACTAACATTCATTAATTATTTTGGTTCTTAACCGGTTTCATTTTCTTTATTATTTTTGATTACATTATTTCTCCCTTCTCTATTTTTTATTCCTTGTCTGGGTTTTCTTGACGTGTCTCATTTTGTTTTCTTCATTGTTGGTTTGTTCTCTCTTTGTTTTCATTTTTCTTCTCCTTCACTCGTCTTGTTTACTTTATTTCGGTTCTTAGCTGGCCAATCTCTGGGGTTGGGTCAACGTCGTTTGTCTGTCAGTCTAGTAGTTGAGTTTCTTTATTAATCACTTTTGGTTTATTACTCTTTCTCCTTCCTTCTTAATTACATTTTATACTTTTTATTCTCCACATTATTTATTTCTTAAAATATAGTATTATTTAGCATTTTTTTATACATACTTATTGTTATCAAAACTGATCTGATTTTGGCGATGTTATAATATTAATATATGTTAACAAATATATATATATAAATAATAACAAATATTAAAAAATGATTTTAATAATACCAATCACAATATTACTTAATATATTATACAGTATTCAAAGTAATACTTTGAATGTATACTGTAGTATAGGATTGAGGTTCTATAGTATACAATAATTAAACAATAATTAAAACCCACAACCACATTCACATACAAAATCTCCAAAGTTCACAAACTCACAAATTTACAAGTCTATTTAGTATTTACATAATTTGGTCTTCTTGGCCGAAGGTTGTATTGTGATCGTCAATATCTGGAGAGGCACCACTGGATTTGTCCTCTTCTATCTGTGTGCTGGCTCACATGTAGTCAAGTCGTAGAGGTTGTTTTACCATCTTCAACTCGGTTGCATGAAGTTTCACTGATGTAGATGACCTTAGGAAATACACTCCATTTCCCAGGCACCATCTACCGCAAACGGTCCCACCCTCTTCTGGCTAATCCTGCATAGTGTCCATCTGCCTTGTTGTTGAGAGTTTGATTCCTTTGCAACACTAAGTCTCCTGGATTTAATATCTTCTCCTCCTCAACATCCTGTTACTTGGCTTCCTCAATGCTCTGTAGCTCCGTCTCATTCCATTTCTTATCAGTCTCTGGTTGATGTCTTTAAGCCAGACAAAGTTAAGCCATCTAAAAAGTTATCAGAGTTTTAGAACCGAGTATTTAACTGAACGGCTGTGTTTGACTAAATCTGCACAAGAAGTTTATATGTATTGCACTGTTTGTAAGTCAGAGTTACAATGGCTGTCGACATCATGTTGCTTGTAGTAAACATCGTAAATCATTGGGAATTATGACCACAGTGTAGTTTTGTTTTATGTGAATATTGATAACTACGATGTCATCAGAAGTGATTGTATGTTTTCCAAATGTTTCATTGAACATAATCTACCCCATTCTGCTGCAGACCATGCTGGTCCTCTGCGAAAATTTTCCTGGACTTATTGTGAAATGTTCAGTAGAGACCGAAATAACACTACTTATTCATTCAATGGTCGGCACAACGAAAAATAAAATCATCAAAACCTTAAAAAAAAAATTATTTTTAATATCCACTGATGCTAGCAATGACATTGATTCAAAAAATTGTTACAACTTTGTTGTCTCTGTTAGAAAGTGACAAAAAACACCCGCAAGAGAATATTTAATTTAATTGGTGCTGAGTTTTCCCAAATTGGCATTGAGTGGAATCATTTTGTTCAGATAATACTGATACAATGGTTGTTAGGTTTAAAGGCACCATCAGCTTTTATAAAAGTCAAACAACCTAATATTAAAACTGTTGGTTTTTCCATGCCATCTTTTTTTTTGTATCGGCCATCTAAGGACCATATGCCAATTTCAATTTTGTATTCTTTGTTCTTTTCTTTTTCTCCAATATTCTTTCATCTTTTCGCTGTGTCTCTTCTTCCTGTATTCAGTCCACTTTGAACCTGCATTTTTCTCTCTCCTACTTTGGACTCCCTCCATTTTTAACACTTTTGCCTAAAAAACTTCTCTTTCAATGACTTCTTCTACATTTATATTATATGTTTGTAACGGGACGGGTTAGGCCCACCCAGGGGTAATTTGGGGACAATAATAATTGTAGATTTTATTTGGAAATTATAATGACATATGCAATGTGAACGAGTTAATGTTAAGGTCACCATCAGAATGCAAGAAAAGCAGTTATTTTTAGCCGTATGACATTTGAACTTTGGAAACAGAAGTCATGCCCGATGACGTCAGGGCCAAACCTTTGAATACGCCACTTGGAATGTTGATCCAAATTAATACCACTGTCAAATATTGTCTAATTGCTAAAGATTGTATCAGAAGTAAGAGAAGGGTACAGCATATTGGGTATGTAATGAGGGAATTGAAGGGAATATACAAGTTTTTTTATTTAAATTGAAAAGATGCATTTAATGAATAGTTTAATAAAGTAATATTGATCTAGTTCTTTCAAAATGAGTTGGTTATTTCAACAACCATTTTTCTCTCTCTCAAAATATGCCTTCACGAACTGGGTTCTTGTGGATACCATGGTGCCGAAACCCGGGAATATTTGCATAAATAATATTTATGCAAATGTGGGCCTGTTTTGGAGAACGAAATGGTTGTTTCAGATGAGTAAAGAAAAATTGGTATGTACGTATAAGTAGACATAGATGACAAGAGTGTCAGATAGGGTTATGTTATAATATGATTGGTATATGTTTATTATAAATAAGTAAGAATTAAATGATCAAAATGAGTACGAGTGAAAATATTAACAACGAAGTCAGCTTCACTGACAGCAATACTGAAAGTCAAATAAATAGTGAAGTAAGCGAAACCGAGTCGAAAATAATGGAAGGCGTAATGAATCAATCGGCGCCTATCCCAGTTAAGAAAGATGATAGCTATGAAATGCTGAAAATGATACAAACAATGTTAGATATGAAATGAGCAGAATGTAAACATAAATAGTCGTTTTGATGTAAATGACACTAAGTTTGATGTAAAGTTTGAGAAAATAAATAGTCATGTTGATGAAGTAAACACTAAAATGAATGATAAATTAAATGAACAAAATAATGAAATAAAGAGTAATTTTAGTGAAAAGTTGAATGAGATTAGAGACAAAATTAAACAACAGAATTTTGATACTAATAAAAGTTTAGAAGAAGTTGATGAACATTTTAGTGCCATTGTAAAACAATCACAAGATGAAGTAAACGAAAGTAGAAAGAGAAAGGAGGGGGTAGAAAATGGTACATATAATAAGGTAAGTGGTTGTAATGGTGTTAATTATAATAATGAGAGTATAGTGGGGGTAGAAAGTGGTGAAGAGACCGATAAATTAAACGAAAATAAAGACGATCAGGTAACATATAATACGGTAAGTAGGGGTGAGAAAAATTATGATATAATTAAAAATGAGGTGTTAGAGAGTAAGGTTGTGATTAATGTGAGTGATGGTGAAGTTTTAGTGGAAGTAGAATTGAATAATGGAATGTTAGTGAGTGTTGAGTTAGAGAAAGAATGGAAAGAGAGTTTACAGGTAGAGGGGTTGCAGAGGGTAAATTTTCCCCGGGTTTATTGTTAACCAAGGTGTTTACAAGTGTTTTTGAAGGGCGAGAGTCCCTTAGTGGAAAACGATGTGTTTTCAGATTGTTCCCTGAGTTTTGTGGTGTTCCTGGAAAAGCTAGGAGGTGTTTTTATGTAGTAGTACCCTCTGCATGGAATGATAGAGAAAGTGTGAAATGGTGTTATGATGAGAGGTATTTTGAGAGAGAGAGAGAGAGAGAGAGAGAGAGAGAGAGAGAGAGAGAGAGAGAGAGAGAGAGAGAGAGAGAGTTGTTTGAGGTTAATAGAAGTTATAAAGGGTTAAGAGAGAGAATTAATGGTGAGAGAGTTGATGATTATATTAAATTCTTACCTTGTGATGTGGTTAGCGCAGCAAGAGGCAATAACAATGTTGATGACTTACCTGTATATAAGATGGGGTTACTAGTAGTAGATGATTACTATACTAAAGAAAGGATAAAGGATTTAATAGTAACAGATAATACTAAAGGGGAATTGACCATACCAAATGTCGACCGGTTTTATGACTTAATAGTATGTAATAATGTTTGTAAATACTATCTTGATACAATGGATAAAATTAATGATGATGGTTATTATAATCATAATAACAATATGTATTTAATTAAAAATGAATTGTGTAGATGTAAAACAAGGTTATTATTCAATGATGGAGGGTAAATAATTATTGTTAATGGACATTTAATTATGTGAGTAGGGGGTTCTGAAATGGACTGAATTATGAAATGATTTGTGGTAAATGATAACAGATAATAGTGTGGATTGTTTATACTTTTGTGTTGATGTCAAATGTATTTGTGTATTACAGTGCTATTAAAACAATCTGCATCTTCTGACAGTTCTCCTTGCGTGTTTACAAGAAGTAGTTGCTATGGTAACTCTTCCCGAGGTGAGCCAATCACCAGCAGGCGTGCACTTTCCCTCCCCCTTTCTCCTCAGTCAGCAGTCCCACACTGACCAATCAGCGTTCCTGCAGCTGTGCCGAGCCCCACGTGCTTCTTAGCTGTCAGAAGACGCAGATTGTTTTAATAGCACTGTAGATTATGGTGTACTCTGTATTGTATGTAAACAATGTATGTATGTGATAGCAATTGATTTTATAATAATAATAACATTTTACCAGACTAAATAAATAATGAGAGTAATTGTGAATTTTATAATGCAATTAAAGTAACTTCGTGTTTTAAAAAACTGATTGAATTAAATAAATGGAGATTAATTAATTAATTTAAAATGTTGTACAGATGAATCTTGGTGAGGAATTTAAATGATTTTTCTGAGATTTAGATTTGATAATGAATAGTAAATGATTAAACATACAGTGTGTTTAGGTATTGAGTTATGTTGTTATTATAAGGTAAGTTATGAATTTTCTAATGTAATTTTCAACGATTAACTTAATGTAAAATGTGATAAAATATGGAGTTTGGGTGATGATTATTTCAATAAGGCATAATTTATTAAGACAGAGTTAATTTAAATGGGTATTAGACAAAATAAGAATTTCTGGAATAAAAGTAATACAGAAACGGGTCAGTAGTAGGGACACAGTAGCGAGAGTGAATGTGTGTAGAGAGAAAGGGAGTGATGAAAGTGGAGAGTAAATAGGTGAGAGCAGGGTACATAAATTTTGTAGTGAGGGTGGAGGTGTAAGGAGTCCCTCAACGCAAAGCGTTGTGGCGGAAGGTGAAAAGTTTTAAAAAGGGTTGCGGAGTTACCTGGAAGGGCCAGGAACTGATAAGGGGATGAGCTGGTGGTGCGGGAACACACGTCCTATGTACAAAGGGGGTATCAGGTGCTTTGTTGTAACAGGAGAATGATTAAAGTAGAGTTAGATAAATGGTTGGAGGGTATATTATTGAGAGATCAGTGTCACCCTATGCAAATCCGTTAGTGGTTGTTAGAAGGAAGAAGGTGAGTAAGGTTATATCTAAATACCCATGCAATAAATCAAATCATTATTAATGACTGAAAATCACCCGAACAAATTAATGATGAAAATGCTTAATAGAAATTCATAGTTAAATTATAATGTAACAAGTGAAAGATTTAATAGAATTTGAAACTAAAGTAAAGCTGTAAGGTGTGTAATTTTTGGTCAAACTTAAATTTGAAATGTTTGTCTTGATGTAATAATAGTGTTACGACGGTCTACTTGATCGTCGTAGGTACAGTGGAAACAAAATAAGTACAAGACACCAATTAAGTCACTAATCACACCTTTAATTGTTACAGTAAAACAGTTCGTAATTAACAACACCGTCTCTACAACAAATCAAATGAAAATTGTACACACGCAATAAAATGTCCACAAATATTAAAACTCAATTGTATTACAATTATACCGTCCGAATATAAAACGCAACACTTCACTACTAACTACTTGCACGTACACAGCAATAACCCGAACCGCCCTGTAAATATATCGCACTAATACTCTCGAACCGCACTATCCAAAATCTCACATGGAACTGAAAACTAAGGCCGCTACCCGATGTATTTATAGTCACGCTCACACACCAGAAGCTTCCAAACTGCGTCTTATCTCTCGTGAACTACGTAATTACTACGGCCTTGACACAGTCCGAGCGCCGAGCGAAGCCCGGCACTGTCGAGAAAATTCTCGCAAAATGCGTCTAGTAGCACGTACACCACACGCTTACATCGAGATCCTTCTGGCATATTCGATAAACGCGTAGATTGTTCTGTGCTATCGTAGCACTGCTCCCTCCTTAAGCCTGTTCGTCCCGAACTGGCAAAGCGTCTCTAAGTTTGTACTTAGCCAGGCGATCTAGATGGACGACCTTGAACTTTCACTGTCCTTCCTATTGAATCCGATAAACAACATAGTTAGTTCTTTTTTTTACAGTGTAGGGTCCTTCCCAGTTAGACTGAAGCTTAGGTGAGCGACCACGACGGCGCTTTGGATTGAACAACCAGACCTGATCTCCTTCTTGGAAACCCACACTATTGCTACGAATGTCATACCGAGTTTTCATTTTATCACTGGCAATCTTCAGCCGTCCTCTTACCAAGCGATTCATTTCTCGCAGTTGGTTTTCTAATTGCGAGGAATAGTTCTTTGGCTCTTGGGACTGAGTCTCAGGTGATCCAAACATCAAGTCCCCAGGAAGACGAATCTCCCGCCCAAACACCAATTTTGCTGGAGTCATGCCGGTTGTGTCGTGTACTGATGACCTATACGCCATAAGGAATAGTGGTATACGTTGGTCCCAGTCTGTTTGGTTCTCGTCAACAACTTTCGAAAGATGCTGCTCAAGTGTCCTGTTGAATCTCTCAACCATCCCGTCCGACTGAGGATGCAGAGGCGTTGTCCTGGTCTTTCGAATTCCAAGTAGACGGCATAATTCTTTAAACACTCCTGATTCGAAATTTCTCCCTTGATCCGTATGGATTTCCATAGGGGCTCCATAACGGCAACAGAAGTTGTGAACTAACTGCTTTGCCACAGTGGTAACCTCCTGATTTGGAATTGCGTAGGCTTCCACCCACTTAGTAAAGTAGTCACCTACAACCATGATGTGCCGGTTTCCATCGTCAGTAACTGGGAATGGTCCAGCAATGTCTATGGCAATTCTCTCGAAAGGTTGTCCAACGTTATACTGTCTCATTTTCCCCCTGCTTCTGGTTTGTGGGCCCTTGCTTGCAGCACATATTTCACACGTCCGAACCCATTCCTCTATGTCGTGGCGAAGATGAAGCCAATAGAATCGCTTCCGTATTTTGTCAAGGGTTTTGTTAACGCCAAGATGGCCTCCAGATGTTCCATCATGCATCTCCTTCAAAACAGACTGCACTTTACTTCGGGGAACTATCAACTGCATGACCACGTCTCGTCCATCTACACTTTCCCAAGCCCTTTTCAGCAATCCGTTTTCTAAGGTGAGAGATTCCCATTGTGCCCAGTAGCCCTTCAGCACTTCGGAACCATGGCAGATATCTTGCCAATCCGGGCGGCGACTTTCCTCTTTTGCTGTCAAGATCGGTCCAATGTCTTCATCAGTCATCTGTTCTTGTCGACAGTCTTGTGTTGTCCAGCCATCAGCCAGGAAATCTACAGTGATGGCTTGAACATGTTCGCTTGGGTTTTGTTCTTCCTTTCTGTGGCAATGTCGGCAATCTTCCGGGCATGGTCTTCGTGATAAGCCATCTGCATTACCGTGCAGGCGCCCCCGCCGATGTAGTACCTTGAAGTTGTACTCTTGCAGACGTTCGAGCCACCTTGCCAACTGTCCTTCCGGATTTTTATATCTCAAGAGCCATGCAAGTGCAGCATGGTCGGTACGTAGTGAAAACTCTCTCCCATAGAGGTATTTATGGAAGTGCTCCAAAGCTCTGACAATTGCCAACAACTCTCTTCTTGTAACACAATAATTTCTCTCTGGTTTAGAAAGCGTCTTGCTGTAATACCCTATTACTCGTTCTTCACCGTCCTGCACTTGAGACAAAACTGCTCCTAGACCAGTATTGCTTGCGTCTGTGTCTACGATGTACTTCCCTTCGGAAGCTGGAAAAGCGAGAATTGGCTGCGAACATAATGCAGTCTTCAACGTTCTAAATGCTTGTTCACACTCTCTCGACCATTGGAAGTTTCGTTTATTTTCCGTTAGCTCATGTAGTGGTTTAGCAATAGTAGCGAAGCCTTTCACAAAACGTCGGTAATATGAACATAACCCCGGGAAACTCCGAACTTCGTGTTTATTCTTCGGAACTGGCCAGTCTCTTACGGTGTCTACTTTAATAGGATCCATGCTAACGCCCGCTGCCGAAACCAGATGGCCCAAATACTGTACTTCCTTCTGGAATAGAGAACACTTCTTCGGGCTCAGCTTCAGTTGTGCACCGTGAATTCTAGTTAGAACTTCCTTAAGGTTTTCCAAATGATCTTCGAAAGTCTTCCCGATCACTATGACATCGTCTAAGTAAACAAGGCAAGTTTTCCACGTCAGGGCTCGGAGTATCAGGTCCATCAATCTCTCAAATGTTGCCGGTGCATTACAGAGTCCAAATGGCATGACGTTAAATTGGAATAAGCCACTTGGGGTCGAGAAAGCGGTCTTTTCCTTGTCTTCTTGATGAAGACCCACTTGCCAATATCCACTCTTCAGGTCCAATGTGGAAAACCACTGTGCTCCGGACAACGTGTCGAGTGTATCGTCAACGCGAGGTAATGGATAGCAGTCTTTCTTTGTAACGTCATTTAACCTCCGGTAGTCTACGCAGAAACGCAATCCACCATCTTTCTTAGCTACCAGCAATACAGGGGAAGACCAAGCACTTGACGAAGGTTCGATTACTCCCTCTGTCAACATGTCCTGTACTATCCGAGACATCTCCTCTTGTTTAGATAATGGAGGCCTTCGAGGAGGTTGGCGTATCGGTGTTGTGTCCCCGGTATTGATGCGATGTTGCACAAGAGAGGTTCTTCCCAGTGACTGTCCCCGAACTGCAAAACAATCTTTGAATTCGTGTAAAAACTGTCCGAGTTCTTTTACCTCACCACTTGAGAGGTCGTTAGAAGATCTGCTGAATAATTCTTGTAGTTCCTCTGGTAATTTAGAAGTATCCGAAGAACTGGGTCTTCGTTGCGTTATTCCGGCTACCCAGGCCACAGGAGTCAATTTGCCTAGGAGCGTATTGCTTTGTAAAGTGATAGCTTGATCCAAAATATTCGCCACTCTAATAGGTACGTTTCCGGTTTCGTCAGGTTTTACTAAACTTCTGGCAATTAGTATGCCCGGTGTGCTGACTACCTGGGGTTCAAATATAGAGCACTGATTGCCCCTATTATCTGCCGCAGTTCTAACCATGATGATCTTTTCGGAGTTTGGCGGAACAGTTACGGCCACTTGGTTTATGACGTCCATCGATTTTTCTGCTATCGTCATTGTTGATAGCATTACCTCTTCGCCTCCGATTCTCAAGACATTGTTTTTGAAGTTGACTATAAATCCGTATGCGTTCATAACGTCCACACCAAGAATTGCTTCATCCACAATGTCTGCAATAAGTACTTGATGATTAAACTCAAGTCTACCGAGGCGTAGGTGTATCTCCACTTTTCCATACACTTTTACAGGCCGTCCAGTAGCTGTTCGCAAGCTGCAAGAGCACCAGATTGGCTTGAGATCTTTCACCACGTCGGGGCGCACAATAGAAACTGTTGCGCCTGTGTCAACTGTAATCGAGGTTGGCCTTTCTTGAACAAATCCGGTAACTACCAAGCTCCCGGTGTTTTTCTGAAGCGTAGAAATTGCGTATTCTCTAGGGGCTTCGTTCCTCCAGTTAGTCAGCACACGCCCCGTTGCATCGACTATTGCTCGTTTCCCTGCTGCTGAATTCTAACCCGACAATCTCGTTGTAGATGTCCAGGTTTCCCACATCGATAACACTTCGGTCTTCCATCCTTTCTTATTTTATTCTGTGGCGCCGACCGTCGAGTCTCTGTTCCTTGTTCTTCTTCCTCATCGTCTGTGCCGTCGCTATCTTTTAGCGCGCGCACTTTATGACTTGTCCAACCAGACTCTGATTTGGCGGCCTCAAATTGCAAAGCATGTACCAGGGCGTCCGCACTGTTCTGGTGTCTTGCTATTCGTAACACTTGCTGTAGTTCGTTATCTCGGACACCGGCAGTAAATGTCTGCATCGCAAAACGCGTTCGAAAATCTTCTGGCGCTTCAGGATAGGCCAGTCTAATTAGTCTGTCGATACTTGCTTCAAACTCTTGAAGACTTTCCCCGGAATGCTGGTGCCTTGCTCTCAACTGGGTGCAGTACACATCTCGCAAATGTTTATCACCATACCGTAATTCCAGAGCTTTTATCAACTCGGCATAGGTGTTCTGGCTGTCAGGTGGCACTTTCAGTAGTAGTTCTGCCGCGGGTCCTTTTAATGCAAGAACAAGTGAAACAGCCTTGTCTTTTTCTGTCCAATTATTTGCGCATGCAGCAGCTTCAAATTGGCGGAGGTACGTTGCCCAGTGAGTGCTTCCGTCAAAGGTTGGAGCTTTGACATGAACTGTCCCTACTGCAGGCAAAGTGACTTTCTCTGTTAACTTATTTTCTGTGTATTTTTCTGTCTTGATCACTGGTACAGTCTGTTCAGAAATTTGTTTTGGTTGAATCTTCATGCACTGTTCAACTTCAATTTTAATTTGTTCTCTTATGTTTGCCATTGAGTTTTCTACTGCAGATATTTTTGTTGACATAACTTCTTTCACAGTCAAGACAGATTTTTCTACTTTAGCTATTTTATTTGACATGGATTCTTCTACGTCAGATATTCTGGTAATCTGATTGTTGAGCTCACCTCGTAATTCACCTACGTCACCACGTAGGAGACCCAATTCTGCGGTAGTGTTTTCTTGCAACTGTTTCTGCATAACTTCAAAGAGAGCTTCCGTTTTATCTTGTCGTTTTTCTGCTTCTTCTCTTTCTTGTCTTCGTTCTTCTTTTTGTCGTCTTTCTGCTTCTTCCGCCTCCTGTCTGCGTTTCTCGTCCTGTCGTTTTTCTGTCTGCAACAGGGGCGCCTGTAAATTTTCCATCATCTGACTGGCATCCATTGTTTATCGATTAATTACGAATCACACTCGTCTTGTACAAAGTGTCCGCTGTTTCCACTGTTAACCGTTCTATCCCACTTCTGACACCACTGTTACGACGGTCTACTCGATCGTCGTAAGTAGTATAAAAGTGAGTGTTAGAAAACACTTCCGGGTTGCAGTTGAAAACACTACCGGGTTCCAGTTCATGACGTCATAGAGGCACTGGCAGCTGGTGTCCGAGCTGTCCATGTGACGTCACTGTTTTGTGTGTGTGTGTGTGTGTGTGTGTGTGACTAGAACACTTCCGTGTTCCAGTTCATGACGTCACACAGAGGCCCTAGTCGCTGGCGTCCGCATGGCTAAAACCTGTTTCAAGACGTCACGGAGGCCGTGGTTTCTGCATGTCCAAAATTTGGTAGCCGAAAACAATGTGTAGCGGATGGGGGTACCCGGAATTCGGCGGTTGCCCGGACGCGCAGAGGCGATGTCATCGGGTACCGTTACGCGAAATTTGGGGGGCATCGGGTACCGAAATTTGATGATATGATCCATTGGGTACCGTTACCCGAAATGTTTAAATCAACGGATGGGGGTACCTCGAAATTTTTGTGTCTGAAATTTAGTACTCGAAATGTTTAAAACAACGGAGGGGGTACCCCGAAATTGTGGGGTGTCCGAAATTATGTTAAAACACTGTCGTCCGACAACGGGTGGGAGTACCCCGAAATTTTGTGGTGTCTGAAATTTAACCTGCATGTCTAGAAGACGTGATGTCTGAAATTTGACACCCGAAATGTACGCCCACATGACGCATGTGTTCGAATGTAGCAATGGGTATATGTTATGTCATTGGTGTCAGTGGCTTGAGGCTTCTATTGGATATTAATTTGTACATAAAAATAAATTATAGCCCTCCCGTTACCCGAAATTTTTGGTGTCCGAAATTTGGTACACGAAATATTTAAATCAACGGATTGGGGTACCCGAAATTTGAAAGGTGGGTACGCCCTAAAACAAGTCCTGCATGTCTGAAACGCTTCCGGGTTCAGGTTCAGCACTGTGCCGACACAGAGGCCGTGGTTTCTGCAAGGCGAGGCGGTGTGGTGGATAATAAGGTACCGCTAAGCGAAATTTGGGTCATCGGGTACCCCCACACTCCGCTTAGCTCTGGACGGGAGGGTAGTGTACCGATACGCGAAATTGGTCGGTTAAAATTTGCTAACAGAAACACTTCATTTTTAACTTCACAAGAGCTACACAGCGGTACTTTTGATTTGTATACGTCAATCCCAGCTATCGCATTTCAACATCGAAATTAAAGAACTCCAGGCACAACACCTGTACCTAATACTAGTATAACCTTTTCGCTTAATCCCTTTATAAACAACACGGGGATATTACGCGTGGGCGGACGCCTTCAACAGTCTCAGCTCAACTATAATAGTAAACACCAGACAATACTTCACCCGCAGTCTCATCTTACTAGACTAAATATAGAAAACGAGCATATTCGACTACTCCATGCCGGAGTACAATTAACGCAGTGCTCTCTACGTTAAAGATATTGGATCATCAATTATAAATCTTACATACGCTCCGTGATGCACAAATGCCTCACTTGTTTTCGATTTCACGCAACTGGCTCGAGCCAGCTTTTAGGACAATTACCCTCTTTAGAGTCACTCCCTCAAAGCCATTTTCCCAATGTGCCGTCGACTATGCCTGTCCCATATTTCTACGTCAGGGCGGGCAGCGGTCCAAATCAATCACAAAGGCTTACATTTCACTTTTCATTTGCATGGCCACTAAGGCAATTCACCTTGAATTGGTATCAGATCTGACTGCAGACGCCTTTATAGCTGCTTTAAAACGCTTCATAGCTCCCAGGGGCATCCCTGCACAAATAGTTTCCGGTAACGGTACAAATTTCCGTCGTACTGGCACTATATTACACGATTTGTACAAACTTTTTCAACAAGACGAATTTCAACAATCCACAAACGACTTCGCCAGTTCACAGGAGGTCAAGTGGTCTTTAATACCTCCGTCAGCACCTCATTTCGGTGGTCTATGGGAGAGCGGAGTAAAAGCGTTAAATTTCATTTACGGCGCGTTATCGGCAGTACGCTTCTCAACTTTGAAGAGCATTACACTGTTTTGACTCAAATAGAGTCATGTCTGAATTCACGTTCCTTGTTCGCCATTTCAAGTCATTCCGGGGATCCCGAGCCCTTGACTCCAGCACATTTCTTAGTTGGTTCTCCACTTACTGCGCTCCCGGAACCCGACTATTAGGATATAAAAATGGGTCGCTTGGGGAGATGACAGCTTCTGCAGAGATTCACCCACTCTATATGGAAGAGTTGGTCAAGAGATTATCTGCATCAGCTGCAACAACGAAATAAATGGAGAAAACATTCAAAAAATTTGTCTCCAGAACAACTCGTCCTCATTTTAGAAGACAATACCCCACCTCTGCAGTGGAAACGTGGTATTGTCACGAAAATCTATATGGGGCAGGATTCATTAGTACGCGTAGCGGATGTCCGCACCACAAACGGCATCCTGCGTAGGCCTATCCACAAACTGTGTCCACTTTCCGTGGCATCAGACTAATTGGTTTTTCAGTGCTTCATGCCCGGGACTTTTCCGGACGAGCACATGCTCTACGTACTACTAAGTACAATGTTAAATGTACTTATTTATACATTTATATTTATATTTATGCCAAATTAATGCACGCTATTTATATGTGCATTAGTAAACATTTTAAGTGTTCTTTTTTCGTCAGTGTGATGTCAGTTATTGTGTACTGTTTGGTGCAGTGTTTATAATTATCATGAATTTTTTGGGTATATTTCTATTGTGCTATTATTATCATGAATTTTTTGGGTATACTTCTGTTGGGCTATTATTATAATGAATTTTTTGGGTATATTTCTATTGTATTATTATGTAACCTTGCTTATTATGCACTTATTGTCATGCTATTATTATTGAATTCTTTGGATTTCTATTAGTTATTGTGTAATGCTACTTACTATGTGTTATTCATTGCATGTATCATTGTCATTGAATTTGGGTATATTGTTATTATTATTATGTGTCATCAGACATTCTAGCATTTGTATTTTATTATTATATGTTGTTCGATGAGTATTGATCAATATTTTATTTATACTTATGTATATTGTATTGAATATTGTATTTGTATTTATGCTATCTAATGAGCCATCTTTCGATGCGCCAATATTCATTATACTATGTATTATCACACATTTCAGGTTTGTAACTTGTTAATGGATACTTGCATTTTTTCATTTAACTATACTGTAACCTATATTACTGTAACCTATGTCAAAATCACCCGATTTTGGGCGGGCAGTATGTTAAATCTTTGAATCTGTTTATATACCCGCGCGCATTCGGCCCGCGCAATTACGTCACGCTCAATGTACAGGTCGCTAATCGCGAGCTGCGATGTTAGTTAAAAACTCAGCCTTCATCCGATTAGTACTCTCTTCCATTTGTAGCCGCGGCTATGTAAAATTTAATAATGTAACTTCTTTATACAATTTTTCTTTCTTCTATCGGTATTTATCTTGGCAATGTACGCCATACGTAATTGGATGGGCCATGCGCTTCATTATATAATTATTCAATAAATGGCTAGTTAGCTCAGATTCATACAGTCCACTTCTTCATTTAAAAAACACATTTCCGATTCCTATACCAGCAGCACTTCGCATGACAAATACTAACTCTAGAAATATTCGAGAGCGTTGAGCATGCAGCAGGCAGGTTTATTGCGGTATCGTAAAGCGGGTTTGATTTAAAATTTAAATGATCGATTAGCACGAAGTCACGACTGTGTACGTCATTGTACGCCCTATATATCTCAAATTCTTCCATCGTGCAATTTTTTGGCCTCAGGTTCGTTGTCCGTGAGTCAATACTAATTTCTGACCATTGAATCTTTTAGAGGACGATGAAACGAAGAGAATGGTACCTTATTCGATGTTCTAGGTCTATTTTTTAGCCATTCTATGCTTAAAATAACGCTTATTATCACTAAATAATCGTACAAATTTTTTGACCTCAGGTTCGTTGTCAGTGAGTCAATACTAATTTTTGACCATTGAATCTTGTAGAGGACGATGAGAGGAAGAGAATGGTACCTTATTCGAGGTACGAGGTCAGTTTTTACCCGTTCTATGCTTAAAATAACGCTTATTATCACTAAATGATCGTACATTTTTTTTGACCTCAGGTTCGTTGTCCTTGAGTCAATACCAATTTTTGACCATTGAATCTTGTAGAAGACGATGAGACGAAGAGAATGGTACATATGCGAGGTTCGAGGTCTATTTTTTAGTCTTTTTATGCTTAGAATAAAGCTTTTAATCACTAAATAATCGTTCACTTTTTTGGGTTTTGCCCTCAGGTTCGTTGTCCTTGAGTCAATACTAGTTTTTGTCTATTTCTACGTGTTGATCGTCACTTCCACTTCCTTAGCCAATCCAACTGCCTCTGTGGCTTTGTGTTCTCAAATTGTAGGAACAGTGAGCTTCAATGTTGCATAGCGTCGTCTGCGAAGAGGGAAAACGCTTCTTGGGGATACTCCTACACGTCTTCGTTTACACGATGTACGTACATAGCGGAGCCAAAGATGAAAGCCTGCTGTACGCCGGCGGGGTGGATTGGAATTTAGAACAGGACCCGTCGACGCTCACCCTGACGGTTCGACCGTTAAAGTAGACAGTAGAATATACCCAAAAGAAGAAGGGATAGGAGAGGAACTAGCTAACAAGGAAGGTATTCGTTCCGGACTTTGTCAAAAGTCTCTTGCTCAAGTCCAGCAAAGACAGCGCCCGTAGACTCTATCTTGTTGATAGCATCCAAAAAATTACATAATAACGGGAAGAATGCCTTTTTTTCCAAGTGATTGAATTTGTCCCTGAACTGCTCAACATTTGTCTGCTGCTCCAAGGAAAAAAAAGTTCTTTGTCATCGTTGTTGATGATGAGGTTATACTACTGCACGGCTATTCGTACAAGTGTTGAACAAAGAAAATCACTGCCCCAAGATCAACGTTATCGTTAGCGTTAGCGTTCTTAGGTTAGCGTTCTTAGCGTTAGCATTAACTTTAGCGTTCGCGTTAGCGTTAACGTTCTTAGCGTTGGCGTACTTACTGTTTACGTTTTCCGTTTTAGCGTTAGCCGAATCACACAAATCATTCATCACTAACACTATTACTACCAGATCAACGTTATCGTTAGCGTTAGCGTTTGTAGCGTTCTTAGAGTCAGCTTTCTAAGCGTTAGCATTAACTTTAGCGTTCGCGTTAGCGTTAGCGTTCTTAGCGTTGGCGTACTTACTGTTTACGTTTTCCGTTTTAGCGTTAGCCGAATCACACAAATCATTCATCACTAACACTATTACTACCAGATCAACGTTATCGTTAGCGTTAGCGTTTGTAGCGTTCTTAGAGTCAGCTTTCTAAGCGTTAGTATTAACTTTAGCGTTTGCGTTAGCGTTAACGTTCTTAGCGTTGGCGTACTTACTGTTTACGTTTTCCGTTTTAGCGTTAGCCGAATCATGCAAATCATTCATCACTAACACTATTACTACTAGATCAACGTTATCGTTAGCGTTAGCGTTTTTTAGCGGCCTTAGGGTCATCTTTCTTAGCGTTAGCATTAACTTTAGCGTTTGCGTTAACGTTTACGTTCTCAGCGTTGACGTTCTTAGTGTTATCGTTACCGTTTTAGAGTTAGCCGAATCATGCAAACCATCGTCACTAACTGCAGTCACTGCAGGTCAAGTGTAAGTATGACGTACTTTTCATGGAATTGTTGAACACAAAATTTGAAAATGCTGTTGTCATCGATTTGGAGGACAGTGGAGCTTGCCCGCAAACGCAGGAAAATAAGTTCCATGTTTTTCTGCTGAAGCGTTGGAGTGAGGCCTTCACTGAAGACCGGATGAAGTCAGTCAAGCCTTGCGTTCTCTCGTTGGTTGTGACATCTCACACAACACTTGCGAACGACAAGGTTAGCGTCCAGCTTGTAATCGACTATGTAATTAGCTTAATAATTCTTATTTTATCTTAAATAATTACAAAAATATAGTTATTTTCCAACAAATTAACATAAAAAGAGATGGAAGAGAGAACGTTTATATTATTTAATACGTCACATTAATTTAGTGCTAGACGCTGATTGGACAAAATCCGTTAAATACTGTACATATACATGTATGCTTATTCAAGCAGATTCGTATCATAGTGAACACGAAAGGCTAAAGAAATTTGTGTTACGGCCCGTAAAGTTCATAGTATGGTTGCCGTGGGTTTTATTATTACCTACATCTTATACTGACAGAGTTCGGTGCGCTTTTTGTTCGACCCCATCGATGTATAATAACACTAATAACACTGGATTGCCGGCTGCGTGTACTGAATTCGGTCCGCTCAACTATACGCTCCCCCCACCACATTAAGGCAAAAGCCACTTCGCCTGCATACTCGCAGTGTTATCTTAATATTAGTTTAACTGATTTGATCGTCGCATAAACAATATTGTTATGAAAATTGTGTATTTTATATTAATCAGATTAAATGGAACACCTGATACTAATTTAAAAATAATGTAAATATAAATTTAATTTCTGTTGTTCATAATAGAAGCTCGTACACTTTTTTTCGTTGGTACAGATCTATAAACAACAAACAAGTTACCGGTAACATTAAAGTTATGCATACATATTTTCGCTAAGTATACCGGTTTGTTAGGGTGTAATAATTACTTCTTTTTGTAGTAGTTTGTTTTTATTTTGTCAGTAAAATAAAGGAAACTGACTAAACAAGAATACAAATGAAAACGAAATTGTTTGTTACATAGCTTTACATTTTTTTACATTGATGAATATGTACAGCAAAAAATCTTAGTTTACAGCCTATCTACATATAATAACAACGTATCTTACTATTTCTAATCAAAATATATTACATTTGATATAAAACTACATTTGCTATGAATAACGTGTTGCAATTCTGGGCTAAACATTGCTAAATAGAACTAACTTATTTAATTTGTGACGCACACCAAGTTTCGAAAACATAGCTGATAATGTCTTTTCTTTAGCTATACTAAAACATACAATTTTGTAAAATAAACTACGGTACCTATTAACATTACTAATCTAATTTCGTGAGTGTCTTCACCATAATCATTGTTAGAAGTATGGCCTTTAAATATGTTATTAGTAAAGGTTCTACACGCTAATATAATAATCTTTTTTATGTCCAAATTGTTTTTGTCAATGTTTTGTTTATTTTTAAAAAGGGAGTACATAAATTTTACTATCCTGATTACATCTGAGGAAGCCCTGACCAAATTTCCTTTTGAAATATAATCAACAAAATGGGTGTAAGGGCTAAGGTTGCTATCATCGGCTATCAGCAGTCTTATACATTCCTCACATTTCAACTTAGAACTAATTTTTCTGACAATAAATCCAGACAAGTAGAAAAGAATATTATCTTTATAATACGAGTTTTTATTTTCCAGCAGACATTTAACGTTTTTAATGGGTTCTTCATAGACGCTGACTGAGTTTAGGTCCACTGTTTCTTCTGCTTCTGCAAAACTCATAACAGAGTTTTGAAATGTCATGTCAAAACTCAAAAGTTGCTTTTGTCAGGTGCTTTAACGCTGTTCCTGAACATAAGTTTCCTCAAGGCCCATTGGAACTGCTTGACATTAGGATTGTTATTATGTCCCCTCGAGATCTTACACAGGAAAATAACAGTTCCAATTGATATATACTTCCAAGTCAAAATATACTTGAATTGTAAACTATTTAATAATCTGTTTGACAGAATCTTTATTGCGTTTATATTCGTAATAAATCCAAGTGCAAGTGTTTTCCTAGGATGCCGCAGAACCTGAATATTTTCAATTTTTAACGTCGTTAAATATGCCAAAAAATGATCTAACATTTTATTGTCATTTTCTTCTTCTTAACATTTTATAAATTCTTCTTCTTTATTGGTTGTTTGAAGTGCTGCCCAAATGGGTCCCTGCTATTAAAATAATCGAATAGCCTGTCTATAACTCTAATATATCCCACTGTTGGTTTAGCACCAATAAAATCAGGATGTTGTTTATACATCAAAAATTCTATGGCGTCTGCTACGCTGGCACTTAAGGTTTGGGCCGCAATTTCCACGTTCATTTTTCTGTTGCCATAATGTATGTGTATGTCTGAAAGGCTATTGGCAAACTTTAATCCTTCTTCTTTTTGTAAAGTGTTTAGCCGTTGAATATATTTAAAATCTATCACACCATCTGTAGATAGTAAAGTACCTTTATCTGCTAATGTGTTGCGAGCCAATTTAATCATATGGCTAGCATCTAGCATTACACAAACTGTTACATTTTCTTTGTTTATTTTCACATTGAAAAAAGGCTTTTCTGGCAATTCGCAACCAAGTTTCGTAACAGCGTTTATATTTGTACTAGTACCATCAAATGTTACATTATATACATGGATACCTGATTCGTATAATTTAATAATGCACATTTTTATTAGTTTGGACAAAATTTCTGAACTAATCTTATCAATAAAAAAATAACCAACGGCACATTTGAAATTTCCTCGTAGTGCAACTATCTGAAAGACTAGTGCTTCACTAGCTAATGTTTCGTGTTCATTTATTTTTATTTCATTACCCAAAGTCACATACCCAAAATTCTTCCCCTCTCGTGGATCGTAGATTACTTGTTTCCTTATGCTCATAGCATAAGTACTAAAATTATAGTACGGTCTTCCTTATTTTTAATACTGTACTTTACGTAAAATAATGAAAAACCACATTTTTTCTTAGACACTTGCATTTCTTATATTATGGTATGTTGATAATATAATAGTGCTATCAGACAATGCACTGTAATAGACAATTCACAGTTTATGTGAAAAAGAATACAACGTTAAAAAAAATAACAATTTATAATTAATTTAATCAGTAATTAACTTGTAGAGATTTAAAAAAATGTATGTTTTATATTAGTCTAATAAAAGTTATAAAGGAATTAAACGAAATACAGTACTTATCTATAAAATGATATTCCACTGTTCTTCTTGTATCTGTTAGTGCAGTTGTAAGCAGCACAGGAAGTTACCATTATGCAAAACTAATAATCACAATAATCAAAATTACATAACAGTTTCGCTAATAAACACGGAAAAATTTCCGAACTGAATTAAGTATGTAGTTAACAAAACACGGAATCACGGCTGCATACAATGTGTAAACTTGTGCTTAGTGACGGCTTCTTGCCTTATTGTGGTGCGGGGCTGCTGCTTACCGGCGGACCGTTTTTTGCGCTTTTACTCCCACCTAGCGCGCTATCCAGTGTTATTATACATCGATGTTCGACCCATGCTAGAAAAGTGGGTAACGAACCTATGAGAGAACGCCAAAAATGGACTCGATTGTATCGTTTTCTAAGAACAAAATCCAATAATAAAAAGTTTATAGATATTTAGAAGTGATGTGTTTTTGCGAGGGCGGTGTATGTCGTTCGCCTCCGTATGATACACTTTGTAATATATTATGTAACGATAAACGTAAACGTTTAAATCTGGAAAAAAATTGGTCGCTATAGAGGTAAAAACAATTTCTGTGTACATTTACTGGACGCCTGTAATTTGCTGCGAACAGCATGGAACCTCGTGACAGCTAAAACTATTGAAAATTGTTTTACTCATGCTCGATTCATTTTAAATTCAGAGATTAAATAAACCGAATGCGAAGAAATTGAAATTGGACCTACCCTGTCTGAAATGTTTAATCACGTATCATCAGCATTAAATGTTTCAGTTTCTCTAAATGAGTAGATGTCTGTCGACGAGAACGTAACTACGGCTCTCGTATTAACAGACAGTGATATCGTAGAAATAGTGAAAACTGTGAAAATGATGAGGGTGCCGACGAACTTGACATGGAAAATGATATGACAGGAGTTCCTACCGCTACGATACACTTTCGTTGCTGAGATGTGTTCATCGATTTTTAGAAGCCAACTCTGAATGTGAAATGTTTGAGCACGTCGATAAACTAGAACAATTTATTGAAAATCAAGTAGTGCAGAATTCTGTACAAAAGAAAATAACGAACTATTTTAAAAAGAATTGAACATTTTCACTACAATAACTTTACATTTTAAGAAAAAATTAATTACTCTATAATAGTCCAGGAGGATAAATAAAACGATCATATATTAGTACCTATTCAATATTCTTTATTGATTTATTTTACTAATAAATTCAGTAAGTAATATCTTCAGTATTTGACCATTTACAGTACAGTAGGTTCTGTACCTCATTTTGTTTCACTTTTTATCTGTTAACACGAAATTCGGTTAACACGAAATATAGGTTAACACGGAAAAAACAGCTGGTCCCCGTCATTTCGTGTTAAACGTGTCCCACTGTATATTTAGAGGGAGAGAGAGAGAAAGCCTTCAAGGCTGTAAAAGAGAGAGAAAGAGAGAGAGAGAGAAAGCGAGTAAGCCTTCAAGGCTGTGTGTGAGAGAGAGAGAGAGAGAGAGAGAGAGAGAGAGAGAGTTGAGTATCACTACAACAGACCGGCTAACAACTTGCTTGCAAACCAGTTTTTAGAGCTGGTTGATACACACACACACACACACACACACACACACACACACACGAACGCACACACGCATGGTCTATACAAAGGATCAGTGCACTCAAGTTCAAGGATATGCACAATATAATTTAAAGTAAATACTTGCAAATAGTTACTTTTCAGTGGTGTACTACGTATGGGAGATATAATCAATCATTTATCTAATGATATAAAATCATTATTTCCTATAATTGGATATATATATATATATATATCTATGTTTTACTATTGATATCATTCATCTGTAACGTCAGGACGTCATTAAACATCAAATTTCGGTGTCAGGTAACCATTACTCCAAATTTTTCGCGTAACGGTACACGATGGCCCATACCAAATCTGCTACATGCAGAAACCAACTACCATCCCCTCTGTGATGTCATTAATCACCAAATTTCGGTGTCAGGTACCCGATGCCCGCAAATTTTAACCGACCAATTTCGCGTATCGGTACACTACCTTCCCGTCCAGAGCTAAGCGGAGTGTGGGGGTACCCGATGACCCAAATTTCGCTTAACGGTACCTTATTATCCACCACACCGCCTCGCCTTGCAGAAACCACGGCCTCTGTGTCGGCACAGTGCTGAACCTGAACCCGGAAGCGTTTCAGACATGCAGGACTTGTTTTAGGGCGTACCCACCTTTCAAATTTCGGGTACCCCCATCCGTTGATTTAAATATTTCGTGTACCAAATTTCGAACACCAAAAATTTCGGGTAACGGGAGGGCTACATTCGAACGCATGCGTCATGTGGGCGTACATTTCGGGTGTCAAATTTCAGACATCACGTCCTCTAGACATGTAGGTTAAATTTCAGACACCACAAAATTTCGGGGTACCCCCACCCGTTGTCGGACGACAGTGTTTTAACATAATTTCGGACACCCCAAAATTTCGGGGTACCCCCTCCGTTGTTTTAAACATTTCGAGTACTAAATTTCAGACACAAAAATTTCGAGGTACCCCCATCCGTTGATTTAAACATTTCGGGTGTCAAATATTGGACATCACGCCCTCTATGGACAGTGACACATATGGAACGCTCGGAGAGCAGGTCCTCTGTGTGACGTTATGCAGGACTTGTTTTAGGGCGTACCCCCCATCCATTGATTTAAATATTTTGTGTACCAAATTTCGAACATCAAAAATTTCGGGTAACGGTACCATTGTCTCCGTGACGGCTCGTCCAGGACCTCGTCAACCACCGAATTCCGGGTACCCCCACCCATCCGCTACACATTGTTTTCGGCTACCAAATTTTGGACATGCACGGAGACCATCGACTAAGGCCTCTGTGTGACGTCATGAACTGGAACCCGGAAGTGTTTTAACATTCGGACACCAGCTGCCAGGGCCTCTGTGTGATGTCATGAACTGGAACCCGGTTAGGGCGTACCCACCTTTCGGGTACCCCCATCCGTTGATTTAAACATTTCGGGTGTCAAAATTCGGACACCAACAATTTCGGGTACCCCCATCCGTTGATTTAAACATTTCGGGTAACGGTACCCAATGGATCATATCACCAAATTTCGGTACCCGATGCCCCCCAAATTTCGCGTAACGGTACCCGATGACATCGCCTCTGCGCGTCCGGGCAACCGCCGAATTCCGGGTACCCCCATCCGCTACACATTATTTTCGGCTACCAAATTTTGAACATGCAGAAACCACGGCCTCCGTGACGTCTTGAAACAGGTTTTAGCCATGCGGACGCCAGCGACTTGGGCCTCTGTGTGACGTCATGAACTGGAACACGGAAGTGTTCCACACACACACACACACACACACACACACACACACACACACACACACACACACACACACACACACACACACACACACACACACACACACACACACACACACACACACACACACACACACACACACACACACACACACACACACACACACACACACACACACACACACACACACACACACACACACACACACACACACACACACACAACAGTGACGTCACATGGACAGCTCGGACACCAGCTGCCAGTGCCTCTATGACGTCATGAACTGGAACCCGGAAGTGTTTTCTAACACTCACTTTTATACTACTGTCGTAGGTACAGTGGAAACAAAATAAGTACAAGACACCAATTAAGTCACTAATCACACCTTTAATTGTTACAGTAAAACAGTTCGTAATTAACAACACCGTCTCTACAACAAATCAAATGAAAATTGTACACACGCAATAAAATGTCCACAAATATTAAAACTCAATTGTATTACAATTATACCGTCCGAATATAAAACGCAACACTTCACTACTAACTACTTGCACGTACACAGCAATAAATATATCGCACTAATACTCTCGAACCGCACTATCCAAAATCTCGCATGGAACTGAAAACTAAGGCCGCTACCCGATGTATTTATAGTCACGCTCACACACCAGAAGCTTCCAAACTGCGTCTTATCTCTCGTGAACTACGTAATTACTACGGCCTTGACACAGTCCGAGCGCCGAGCGAAGCCCGGCACAGTCGAGAAAATTCTCGCAAAATGCGTCTAGTAGCACGTACACCACACGCTTACATCGAGATCCTTCTGGCATATTCGATAAACGCGTAGATTGTTCTGTGCTGTCGTAGCAATAGCAATGTTCATTATGAGTGGTTATTATGTTTTATTATGTTGTATTATGTACATATAGGAATCTTAAGTATATAAAGTGTTTTAAATGCGATTCCCCACATTTTGGGCGGTCCCGGCCGTACCAGCCCAGACCGTGGTTTTGGATGACAACCAGTTGTGGGCAGACTTATTGTAAACTGACCATGGTTGGTTGCCTATGAAATTGGTATAATTTAGAAATTAACAGGGGGTTTTAATCAGGGGAATCACCATAACTATGGAACAGCGGCTACCACCGAATGGGGTGATAGAACCGTAATAAGGATGTATGAATCATTGTAGTAGGATTACTGGTGTCCTCGGATACCAGTAATGCCGAATTTTAATATAACGCCGAAGCAAGGACGGGGTAAATAATGTTTACACCCTAGCCGATCCAGTCCTTGTGGAAGCCACTGGGCGCAACAGTCCAGACATGGGGGGAAATAGGGAGATGGATGGCCGGTGGCAACGTTACATGCTGCGAGGGAGAGGCTTCATTTATGCGAGCCTGTGTCATATCAACATGGGTGAAATTCCTTGAGGTCACTGGCACTTTTGTAATGCGGGATATCAGGGGTTAAGGGATTAATAAGGAGGGATATTAAATAATGATGGAGAAGGAGGTTACTAAACTGTTAGTAATACGTTTTGTTGAATATTAAATTGAGTTATGTCGATGCTGTAGAATGTGTAGTTGATCTGATGATGTAACAAAATGATTTTGTATTGATTTGAGGAGTATTATGAAGATGCCTAACGATTTTTAAGTAAATAATTTGTTAGGATGTACTGTACTTGATTTAAATGTGTTATTCTATATAAGAAGTTTATTAATGAATTTAAATATTTTGAGATGTAATTTGGGAAATGACAGATATTTGTGATGTTGTAATGGGAAATGGTTATTTAAATTCTGATTGGAATCAGGGAAATATTTTGAATTTTGGAATAAGAATTAATGAGAGAAGGGTATACAGAATGTTGGTATTGAAATTTAAATGTATCATGCTAGGTTAAGTATGTATTCATTACATGTATATGTTAGAAGTTAAGAAAACCAGTGCTTCTTAACGCTAACCAGCGCACAGCTAAGGGGAACCAGATCAGTTAGGGATATGGTATTATAAAAGGCCACTATTTGATATTTTGATTTCATGTTTCAGTGTCTGGTGATGTGGCGGCGGTCCTGTGCTGGCCGGTGCGCCAGAGCAGGGGCGTCAAGTGCCTGTCTGGCCTTGCGGTGTTGGGATCTCGAGAGGGAAGTCCAGTAAGGTCATTCAGGTGCGGCCACAGTCAGGGGGTAAGTTAACCATGATTTTTTTTAATAAAACAAAAAGGGGGTTGTGGCGAACATATAGAGGCTGATCCCTTTAGGAAGTATGTGAGTGTCAATGAGAGTTTCTATGCTTCGGCATAAAACCTCTCATTGAGGGGGTATTGTAACGGGACGGGTTAGGCCCACCCAGGGGTAATTTGGGGAGAAATAATAATTGTAGACTTTATTTGGAAATTATAACGATGTATGCAATGTGAACGAGTTAATGTCAAGGTCACCATCAGAACGCAAGAAAAGCAGTTATTTTTAGCTGTATGACATTTGAACTTTGGAAACAGAAGTCAAGCCCGATGACGTCAGGGTCAAACCTTTGAATACGTCACTTGGAATGTCGATCCAAATTAATACCACTGTCAAATATGGCTTCGAAAACACAAATAGAACAATAGAGTGAAATCACGTGACTCCCCCGCTACCTCAGAAATTGAGGAAGTAAAATTCGCCCCAGTCTGCAAAATACTGTCGTGCTGTACAGCCACTAAAAAGTTCCAGAAGAAAATTGCGGGCACCCATAAAAACGTGACTTTACAACAAAATAATCACATACAAAAATGTGATTATTTCAGTTTTGTTTATATGACTAACAGTTTTGATTAAATTAAAAAGAAGTAACAGTGTCGATAATATCAGTGAAAATTACGGGATAACCGACGTAGTGCGTGAGGAGTACTATGAATTCGTCTAGACTCAAATTTCAGATAAGTAACTGACGGGGAGTGTAACCAGGAGTTTATATTTCAAAATTCAAGTTATTCAACAAATAAGAAAAAAAAATCGTTTATTAAAATGAGCTCATAAGGGAAAATATGATATGGTGCGTGTGAGAGTGTGCATGTGGGTGTGGTAATTATAATATAACCATGAAGCGCTGGTTTACGTTGGGTAAATTGAATTCTCTGTTTTAATTAATTTTAGTTTGAGTGTAAGTAATTACGTAATTAATGTTATTGTCTAATTGCTAAAGATTGTATCAGAAGTAAGAGAAGGGTACAGCATATTGGGTATGTAATGAGGGAATTGAAGGGAATATACAAGTTTGTTTATTTAAATTGAAAAGATGCATTTAATGAATAGTTTAATAAAGTAATATTGATCTAGTTCTTTCAAAACGAGTTGGTTATTTCAACAACCATTTTTCTCTCTCTCAAAATATGCCTTCACGAACTGGGTAAATATTTGGTTTTTAGAAATTGGCAGCAACGCAAAATGGTGTCTGGAATGTAGACAAATAAAGTAGAGTGAAAGTTAATTTCTTTAAATCTTTAAGTAAATAAATAATACGTAACATGTTTCTAAATCCTTTTGAACTTCTTTATCCAACTTGATGTTGACTTCTTCCACCACAGGTATTTGAAGATCTTCTTTGTTAACCTATTTCTATTGTCGTCCATTCTATATAAATGTCCAAAAAATAATAGTCTTCTTTTTCTCATTGTTTCTGTTATATTTTCTATACTTTGATATATTTCATCATTATTTCTTAATTTCGAACCTTCTGAAGTTTTTCGTGGGCCTAACATTTTCCTATTAGGCTAATCCATGCCATCTTATTTATATTTCAGCCCAGAAAGCCACAATTAGCTGGCTGTAAACGTTGAAATGTTAGTTATGCAAATATTTTATTAATTAGAAAAAAGTAGGGAAAGAAAGAGTAAATTAAATGAATGCCAAAAGATTTGAGGTGGTGAGAAACATCATAAAATTCTTACACATTGGTGCAGAATAGCTTTCTCTTGGGAAGCTGTGAATAGGTTTGTTGAACAATGGGAACCTCTGAGAAGGTTTTTTTTGTGCAGTGCAAAGCAGACAAAGTGATCAGTTCAAAAAAATGCTGGAAAAAAAGTACTTTATTACTACATATCAGGAATATTTAATTCTGTAAACATCAACATCCACAAAGAGCAACCATTGTAATATTTTATTTTTATTTTATTATTTACTTTTATTTTACTAGTACGTTTCTCCTGTCCAGTTGTCGGACGCCATTTTCTTGCCCCTCCCGGCTTACCAACATTGCGTACTTACCTAAAGGTCAAGGTCCTCATTAGACGTGCTTGGAAGACAGAACTGGGGCGTTTTCAGGAAATGAATCGCTTTTTGGTTTACAAATAACATTACCCTTTATTCTTACTCATATCACTTGTACATTACACCCTTCTTCGAAAAAATGAAAATAACATTATCTATTCGGCCATGCGGCACAATTCATGAAAATCAAGTTAACATTAGTTACTACCACCAACATTTTACTCTTCAAACAAAATAGAATTCACAGTAACATCATCAATTTAAATTATATATATAATAAATCGCAACCCAGCACTTCTTGAAAATAGATTCTGTACATTCATACAGACACACACACTTTCATGCGGTACATATTTTATATTCCTCCATTTGAGCTCATTTTATAGTAAAAACATTTCTTTCAATGAAAAATTAGAATTGCCTTTGGATTTATTTATACCTTGTTGAAAAATTATATTATGCCTCCTTCTGTTACTTATCTGTTTACAACCGTTGAGTCCATCTTACTGCGCACTTTCGACTATTTCTTATATTTTCTTGGTTTCCCGCACTTTACTGGTATGAGATACTTTTACATCGAAACTGTTAATTAATTTTGTACTATTTAAATAACTGATTTCTTTCACACTTTTACATTTTGTTCTGTTTATTTGGGTGCACCCGTAATTTTGTCTGCGGACCTTTTGTGACCGTACGGCACAAGAGTATAAATTCAACTGGGAAGATTGAAACTGGTCAAAAATCTTAGCTGAAGGGGCGATTACGTGGTCTCGTTCTTTTGTTTGATTTCTGTTACGTAGCCTGATTTTAAGGCGTTGCTGACCCCGACACACATTCCATCATTACATCATCATGGGATGGGCTCGTGACGTCATGTAGCATGATTCAAAATGTACATAGTTCAAAGTTCACTTTGCTACAAATAGCTACCTTCCACTGCTAGATCGATGACCTTGACGCTAACTCGTATACTGCTTTTCCCCAATACAATTTATAAATAAAATGTTGATATTCCCAATATGTCTCTGGGCGGTAGTATTTGTACCGTCACACCATATACCCATACTATGCAAGTCCAATTGACAAATTTATTCTCCAAGTTGGTGGTCAGGTTTGTTGTACCATCACCTATTACCAAATGTAATACTATATTGGATGTTGAATATTTCAGGTTGAAATATCTAAAGTGTGACAATGATTTAGTAACACAAGCCTGCGATGGTTCTGTTTTGTAATTTTTGATGATTGATTCCTATGTATGTTTGTGCGCTGAATCCAAAAATGACTTTAGTTTTTTCCATCACGTCAGAATTTTTTGCAAATCGCAATTTGCCAAATGTAGTATATGTCGAAAAATATCACAAATATGAGACTTAATGACAGAGTGAAATAGGTTTGTTTCGTATAAAACGTATTATTTTGCGGCTTATAATAGACATAATATAATAGAATATAGAAATATAGAAAATAAAAAACTCACGATTTTAGTCGTTGTGTTGACGTCTTTTTGGACCAGCCATGCTCTGTTTCAGGCTTTTACGTGCATGTGCTCTTCTGGGATCATCTCGGTGCAACATCCAGCAATAGTCCGCCATCATTGTAGTATTCCATCTTCCTTGGTAACGCTTTTCCATTTCTTTGATGTCCTGATGTCTCTTACCCATCTCTTCACTAACAGCACCCAGATTCTCAGGAAAGTAGTCCAAATGTGAATGTAGGAAATGAACCTTCAAACTCATGGAACAGCCTAAATTTTGGTACTTCTGCAGCATAGTCTCAACGATAGACTTGAAATTCGGATCCTTCTTGTTGCCCAGAAACTTGGTTACTACGTCTTTAAAGGTGATCCAGGCTTCTTTTTCAGCAACTTCCATTTCTTTTTCAAAATTTCCATCTTTGCAAAGTTTTCTAATGTCCGGACCCGTAAAGACACCTTCTTTTAGTTTTGCGGTTGACAAGGCTGGAAATTTGTTACAAATGTACTGGAAACATTTACCATCTTTTGGTAAGGCTTTCACAAATTGCTTCATCAAGCCTAATTTAATATGTAGAGGTGGAAGGAGAACTTTCGTCGACTCGATGAGAGGTTTTTGGAGCACATTTTTTACTCCAGGTTCCAATGAAGCTCGTTGTGGCCAATCTTTCTGTTTCCAATGATTTTCCCTGTCTCTGCTATCCCACTCACATAAAAAACAAGGAAACTTTGTGTATCCACCTTGCTGTCCAAGGATCATCGATATTACTTTGAGATCACCACACATGATCCACTTATGATCATCGTACTTAATTTTCTGGAGAACAAATTTTAAATTGTCGTACCGTTCTTTTAAGTGTACAGAATGCCCTATGGGTATTGACGCATACCTGTTTCCATTGTGAATCAGGACAACTTTAAGGCTTTGTTTCGACGAATCGATGAATAGTCTCCAATCAGTGCTTTCGTACGGAATGTTGAATGTCTTAAACAGTCCAAACACATCATTGCAGAATACTAAGTATCCTCTTCCGAAAAGTATGGAATAAAATCTTTTTCTCTGTACCTGAACCAGGAAAACGAAGTGCCAGCTGCGAGCAAATTCTTATCTTTAAGCCGTGAACCAAGCAATTCTGAAGCCTCTTCGGTCAGATGTAAGTTGCGAATCAAATCGTTCAGTTCAGTTTGTGTAAATGGTTGTGGAGCAGAATCGCCAGGTTCGTACTCCTCTTCGTTATCTTCAGTTTCTTCACTTGATTCAATTTCTGAACCATCAACTTCAGGTAAATGTTCTGGTTGCATAGGCACTGGTACGTCTGGACCATGAGGGACAGGACGTAAAGCCGATGGCAGATTTGGATAGACAATGTTCTTTTTATTCTTTACATTGAAACCATGAACACCGGTTGAACAAAAGTAACAATCATCACTATGATTTTGTGGCTCTCGCCAGACCATCAGAACGCCAAATCTGAAAGCATGTTGTTCACCTTTGACCACCGTCTCAGTCCTTCAACACACGTATGGCAAACATAGTGAGGTGCCCAAGTTTTGTTTGATCTCCTATATTCTATTATATTATGTCTATTATAAGCCGCAAAATAATACGTTTTATAAGAAACAAACCTATTTCACTCTGTCATTAAGTCTCATATTTGTGATATTTTTTGACATATACTACATTTGGCAAATTGCGATTTGCAAAAAATTCTGACGTGATGGAAAGAAACTAAGGTCATTTTTGGATTCAGCGCACAAACATACATAGGAATCCATCATCAAAACTTGAAAAACATGATGCAACCGAAAAAATGCAGGCCTGTGTAAATTGGTTCAGTTACAATAATTTATTTAAAAAAATCTAATTTGTCTGCCGCTGATACCTGTGGATTTTTTCCACTGCATGTGATTATGCAATTCAAATACTGCACTAAATACAACTATTATATTAACGACTCGGAACACAAAATTTTTTATAAGTAAAAACATAAAGTTTTACCTTACAACCTGAACCAGTTTCCACCTTTGAAAGGCTTCTTCAGAGGTTGCCGCTGGTAGCGCTGTCCGTCCTGTTGTGGGCGACGGAATCGAATTTTGAAAGATTGATGTTGTGTGTGTGGGGTGAGATATGTTGGAATAATGCGTGCGATTTGAATTGTGTCTGTTCGTTTAGGATGTCGTTTTTATTTGTTTTCGTGTGTTTGTATATTTCCAATTGTTCTAAATATTGTTCTCTGTACCTGAACCAGGAAAAAGGAAGCGCCAGCTGCGAGCAAATTCTTATCTTTAAGCCGTGAACCAAGCAATTCTGAAGCCTCTTCGGTCAGATGTAAGTCGCGAATCAAATCGTTCAGTTCAGTTTGTGTAAATGGTTGTGGAGCAGAATTGCCAGGTTCGTACTCCTCTTCGTTATCTTCGGTTTCTTCACTTGATTCAATTTCTGAACCATCAACTTCAGGTAAATGTTCTGGTTGGATAGGCACTGGTACGTCTGGACCATGAGGGACAGGACGTAAAGCCGATGGCAGATTTGGATAGACGATGTTCTTTTTATTCTTTACATTGAAACCGTGAACACCGGTTGAACAAAAGTAACAATCATCACTATGATTTTGTGGCTCTCGCCAGACCATCGGAACGCCAAATCTGAAAGCATGTTGTTCACCCTTTGACCACCGTCTCAGTCCTTCAACACACATATAGCAAACATAGTGGGGTGCCCAAGTTTTGTCTTGATCTCCTATATTCTATTATATTATGTCTATTATAAGCCGCAAAATAATACGTTTTATAAGAAACAAACCTATTTCACTCTGTCATTAAGTCTCATATTTGTGATATTTTTTGACATATACTACATTTGGCAAATTGCGATTTGCAAAAAATTCTGACGTGATGGAAAGAAACTAAGGTCATTTTTGGATTCAGCGCACAAACATACATAGGAATCCATCATCAAAACTTGAAAAACATGATGCAACCGAAAAAATGCAGGCCTGTGTAATTGGTTCAGTTACAATAATTTGTTTAAAAAAAATCTAATTTGTCTGCCGCTGATACCTGTGGATTTTTTTTCCACTGCATGTGATTATAGAATTCAAATACTGTACTAAATACAACTATTATATTAACGACTCGGAACACAAAGTTTTTTATAAGTAAAAACATAAAGTTTTACCTTACAACCTGAACCGGTTTTCACCTTTAAAAGGCTTCTTCAGAGGTTGCCGCTGGTAGCGCTGTCCGTCCTGTTGTGGGCGACGGAATCGAATTTTGAAAGATTGATGTTGTGTGTGTGGGGTGAGATATGTTGGAATAATGCGTGCGATTTGAATTGTGTCTGTTCGCTTAGGATGTCGTTTTTATTTGTTTTCGTGTGTTTGTATATTTCCAATTGTTCTAGAGTGTCTAGTTTTCGGTCGTTTGTGTGTACGTGTAGAATGTTCATGTTATTGTCATCCAAGAATTCAAATACTGTATTGCCAGTAACCAGCAACCATTAAGTACCGTGAGGTTGTGTCTTACAACCTCAGTGAATTATTTTGCAAAATTCTTTGTTTTGATGACCTGAGACAGTCTAGAAATAGAGTTTGCTTGTTACCAGTATGAAAAATTACCTCCTGAAATTTCAGAATATGATTGTGCGGACGAAGGGTGGCATAGAATTAGCATTTAAAATAAGTTTTGAAGGTACACCAAAATTTAGTTTATTGTCAAAATGATGCTTTCCATACTAAGAGTACCACACAGCAGTGCATCAACTGAAAAAGTTTTCAGCATTGTGAAAAAAAATTCGATCTGCTCTCTGTTGAAGTATGAGCACTAGACACTAGAATGCTTAGAGTCTCTTTTAATTGTGACTGCTCACTGTGAACGGGTTTTATAAAAATAATATATCAGGGATAAGTTGAAGTGCTTGCTATTAAGATCTGAAGAATAGGTATTCAACCTCAAGTGATAAGCAGTATTGTAAAAAATTACAATTTGTCACTGAATGATGACTATTGTCTCTGTACACAGGATGTGCACAGACCAGACAAAAAGCATGTCTTACACGGGATAGCGTAGTAAGCGGGAATGTTTTAATGGGGTTCTACTGTATTTGCAAAAGAACAGCCATGAAGAAGATTAATTAATTCATACTGAAATGGAATGGAGTCAGACAAATAGACACATATTGTTACAGAACACGTCTAAAATAAATTTTTTAAAAGACATGCATTTGAGTTTGTTCACTTCACATGAAAGATACTCCAAACGTTGAGAAACTGAAGAATAAATGTAGAAATCAAATGAACTACAAGCAGATGGAAAGCCTTTTGTAGTACAGCTCACAAGCAATAGTAGTTCTTTGGAGAACAGTAGCAGGAACATCAAGTTGAAAATTTAAGAAATAATGTCACTTGTCATCAAGTTGCAATAACTAACACTGCAGTGGAGATTCTTTTGTTAGTTCCCTATTTACTGAGCGTGAAGCACAGTCGTGGTGTAGCAGTTTAGGCCTACTTGTGTTCTTCCTTTGCGACCTGACACTTTTCTTATCTGCTTTACAGTGTGGCAATTTGGATGTTTTTCTAGATACTAAAATGGTGTGGCAATTTACCTTCAGCCATTTACTGAATGGTAGTCATTTATAATTTGTTTTCTTTCATTTATATTCTAGTGCCAGAACCCAAATTATTTAAATCAAGGTAGTGAACAAAAAACCTACCATGATATTTCATTTGTGACCGCAATCTTGTAAATATAATTTAATTACAATATTCTACATCTGATCATAGTAAACAATTATGTTTGTTGATTTTTGTATATATAAATCTGTTGTTTTAAGAAAAAAAATGGCTTTGATTTTAATTTCCTTGTACAGACCTCAACTTTAAAAAATTTAATATTCGTGTTGAATGCGGTATCCAAGTCACTTGTACGAATTAGTAACTAAATTTATCTTATTTTGTCCGCCTTGTGACTTCTTATAATTTTTCTATGACGCGTTTCAGAGCTTATGCTTGCAATGTTTCATATGAATTAGTTGTTAAATTTAATATTATTTAAATATAATGTATAATCCAGGAATTCGTTTAGTGTACTCGGGCAGAGAACGGTGTTCAAATACAAATAACAATATACAAATCAAGTAAATATAACGTTATTTATTTATTATAGCAAATACAAATAACAATGCGCCATATGCAATGTTACTCAGTAATTGAGTAATTAAATTTGTCCCTGTGATGAAGTCAAATTTACAAAGAACAATATGTAAATACGATTAACACAATGCGTGTTTAGAGTAAAATAGCACATTAGTTATGTTCTTTTGAAAACATAGAAAAGATTATGAACACACTTATTTCGCCTTAAAGCGTAAAAGTGATTATTGCTAAACTACGTATATCAAATTATTAATACGTATATCAAATTTCGCAAACTCAACACTTCTTTTTAGGCCTATATTTTTACATTCACTCAATTACGCACACTTTCACACTTCTACATTTATTTATTTTTTGGTTTTTTTGTTGAGCTCAACTTAAAAACTTTGGTGAAAAGCCAGTATTTAATGATTGTTGAAATGTCTACTTCCCTTTCATGGTTTCATCCTACGTGGTCTCCTGTTGCGTGCACTGTTTGTTGTTTTAACTTTTATATCTTACGGCCGAACTGTCAATTTATTTTTGTTGATAACTGATTAATACATTATCTATATTTTTTTAATTTCCAAAACTAGTTAAAATTTCACGTTCTTATGATTTGCGTTTTATGCTGTCTATGCGGGCGAGACGACTGCTGCTGTACACAGCGAGAGGTGAATGTCGACTGACTTTTTTGTGTTAAAAACTTTCCGTTTGGTGCGTTGCACACTGCTTCACCCTGCTCCCCGCCGTACATCTCGCCTATAATATTATATCGTTCCGCTGGGCTGAGGTTCACCTCTTCAACATCGCTGCGAGTTGTTTTCCGTCAACAAATACTTGGTGTAGCCTATTGGTCACTGGCTATAAATAGATTTTAGTTATAACCATATAAGGCCATGAAAATTTACTGACTCATATTTACTGGCATTCTTTGTGTCACCTCAAAAGGGGCCTCTTCTTTACATGTTATAGAATTTCGAAATTACACAATAATAGTTAAATAAATTTAGACCCATTACAATACCCCCCCCAATGAGAGGATTTATGCCGAAGCATAAAAGCTCTTATTGACACTCATACTTTCTAAAGGGATCAGCCAAGATATGTCGCCACAACTCCCTTACATTTTATTCAAAATGGTAGTTAACTTACCCCTGGTCCAGTGACTGTGACCGTACCTGAATGACCTTACTGGACTTCTCTTTCGAGATCCCAACACCGCAAGGCCAGACCGGCACTTGACGCTCCTGCTCTGACACGCAGGCCAGCACAGGACCGTTGCTACAGCATCACCAGACACTGAAACATGAAATCAAAAACATCAAATAGTGGCCTGGTATAATGACATATCCCTAACTGATTTGGTTCCCCTTAGCTGTGTTGGTTTGCGTTAAGAAGTACTGAGTTTTTTTTTTATCATATGGATAAATACTTAGTCTAAGTATAATACATTATAAGAATTACGTATCAACATTCTGTTTAATCTTCTCTAGTTAACTCTTACCCCAAAATTCAACATGATCGCTCTGATTCCCATCAAATTTAAATAAACATTTCCATTACAACGTATATATCCCTTTCATTATAAATATTCCATTCACACTTCAAAATTAACAAACTCCTTTTATAGAGTAAAACACATTAAATCAACTACATGAGAACAAATTACTTACTTAACAATCAGTAAGTATCTTCATATTACTCTTTATTATATTAAAATAAAATACTCCTCGTCAACACAACATCCTTCATTTGTTTACATCAGAAAATTAATTACATACTCTACATTATTGATGTAACTCATTTTAATCTTTAATATTTCGTTACTAACAGCCTAGTAACCACCTTCTCCATCATCACATATTTTATTATAATTTATTAAATTATGAATTTATTTTAAGTTCCTCCTTCCACACACACTGTTACCCCCCCCCCGGACTGTAGCGCCCAGTTGCCTCCACAAGAACTGAAGTTAAGGAGGAATTTTGTGATCTCCTGTCCTTGCTTCTGCATTACATTTTAAATTCAGATATAATAATAACTGATTATATAATCACAACCTTAAAACAGGTCTATCACCCTTTTATTTGTTCCCACGCGAACGGGTGATAGCCGCTGTTCCATAGTTCTGGGGATTTCCCCTTAGCTCACTCCCGTTAATTTCAATTTCAAACCAATTTCACAGGCAGCCAACCATGGTCAGTGTTTACAATGTCTGCCCACAGCTGGCTGTCGTCCAAAACCATGATTAGTGCTGGTGAAACAGTAATCACCCGAAATGTGGGGAAATCTTGTCATTAGCATGTTCTTTACAATCATCATTTTTATACACTGTACGTATTAAATTCACATATAATATAATATTATATAAGGTTAGTGTACAGTGTATGTTACGCCCTATTTAGGCCTCCAATGATGGTAACATACATCGATGTTACTCATCAACCCTTACCGCTATCTACAGTGACACATGCCGCCACTGCAATAGCCTATCTTATACCTAAACTTATGTCATTCTTCATTTACTATCACCACATTCCACAATTTATTCTCTTTTCTATTGACACTAACAACCGCCCAAAATCACCCATTAATCTTGCAAAACAACAAGTTTTTTTTTTTTTTAAATGGTGCTAAACAATGCACCCATTATCTTAATGTTCAACTAAAAGTCATACTTTCAGGTACCCCCTTTTTTAAATTATTCTGCGTTTATTCGTCTATGGTTTTAATGAATTAAAAAAATAATCAGCCCTACTCATGTACATAATACCTTTTTAACTGTGTTACATTATAGGTTCCTTTATTTCTCGGGTTTGCAGGTCTACTAAAACATAAGCATTCTCCATTTTCACTTCACTAACCTCATAGGGACCGTCGTATAATAGGAAGAATTTTTTAATCTCTTTGTCCAAAGCTGATGATTGATCGTGGTTTTTTATCAGTACCAGTTGCCCTACCTCATATTGGATGGGTGTTAAATTCCTGTCATGTCTTCTTTTATGCTGTTCAGCTTTACTCAAAAGCCGCTCCTTTGCAATCACCAGTTTCCTCCCATGTGGTACCTCAGTCCACGTTGGGAATTTTATCAGTTCCTCTATTATGCGTGATGGCCTTCTCTGAAACATCAACTCATGAGGGCTGTAACTAGTGGACTCATGTAAGCTACAGTTAATGTACCCTTCTATTTTGTTCACACATGTGGCCCACAAAGAATGTTTTTTGTGGCAGAAGGTTCTAAACATTCGCCCTAATTCCTGCATAACACGCTCACTAGGATTTGATTGGGAATGATACACTGAGGTATGTTTAACTAAAATGTTTTCCCAACCTAATGTTTCCCTCCAGGTGTTGCTGGTAAACTGAGAACCATGATCCGATAATATTATTTTGGGTCTACCTACTTCAGTAATGTACTCACTGACTATTTTCCTAGCTAATACCAAGGATGTAGCTTTTTTAATTGGGTACAATTTTACAAATTTGGCAAAAACATTTAGTACAACAAAAAAATAATTTACCCCTCCTCGACTTTTGGGTAGAGGGCCATATAAATCGACGGCAACTATTGCTAAATATCTGGTATTACATGTTGCATTAAACCCTCCTGCTTACGATTATTTACTTTGGCTTTCTGGCAAATTTCACAAACTTTTAACAGTTTACGTACAGTTCTGTCCATATTATTAAATTTGCAAGACTCTTTCAATATATCACTGCATTTATTGGGACCTATATGACCATACCTCAAATGACAATCTTTCACTACTTCAGGTATTATAACTTTAGGGATGCATACTTTCCAATCATCGCCTTGTTCATTTGTATGATGAAATAAATGTTTATTATACAAACTAAAATGCTTTTCCCATTTGTTAGGTACGTTGGGTATTTGATTTAGGGCTATTATAATTCTACCAAGTTCTGTATCTCTTCCTTGTTCTGTTGCTAAGTTATTTATTAATTTTTTCATATCTACTCCCTCCACTTCCTTGATTATAAAGATTTTATATGTATTTGCCATATCTACCTCAGTATTATTGTCAAAATCAGTTCTAGATAGGACATCAGCTACTACGTTTTCTTTACCCCTACAATACTCAATGGTTAAGTCATACTCTTGCAGTATTAACATCCAACGCACTAACCTACCATGCGTTAGTTTACAGTTTTTCAAAAATGTTAAAGCTTGATGGTCTGAACTTATTATTACTTTATTTCCTAACAAGTATGTTCTGAATTTTCTGCAGGCGAAAACTATTGATAGCGCCTCCTTTTCCGTTATTGTATAGTTCTTCTCACTAGTTACTAAAGATCTACTAGCAAAAGCTATCACTTTATGGTTACCATTCCCATCTAACTGAAACAATTCTACCCCCCTATGTCCGATGCGTCTGTATGTATATAAAATGGTTCTATAAAGTTAGGATGAGCTAATATAACTGTGTTTAAAAATTTATTTTTTATTAGCTCAAATACGGTTTGTTCTTTTAAACTCCACTGCCAACGATTACCTTTATTTAACAAATGCCCCAATTGTACCGTTAAGTAAGAATATTTGTCTACAAATTGCCTATAATAATTACACAAGCCTAAAAAGCTTTGCAACTGTTTCACATTTTTAGGTACTGGAAAATTCTGTATTATCTCTACCTTCTTAGGGTCTGTACTGATACCATTGGCTGAAATTATATGGCCTAAAAAATTTACCTGTTCTTTTAAAAATTCTGACTTTTTAAACTTAACAGTTATGCCATACTCATGCAATCTACTTTACTTAATACTCTATCTAACCTTTCACAATGTATATTAATGTCTCGTGACATTATTACTATGTCGTCCACATAAACAGTTGTAAATTCTAAAATCTCTCTCCCTAGTACGTAGTCTAAACATTTAACAAAAATTGAAACACTTACGTTTAGTCCAAAAGGTAACCTACAAAATTGATAGTTCTTTCCATTGTATAGGAATGCCACATACTGACGGGACTCTTCCTCCAGTTCTATTTGCCAATATCCAGCCGTCAGATCCAATGTCGTAATATATTTTGCCCCATTGAAATGTTGTAGGATTTCACTCACCGGTTCTGGCGACTCTCTGTCTGGAACAATTATTTTGTTTACCTGTCTTGTGTCTAAGCATAATCTTATCGATAAATCTTTCTTTGTAACCACTACTAAAGGGTTGGAATATGTTGAGGTGGATTTTTCTATTATACCTTCTGCTAACATCTTGTTTATTTCCTCTTGTACTAACCCTCTTTTAGAGTATGGTACCGGATAGGCTTTAGGCGCAAAAGGTGTTTTTTCTTTAACGATTATTCTACCCTTAAAGTCTTTTACTAAACCTGGTTCGTCTGAAAAACTAATTTATTTTTATTTATTACTTGTACTATTTTCTCCCTATCTTGATAACTAAATTCCCCATTTTGATATAGGATTTTATTCATTTTTTCACCCCAACTATCTTCAGTTTCAAATAATTCATGACTATTTACCCTTAAATTACAATAATTAATCATCAAGGGCCTACATTCATTTATGTCATTATCAGAAATTAAAATTCCCTTACTAATTATTTTTAATGCTTTCATTTCTACAGTTCTCTTTCGTATAAATCGTATTTCAATTATATTATTTTCATTGTTTAATTTCATAGTCTGTGTATAATAGTTTAACTCCACTTTGAAATTATTCAAAAAATCATTACCCATTATTGCTCCCATATTTAAACCTGGAATGACTAAAGAAGGTACATTTATTATGTGTTTATTTATTTTTAGCTTTAACAGTATTTGCTTACTTACTTTTTTACTGCGAACACCTGTTACACCTACAACACTAATTCCCAATACTGGTAGTTGTGGAATTGTCTCAGTGGTTTGATTTTTTTATTTTTTCAAAAACTTTATCATCTATCGCGGTCAGTTCACTCCCTGAATCTACTAGAAAAGTATATTTGTAATTAAACACTTCGGCTTCAAATTCTGCCATGCCAAAATTATTGCTACTCCCCTCCACTTCTTCATCGGATAATTCATTATGTATATTGGTAATAAGTGACCCTATTGTCATGTGATTTCTAGATGGCTGGGCACTTTCCTTTTCAACCGCCCTTATTAGTTTAACTGTACTGGAAGTGGTGGTTCGCTGTAAACACCCCTATGATCCCCTCTACTGTTTTGATTATTAGAAGATGCTTCAACACCCCTAGTCTCGTTTGGGTTACCAACATATCCCCCTCTCCCTCTGTGGTTCAAATTTCCCGGCATTCCCCGATTACTGGTGAAACCTCTCCCTCTATTACTACCTCTAAACTCGTTACTATAATTTTCCCTTCTATTGTACTCACTATTATCCAAACCCCTATTATAATTATCTACTCTCCCTTGAGCACCACCCCTAGGACCCCGACACTTATAACACTGATTTCGAGAACTATTATAATTGCTAGCTCTACAATTATGGTGTGGACATAACCACGCACCCTCCTCGGATCTACTCATATTATTATCAGGTCTAAACAAATGGTCTGGTTGTCTTATTTTGGTATTTATCGATCTCGATTCTCTATCGCTAATATTTATTGATTGGTATTTATTGTCTTCTTCCTCTTTAATACTCTGGTAAGCTTCTAAGATTTTCTCTAATTCAGCTACATCAGTAAACTCCCGGGTTCTAATTGTTGATCGTATGTCTTTAGGTAAATGCTTACTAACATACCTTATAAAAGATGAGAGGCATTGGTGGTTCTAAATATTTAACCTGGCTATATAGTCGTGTTACATACGACGTAATACTCATATGTTTAATATTGAAATTAACCCATCCCATTATTGTACTGCGTAAACCCTCTTGTTTTTCCTCTGAACAATATTTATTTTTAAATGCTCGTTCAAACTCATCAAAATCTGCCCAATTATCATTATGAGCATCTGCCCAAATTTTAGCATCCCCTTTAAAATACTTCAAAATTCGTACTAACTTAATTTCCCAGCTTTCTTTATTATACTTGTTAAAACTCTTTATAGAATTTAAAAATTGTATGGAGTTCACTCCCTTACCCTCATTACTGAAATAACCTAATTCAACATCAACATTCACTCGTTCACACATATTGGTTAGTTTTTGATTAATTGCTAAGCTTAAATCTTCTCTAACTTTAATCATCTCTTGTTCATGTTCTGTGTGCTTACTTTTCAAATTAGTTACACTAGTTTTAATTGTGTCAATTTGTTTAAAGTTACTTTTGAATTCATCATTAATATTTTAACGCAACATAGTTGAGGTTCCCCAACGTTACATAAAAGATTGAATGAAATATGGTCAAGGACCATACCCTGACTTAAGGTTGTTCAATAGGTCATGTGCTCGAGAAGTAACTCAAACCAGAAGGAGGCAATGACTAGTATTAAATGTATAAAAGCCAGACTAAGGAATGATTGAATGTTATGAATTGTTTGTTTTGTACTGTGGCATGTTCAGGTCACAGAGTATTTTATATTGTATGTTGAATATACTAAAAATGAAATAATGTTATTTGATAATAATACTTCACCAATAATTATGTTTATGTTTATATTAGATTTGTATTTATATAACCCAGTATAGTTACCAATGTTAGGTACTGTACTAAGTTATCAGTATTGTATAATGTTGAAAAATACTGTTGTTCTAATTAATGTTTATAAACTGGATCAGGAGTGTGACCAGTGTTTTAAATCTAACAAGTAGTTCTGACAATTATGTCATACATTAATAAAGGGTTCCAGAACCAGTTAATTAATATAAAAACAACTAACCACCAGTAAACTAAAATTCATGTAATTAACTATGTAATCAATAATTAATTGTACAGTAGGTCAGGTAAAAAAGAAAATTAAGTTAAAAACCAAATAATGTTATAATGGTTGTAAATGAATCTATAGGCCTAAATTCCATATTAGTGAAAGGAAATTAATACCTTTTTAGTAAACCCAGTCCAACAAAACTCTAGTAAACATTTACTGTTTAGTAAGGAAGGTTAGGGGAGAGTTTTATGTGATTCAATATTAATCCAAGCATGGAGTATTTTATTGGAAAGAAGTAGTAATATTCTATAATGCCGGCTCAAGGATATATAGAGAACGTGGTTGTTAAGGCAACTGATATATAGTAAGTTGTTGATTTTGAATAGATGGTTCTGATTGTTACAAGCTATTAGATTGAAATGAACCGATATATTTAAATATATGAATAAATATAAAGGAAAGATATATCCAAACTGATAAAGCCTTTTTGTAAAACAATTATATTTGAACGCTAATGAATCGTACAAATTAAATAACACTCTAAATTATCAATGAGTACAATAAAAAAGAATTGAAAGCTTCTCACCTCAGTCACTAAATAATTCCGCTGAATTTGGTATCAAACCAATTCATGCTATAAATTGAAGACCAGTAAAGAGTTAAAGCCTGAATTAACGGAAATATTTGGAAATACAGAAGACTCGGTTGATGAAATACCTTCATTGACAGCGTAAGCTGAGATCCTAATTCCAGTTCATTGGGACCAAGAATTGTGAAGTCGCAAAAGAAGAATCGAAGCACAAGAGTTCCTGTGGGATTACCAGTACACACCATCATCAATTCATTGAAAACCAGAGCAGTTTTACTGGGTGAAGACGATATAAACTGGATTTTGACCGCTGTTGACAAACATTCACCACCTAACGAAGCTTTCGTCGTTTGGGTAAAAAACAAATTATTTTCATATCATTGTATTTTAAGTAAATAATTTTATTCTTTTGTAAATTGAACAACCTTAATTATGCATTTTACCTGGCCTTACTAATGGTTCAAAGAACTACACGAACCCTGGTATAAGAATTAATTATCATTATTTTCAAGTGTATATGTTTTTAGAGATTGAATAATTAAGAATCGATATATGTTGGGATAATCGATTGGATCGTCTTATTGTTTGTCTGAGACAACGTAACTTGTTAAATATCAGAGAAAAATAAATAAAGTACATTTGTTGTATGAGATAACGTTTTAGTCATTGCAGAGAAAACACTATATGTAGTTGGTGTAATAATTTATTAACAGATTGATACAAACACTCCGAATAACTAACCTATAAGTACACTTATTTCTAGTAACAGCGCTCCAAGTTTGCAGCTGGTGGGACGGGAGATTGCTGAACTAACTGGTTTTTTAATACTAAATTTGAACGAAATTTTTATCGTTGAGGGACTAGGGTTGAAACAAATACCACTTACCTTCAGTAAATACTCCATATATATTGCTCATATTAAACAACCACTGAGAACTAAATTAAGTCTATAGAATAATACCATTATAAATTCAGGAATATAATTCTAATTTTGTGGACTTAATAATCTATGTTCTGAGGGTTTCACCGGTCACAACCGAAAGGTATATTAGTTAATAACATATTAATTAAACCAGGCAACAGCATTTTAATTGTTACGAATCGCCACCTACAACGTATTACTTGGCGTTTGTTACACCGGAGTCTCTTATAACTAATTACACTCATAGACAAGATTTCTTTACAATTTGACGTCTCCAGTTGGTATCATACATTATAACATACGTCCTCACATAATTAACAAGCAGTTCGTTACAAAATTGATTACAACAGTGGGGTTTGAATAAGACGGACGTTCCACCGCTAGTACCCAACATACATATTCCATAACAAATTGACGACTCCTACGAAGGGGACTGATCAAAGAAGGACTCACCATACGTAGTTTATTACAAATTGCCGCTTGCAAATAGGGGCTTATAAAAACATTCATCACTGGTAATTAGTTTTTATTACAAATTGGCGCATAACAACGTGGAGCTTATTTAAACACGTACTCAACACATTCTATTTTATATTATTACAAATTGACGCTCACAACGTGAGGCATCATCATCGCATCTTAACACCTTAGATATTAGTATTTTAACAATATTCTCTTGTATTTTATTTGCTTTTTTAATTTGCTCACACTCATCAATTACACCTTGAACATTACTGTCAATTTTGTCATTTTCTTTTTTAAATTTTATCATTAAATTTATTTGTTAACGCGTCAAATTTTTTGTTTGTCTCTATTAGTTTCTCGTTTTGTTTTTCGTTAATTGTTTTTATATCATCTCGGTTCGTATTTTGTCTACATTTATAGTCATCTCACTTTTCACTCCAGCAATAGTCTCATTCATACTTTCCAATTGGCTGTTCATATTTACATCACTCATTTTTAGTTTGCTTCTTATGTTTGCAAACTCGTTATTTATTTCTACTAACCTTTCATCTTGTTTGTTAAATTTACTATTTAACTCATTCAAACTCATGTTTAACTTATTATTTTCTGATTTCATTTCAGTTTTAAATTCATTTAAACTCGTGTTTAACTTATCATTATTCTTGTTTTGTTGTTCAAACTTATTATTCATTTCTGACTTGATTTCCGTTCTAAACTCATTCAAATTATCATTATTCTTTTTTATTACTTCCATCATCAACGCTAATTGGTTAAATATATTTACCCCGTTATCTCTACTACCCCCAGCTACTACAGTTTCATTTACATCTATTTCGACAACATTTTCACTAACAAATTTATTAGTTGTTACCATATGATCTTGAGTAATATTCAACAATGATTCTACCTCTGCACTTTCATCTAAATTTGTATTTGCGTCTTTCTCTGCCATTTTTCGACTAAATTGTAAATCAACTGTACCGTAAATAATATAAATTGCACTGTTAATTTACAATGTCACTGTTAAACGGGCGCCATTTGCAATGTTTCATATGAATTAGTTGTTAAATTTAATATTATTTAAATATAAGGTATAATCCAGGAATTCGTTTAGTGTACTCAGGCAGAGAACGGTGTGCAAATACAAATAACAATATACAAATCAAGTAAATATAACGTTATTTATTTATTATAGCAAATACAAATAACAATGCGCGCTATGCAATGTTACTCAGTAATTGAGTAATTAAATTTGTCCCTGTGATGAAGTCCAAATTTGCAAAGAACAATATGTAAATACGATTAACACAATGCGTGTTTAGAGTAAAACAGCACATTAGTTACGTTCTTTTGAAAACATAGAAAAGATTATGAACACACTTATTTCGCCTTAAAGCGTAAAACTGATTATTGCTAAACTACGTATATCAAATTATTAATACGTATATCAAATTTCGCAAACTCAACACTTCTTTTTAGGCCTATATTTTTACATTCACTCAATTACGCACACTTTCACACTTCTACATTTATTTATTTTTTGGTTTTTTGTTGAGCTCAACTTAAAAACTTTGGTGAAAAGCCAGTATTTAATGATTGTTGAAATGTCTACTTCCCTTTCATGGTTTCATCCTACGTGGTCTCCTGTTGCGTGCACTGTTTGTTGTTTTAACTTTTATATCTTACGGCCGAACTGTCAATTTATTTTTGTTGATAACTGATTAATACATTATCTATATTTTTTTAATTTCCAAAACTAGTTAAAATTTCACGTTCTTATGATTTGCGTTTTATGCTGTCTATGCGGGCGAGACCACTGCTGCTGTACACAGCGAGAGGTGAATGTCGACTGACTTTTTTGTGTTAAAAACTTTCCGTTTGGTGCGTTGCACACTGCTTCACCCTGCTCCCCGCCGTACATCTCGCCTATAATATTATATCGTTCCGCTGGGCTGAGGTTCACCTCTTCAACATCGCTGCGAGTTGTTTTCCGTCAACAAATACTTGGTGTAGCCTATTGGTCACTGGCTATAAATAGATTTTAGTTATAACCATATAAGGCCATGAAAATTTACTGACTCATATTTACTGGCATTCTTTGTGTCACCTCAAAAGGGGCCTCTTCTTTACATGTTATAGAATTTCGAAATTACACAATAATAGTTAAATAAATTTAGACCCATTACAATACCCCCCCCAATGAGAGGATTTATGCCGAAGCATAAAAGCTCTTATTGACACTCATACTTTCTAAAGGGATCAGCCAAGATATGTCGCCACAACTCCCTTACGTTTTATTCAAAATGGTAGTTAACTTACCCCTGGTCCAGTGACTGTGACCGTACCTGAATGACCTTACTGGACTTCTCTTTCGAGATCCCAACACCGCAAGGCCAGACCGGCACTTGACGCTCCTGCTCTGACACGCAGGCCAGCACAGGACCGCTGCTACAGCATCACCAGACACTGAAACATGAAATCAAAAACATCAAATAGTGGCCTGGTATAATGACATATCCCTAACTGATCTGGTTCCCCTTAGCTGTGTTGGTTTGCGTTAAGAAGTACTGAGTTTTTTTTTTTATCATATGGATAAATACTTAGTCTAAGTATAATACATTATAAGAATTACGTATCAACATTCTGTTTAATCTTCTCTAGTTAACTCTTACCCCAAAATTCAACATGATCGCTCTGATTCCCATCAAATTTAAATAAACATTTCCATTACAACGTATATATCCCTTTCATTATAAATATTCCATTCACACTTCAAAATTAACAAACCCCTTTTATAGAGTAAAACACATTAAATCAACTACATGAGAACAAATTACTTACTTAACAATCAGTAAGTATCTTCATATTACTCTTTATTATATTAAAATAAAATACTCCTCGTCAACACAACATCCTTCATTTGTTTACATCAGAAAATTAATTACATACTCTACATTATTGATGTAACTCATTTTAATCTTTAATATTTCGTTACTAACAGCCTAGTAACCACCTTCTCCATCATCACATATTTTATTATAATTTATTAAATTATGAATTTATTTTAAGTTCCTCCTTCCACACATACTATTACCCCCCCCCCGGACTGTAGCGCCCAGTTGCCTCCACAAGAACTGAAGTTAAGGAGGAATTTTGTGATCTCCTGTCCTTGCTTCTGCATTACATTTTAAATTCAGATATAATAATAACTGATTATATAATCACAACCTTAAAACAGGTCTATCACCCTTTTATTTGTTCCCACGCGAACGGGTGATAGCCGCTGTTCCATAGTTCTGGGGATTTCCCCTTAGCTCACTCCCGTTAATTTCAATTTCAAACCAATTTCACAGGCAGCCAACCATGGTCAGTGTTTACAATGTCTGCCCACAGCTGGCTGTCGTCCAAAACCACGATTAGTGCTGGTGAAACAGTAATCACCCGAAATGTGGGGAAATCTTGTCATTAGCATGTTCTTTACAATCATCATTTTTATACACTGTACGTATTAAATTCACATATAATATAATATTATATAAGGTTAGTGTACAGTGTATGTTACGCCCTATTTAGGCCTCCAATGATGGTAACATACATCGATGTTACTCATCAACCCTTACCGCTATCTACAGTGACACATGCCGCCACTGCAATAGCCTATCTTATACCTAAACTTATGTCATTCTTCATTTACTATCACCACATTCCACAATTTATTCTCTTTTCTATTGACACTAACAACCGCCCAAAATCACCCATTAATCTTGCAAAACAACAAGTTTTTTTTTTTTTTTAAATGGTGCTAAACAATGCACCCATTATCTTAATGTTCAACTAAAAGTCATACTTTCAGGTACCCCCTTTTTTAAATTATTCTGCGTTTATTCGTCTATGGTTTTAATGAATTAAAAAAATAATCAGCCCTACTCATGTACATAATACCTTTTTAACTGTGTTACATTATAGGTTCCTTTATTTCTCGGGTTTGCAGGTCTACTAAAACATAAGCATTCTCCATTTTCACTTCACTAACCTCATAGGGACCGTCGTATAATAGGAAGAATTTTTTAATCTCTTTGTCCAAAGCTGATGATTGATCGTGGTTTTTTATCAGTACCAGTTGCCCTACCTCATATTGGATGGGTGTTAAATTCCTGTCATGTCTTCTTTTATGCTGTTCAGCTTTACTCAAAAGCCGCTCCTTTGCAATCACCAGTTTCCTCCCATGTGGTACCTCAGTCCACGTTGGGAATTTTATCAGTTCCTCTATTATGCGTGATGGCCTTCTCTGAAACATCAACTCATGAGGGCTGTAACTAGTGGACTCATGTAAGCTACAGTTAATGTACCCTTCTATTTTGTTCACAAATGTGGCCCACAAAGAATGTTTTTGTGGCAGAAGGTTCTAAACATTCGCCCTAATTCCTGCATAACACGCTCACTAGGATTTGATTGGGAATGATACACTGAGGTATGTTTAACTAAAATGTTTTCCCAACCTAATGTTTCCCTCCAGGTGTTGCTGGTAAACTGAGAACCATGATCCGATAATATTATTTTGGGTCTACCTACTTCAGTAATGTACTCACTGACTATTTTCCTAGCTAATACCAAGGATGTAGCTTTTTTAATTGGGTACAATTTTACAAATTTGGCAAAAACATTTAGTACAACAAAAAAATAATTTACCCCTCCTCGACTTTTGGGTAGAGGGCCATATAAATCGACGGCAACTATTGCTAAATATCTGGTATTACATGTTGCATTAAACCCTCCTGCTTACGATTATTTACTTTGGCTTTCTGGCAAATTTCACAAACTTTTAACAGTTTACGTACAGTTCTGTCCATATTATTAAATTTGCAAGACTCTTTCAATATATCACTGCATTTATTGGGACCTATATGACCATACCTCAAATGACAATCTTTCACTACTTCAGGTATTATAACTTTAGGGATGCATACTTTCCAATCATCGCCTTGTTCATTTGTATGATGAAATAAATGTTTATTATACAAACTAAAATGCTTTTCCCATTTGTTAGGTACGTTGGGTATTTGATTTAGGGCTATTATAATTCTACCAAGTTCTGTATCTCTTCCTTGTTCTGTTGCTAAGTTATTTATTAATTTTTTCATATCTACTCCCTCCACTTCCTTGATTATAAAGATTTTATATGTATTTGCCATATCTACCTCAGTATTATTGTCAAAATCAGTTCTAGATAGGACATCAGCTACTACGTTTTCTTTACCCCTACAATACTCAATGGTTAAGTCATACTCTTGCAGTATTAACATCCAACGCACTAACCTACCATGCGTTAGTTTACAGTTTTTCAAAAATGTTAAAGCTTGATGGTCTGAACTTATTATTACTTTATTTCCTAACAAGTATGTTCTGAATTTTCTGCAGGCGAAAACTATTGATAGCGCCTCCTTTTCCGTTATTGTATAGTTCTTCTCACTAGTTACTAAAGATCTACTAGCAAAAGCTATCACTTTATGGTTACCATTCCCATCTAACTGAAACAATTCTACCCCCCTATGTCCGATGCGTCTGTATGTATATAAAATGGTTCTATAAAGTTAGGATGAGCTAATATAACTGTGTTTAAAAATTTATTTTTTATTAGCTCAAATACGGTTTGTTCTTTTAAACTCCACTGCCAACGATTACCTTTATTTAACAAATGCCCCAATTGTACCGTTAAGTAAGAATATTTGTCTACAAATTGCCTATAATAATTACACAAGCCTAAAAAGCTTTGCAACTGTTTCACATTTTTAGGTACTGGAAAATTCTGTATTATCTCTACCTTCTTAGGGTCTGTACTGATACCATTGGCTGAAATTATATGGCCTAAAAAATTTACCTGTTCTTTTAAAAATTCTGACTTTTTAAACTTAACAGTTATGCCATACTCATGCAATCTACTTTACTTAATACTCTATCTAACCTTTCACAATGTATATTAATGTCTCGTGACATTATTACTATGTCGTCCACATAAACAGTTGTAAATTCTAAAATCTCTCTCCCTAGTACGTAGTCTAAACATTTAACAAAAATTGAAACACTTACGTTTAGTCCAAAAGGTAACCTACAAAATTGATAGTTCTTTCCATTGTATAGGAATGCCACATACTGACGGGACTCTTCCTCCAGTTCTATTTGCCAATATCCAGCCGTCAGATCCAATGTCGTAATATATTTTGCCCCATTGAAATGTTGTAGGATTTCACTCACCGGTTCTGGCGACTCTCTGTCTGGAACAATTATTTTGTTTACCTGTCTTGTGTCTAAGCATAATCTTATCGATAAATCTTTCTTTGTAACCACTACTAAAGGGTTGGAATATGTTGAGGTGGATTTTTCTATTATACCTTCTGCTAACATCTTGTTTATTTCCTCTTGTACTAACCCTCTTTTAGAGTATGGTACCGGATAGGCTTTAGGCGCAAAAGGTGTTTTTTCTTTAACGATTATTCTACCCTTAAAGTCTTTTACTAAACCTGGTTCGTCTGAAAAACTAATTTATTTTTATTTATTACTTGTACTATTTTCTCCCTATCTTGATAACTAAATTCCCCATTTTGATATAGGATTTTATTCATTTTTTCACCCCAACTATCTTCAGTTTCAAATAATTCATGACTATTTACCCTTAAATTACAATAATTAATCATCAAGGGCCTACATTCATTTATGTCATTATCAGAAATTAAAATTCCCTTACTAATTATTTTTAATGCTTTCATTTCTACAGTTCTCTTTCGTATAAATCGTATTTCAATTATATTATTTTCATTGTTTAATTTCATAGTCTGTGTATAATAGTTTAACTCCACTTTGACATTATTCAAAAAATCATTACCCATTATTGCTCCCATATTTAAACCTGGAATGACTAAAGAAGGTACATTTATTATGTGTTTATTTATTTTTAGCTGTAACAGTATTTGCTTACTTACTTTTTTACTGCGAACACCTGTTACACCTACAACACTAATTCCCAATACTGGTAGTTGTGGAATTGTCTCAGTGGTTTGATTTTTTTATTTTTTCAAAAACTTTATCATCTATCGCGGTCAGTTCACTCCCTGAATCTACTAGAAAAGTATATTTGTAATTAAACACTTCGGCTTCAAATTCTGCCATGCCAAAATTATTGCTACTCCCCTCCACTTCTTCATCGGATAATTCATTATGTATATTGGTAATAAGTGACCCTATTGTCATGTGATTTCTAGATGGCTGGGCACTTTCCTTTTCAACCGCCCTTATTAGTTTAACTGTACTGGAAGTGGTGGTTCGCTGTAAACACCCCTATGATCCCCTCTACTGTTTTGATTATTAGAAGATGCTTCAACACCCCTAGTCTCGTTTGGGTTACCAACATATCCCCCTCTCCCTCTGTGGTTCAAATTTCCCGGCATTCCCCGATTACTGGTGAAACCTCTCCCTCTATTACTACCTCTAAACTCGTTACTATAATTTTCCCTTCTATTGTACTCACCATTATCCAAACCCCTATTATAATTATCTACTCTCCCTTGAGCACCACCCCTAGGACCCCGACACTTATAACACTGATTTCGAGAACTATTATAATTGCTAGCTCTACAATTATGGTGTGGACATAACCACGCACCCTCCTCGGATCTACTCATATTATTATCAGGTCTAAACAAATGGTCTGGTTGTCTTATTTTGGTATTTATCGATCTCGATTCTCTATCGCTAATATTTATTGATTGGTATTTATTGTCTTCTTCCTCTTTAATACTCTGGTAAGCTTCTAAGATTTTCTCTAATTCAGCTACATCAGTAAACTCCCGGGTTCTAATTGTTGATCGTATGTCTTTAGGTAAATGCTTACTAACATACCTTATAAAAGATGAGAGGCATTGGTGGTTCTAAATATTTAACCTGGCTATATAGTCGTGTTACATACGACGTAATACTCATATGTTTAATATTGAAATTAACCCATCCCATTATTGTACTGCGTAAACCCTCTTGTTTTTCCTCTGAACAATATTTATTTTTAAATGCTCGTTCAAACTCATCAAAATCTGCCCAATTATCATTATGAGCATCTGCCCAAATTTTAGCATCCCCTTTAAAATACTTCAAAATTCGTACTAACTTAATTTCCCAGCTTTCTTTATTATACTTGTTAAAACTCTTTATAGAATTTAAAAATTGTATGGGGTTCACTCCCTTACCCTCATTACTGAAATAACCTAATTCAACATCAACATTCACTCGTTCACACATATTGGTTAGTTTTTGATTAATTGCTAAGCTTAAATCTTCTCTAACTTTAATCATCTCTTGTTCATGTTCTGTGTGCTTACTTTTCAAATTAGTTACACTAGTTTTAATTGTGTCAATTTGTTTAAAGTTACTTTTGAATTCATCATTAATATTTTAACGCAACATAGTTGAGGTTCCCCAACGTTACATAAAAGATTGAATGAAATATGGTCAAGGACCATACCCTGACTTAAGGTTGTTCAATAGGTCATGTGCTCGAGAAGTAACTCAAACCAGAAGGAGGCAATGACTAGTATTAAATGTATAAAAGCCAGACTAAGGAATGATTGAATGTTATGAATTGTTTGTTTTGTACTGTGGCATGTTCAGGTCACAGAGTATTTTATATTGTATGTTGAATATACTAAAAATGAAATAATGTTATTTGATAATAATACTTCACCAATAATTATGTTTATGTTTATATTAGATTTGTATTTATATAACCCAGTATAGTTACCAATGTTAGGTACTGTACTAAGTTATCAGTATTGTATAATGTTGAAAAATACTGTTGTTCTAATTAATGTTTATAAACTGGATCAGGAGTGTGACCAGTGTTTTAAATCTAACAAGTAGTTCTGACAATTATGTCATACATTAATAAAGGGTTCCAGAACCAGTTAATTAATATAAAAACAACTAACCACCAGTAAACTAAAATTCATGTAATTAACTATGTAATCAATAATTAATTGTACAGTAGGTCAGGTAAAAAAGAAAATTAAGTTAAAAACCAAATAATGTTATAATGGTTGTAAATGAATCTATAGGCCTAAATTCCATATTAGTGAAAGGAAATTAATACCTTTTTAGTAAACCCAGTCCAACAAAACTCTAGTAAACATTTACTGTTTAGTAAGGAAGGTTAGGGGAGAGTTTTATGTGATTCAATATTAATCCAAGCATGGAGTATTTTATTGGAAAGAAGTAGTAATATTCTATAATGCCGGCTCACGGATATATAGAGAACGTGGTTGTTAAGGCAACTGATATATAGTAAGTTGTTGATTTTGAATAGATGGTTCTGATTGTTACAAGCTATTAGATTGAAATGAACCGATATATTTAAATATATGAATAAATATAAAGGAAAGATATATCCAAACTGATAAAGCCTTTTTGTAAAACAATTATATTTGAACGCTAATGAATCGTACAAATTAAATAACACTCTAAATTATCAATGAGTACAATAAAAAAGAATTGAAAGCTTCTCACCTCAGTCACTAAATAATTCCGCTGAATTTGGTATCAAACCAATTCATGCTATAAATTGAAGACCAGTAAAGAGTTAAAGCCTGAATTAACGGAAATATTTGGAAATACAGAAGACTCGGTTGATGAAATAACCTTCATTGACAGCGTAAGCTGAGATCCTAATTCCAGTTCATTGGGACCAAGAATTGTGAAGTCGCAAAAGAAGAATCGAAGCACAAGAGTTCCTGTGGGATTACCAGTACACACCATCATCAATTCATTGAAAACCAGAGCAGTTTTACTGGGTGAAGACGATATAAACTGGATTTTGACCGCTGTTGACAAACATTCACCACCTAACGAAGCTTTCGTCGTTTGGGTAAAAAACAAATTATTTTCATATCATTGTATTTTAAGTAAATAATTTTATTCTTTTGTAAATTGAACAACCTTAATTATGCATTTTACCTGGCCTTACTAATGGTTCAAAGAACTACACGAACCCTGGTATAAGAATTAATTATCATTATTTTCAAGTGTATATGTTTTTAGAGATTGAATAATTAAGAATCGATATATGTTGGGATAATCGATTGGATCGTCTTATTGTTTGTCTGAGACAACGTAACTTGTTAAATATCAGAGAAAAATAAATAAAGTACATTTGTTGTATGAGATAACGTTTTAGTCATTGCAGAGAAAACACTATATGTAGTTGGTGTAATAATTTATTAACAGATTGATACAAACACTCCGAATAACTAACCTATAAGTACACTTATTTCTAGTAACAGCGCTCCAAGTTTGCAGCTGGTGGGACGGGAGATTGCTGAACTAACTGGTTTTTTAATACTAAATTTGAACGAAATTTTTATCGTTGAGGGACTAGGGTTGAAACAAATACCACTTACCTTCAGTAAATACTCCATATATATTGCTCATATTAAACAACCACTGAGAACTAAATTAAGTCTATAGAATAATACCATTATAAATTCAGGAATATAATTCTAATTTTGTGGACTTAATAATCTATGTTCTGAGGGTTTCACCGGTCACAACCGAAAGGTATATTAGTTAATAACATATTAATTAAACCAGGCAACAGCATTTTAATTGTTACGAATCGCCACCTACAACGTATTACTTGGCGTTTGTTACACCGGAGTCTCTTATAACTAATTACACTCATAGACAAGATTTCTTTACAATTTGACGTCTCCAGTTGGTATCATACATTATAACATACGTCCTCACATAATTAACAAGCAGTTCGTTACAAAATTGATTACAACAGTGGGGTTTGAATAAGACGGACGTTCCACCGCTAGTACCCAACATACATATTCCATAACAAATTGACGACTCCTACGAAGGGGACTGATCAAAGAAGGACTCACCATACGTAGTTTATTACAAATTGCCGCTTGCAAATAGGGGCTTATAAAAACATTCATCACTGGTAATTAGTTTTTATTACAAATTGGCGCATAACAACGTGGAGCTTATTTAAACACGTACTCAACACATTCTATTTTATATTATTACAAATTGACGCTCACAACGTGAGGCATCATCATCGCATCTTAACACCTTAGATATTAGTATTTTAACAATATTCTCTTGTATTTTATTTGCTTTTTTAATTTGCTCACACTCATCAATTACACCTTGAACATTACTGTCAATTTTGTCATTTTCTTTTTTAAATTTTATCATTAAATTTATTTGTTAACGCGTCAAGTTTTTTGTTTGTCTCTATTAGTTTCTCGTTTTGTTTTTCGTTAATTGTTTTTATATCATCTCGGTTCGTATTTTGTCTACATTTATAGTCATCTCACTTTTCACTCCAGCAATAGTCTCATTCATACTTTCCAATCGGCTGTTCATATTTACATCACTCATTTTTAGTTTGCTTCTTATGTTTGCAAACTCGTTATTTATTTCTACTAACCTTTCATCTTGTTTGTTAAATTTACTATTTAACTCATTCAAACTCATGTTTAACTTATTATTTTCTGATTTCATTTCAGTTTTAAATTCATTTAAACTCGTGTTTAACTTATCATTATTCTTGTTTTGTTGTTCAAACTTATTATTCATTTCTGACTTGATTTCCGTTCTAAACTCATTCAAATTATCATTATTCTTTTTTATTACTTCCATCATCAACGCTAATTGGTTAAATATATTTACCCCGTTATCTCTACTACCCCCAGCTACTACAGTTTCATTTACATCTATTTCGACAACATTTTCACTAACAAATTTATTAGTTGTTACCATATGATCTTGAGTAATATTCAACAATGATTCTACCTCTGCACTTTCATCTAAATTTGTATTTGCGTCTTTCTCTGCCATTTTTCGACTAAATTGTAAATCAACTGTACCGTAAATAATATAAATTGCACTGTTAATTTACAATGTCACTGTTAAACGGGCGCCATTTGCAATGTTTCATATGAATTAGTTGTTAAATTTAATATTATTTAAATATAAGGTATAATCCAGGAATTCGTTTAGTGTACTCAGGCAGAGAACGGTGTGCAAATACAAATAACAATATACAAATCAAGTAAATATAACGTTATTTATTTATTATAGCAAATACAAATAACAATGCGCGCTATGCAATGTTACTCAGTAATTGAGTAATTAAATTTGTCCCTGTGATGAAGTCCAAATTTGCAAAGAACAATATGTAAATACGATTAACACAATGCGTGTTTAGAGTAAAACAGCACATTAGTTACGTTCTTTTGAAAACATAGAAAAGATTATGAACACACTTATTTCGCCTTAAAGCGTAAAACTGATTATTGCTAAACTACGTATATCAAATTATTAATACGTATATCAAATTTCGCAAACTCAACACTTCTTTTTAGGCCTATATTTTTACATTCACTCAATTACGCACACTTTCACACTTCTACATTTATTTATTTTTTGGTTTTTTGTTGAGCTCAACTTAAAAACTTTGGTGAAAAGCCAGTATTTAATGATTGTTGAAATGTCTACTTCCCTTTCATGGTTTCATCCTACGTGGTCTCCTGTTGCGTGCACTGTTTGTTGTTTTAACTTTTATATCTTACGGCCGAACTGTCAATTTATTTTTGTTGATAACTGATTAATACATTATCTAAGGTAGGTGCTCCTGTTATGGCCATGTTCCTGATATGGCCACCCACCTATTGTGAGTTAGCTAACCAAAAATTCTGCTAGATGGCATCACCATCCAGTGAAGGGGCCTCCTAGTGTGTCACGTGATAATTTACCATCCAGCCAGGTTGAGCAATATGGCGTCAGTTGTCTGTTTTGTGTTTTTCGTGTGACTGCTTCTTGTGTTTCTCTGGTGAGTCTCCTTGGTTTTATGCATGTTTTCAAATACTTTTTTCATGAAAACCATCGTACTCTATTCAGTTTTTAATGCTCTTTCGATTGGTGTTGTCATTGATGGCATATCTTTTACGAGTTGTTCATAATAAACGATTTTCGTGAAAGCTGACCTGCTCCTGATATGGCCACCCACGTGGCCATATCAAGTGCACCATGGCCATATCAAGTTCACTTCACGTTTATTTTTTCTCCTGACAAAATTACTCAATAAAAACGTTTTTTTTTGTGTTTTAGATATAAAATAATGTCTGACAACGTGAAGAAGAGGGGATTATGGACTGTAGAAGCCATGTCCAAGGCAGTGAGCAGAGTGAAGAGTGGGAAGTTCTCAGTTCAAGGGGCAAGTAAAAAGTTTAAAGTACCTAGACGTACTTTACGCCATTATTTGGAGAAAGATGACCCCTTAAAGAAGTAAAACTTAGGTGGAAAACCCACCGTAACGCCTGAACAAGAAAAACAGCTATGCCAGAGAATTTTCTGTTTGTCTTCTGTGGGTTATCCATTGACATCCTCAAACTCCACGTTTTTCGTTTTTGTCAAGAAAACAACATCCCAAATCGTTTTAAAGAGAATGCTGGTCGTAAGTGGTTTGACAGTTTTTTGAAGAGGAACCCTGACGTTGCACGACGGAAAGCTCAAAGGCTGAACCCAGCCCGGGCTCAGAAATTAAATAAGTTCATAGTTGCTGATCACTTTGCGAAACTAAAATAAATCTTCGCCAAGTACGATTTTTCAAATTCCCAGAATGAGTTTTCAATATGGATGAAAAAGGATGCCGCCTCCACCTTCATAAGGATCCAAGAGTTTTAACCTAAAAGGGGGCTTCACGAGTTCATATTGTGGGCAAAGAACACGGAGAAAGCGTTACAGTTGTGGCTTGTGGGAACGCTGTGGGTTCGATGATCCCTCCAATGATTTTATATTCAGGAGTGAGAAAAAATAAAGCCTGGGAGAAAGGTCTACCTGCTGGATTATCGACTCAAATGACTCCAAAACGGAGCATGACAACTCAAACTTTTGTTGATTTTCTGCAACATTTTGCCACATTTAAACCCAACGGACATTGCCTTCTGATTTTTGACGGAGCCAAGGCACACCTCGATTACAAAATTTGTGAAGAGGCTGAAAAGCATGACATTGCCCTCTATTGCTTGCCATCTAATACAACCCATGAATTGTAACCATCAGACAAAAGTTGCATCAGGAGCTTTGAAACTTTTTGGGACCAAGAAGTTCTTTGCCCCTAGTACTGTAACTGAACTCCCGCCTCCTGAATTGAACAACCAACAAAGCTCAGGCTTGCCTGACAACAATCAGCCGAGCACCAGCAGTGATCCGGTTCCTTCTTGCAGCTCATTGGACCAACCCACTACTCTTCTGGCATCAGTTGCTCACACTCCACCACACAAAACTAAACGTCCTAAGGGTTGTCAAATTGTCGATCTTGATTCGTCATCGTCATCTGATCCAGATGATCCTCTTGAAGTTGATGCTCTGTGTATGGATAGAGATGACTCTCCGCCAGGGATTGAATCATCCAGCATAAAATCATCTTCCAGCTTTTATGAACTTCTGGCAACGCCAAAAAGGAAGAGAAAATCAACGAAGGTCATAAGACCAGCCATGAATTCGCGTAGGATTGAGCTGAAAAAAAATCTTTTCCAGCCAAAAGAAGCTCAGCTGTCTAAACCGAAAAAGGGACTAACCACGAAACAGCCGTTGACGAACAAGCCAAAGAACAAACAACCCAGCAAGAAAAAGACTAATAAAACCACAGAAGCTGAAAGTTGGTACTGCAGTATTTGTCAGGAGTACGAAGTCAAGGACATGCGACTCTGCATAGTCTGCAGGAATTTCTACCACGAAGAGTGTGTTGGCCTCACTGCTGCTGACAAAGACATTTTTATTTGTCCCAATTGCGACCAGTAATTTGTTTTAACAATCTCATTTTTGTCTTTTACTCTTCTCTTGAATGATGTTACATTTTTGTTTTTTGAAATAAATTGTAAATGTTAATTTGTTAAACAACTTCATTTTTATTGGAAAATCCTGTTTCGAATCTACTTTTGAATAACAAAAAAAGGACTATTTAGTATCATGTTTATTCATTTACACCAAAATTATGTAATTTTAGTAGAACTGCACTATGAAACTGAAAAAAAAACACGATTTTTAGAATATGAAACAAGGGTGGCCATATCATGTGCACATGTTCCTGATATGGCCACTAGGTAGACTTTTGGAATTTTTTTTTTTGGACCAGTAAAACTATTTTTATGGGGAATGACAAAATTTTTTATCAAAGTCCATTAGCCTGAGAACGATTAAAACAAAAAATTGTTTTGATTTTTTCCAAAATGGCGGCTAGAAAAATTTTCACACCTTAGCATGGCCATATCAGGGACACCTACCTTATATTTTTTTAATTTCCAAAACTAGTTAAAATTTCACGTTCTTATGATTTGCGTTTTATGCTGTCTATGCGGGCGAGACGACTGCTGCTGTACACAGCGAGAGGTGAATGTCGACTGACTTTTTTGTGTTAAAAACTTTCCGTTTGGTGCGTTGCACACTGCTTCACCCTGCTCCCCGCCGTACGTCTCGCCTATAATATTATATCGTTCCGCTGGGCTGAGGTTCACCTCTTCAACATCGCTGCGAGTTGTTTTCCGTCAACAAATACTTGGTGTAGCCTATTGGTCACTGGCTATAAATAGATTTTAGTTATAACCATATAAGGCCATGAAAATTTACTGACTCATATTTACTGGCATTCTTTGTGTCACCTCAAAAGGGGCCTCTTCTTTACATGTTATAGAATTTACGAAATTACACATAATTTCAATTATACATATGTTAAAATAAAACTATCACTCTTACCGAGGTCGTCACATGATATAAAATGTCAAAAAATATTTGCATACAAACAGCGCGCGGAAGTAGGGTGCGCACCCATTCACGTTCAATTTACCACTGAGCGGACGGTACCTTATCTTAGTACCGGTGAGCAGTTTCAAGGCCGTATTATACAAGTGGTTTGAAGCAAAGTTTAATTGATCATTCAACACGTGATCGCGACGCGGATGAACTAAATACTATAAAACACATCGCGGTTGCTAATGGGTACAGTAGTTAGACCATAGACAAACTGTTAAAAAAGCACGAAAGAAACAAATTTAAACCACGAATGAACAATAACGTACAAAAAAATGTATATCAACTAATTACACAAGCGTAATGCCTAAGGTTTTGTCATCTGTGCTGAACAATATTGGTTTTAATATCTCGTTCAGAACCAATAATAAATTACTAAACATTCTAAAACAAAAAAAACACATACACCCAGAAAAAAACAGGAATATATAAACTACTATGCAACGATTGCAATAGTTTTTACATTGGACAAACTGGGAGAAGTTTCCTTAAGCGTTTTTGAGAACATATACCAAAAAAAAGTAATATCAACAGCATTAAATCCAACTATGCCCGAGACCTAACTTCACATAATCACATCTATACAGACTTCAATTCAAACCTAATTCCGTTACATGTATGTAAGAAGGGTCGGTTCATGAATGCCTTGGAGGAGTTGAAAATTTATAGTGCATACGCTGACCCAAGCAGTCGTGATCATGTGTTGAATGATCAATTAAACTTTGCTTCAAACCACTTGTATGATACGGCCTTGAAACTGCTCACCAGTACTAAGATAAGGTAGTGACCGCTCAGTGGTAAATTGAACATGAACGGGTGCGCACCCTACTTCCGCGCACTGTTTGTTTGCAAAAATTTTTGACATTTTATATCATGTGACGACCTCGGTAAGAGTGATAGTTTCATTTTAATGTATATCTGATGATGGAGCATAAGCTCTGAAACGCGTCATAGAAAAATTATAAGAAGTCACAAGGCGGACAAAATAAGGTAAATTTAGTTATTAGTTTAAACAATTCTCAAAACCATTCGTACAATCATGATGAAATTTGAATAGATTGTAGGTAAAAGTCCATTTAACAAATTTCCAAATTACATAATTTTGTTAATATCATTAGAAAAGTTCTTATCAGTTGTATAAAAAAAGTTGTACTCGTACTGAATAATCGGATTGCCTCAGCCTTAGGATAGTTTTATATCTCTTAGCTGCTGTTACAATAATTGATATTTATGGAATAAGTATATGGGTGTTTCCTTTTTGTAATGTTTATTTTTTATGCTAGAGTGGTTGACTTTTTCCAGCCGTGCTAGTACATATTTTCCTCCTCATCCTCCTCCTCAACGTGAGCCCTGGTTCCAACACCAATCTTCTCGAAAGCTTCCTGTCCATTGCCATCTCATTGTAACTGCTTCACATCCATTCTTCTGAGATCTTCTAGCACATGATCCAACCATCCTGTTATAGGTTGGCCCTTCTTTCTGCTTTTACAGACTTGCGTCCTCAGGATTTTCTTTGGCGTACGCTGATCATCCACCTGCTCTAAGTGATGTAGCCATTGTATTCATTGTTCCTCTGTAAATCTTACAATGTCCTCATGATTCAGTAGCTCATCTATCTCCTGGTTATTTCTTATTCTCCATTTGTCATTGTCTTTAACCAGGTCATAAACATATCTTACAATCTTTTTTTCAAATCATTTTAGCATTATGTGTTCCTTTTTTGTCAATATCCATGTCATACCTCCATAAGTAACAGCTGGTCTGATAAGTGTCTTACACATTTTTATTCTTGTGTTGTGACTAATGAGTTTGCTTCTCAATAATATGCCATATTTCCTATTTGTATCCTGTCATGGCTAGTACATGTTAGCCCCTCCATAAAGCCAGTGACCTCAACTGAACATGCAAAAGTGTATAGAAATGGGTATATCTCTATATGGTATTAATATTTAATTTTAAAGACTATATTAATTATTTAATTAAATTAAACTGTGTCTTCTTTATAACTACTGATATGCTTTGTTTTTTATTGAGTTTTACATGTTGTTTGGTTATTCTTTATAGATTTTAAATTGAGAACACTTTACTCTTATTCATTGTACATGAGTCAAACTGATTATTTTGCAGGTGGATGGATGTTACTTTATACACTTCTTTGGTCCTGAATCATTACAGAAAATGCCCAAACATGTAACTTTTGTTTTGGACTACAGCGGTTCAATGTCTGGACGTAAATTAGAACAACTCAAAGATGCCATGGTAACAATATTGGCAGATTTGGACTCGTGCAATTATTTCAGTCTTATCCTGTTCTCTCATAAAGCTGCGGTAAGTTCACTGAATTTTTGCGTTATAGGTTATATGGGGTTTCCAGTATTCTTACATAGTTTTATGTAATATTAAAGGATGTGAACAGATAAATTATTTAATTACTTTACTTGCTCACTGTTTTGCAGTTTTTATTGTATAAACAGGTTTCACAAACAGCTTATCATGAATAAAACATTTCCTTAAGTAAATGAATAAAAATAAGAAATTTTGACAAGAATAAAATATCAATCTTTTTGTCTATAATATCAGTTTATTTGTGTTAAGATACATTGTTCTCATTTGTGTGTTTTGTCACTGTTTTATGGTTTAGTCTGTTCATGAATACCATTCGTTTTAAATTATTTTTTTTAATTTTGAAATCATTTATTGATATTGTTGATAATGCTGATGTTTTTATAAAATTTTGGCAGATTAAAACAAAGCGCATGTTTGGTAGATGGAATGGCATAAAGCTAAAAAAATTACCAATTTAGGCTGTTAAACAATACAATAGTAGTTAGATTTGAAAATACAGTGAAACTTTTCTGATTTGGACTTTCCTAATGCAGGTAATGATTTTTATGAAAGCTGGTGTAGGATATAGTTGTTTAATTTTGTTGATGACATACCATGTGAACCAGAAAATATCTGGGGAAAGTTCAAGTGCCAATTTTTGACTGAGGTAAATGAATGTGCAGCATCACCCAGTTGCATCTTTCATTTCATTCAAAGTTACTGCTGGCATTTAAACTTTTTTAACATAAATTTGATCACTGTGCAATATTCAGTTTTCTTCATTTTCAATAGCACATTGAGATGAACTTGAGAGGACTTTGTTTACACAACTATTTCTAATTAACACTGCAGCAGACTGACTCCAATGCTTTAGACCTGTTCATGGAGCAAATGTGGTGCCACACTGTGGTGGAAAACAGAAACACGACACATACCTTTATATGGAGGCTGCAAACTTTTCAAATCGCCCTCGTGTTACAGTTCTTTTCTTGATATGTAAACAACTTATGCTATGTCACTGTACAAGAGAGAAAACGGCTTGATAACACAGGAGGTCCTTGACTTTCGAATATAATGCATTCCCAAAAATGTGTTAGAAATTTGAATTATCCAAAAACTGAGTACTGTAGGCTGTAGTTACTGTAGGCGTAATGTGGACATATGTTAGTAGGATCAGTTCTATGAATTGTACACTGTGCTGTAATTAAATCGGATATTATTCTTGCTTAAATTTACATCATATGACCACTTACTATAAAAGGTGGTCATATAGTAGCATGCAAAGTTATTGAAACAGTCTACACCACAGTATAAAACAAATTAATCACTTTAGCACTTTGTATTCTTTATATTAATGGACTAACATTAAGTACAAAAAAACCAGTACTGTAATGCTAAAAGAAATAACTTTTTTTTAATTTATAAAAATGTTTATAAAAAATTATTGTGACATAGATGCAGAATTTTTAACAAATTTGTCTAGTGAAAGTTACTTTCCACGTTTTCTTTTCTCTTTGTGCAAAAGTCGATAACACACAGTATTTTTGTCAATTGCTCAGTAAACCTGTGAATTCCTGACTGTATTTGGATCATACTCTTCTATATGCTTAAAAAATGTTGTAAACGATCAAGTGCTTCATTCATTATTTTAATGGTTAAAAAGTTTTTTGTTGATCCTGTTCAGTTTTCTCCTCTTGTTCTAGACAGCTATTATTTATCTTGTTGTTGCATCCTCTTCGTTCACTTTCCAAGAACCACACACATAATTCGAACCTCAGCGCCAATCCCTTCCCACCATCAACCCCCACCACACACTCCATTCCGTAACGGTTATTCTGTAATCGACAGTTAGTACTAAACCCACTGAAGAAGAGAAACAACATCTCGAAACGTTTGGGAAGTGACAAAAGTAAGTTCATAAGTGAAAGTATATATATAATGTAAGCTATTATTTCTTTGAATTTCAATTAAATCTTCATTAGACAGGTTCTGAAAATGATGCAATCAAGATTTCACATCGTTTAAGTACAAATTGAAGTTTAGATTGTTCATTAGGTTAACTGGTTCTGCTGTAAGACCTTCAGGATTTTCTGGTACTGACTCTAAATTATTGTCATCAAAGTTGCTTACTTCTGGATATAATTTTTTCCAAGAACTACACATTGTTGATTGTTTAACTTCATCCTAGGCATTACCAATGTTATTTGTAGCATTCAAAATGTTTTAATTCAAAACTCGAATTAACTTATCCTGTTGTCTTTATCACTTGTTCTAATAGCTGGAATCATAGTTTTCCTTGCATAAATAATATCACTTGAACATAGCAACTACAGCTTTGTCCATGGACTGAATTGTATTTGGTGGCAGAACTAAAACTTTAATTTTTGGACAGAGATCTTGTAAATCTTCAAGGTGGCCATGTGCTTTATCTAAACGGCCTTTAAATGACAAGTTATTCTTATTGCATTACTCTTTTATAGCTGGTACAAAATGTAAGCAGAACCACTCTTGGAATGTAATTTTTTTTGTTACCCAAGCACACTAATTTGCATTTCCAGATAACAGGGACTGCACTTTTTGCTTTTCCTTTTAAAGCTCGTAGATTCTCAGAGTAACAGATTAATAATGGTTTTATTTTAAAGTCTTTATAGAGACAATAACTCCAAGGAGTAATGTCAGTCTGTCTTTAGATAATTTGTACTCTTGAGCGGCCGCTTTGTATTTTGTCATATAGGTAACTAGTACACTACACTCTCGTTTATCCGGAATTGATGGGATAAACGGAATTGATTTACCCTTACCGGATAAACGGAATTCTGGATAAACCAAACTAATGGTGACAATGCCAGTATTAGCGATGTTTACCTACCGCTATACAGAAAAGTTGTGTTTTTTTATTTTGAAGACTTTATTCAAACTGTAATAGCCTACTGTACTGTATTTTACAAATAAATCTTAAGGAAAAACAAAATCTATTTCAGAATATTATACTATATAAACAAGAAAAAAATGTATTTAGCATTAGACATTATACATACTACAACGGTACCTTTTGTGTATACATTTACATGTAATTTGAATTGTATAGCCCCACACTTTAGGGAGACAAAATTATACCAATTCAATAGTAAATTAATTTGTGCTGTGTTTACATTCATACAACATTACTGATACCGTGTATGTATAATTTGAGTTCAGGTGTAATCATAATAAGAGTAGTCCTTTTAGGAATCGTAATATGTTTTCATTTCTTTATTCAAACAAACAAAATGAAAATAATGATATACTAATAATATTTACTTCACCATAAAATATCCATTATCTATTGTTTCAAAGTTTCTTTGTTGCCGTACACTCATCATAAAATAGATTTTACATCTTATGTCTTATATTAGCCATTCTATGTTAAACATTTCTTCGTTACAATATAAAATCTCGACTACTCAGTCTGAATGTGTGCTTTATAAATTTGTTCTTACTTACATTATTATTCTATACTTGGCTTACATCTTACAGCTTTATAATCATTTTAAAGAAACTAATTGAATCGTTAGTCTTCTTTTATATTTCTAATTACTTTACTTTATATGCTTTCAATGAAAAATTAAAATTATTAAATCAATTGTTAATTCTCCAAGCAAGGATTTAAAATATCTTTAAAATTAACTGTTCATCATTAAAGAAAATTCTTACTACATTTAAACTACATTCTCTTAACTCTATCTACATAATTTTTCTTTAATTTTAAAATATTTTATTAATGTCTTTCAATGTCTTTATTCTTTTATAATTATAAATTGGTTTTTCGTCACCTCAATTCTGTCCCATGTCCTCCAGTGATCTGTCGGTCCTCTCCTACTGAATGTCCTCGTGCGTTTTCTGGTTCCACTGGTCATCCTCCAGTCGCTCGTCGTTAATAGTCCCATCGGCTGGCTGTAAAATGGAATGACGTGTTGCTCTGAATCAGCTGTTGTTGTTATATAAACTGCCTCTATTGCTCTGCGTATCGTTCCTCTGCTTGATGTTCTCTCGCCATCTGTCAAGAGTGTTGATGTTTGTAGTAGTAGACTGTTTGTAGACGTCGGATAATTGTAGTTACTGTTCTTTTTTTATTACTTGAACTAACACATTGTCCATTATAATTAACAGTTTATAAACGAACGTTCTTGTCAATACTGGACATAGCATCTAACTAAGTCTAAAGTAATTAAAATTTCGCGTCGCTGACGGACATAGCGTACCACTGCAATTGAAAACTGATTGAAGAGTAATTAAAAATTCTTGTCGCTGATGGACGTAGCGTACCGCCATGACTGAAGACTGATTGAAGAGTAAATTTGGCTCTCTTGGGCTCGTATTTATATTCACCAAGAAAACCAAACCTGTCGCCACAGACTTCTGCAGGTCAGAAGCTGTTCACGGCGTCTGTTCCCCTAATCACGTCCAATTTCACATATTCGGACATTTTTGCCAATTGCAATGTCTAATGCGGATATCAAGGTGATCTAATATTGTCTAATTTAATTACAGATATTATACGTAATTATCATATTGATCGCATCATTAGTATAATTACTATGCTCTAAAAATCGCACAGAATTCGCACTGAACGTCATAATTACACAGTATTTGCACTGCACACGTGTCTGATTTTTATGCATTTTTAGAAGTCTTTACACGCTTTCTAATATTTACGGTTTGCTTGTAATTAAATAAAACTTTAATTTAGTATCTATTTGGGGTGAGATTGCAAACTTTCAGGCTTTAACAGGTTTCATGCACACACACACTATTTACTTGCATACACTCTCTCAGCGGCAATCGCGTGATGTTTTCCTGTTGATTCCTGTTCCTACTGCAGCTTCCAATTTCACACCTGCTTGTCTATTACATATTACTAAAATTAATTTAAATATTTATTTTATTTAATACACGCACATTACAGCATATGCTTGTATTGTCGTATTATTCCTCTGCTTGGTAAAAAAAATGTTTAATAAATTTATTTATTAAAATTTTTTTTCTATCATTAGACACATTATATTTTTATATTTCATATTACTTATTTTAATTGTATTTATACATTACAACCAATAATAATGAATATTAATTGTTCAATTTTCCTTAGTTGGAGGGTATAGCAAGCAATGTTCCCTTCTCCCCACATGTGTTGTTAACAATGCCTAAGCGTAGCTACTCTTTCTATTGTTCTCCTTTAATCTGGTCCCATTGACCTATTTATTTTTTGTTTATGTGTAGAACTTCCTAAATGAATTTGCATCGTAATTGCATTGGTAAACATTCTGCATCTTAACATATTATGCCATTCTTCAATTTGGAATTTTACATTACCTTAATCATACATTCTTACCATTCTTTACTCTTTTCTTACATAAACATTCTTTAAATTTCTTATATAATACATCAACTTTCATTACCCTTTATTACATTTCTTTAACATTACCTTCCTGATCGCTCATAATTTTCTTCATTCTTACCATGTGCTGAAATACACTTCCATCAGAATACTCTTTTTAGCTTCGTAGTTTGTCGCATTATCGGCTACATATGACTGCCTTAGAAACACATCTATATCCAGACTTTAATGTGCTTAAATCACTCGATGTGTTAATCATAGCATTTGAGCTCTAACTAATCTCTGCCCTTGGTTAGAGACAATAATAATAATGAAAATAATAAACAAATGAAGGAAGAATTCAGACAAATCAATGAAGAGAATTTAAGAAGAATTAATGGGAGGATTGAACAAGTAAATGATACAATTAACCAGAAGATGGACAAAATCGATGAGGAAAGGAAGCAAGAAACAGCTGACACTAATGAGAGATTGAGAAAAGCTAACGAAACCATCACACAAAACAAAGTAATGGTAAATGCAAGAATAGACCATGTCCAAGAAAATAATCGTATTCAAATAGAAGGAATACAAAAGGAACAAGAAAACTTAGTAAATTTACAGAAACAAACCGGAGAAAGGTGTGACAATATTAAAACAACAGTGAACAATTTAACTGGTAAAGTATGCCAAAATCAAGAAGAAATTGAATTAATTAGAACCAGACCAAATAATATCACTCATATTTCCACAAATGAAACCAGACAAGGGATTAATTTCAAAAATTATCATAGAAACCCCATGGAATTCCTGGCCAGAATCGAGGAACATTTTAACAAACATAGAATAACTATCTGGAGCTCGATTAGAGAGATGTTAGATGAACATTTTAGGGAGATTACGGACATCTGGTGGACAGCAACCAGGAATGAGATAATGGATTACGCTCAATTTAAAAAATTATTTAAAGAAAAATATTGGTCCGAAGCTATACAAAATATTATCAGGGACAACATTTGTCAGGGAAGATATGATGTAAATAGAGGTACATCTCCAACTACTTACTTCTGGGGAAAGGTGTGTTTGGCTAGACACCTGGAGCCAAGAATACCGGAAGAATCCCTAGTAACTAAAATGGCATACCATTATGATGCAGGAATTGCCAGAGCATGCCTGGGAAGCCAGATTAAAACGGTCCACGCAATGGCTGACTTGTTAGAAAATTATGAGCACGAGGGTTACTACAAAAGAAGCAGACAACGAACTGATCAGTACGCTTCAAGAAATAATAACCATGGAATGAATAATAATCACAATAAGAATATGAATAACCGGAATAATTATAACTTTAATGGCAACGATCATAATTATAAACAAAATGTTACCCCAAATAATAACCAACAAGCAAACTTCAATCGAAATCCAATTAACAATAATAGTAACAACAGGCCCAATCAAAATTACTATCCGGGTAAAAGAATTAATACTAATTATAATAATTACCGAACCAACAAAAATTATAATAATTTTAGAAATAACCCAGGAGTTAATGCCAATCATAACAACCAGGGTAATTATAATAATAATCGTCTGTTTCGACCCCGAATAAATTATATTAGTGCAGAAGAAGGGGATTACTGGAGATACCATCAACCTCGGAGGAACAATTTTAATAACAGTTATGATCGAAGAGGAAATCCCAGAGGGATGAATCACCATGACAACCGAGTAAGAAGTAGAAGCCAGGAGGACTTCCGAGAACCAAGGGGGAGTGAACAATTAGACAAACAAGAGGGTGAACAACCAGGAACCGGCACACCATTCCAGGCAAATCAACAGTCATGCCCGGAAAATAATCATGATGGCATTAATTTAAACGGAGTGAGGCAGTAATAAACCCTCGCGACCCCTTACTGCTCCTATCTACTGGGTACAAAAACCACCAAATTTTAAGGACGGATAGTCAAAATCTTACTATTATTTACAATTATTATTTGAAGAATCTTTGAGAAGAACTGTTGGAGGAAACGGTGACAAGTAGAACCAACCAGCATAATGAAATCTTATACATAACCGCTCAAATTGAAGGAATTCCCACATGAATAATGATAGATACTGGTGCAAATGTGTCACTTATTAACGATGCTGAACTGGAGAGAATACAGAAACAAAGTAAAAATATAATACCTACCTTACCTGTCAATAATATTATTTTAATAGGTGCCACTGGCCGTCAAAATAAAACAGTGAGAAAACAAGTGTCATTGGAACTAGAAAGCAAGGGTGTTACAGTTAATATTATATGTCTGGTTGCAATCGGCCTACCATTCGAAATATTAATCGGATGCGATATGCTGAGGAAATATTCAGCCATTATTGATCTGAGCAAGGAGAAGGTGTCCTTGAACTCAGAAGGTGCTATGTGGTCGGCAGAGTTAATAGGAAGCGATGGTGCCCCTCTGAACCGTACCCATCACCAAGTTAGGGAATTAAATTTTTTAAAGAATGACACCCAATGCAGAAAAATAATCTATAATATGACAAATGAAGACCTGTGGAACAGTAATTTACAGGAGATAAGAGAGTTTAGACACCAAGGCACAAATAATTTGACAGCAAAACAAGTAGAAGATCTCATTATGATAAGAAGTATAAACATGTATTTTCAGAAGAACCAGGAAAAGTAAAAAACTATCAGTGTAGAATACAATTTAAAGAACCAGCAGAATTTCACAGAAAATCCTATCCTATACCATATTCATTGAAGGAGGCTGTTAGGGCTGAGATTAATAAAATGTTGTTAAATGATATAATTGAGCATAGCCAATCACCATATACTAGCCCAATAGTAGCAATTCAGAAGAAGAACGGGCAGGTTCGACTTTGCTTGGATGCCCGAGAAATAAATAAACAGATAGTAAATGATCGCACGTCACCTGGAGAAATAGAAGGAATTCTAAAAAAATTTCACGATACAAAATTCATCAGTACCTGTGACACAGTTTGTGGTTACTGGCAGGTGGAGTTGCACCCGATGAGTCGACAATGTATGGCTTTTATTTTCGAGGGTAGAAACTACCAGTTTAAGAGATTGCCATTTGGATTAGTCAACTCGGTAGCAATTTTTGTACGATGTATGGACCAGGTATTGGGTCAGGAAGCGCTACAATTCACCACAGTTTATGTAGACGACCTGTTGATTACCTCATCCAACTGGGAGGAACATTGTCACAGGGTGGAATATGTATTGAGTAAGTTAGCAGAGAACAACATAACACTAAACCTCGAAAAATCCCAATTAATAGCGAAGGAGGTTCAATTGTGAGGTTTCAATTTGACTGAACAAGGTATTTCCCCATCACAAGAAAAGGTTATTGCAATCCAGAAGTTCCCACAACCAAGGAATAAGAGGCAACTCCAATCCTTCTTAGGACTGTGTAATTACTACCGGAAGTTCCAACGCAATTATTCTGCATTAACATCTAAATTTCAGGAACAGCTGTCTTCCAAAAACAAATGGATATGGGGACATGAACAAGATGCTATACTACAACAAATAAAGGATAAATTCTTAGAGACAGTAATCCTTCATCATCCAAATTTTGATCACCCATTCTTTTTGAACTGTGACGCAAGTGATGTCAGTCTTGGGACGGTATTGTACCAAGAAGACAAAGAAGGAAACCATTTAGTCATCAGTTTCGCCAGTCGTGTATTAAACCACTGTGAGAGAAGTTATAATGTTACTGAAAAGGAACTATTAAGCATAGTCTTTGCTTGTAGTAAATTCCGAACGTACATTTTGGGATATCCTGTAACTGTCAGAACAGATCATAAGTCCATCTCATTTTTGAGAAGTTGTAAGCTGAGTCACAGAAGGCTTACAAGGTGGATACTCGCCTTGCAGGAGGATAATATCAAATGGGAATATATTCCAGGGAGTCAAAACGTGATAGCAGACATGTTATCTCGAATAAACCTGGACACCCAGACATTTGAGGGTGAGAAGGAAAGGATTATCAAGGTGTACAACATTCTCAAAAGTAGATCTGATTTGGAGGCATTATTACAAAATATCAGAGCAAATCAGTTATTAGACCCAAAATTAATAAAAATCAAAGAACGTTTGGAGAACCAAAACTCTCCAATAAACCAATTCTATTGTGAACAAGAAGGAATTTTATTTATAAAAAATACATTGAACCAAGAAGACTGGAAGGTAATCATTCCCAGAATCATGGAGAAAGAACTAGTGTTGAACATAAGATACGGACATATGGGTGCAGTAAAGGTAGTGAAAGCATTGGAGGAGAATTGATACATTAAGAATATACACAGGAAGGTACAAAATTATATAAAACCCAATCATATCTGCCAATCGGTCAAAATTAATAATGAACGAAAGGAAGGTATAATGATACCTATATCGTCAGAACAAAAACTGGAAAAATTATTCAAACTGGTATATAGACGGTATGAAGGAAGAGATTAACGAGAAAATAGACAGTATTAACAGGAATACAGATGAAAACAATAGACCAATGAATGAGAACTTGAGGCAAATTAATGACAAATTCGAAGAGAATAATAAAATAATGAATGACAAAATAGACAGCATTAAGGAAATCAATAGACAAACCAATGAAAAAATTGACAGTATTAAAGAAAGTAGTAACGAAACCTTAAGGCAAACTATAAGTGACAATAATAACCAAATGAAGGAAGAATTCAGACAAATCAATGAAGAGAATTTAAGAAGAATTAATGGGAGGATTGAACAAGTAAATGATACAATTAATCGGAAGATGGACAAAATCGATGAGGAAAGGAAGCAAGAAACAGCTGACACTAATGAGAGATTGAGAAAAGCTAACGAAACCATCACACAATACAAAGTAATGGTAAATGCAAGAATAGACCATGTCCAAGAAAATAATCGTATTCAAATAGAAGGAATACAAAAGGAACAAGAAAACTTAGTAAATTTACAGAAACAAACCGGAGAAAGGTGTGACAATATTAACACTACAGTGAACAATTTAACTGGTAAAGTATGCCAAAATCAAGAAGAAATTGAATTAATTAGAACCAGACCAAATAATATCACTCATATTTCCACAAATGAAACCAGACAAGGGATTAATTTCAAAAATTATCATAGAAACCCCATGGAATTCCTGGCCAGAATCGAGGAACATTTTAACAAACATAGAATAACTATCTGGAGCTCGATTAGAGAGATGTTAGATGAACATTTTAGGGAGATTACGGACAACTGGTGGACAGCAACCAGGAATGAGATAATGGATTACGCTCAATTTAAAAAATTATTTAAAGAAAAATATTGGTCCGAAGCTATACAAAATATTATCAGGGACAACATTTGTCAGGGAAGATATGATGTAAATAGAGGTACATCTCCAACTACTTACTTCTGGGGAAAGGTGTGTTTGGCTAGACACCTGGAGCCAAGAATACCGGAAGAATCCCTAGTAACTAAAATGGCATACCATTATGATGCAGGAATTGCCAGAGCATGCCTGGGAAGCCAGATTAAAACGATCCACGCAATGGCTGACTTGTTAGAAAATTATGAGCACGAGGGTTACTACAAAAGAAGCAGACAACGAACTGATCAGTGCGCTTCAAGAAATAATAACCATGGAATGAATAATAATCACAATAAGAATATGAATAACCGGAATAATTATAACTTTAATGGCAACGATCATAATTATAAACAAAATGTTACCCCAAATAATAACCAACAAGCAAACTTCAATCGAAATCCAATTAACAATAATAGTAACAACAGGCCCAATCAAAATTACCATCCGGGTAAAAGAATTAATACTAATTATAATAATTACCGAACCAACAAAAATTATAATAATTTTAGAAATAACCCAGGAGTTAATGCCAATCATAACAACCAGGGTAATTATAATAATAATCGTCTGTACCGACCCCGAATAAATTATATTAGTGCAGAAGAAGGGGATTACTGGAGATACCATCAACCTCGGAGGAACAATTTTAATAACAGTTATTATCGAAGAGGAAATCCCAGAGGGATGAATCACCATGACAACCGAGTAAGAAGTAGAAGCCAGGAGGACTTCCGAGAACCAAGGGGGAGTGAACAATTAGACAACCGAGAGGGTGAACAACCAGGAACCGGCACACCATTCCAGGCAAATCAACAGTCATGCCCGGAAAATAATCATGATGGCATTAATTTAAACAGAGTGAGGCAGTAATAAACCCTCGCGACCCCTTACTGCTCCTATCTACTGGGTACAAAAACCACCAAATTTTAAGGACGGATAGTCAAAATCTAACTATTATTTACAATTATTATTTGAAGAATCTTTGAGAAGAACTGTTGGAGGAAACGGTGACAAGTAGAACCAACCAGCATAATGAAATCTTATACATAACCGCTCAAATTGAAGGAATTCCCACACGAATAATGATAGATACTGGTGCAAATGTGTCACTTATTAACGATGATGAACTGGAGAGAATACAGAAACAAAGTAAAAATATAATACCTACCTTACCTGTCAATAATATTATTTTAATAGGTGCCACTGGCCGTCAAAATAAAACAGTGAGAAAACAAGTGTCATTGGAACTAGAAAGCAAGGGTGTTACAGTTAATATTATATGTCTGGTTGCAATCGGCCTACCATTTGAAATATTAATCGGATGCGATATGCTGAGGAAATATTCAGCCTTTATTGATCTGAGCAAGGAGAAGGTGTCCTTGAACTCAGAAGGTGCTATGTGGTCGGCAGAGTTAATAGGAAGCGATGGTGCCCCTCTGAACCGTACCCATCACCAAGTTAGGGAATTAAATTTTTTAAAGAATGACACCCAATGCAGAAAAATAATCTATAATATGACAAATGAAGACCTGTGGAACAGTAATTTACAGGAGATAAAAGAGTTTAGACACCAAGTCACAAATAATTTGACAGCAAAACAAGTAGAAGATCTCATTATGATAAGAAGTATAAACATGTATTTTCAGAAGAACCAGGAAAAGTAAAAAACTATCAGTGTAGAATACAATTTAAAGAACCAGCAGAATTTCACAGAAAATCCTATCCTATACCATATTCATTGAAGGAGGCTGTTACGGCTGAGATTAATAAAATGTTGTTAAATGATATAATTGAGCATAGCCAATCACCATATACTAGCCCAATAGTAGCAATTCAGAAGAAGAACGGGCAGGTTCGACTTTGCTTGGATGCCTGAGAAATAAATAAACAGATAGTAAATGATCGCACGTCACCTGGAAAAATAGAAGGAATTCTAAAAAAATTTCACGATACAAAATTCATCAGTACCTGTGACACAGTTTGTGGTTACTGGCAGGTGGAGTTGCACCCGATGAGTTGACAATATATGGCTTTTATTTTCGAGGGTAGAAACTACCAGTTTAAGAGATTGCCATTTGGATTAGTCAACTCGGTAGCAATTTTTGTACGATGTATGGACCAGGTATTGGGTCAGGAAGCGCTACAATTCACCACAGTTTATGTAGGCGATTTGTTGATTACCTCATCCAACTGGGAGGAACATTGTCACAGGGTGGAATATGTATTGAGTAAGTTAGCAGAGAACAACATAACACTAAACCTCGAAAAATCCCAATTAATAGCGAAGGAGGTTCAATTGTGAGGTTTCAATTTGACTGAACAAGGTATTTCCCCATCACAAGAAAAGGTTATTGCAATCCAGAAGTTCCCACAACCAAGGAATAAGAGGCAACTCCAATCCTTCTTAGGACTGTGTAATTACTACCGGAAGTTCCAACGCAATTATTCTGCATTAACATCTAAATTTCAGGAACAGCTGTCTTCCAAAAACAAATGGATATGGGGACATGAACAAGATGCTATACTACAACAAATAAAGGATAAATTCTTAGAGACAGTAATCCTTCATCATCCAAATTTTGATCACCCATTCTTTTTGAACTGTGACGCAAGTGATGTCAGTCTTGGGACGGTATTGTACCAAGAAGACAAAGAAGGAAACCATTTAGTCATCAGTTTCGCCAGTCGTGTATTAAACCACTGTGAGAGAAGATATAATGTTACTGAAAAGGAACTATTAAGCATAGTCTTTGCTTGTAGTAAATTCCGAACGTACATTTTGGGATATCCTGTAACTGTCAGAACAGATCATAAGTCCATCTCATTTTTGAGAAGTTGTAAGCTGAGTCACGGAAGGCTTACAAGGTGGATAGTCGCCTTGCAGGAGTATAATATCAAATGGGAATATATTCCAGGGAGTCAAAACGTGATAGCAGACATGTTATCTCGAATAAACCTGGACACCCAGACATTTGAGGGTGAGAAGGAAAGGATTATCAAGGTGTACAACATTCTCAAAAGTAGATCTGATTTGGAGGCATTATTACAAAATATCAGAGCAAATCAGTTATTAGACCCAAAATTAATAAAAATCAAAGAACGTTTGGAGAACCAAAACTCTCCAATAAACCAATTCTATTGTGAACAAGAAGGAATTTTATTTATAAAAAATACATTGAACCAAGAAGACTGGAAGGTAATCATTCCCAGAATCATGGAGAAAGAACTATTGTTGAACATAAGATACGGACATATGGGTGCAGTAAAGGTAGTGAAAGCATTGGAGGAGAATTGTTACATTAAGAATATACACAGGAAGGTACAAAATTATATAAAACCCAATCATATCTGCCAATTGGTCAAAATTAATAATGAACGAAAGGAAGGTATAATGATACAGTGGCGGCGATAAGGCCCCCGCAGACCCCGCGGTGCGGGGGGGCCCCGACCCTCATGGGGGGCCCCAGTTGGCCCAGTCATGGGACATAACTTGTAACATGAAAAATAAGCGTAAACGAGTTGTAAAACGCTTCTTTGTTGAATTATCAGTTGACCATAGAATGACGACCCAGTGAAATCATTTGAAGTAAAAGTTTTCAATGCAACACTAGATATTGTAACAGCTCAGCTACAAATGAGATTCGAAGGATTGCGTTGCATCGATGATAGGTTTTCATTCCTGACGCCTCAGAATTTAGTAAACTTCTCACAAGAGACAATAGTGGAGAAAAGTAAGGCTCTGGTAAATGTGTATCCTGGTGACCTTTCCACATCACTGCCTGACCAAGTAATATCCTTCAAAGCTCTGATGGCCAAAGATATTGTATACAAGAAAAGAATTCGAGAAATGATGAATTTACTGGTTGAAGAAAACAGCTGCCTTATGAGTTGCCTCCCAGACTTAACTACAGCTTTCCAGCTTTATTTAACCATACCTGTCACAACAGCTACAGCGGAAAGAAGCTTTTCAAAATTTAAATTAATTAAGTCATACTTAAGAAGTACCATGGTCCAAACTCGGTTGAGTGACTTGGCACCGTTAAGCATTGAGCATGAAGAGACACAGAAAACTAATATCAACGAAATGGTTGAAAAGTTCTTAGCTATTAAAAAAAGAAGACTAGGCTTAGGTAAACAGTGAACTTTGGTTGATCCTCATCTGTAAATATTGTACATACTTGAGTTCGAGTGTTATTGAATTGGATTAGACTTAAGGAGAACTTGTATAGAGTATATTCAAGAATTTTACAAATTCAGTTACAAACTAATTTAAATGTTTGAAGAAAGCTAGAATGTTACTTTGATATTCGCTTTTAAATAATAAATTTTTAACACTCTGTGTGCGGTACTGTTTCATAGTCTGAATATAGATCTTTGACGTAAAAATAAATCATTCTTTTTATTTTGGTTTTTTAATAGTTTGTATAGAACTTTGTCTATTTAGCAACAATGAATTTTAAGAGTTTGTACACGTGTAAAACGTCCTTTGCAAATTGCAAACGCTTTGTGATAGACGAGAAAGTATTCACAAACCATTGTTGTGAAACACACGTAAATAGAAACTCATTTGAGTGTTTTCCCCTATTACGTATACAAAATTTAACCATTTTTATAGGGCCCCCTAATTAGTTTCACGGGGGGCCCCCGTTTCGTTAGCGCCGCCACTGTAATGATACCTATATCGTCACAACAAAAACTGGAAAAATTATTCAAACTGGTATATAGACGGTATGAAGGAAGAGATTAACGAGAAAATAGACAATATTAACAGGAATACAGATGAAAACAATAGACCAATGAATGAGAACTTGAGGCAAATTAATGACAAATTCGAAGAGAATAATAAAATAATGAATGACAAAATAGGCAGCATTAAGGAAATCAATAGACAAACCAATGAAAAAATTGACAGTATTAAAGAAAGTAGTAACGAAACCTTAAGGCAAACTATAAGTGACAATAATAACCAAATGAAGGAAGAATTCAGACAAATCAATGAAGAGAATTTAAGAAGAATTAATGGGAGGATTGAACAAGTAAATGATACAATTAAACAGAAGATGAACAAAATCGATGAGGAAAGGAAGCAAGAAACAGCTGACACTAATGAGAGATTGAGAAAAGCTAACGTAACCATCACACAAAACAAAGTAATGGTAAATGCAAGAATAGACCATGTCCAAGAAAATAATCGTATTCAAATAGAAGGAATACAAAAGGAACAAGAAAACTTAGTAAATTTACAGAAACAAACCGGAGAAAGGTGTGAGAATATTAACACTACAGTGAACAATTTAACTGGTAAAGTATGCCAAAATCAAGAAGAAATTGAATTAATTAGAACCAGACCAAATAATATCACTCATATTTCCACAAATGAAACCAGACAAGGGATTAATTTCAAAAATTATCATAGAAACCCCATGGAATTCCTGGCCAGAATCGAGGAACATTTTAACAAACTTAGAATAACTATCTGGAGCTCAATTAGAGAGATGTTAGATGAACATTTTAGGGAGATTACGGACAACTGGTGGACAGCAACCAGGAATGAGATAATGGATTACGCTCAATTTAAAAAAATTATTTAAAGAAAAATATTGGTCCGAAGCTATACAAAATATTATCAGGGACAACATTTGTCAGGGAAGATATGATGTAAATAGAGGTACATCTCCAACTACTTACTTCTGGGGAAAGGTGTGTTTGGCTAGACACCTGGAGCCAAGAATACCGGAAGAATCCCTAGTAACTAAAATGGCATACCATTATGATGCAGGAATTGCCAGAGCATGCCTGGGAAGCCAGATTAAAACGGTCCACGCAATGGCTGACTTGTTAGAAAATTATGAGCACGAGGGTTACTACAAAAAGAAGCAGACAACGAACTGATCAGTGCGCTTCAAGAAATAATAACCATGGAATGAATAATAATCACAATAAGAATATGAATAACCGGAATAATTATAACTTTAATGGCAACGATCATAATTATAAACAAAATGTTACCCCAAATAATAACCAACAAGCAAATTTCATTCGAAATCCAATTAACAATAATAGTAACAACAGGCCCAATCAAAATTACCATCCGGGTAAAAGAATTAATACTAATTATAATAATTACCGAACCAACAAAAATTATAATAATTTTAGAAATAACCCAGGAGTTAATGCCAATCATAACAACCAGGGTAATTATAATAATAATCGTCTGTACCGACCCCGAATAAATTATATTAGTGCAGAAGAAGGGGATTACTGGAGATACCATCAACCTCGGAGGAACAATTTTAATAACAGTTATGATCGAAGAGGAAATCCCAGAGGGATGAATCACCATGACAACCGAGTAAGAAGTAGAAGCCAGGAGGACTTCCGAGAACCAAGGGGGAGTGAACAATTAGACAACCGAGAGGGTGAACAACCAGGAACCGGCACACCATTCCAGGCAAATCAACAGTCATGCCCGGAAAATAATCATGATGGCATTAATTTAAACAGAGTGAGGCAGTAATAAACCCTCGCGACCCCTTACTGCTCCTATCTACTGGGTACAAAAACCACCAAATTTTAAGGACGGATAGTCAAAATCTTACTATTATTTACAATTATTATTTGAAGAATCTTTGAGAAGAACTGTTGGAGGAAACGGTGACAAGTAGAACCAACCAGCATAATGAAATCTTATACATAACCGCTCAAATTGAAGGAATTCCCACACGAATAATGATAGATACTGGTGCAAATGTGTCACTTATTAACGATGCTGAACTGGAGAGAATACAGAAACAAAGTAAAAATATAATACCTACCTTACCTGTGAATAATGTTATTTTGATAGGTGCCACTGGCCGTCAAAATAAAACAGTGAGAAAACAAGTGTCATTGGAACTAGAAAGCAAGGGTGTTACAGTTAATATTATATGTCTGGTTGCAATCGGCCTACCATTCGAAATATTAATCGGATGCGATATGCTGAGGAAATATTCAGCCATTATTGATCTGAGCAAGGAGAAGGTGTCCTTGAACTCAGAAGGTGCTATGTGGTCGGCAGAGTTAATAGGAAGCGATGGTGCCCCTCTGAACCGTACCCATCACCAAGTTAGGGAATTAAATTTTTTAAAGAATGACACCCAATGCAGAAAAATAATCTATAATATGACAAATGAAGACCTGTGGAACAGTAATTTACAGGAGATAAGAGAGTTTAGACACCAAGGCACAAATAATTTGACAGCAAAACAAGTAGAAGATCTCATTATGATAAGAAGTATAAACATGTATTTTCAGAAGAACCAGGAAAAGTAAAAAACTATCAGTGTAGAATACAATTTAAAGAACCAGCAGAATTTCACAGAAAATCCTATCCTATACCATATTCATTGAAGGAGGCTGTTAGGGCTGAGATTAATAAAATGTTGTTAAATGATATAATTGAGCATAGCCAATCACCATATACTAGCCCAATAGTAGCAATTCAGAAGAAGAACGGGCAGGTTCGACTTTGCTTGGATGCCTGAGAAATAAATAAACAGATAGTAAATGATCGCACGTCACCTGGAAAAATAGAAGGAATTCTAAAAAAATTTCACGATACAAAATTCATCAGTACCTGTGATACAGTTTGTGGTTACTGGCAGGTGGAGTTGCACCCGATGAGTCGACAATATATGGCTTTTATTTTCGAGGGTAGAAACTACCAGTTTAAGAGATTGCCATTTGGATTAGTCAACTCGGTAGCAATTTTTGTACGATGTATGGACCAGGTATTGGGTCAGGAAGCGCTACAATTCACCACAGTTTATGTAGGCGACCTGTTGATTACCTCATCCAACTGGGAGGAACATTGTCACAGGGTGGAATATGTATTGAGTAAGTTAGCAGAGAACAACATAACACTAAACCTCGAAAAAGCCCAATTAATAGCGAAGGAGGTTCAATTGTGAGGTTTCAATTTGACTGAACAAGGTATTTCCCCATCACAAGAAAAGGTTATTGCAATCCAGAAGTTCCCACAACCAAGGAATAAGAGGCAACTCCAATCCTTCTTAGGACTGTGTAATTACTACCGGAAGTTCCAACGCAATTATTCTGCATTAACATCTAAATTTCAGGAACAGCTGTCTTCCAAAAACAAATGGATATGGGGACATGAACAAGATGCTATACTACAACAAATAAAGGATAAATTCTTAGAGACAGTAATCCTTCATCATCCAAATTTTGATCACCCATTCTTTTTGAACTGTGACGCAAGTGATGTCAGTCTTGGGACGGTATTGTACCAAGAAGACAAAGAAGGAAACCATTTAGTCATCAGTTTCGCCAGTCGTGTATTAAACCACTGTGAGAGAAGATATAATGTTACTGAAAAGGAACTATTAAGCATAGTCTTTGCTTGTAGTAAATTCCGAACGTACATTTTGGGATATCCTGTAACTGTCAGAACAGATCATAAGTCCATCTCATTTTTGAGAAGTTGTAAGCTGAGTCACGGAAGGCTTACAAGGTGGATACTCGCCTTGCAGGAGGATAATATCAAATGGGAATATATTCCAGGGAGTCAAAACGTGATAGCAGACATGTTATCTCGAATAAACCTGGACACCCAGACATTTGAGGGTGAGAAGGAAAGGATTATCAAGGTGTACAACATTCTCAAAAGTAGATCTGATTTGGAGGCATTATTACAAAATATCAGAGCAAATCAGTTATTAGACCCAAAATTAATAAAAATCAAAGAACGTTTGGAGAACCAAAACTCTCCAATAAACCAATTCTATTGTGAACAAGAAGGAATTTTATTTATAAAAAATACATTGAACCAAGAAGACTGGAAGGTAATCATTCCCAGAATCATGGAGAAAGAACTATTGTTGAACATAAGATACGGACATATGGGTGCAGTAAAGGTAGTGAAAGCATTGGAGGAGAATTGTTACATTAAGAATATACACAGGAAGGTACAAAATTATATAAAACCCAATCATATCTGCCAATTGGTCAAAATTAATAATGAACGAAAGGAAGGTATAATGATACAGTGGCGGCGATAAGGCCCCCGCAGACCCCGCGGTGCGGGGGGGCCCCGACCCTCATGGGGGGCCCCAGTTGGCCCAGTCATGGGACATAACTTGTAACATGAAAAATAAGCGTAAACGAGTTGTAAAACGCTTCTTTGTTGAATTATCAGTTGACCATAGAATGACGACCCAGTGAAATCATTTGAAGTAAAAGTTTTCAATGCAACACTAGATATTGTAACAGCTCAGCTACAAATGAGATTCGAAGGATTGCGTTGCATCGATGATAGGTTTTCATTCCTGACGCCTCAGAATTTAGTAAACTTCTCACAAGAGACAATAGTGGAGAAAAGTAAGGCTCTGGTAAATGTGTATCCTGGTGACCTTTCCACATCACTGCCTGACCAAGTAATATCCTTCAAAGCTCTGATGGCCAAAGATATTGTATACAAGAAAAGAATTCGAGAAATGATGAATTTACTGGTTGAAGAAAACAGCTGCCTTATGAGTTGCCTCCCAGACTTAACTACAGCTTTCCAGCTTTATTTAACCATACCTGTCACAACAGCTACAGCGGAAAGAAGCTTTTCAAAATTTAAATTAATTAAGTCATACTTAAGAAGTACCATGGTCCAAACTCGGTTGAGTGACTTGGCACCGTTAAGCATTGAGCATGAAGAGACACAGAAAACTAATATCAACGAAATGGTTGAAAAGTTCTTAGCTATTAAAAAAAGAAGACTAGGCTTAGGTAAACAGTGAACTTTGGTTGATCCTCATCTGTAAATATTGTACATACTTGAGTTCGAGTGTTATTGAATTGGATTAGACTTAAGGAGAACTTGTATAGAGTATATTCAAGAATTTTACAAATTCAGTTACAAACTAATTTAAATGTTTGAAAAAAGCTAGAATGTTACTTTGATATTCGTTTTTAAATAATAAATTTTTAACACTCTGTGTGCGGTACTGTTTCATAGTCTGAATATAGATCTTTGACGTAAAAATAAATCATCCTTTTTATTTTGGTTTTTTAATAGTTTGTATAGAACTTTGTCTATTTAGCAACAATGAATTTTAAGAGTTTGTACACGTGTAAAACGTCCTTTGCAAATTGCAAACGCTTTGTGATAGACGAGAAAGTATTCACAAACCATTGTTGTGAAACACACGTAAATAGAAACTCATTTGAGTGTTTTCCCCTATTACGTATACAAAATTTAAACATTTTTATAGGGCCCCCTAATTAGTTTCGCGGGGGGCCCCCGTTTCGTTAGCGCCGCCACTGTAATGATACCTATATCGTCACAACAAAAACTGGAAAAATTATTCAAACTGGTATATAGACGGTATGAAGGAAGAGATTAACGAGAAAATAGACAATATTAACAGGAATACAGATGAAAACAATAGACCAATGAATGAGAACTTGAGGCAAATTAATGACAAATTCGAAGAGAATAATAAAATAATGAATGACAAAATAGGCAGCATTAAGGAAATCAATAGACAAACCAATGAAAAAATTGACAGTATTAAAGAAAGTAGTAACGAAACCTTAAGGCAAACTATAAGTGACAATAATAACCAAATGAAGGAAGAATTCAGACAAATCAATGAAGAGAATTTAAGAAGAATTAATGGGAGGATTGAACAAGTAAATGATACAATTAACCAGAAGATGAACAAAATCGATGAGGAAAGGAAGCAAGAAACAGCTGACACTAATGAGAGATTGAGAAAAGCTAACGTAACCATCACACAAAACAAAGTAATGGTAAATGCAAGAATAGACCATGTCCAAGAAAATAATCGTATTCAAATAGAAGGAATACAAAAGGAACAAGAAAACTCAGTAAATTTACAGAAACAAACCGGAGAAAGGTGTGAGAATATTAACACTACAGTGAACAATTTAACTGGTAAAGTATGCCAAAATCAAGAAGAAATTGAATTAATTAGAACCAGACCAAATAATATCACTCATATTTCCACAAATGAAACCAGACAAGGGATTAATTTCAAAAATTATCATAGAAACCCCATGGAATTCCTGGCCAGAATCGAGGAACATTTTAACAAACTTAGAATAACTATCTGGAGCTCAATTAGAGAGATGTTAGATGAACATTTTAGGGAGATTACGGACAACTGGTGGACAGCAACCAGGAATGAGATAATGGATTACGCTCAATTTAAAAAAATTATTTAAAGAAAAATATTGGTCCGAAGCTATACAAAATATTATCAGGGACAACATTTGTCAGGGAAGATATGATGTAAATAGAGGTACATCTCCAACTACTTACTTCTGGGGAAAGGTGTGTTTGGCTAGACACCTGGAGCCAAGAATACCGGAAGAATCCCTAGTAACTAAAATGGCATACCATTATGATGCAGGAATTGCCAGAGCATGCCTGGGAAGCCAGATTAAAACGGTCCACGCAATGGCTGACTTGTTAGAAAATTATGAGCACGAGGGTTACTACAAAAAGAAGCAGACAACGAACTGATCAGTGCGCTTCAAGAAATAATAACCATGGAATGAATAATAATCACAATAAGAATATGAATAACCGGAATAATTATAACTTTAATGGCAACGATCATAATTATAAACAAAATGTTACCCCAAATAATAACCAACAAGCAAATTTCATTCGAAATCCAATTAACAATAATAGTAACAACAGGCCCAATCAAAATTACCATCCGGGTAAAAGAATTAATACTAATTATAATAATTACCGAACCAACAAAAATTATAATAATTTTAGAAATAACCCAGGAGTTAATGCCAATCATAACAACCAGGGTAATTATAATAATAATCGTCTGTACCGACCCCGAATAAATTATATTAGTGCAGAAGAAGGGGATTACTGGAGATACCATCAACCTCGGAGGAACAATTTTAATAACAGTTATGATCGAAGAGGAAATCCCAGAGGGATGAATCACCATGACAACCGAGTAAGAAGTAGAAGCCAGGAGGACTTCCGAGAACCAAGGGGGAGTGAACAATTAGACAACCGAGAGGGTGAACAACCAGGAACCGGCACACCATTCCAGGCAAATCAACAGTCATGCCCGGAAAATAATCATGATGGCATTAATTTAAACAGAGTGAGGCAGTAATAAACCCTCGCGACCCCTTACTGCTCCTATCTACTGGGTACAAAAACCACCAAATTTTAAGGACGGATAGTCAAAATCTTACTATTATTTACAATTATTATTTGAAGAATCTTTGAGAAGAACTGTTGGAGGAAACGGTGACAAGTAGAACCAACCAGCATAATGAAATCTTATACATAACCGCTCAAATTGAAGGAATTCCCACACGAATAATGATAGATACTGGTGCAAATGTGTCACTTATTAACGATGCTGAACTGGAGAGAATACAGAAACAAAGTAAAAATATAATACCTACCTTACCTGTGAATAATGTTATTTTGATAGGTGCCACTGGCCGTCAAAATAAAACAGTGAGAAAACAAGTGTCATTGGAACTAGAAAGCAAGGGTGTTACAGTTAATATTATATGTCTGGTTGCAATCGGCCTACCATTCGAAATATTAATCGGATGCGATATGCTGAGGAAATATTCAGCCATTATTGATCTGAGCAAGGAGAAGGTGTCCTTGAACTCAGAAGGTGCTATGTGGTCGGCAGAGTTAATAGGAAGCGATGGTGCCCCTCTGAACCGTACCCATCACCAAGTTAGGGAATTAAATTTTTTAAAGAATGACACCCAATGCAGAAAAATAATCTATAATATGACAAATGAAGACCTGTGGAACAGTAATTTACAGGAGATAAGAGAGTTTAGACACCAAGGCACAAATAATTTGACAGCAAAACAAGTAGAAGATCTCATTATGATAAGAAGTATAAACATGTATTTTCAGAAGAACCAGGAAAAGTAAAAAACTATCAGTGTAGAATACAATTTAAAGAACCAGCAGAATTTCACAGAAAATCCTATCCTATACCATATTCATTGAAGGAGGCTGTTAGGGCTGAGATTAATAAAATGTTGTTAAATGATATAATTGAGCATAGCCAATCACCATATACTAGCCCAATAGTAGCAATTCAGAAGAAGAACGGGCAGGTTCGACTTTGCTTGGATGCCTGAGAAATAAATAAACAGATAGTAAATGATCGCACGTCACCTGGAAAAATAGAAGGAATTCTAAAAAAATTTCACGATACAAAATTCATCAGTACCTGTGATACAGTTTGTGGTTACTGGCAGGTGGAGTTGCACCCGATGAGTCGACAATATATGGCTTTTATTTTCGAGGGTAGAAACTACCAGTTTAAGAGATTGCCATTTGGATTAGTCAACTCGGTAGCAATTTTTGTACGATGTATGGACCAGGTATTGGGTCAGGAAGCGCTACAATTCACCACAGTTTATGTAGACGACCTGTTGATTACCTCATCCAACTGGGAGGAACATTGTCACAGGGTGGAATATGTATTGAGTAAGTTAGCAGAGAACAACATAACACTAAACCTCGAAAAATCCCAATTAATAGCGAAGGAGGTTCAATTGTGAGGTTTCAATTTGACTGAACAAGGTATTTCCCCATCACAAGAAAAGGTTATTGCAATCCAGAAGTTCCCACAACCAAGGAATAAGAGGCAACTCCAATCCTTCTTAGGACTGTGTAATTACTACCGGAAGTTCCAACGCAATTATTCTGCATTAACATCTAAATTTCAGGAACAGCTGTCTTCCAAAAACAAATGGATATGGGGACATGAACAAGATGCTATACTACAACAAATAAAGGATAAATTCTTAGAGACAGTAATCCTTCATCATCCAAATTTTGATCACCCATTCTTTTTGAACTGTGACGCAAGTGATGTCAGTCTTGGGACGGTATTGTACCAAGAAGACAAAGAAGGAAACCATTTAGTCATCAGTTTCGCCAGTCGTGTATTAAACCACTGTGAGAGAAGATATAATGTTACTGAAAAGGAACTATTAAGCATAGTCTTTGCTTGTAGTAAATTCCGAACGTACATTTTGGGATATCCTGTAACTGTCAGAACAGATCATAAGTCCATCTCATTTTTGAGAAGTTGTAAGCTGAGTCACGGAAGGCTTACAAGGTGGATACTCGCCTTGCAGGAGGATAATATCAAATGGGAATATATTCCAGGGAGTCAAAACGTGATAGCAGACATGTTATCTCGAATAAACCTGGACACCCAGACATTTGAGGGTGAGAAGGAAAGGATTATCAAGGTGTACAACATTCTCAAAAGTAGATCTGATTTGGCGGCATTATTACAAAATATCAGAGCAAATCAGTTATTAGACCCAAAATTAATAAAAATCAAAGAACGTTTGGAGAACCAAAACTCTCCAATAAACCAATTCTATTGTGAACAAGAAGGAATTTTATTTATAAAAAATACATTGAACCAAGAAGACTGGAAGGTAATCATTCCCAGAATCATGGAGAAAGAACTAGTGTTGAACATAAGATACGGACATATGGGTGCAGTAAAGGTAGTGAAAGCATTGGAGGAGAATTGTTACATTAAGAATATACACAGGAAGGTACAAAATTATATAAAACCCAATCATATCTGCCAATTGGTCAAAATTAATAATGAACGAAAGGAAGGTATAATGATACAGTGGCGGCGATAAGGCCCCCGCAGACCCCGCGGTGCGGGGGGGCCCCGACCCTCATGGGGGGCCCCAGTTGGCCCAGTCATGGGACATAACTTGTAACATGAAAAATAAGCGTAAACGAGTTGTAAAACGCTTCTTTGTTGAATTATCAGTTGACCATAGAATTGACGACCCAGTGAAATCATTTGAAGTAAAAGTTTTCAATGCAACACTAGATATTGTAACAGCTCAGCTACAAATGAGATTCGAAGGATTGCGTTGCATCGATGATAGGTTTTCATTCCTGACGCCTCAGAATTTAGTAAACTTCTCACAAGAGACAATAGTGGAGAAAAGTAAGGCTCTGGTAAATGTGTATCCTGGTGACCTTTCCACATCACTGCCTGACCAAGTAATATCCTTCAAAGCTCTGATGGCCAAAGATATTGTATACAAGAAAAGAATTCGAGAAATGATGAATTTACTGGTTGAAGAAAACAGCTGCCTTATGAGTTGCCTCCCAGACTTAACTACAGCTTTCCAGCTTTATTTAACCATACCTGTCACAACAGCTACAGCGGAAAGAAGCTTTTCAAAATTTAAATTAATTAAGTCATACTTAAGAAGTACCATGGTCCAAACTCGGTTGAGTGACTTGGCACTGTTAAGCATTGAGCATGAAGAGACACAGAAAACTAATATCAACGAAATGGTTGAAAAGTTCTTAGCTATTAAAAAAAGAAGACTAGGCTTAGGTAAACAGTGAACTTTGGTTGATCCTCATCTGTAAATATTGTACATACTTGTGTTCGAGTGTTATTGAATTGGATTAGACTTAAGGAGAACTTGTATAGAGTATATTCAAGAATTTTACAAATTCAGTTACAAACTAATTTAAATGTTTGAAAAAAGCTAGAATGTTACTTTGATATTCGTTTTTAAATAATAAATTTTGAACACTCTGTGTGCGGTACTGTTTCATAGTCTGAATATAGATCTTTGACGTAAAAATAAATCATTCTTTTTATTTTGGTTTTTTAATAGTTTGTATAGAACTTTGTCTATTTAGCAACAATGAATTTTAAGATTTTGTACACGTGTAAAACGTCCTTTGCAAATTGCAAACGCTTTGTGATAGACGAGAAAGTATTCACAAACCATTGTTGTGAAACACACGTAAATAGAAACTCATTTGAGTGTTTTCCCCTATTACGTATACAAAATTTAAACATTTTTATAGGGCCCCCTAATTAGTTACGCGGGGGGGCCCCCCATTCGTTAGTGCCGCCACTGTAATGATACCTATATCGTCAGAACAAAAACTGGAAAAATTATTCAAACTGGTATATAGACGGTATGAAGGAAGAGATTAACGAGAAAATAGACAGTATTAACAGGAATACAGATGAAAACAATAGACCAATGAATGAGAACTTGAGGCAAATTAATGACAAATTCGAAGAGAATAATAAAATAATGAATGACAAAATAGACAGCATTAAGGAAATCAATAGACAAACCAATGGAAAAATTGACAGTATTAAAGAAAGTAGTAACGAAACCTTAAGGCAAACTATAAGTGACAATAATAACCAAATGAAGGAAGAATTCAGACAAATCAATGAAGAGAATTTAAGAAGAATTAATGGGAGGATTGAACAAGTAAATGATACAATTAACCAGAAGATGGACAAAATCGATGAGGAAAGGAAGCAAGAAACAGCTGACACTAATGAGAGATTGAGAAAAGCTAACGAAACCATCACACAAAACAAAGTAATGGTAAATGCAAGAATAGACCATGTCCAAGAAAATAATCGTATTCAAATAGAAGGAATACAAAAGGAACAAGAAAACTTAGTAAATTTACAGAAACAAACCGGAGAAAGGTGTGACAATATTAACACTACAGTGAACAATTTAACTGGTAAAGTATGCCAAAATCAAGAAGAAATTGAATTAATTAGAACCAGACCAAATAATATCACTCATATTTCCACAAATGAAACCAGACAAGGGATTAATTTCAAAAATTATCATAGAAACCCCATGGAATTCCTGGCCAGAATCGAGGAACATTTTAACAAACATAGAATAACTATCTGGAGCTCGATTAGAGAGATGTTAGATGAACATTTTAGGGAGATTACGGACAACTGGTGGACAGCAACCAGGAATGAGATAATGGATTACGCTCAATTTAAAAAATTATTTAAAGAAAAATATTGGTCCGAAGCTATACAAAATATTATCAGGGACAACATTTGTCAGGGAAGATATGATGTAAATAGAGGTACATCTCCAACTACTTACTTCTGGGGAAAGGTGTGTTTGGCTAGACACCTGGAGCCAAGAATACCGGAAGAATCCCTAGTAACTAAAATGGCATACCATTATGATGCAGGAATTGTCAGAGCATGCCTGGGAAGCAAGATTAAAACGGTCCACACAATGGCTGACTTGTTAGAAAATTATGAACACGAGGGTTACTACAAAAGAAGCAGACAACGAACTGATCAGTGCGCTTCAAGAAATAATAACCATGGAATGAATAATAATCACAATAAGAATATGAATAACCGGAATAATTATAACTTTAATGGCAACGATCATAATTATAAACAAAATGTTACCCCAAATAATAATCAACAAGCAAACTTCAATCGAAATCCAATTAACAATAATAGTAACAACAGGCCCAATCAAAATTACCATCCGGGTAAAAGAATTAATACTAATTATAATAATTACCGAACCAACAAAAATTATAATAATTTTAGAAATAACCCAGGAGTTAATGCCAATCATAACAACCAGGGTAATTATAAAAATAATCGTCTGTACCGACCCCGAATAAATTATATTAGTGCAGAAGAAGGGGATTACTGGAGATACCATCAACCTCGGAGGAACAATTTTAATAACAGTTATGATCGAAGAGGAAATCCCAGAGGGATGAATCACCATGACAACCGAGTAAGAAGTAGAAGCCAGGAGGACTTCCGAGAACCAAGGGGGAGTGAACAATTAGACAACCGAGAGGGTGAACAACCAGGAACCGGCACACCATTCCAGGCAAATCAACAGTCATGCCCGGAAAATAATCATGATGGCATTAATTTAAACAGAGTGAGGCAGTAATAAACCCTCGCGACCCCTTACTGCTCCTATCTACTGGGTACAAAAACCACCAAATTTTAAGGACGGATAGTCAAAATCTTACTATTATTTACAATTATTATTTGAAGAATCTTTGAGAAGAACTGTTGGAGGAAACGGTGACAAGTAGAACCAACCAGCATAATGAAATCTTATACATAACCGCTCAAATTGAAGGAATTCCCACACGAATAATGATAGATACTGGTGCAAATGTGTCACTTATTAACGATGCTGAACTGGAGAGAATACAGAAACAAAGTAAAAATATAATACCTACCTTACCTGTGAATAATGTTATTTTAATAGGTGCCACTGGCCGTCAAAATAAAACAGTGAGAAAACAAGTGTCATTGGAACTAGAAAGCAAGGGTGTTACAGTTAATATTATATGTCTGGTTGCAATCGGCCTACCATTCGAAATATTAATCGGATGCGATATGCTGAGGAAATATTCAGCCATTATTGATCTGAGCAAGGAGAAGGTGTCCTTGAACTCAGAAGGTGCTATGTGGTCGGCAGAGTTAATAGGAAGCGATGGTGCCCCTCTGAACCGTACCCATCACCAAGTTAGGGAATTAAATTTTTTAAAGAATGACACCCAATGCAGAAAAATAATCTATAATATGACAAATGAAGACCTGTGGAACAGTAATTTACAGGAGATAAGAGAGTTTAGACACCAAGGCACAAATAATTTGACAGCAAAACAAGTAGAAGATCTCATTATGATAAGAAGTATAAACATGTATTTTCAGAAGAACCAGGAAAAGTAAAAAACTATCAGTGTAGAATACAATTTAAAGAACCAGCAGAATTTCACAGAAAATCCTATCCTATACCATATTCATTGAAGGAGGCTGTTAGGGCTGAGATTAATAAAATGTTGTTAAATGATATAATTGAGCATAGCCAATCACCATATACTAGCCCAATAGTAGCAATTCAGAAGAAGAACGGGCAGGTTCGACTTTGCTTGGATGCCTGAGAAATAAATAAACAGATAGTAAATGATCGCACGTCACCTGGAAAAATAGAAGGAATTCTAAAAAAATTTCACGATACAAAATTCATCAGTACCTGTGATACAGTTTGTGGTTACTGGCAGGTGGAGTTGCACCCGATGAGTCGACAATATATGGCTTTTATTTTCGAGGGTAGAAACTACCAGTTTAAGAGATTGCCATTTGGATTAGTCAACTCGGTAGCAATTTTTGTACGATGTATGGACCAGGTATTGGGTCAGGAAGCGCTACAATTCACCACAGTTTATGTAGACGACCTGTTGATTACCTCATCCAACTGGGAGGAACATTGTCACAGGGTGGAATATGTATTAAGTAAGTTAGCAGAGAACAACATAACACTAAACCTCGAAAAATCCCAATTAATAGCGAAGGAGGTTCAATTGTGAGGTTTCAATTTGACTGAACAAGGTATTTCCCCATCACAAGAAAAGGTTATTGCAATCCAGAAGTTCCCACAACCAAGGAATAAGAGGCAACTCCAATCCTTCTTAGGACTGTGTAATTACTACCGGAAGTTCCAACGCAATTATTCTGCATTAACATCTAAATTTCAGGAACAGCTGTCTTCCAAAAACAAATGGATATGGGGACATGAACAAGATGCTATACTACAACAAATAAAGGATAAATTCTTAGAGACAGTAATCCTTCATCATCCAAATTTTGATCACCCATTCTTTTTGAACTGTGACGCAAGTGATGTCAGTCTTGGGACGGTATTGTACCAAGAAGACAAAGAAGGAAACCATTTAGTCATCAGTTTCGCCAGTCGTGTATTAAACCACTGTGAGAGAAGATATAATGTTACTGAAAAGGAACTATTAAGCATAGTCTTTGCTTGTAGTAAATTCCGAACGTACATTTTGGGATATCCTGTAACTGTCAGAACAGATCATAAGTCCATCTCATTTTTGAGAAGTTGTAAGCTGAGTCACGGAAGGCTTACAAGGTGGATACTCGCCTTGCAGGAGGATAATATCAAATGGGAATATATTCCAGGGAGTCAAAACGTGATAGCAGACATGTTATCTCGAATAAACCTGGACACCCAGACATTTGAGGGTGAGAAGGAAAGGATTATCAAGGTGTACAACATTCTCATAAGTAGATCTGATTTGGAGGCATTATTACAAAATATCAGAGCAAATCAGTTATTAGACCCAAAATTAATAAAAATCAAAGAACGTTTGGAGAACCAAAACTCTCCAATAAACCAATTCTATTGTGAACAAGAAGGAATTTTATTTATAAAAAATACATTGAACCAAGAAGACTGGAAGGTAATCATTCCCAGAATCATGGAGAAAGAACTAGTGTTGAACATAAGATACGGACATATGGGTGCAGTAAAGGTAGTGAAAGCATTGGAGGAGAATTGTTACATTAAGAATATACACAGGAAGGTACAAAATTATATAAAACCCAATCATATCTGCCAATTGGTCAAAATTAATAATGAACGAAAGGAATGTATAATGATACAGTGGCGGGGATAAGGCCCCCGCAGACCCCGCGGTGCGGGGGGGCCCCGACCCTCATGGGGGGCCCCAGTTGGCCCAGTCATGGGACATAACTTGTAACATGAAAAATAAGCGTAAACGAGTTGTAAAACGCTTCTTTGTTGAATTATCAGTTGACCATAGAATTGACGACCCAGTGAAATCATTTGAAGTAAAAGTTTTCAATGCAACACTAGATATTGTAACAGCTCAGCTACAAATGAGATTCGAAGGATTGCGTTGCATCGATGATAGGTTTTCATTCCTGACGCCTCAGAATTTAGTAAACTTCTCACAAGAGACAATAGTGGAGAAAAGTAAGGCTCTGGTAAATGTGTATCCTGGTGACCTTTCCACATCACTGCCTGACCAAGTAATATCCTTCAAAGCTCTGATGGCCAAAGATATTGTATACAAGAAAAGAATTCGAGAAATGATGAATTTACTGGTTGAAGAAAACAGCTGCCTTATGAGTTGCCTCCCAGACTTAACTACAGCTTTCCAGCTTTATTTAACCATACCTGTCACAACAGCTACAGCGGAAAGAAGCTTTTCAAAATTTAAATTAATTAAGTCATACTTAAGAAGTACCATGGTCCAAACTCGGTTGAGTGACTTGGCACTGTTAAGCATTGAGCATGAAGAGACACAGAAAACTAATATCAACGAAATGGTTGAAAAGTTCTTAGCTATTAAAAAAAGAAGACTAGGCTTAGGTAAACAGTGAACTTTGGTTGATCCTCATCTGTAAATATTGTACATACTTGAGTTCGAGTGTTATTGAATTGGATTAGACTTAAGGAGAACTTGTATAGAGTATATTCAAGAATTTTACAAATTCAGTTACAAACTAATTTAAATGTTTGAAAAAAGCTAGAATGTTACTTTGATATTCGTTTTTAAATAATAAATTTTTAACACTCTGTGTGCGGTACTGTTTCATAGTCTGAATATAGATCTTTGACGTAAAAATAAATCATTCTTTTTATTTTGGTTTTTTAATAGTTTGTATAGAACTTTGTCTATTTAGCAACAATGAATTTTAAGAGTTTGTACACGTGTAAAACGTCCTTTGCAAATTGCAAACGCTTTGTGATAGACGAGAAAGTATTCACAAACCATTGTTGTGAAACACACGTAAATAGAAACTCATTTGAGTGTTTTCCCCTATTACGTATACAAAATTTAACCATTTTTATAGGGCCCCCTAATTAGTTTCGCGGGGGGCCCCCGTTTCGTTAGCGCCGCCACTGTAATGATACCTATATCGTCACAACAAAAACTGGAAAAATTATTCAAACTGGTATATAGACGGTATGAAGGAAGAGATTAACGAGAAAATAGACAATATTAACAGGAATACAGATGAAAACAATAGACCAATGAATGAGAACTTGAGGCAAATTAATGACAAATTCGAAGAGAATAATAAAATAATGAATGACAAAATAGGCAGCATTAAGGAAATCAATAGACAAACCAATGAAAAAATTGACAGTATTAAAGAAAGTAGTAACGAAACCTTAAGGCAAACTATAAGTGACAATAATAACCAAATGAAGGAAGAATTCAGACAAATCAATGAAGAGAATTTAAGAAGAATTAATGGGAGGATTGAACAAGTAAATGATACAATTAACCAGAAGATGAACAAAATCGATGAGGAAAGGAAGCAAGAAACAGCTGACACTAATGAGAGATTGAGAAAAGCTAACGTAACCATCACACAAAACAAAGTAATGGTAAATGCAAGAATAGACCATGTCCAAGAAAATAATCGTATTCAAATAGAAGGAATACAAAAGGAACAAGAAAACTTAGTAAATTTACAGAAACAAACCGGAGAAAGGTGTGACAATATTAACACTACAGTGAACAATTTAACTGGTAAAGTATGCCAAAATCAAGAAGAAATTGAATTAATTAGAACCAGACCAAATAATATCACTCATATTTCCACAAATGAAACCAGACAAGGGATTAATTTCAAAAATTATCATAGAAACCCCATGGAATTCCTGGCCAGAATCGAGGAACATTTTAACAAACTTAGAATAACTATCTGGAGCTCAATTAGAGAGATGTTAGATGAACATTTTAGGGAGATTACGGACAACTGGTGGACAGCAACCAGGAATGAGATAATGGATTACGCTCAATTTAAAAAAATTATTTAAAGAAAAATATTGGTCCGAAGCTATACAAAATATTATCAGGGACAACATTTGTCAGGGAAGATATGATGTAAATAGAGGTACATCTCCAACTACTTACTTCTGGGGAAAGGTGTGTTTGGCTAGACACCTGGAGCCAAGAATACCGGAAGAATCCCTAGTAACTAAAATGGCATACCATTATGATGCAGGAATTGCCAGAGCATGCCTGGGAAGCCAGATTAAAACGGTCCACGCAATGGCTGACTTGTTAGAAAATTATGAGCACGAGGGTTACTACAAAAAGAAGCAGACAACGAACTGATCAGTGCGCTTCAAGAAATAATAACCATGGAATGAATAATAATCACAATAAGAATATGAATAACCGGAATAATTATAACTTTAATGGCAACGATCATAATTATAAACAAAATGTTACCCCAAATAATAACCAACAAGCAAATTTCATTCGAAATCCAATTAACAATAATAGTAACAACAGGCCCAATCAAAATTACCATCCGGGTAAAAGAATTAATACTAATTATAATAATTACCGAACCAACAAAAATTATAATAATTTTAGAAATAACCCAGGAGTTAATGCCAATCATAACAACCAGGGTAATTATAATAATAATCGTCTGTACCGACCCCGAATAAATTATATTAGTGCAGAAGAAGGGGATTACTGGAGATACCATCAACCTCGGAGGAACAATTTTAATAACAGTTATGATCGAAGAGGAAATCCCAGAGGGATGAATCACCATGACAACCGAGTAAGAAGTAGAAGCCAGGAGGACTTCCGAGAACCAAGGGGGAGTGAACAATTAGACAACCAAGAGGGTGAACAACCAGGAACCGGCACACCATTCCAGGCAAATCAACAGTCATGCCCGGAAAATAATCATGATGGCATTAATTTAAACGGAGTGAGGCAGTAATAAACCCTCGCAACCCCTTACTGCTCCTATCTACTGTGTACAAAAACCACCAAATTTTAAGGACGGATAGTCAAAATCTTACTATTATTTACAATTATTATTTGAAGAATCTTTGAGAAGAACTGTTGGAGGAAACGGTGACAAGTAGAACCAACCAGCATAATGAAATCTTATACATAACCGCTCAAATTGAAGGAATTCCCACAAGAATAATGATAGATACTGGTGCAAATGTGTCACTTATTAACGATGCTGAACTGGAGAGAATACAGAAACAAAGTAAAAATATAATACCTACCTTACCTGTCAATAATGTTATTTTAATAGGTGCCACAGGCCGTCAAAATAAAACAGTGAGAAAACAAGTGTCATTGGAACTAGAAAGCAAGGGTGTTACAGTTAATATTATATGTCTTGTTGCAATCGGCCTACCATTCGAAATATTAATCGGATGCGATATGCTGAGGAAATATTCAGCCATTATTGATCTGAGCAAGGAGAAGGTGTCCTTGAACTCAGAAGGTGCTATGTGGTCGGCAGAGTTAATAGGAAGCGATGGTGCCCCTCTGAACCGTACCCATCACCAAGTTAGGGAATTAAATTTTTTAAAGAATGACACCCAATGCAGAAAAATAATCTATAATATGACAAATGAAGACCTGTGGAACAGTAATTTACAGGAGATAAGAGAGTTTAGACACCAAGGCACAAATAATTTGACAGCAAAACAAGTAGAAGATCTCATTATGATAAGAAGTATAAACATGTATTTTCAGAAGAACCAGGAAAAGTAAAAAACTATCAGTGTAGAATACAATTTGAAGAACCAGCAAAATTTCACAGAAAATCCTATCCTATACCATATTCATTGAAGGAGGCTGTTAGGGCTGAGATTAATAAAATGTTGTTAAATGATATAATTGAGCATAGCCAATCACCATATACTAGCCCAATAGTGGCAATTCAGAAGAAGAACGGGCAGGTTCGACTTTGCTTGGATGCCCGAGAAATAAATAAACAGATAGTAAATGATCCGCACGTCACCTGGAGAAATAGAAGAAATTCTAAAAAAATTTCACGATACAAAATTCATCAGTACCTGTGACACAGTTTGTGGTTACTGGCAGGTGGAGTTGCACCCGATGAGTCGACAATGTATGGCTTTTATTTTTGAGGGTAGAAACTACCAGTTTAAGAGATTGCCATTTGCATTAGTCAACTCGGTAGCAATTTTTGTACGATGTATGGACCAGGTATTGGGTCAGGAAGCGCTACAATTCACCACAGTTTATGAAGACGACCTGTTGATTACCTCATCCAGCTGGGAGGAACATTGTCACATGGTGGAATATGTATTGAGTAAGTTAGCAGAGAACAACATAACACTAAACCTCAAAAAATCCCAATTAATAGCGAAGGAGGTTCAATTCTTAGGTTTCAATTTGACTGAACAAGGTATTTCCCCATCACAAGAAAAGGTTATTGCAATCCAGAAGTTCCCACAACCAAGGAATAAGAGGCAACTCCAATCCTTCTTAGGACTGTGTAATTACTACCGGAAGTTCCAACGCAATTATTCTGCATTAACATCTAAATTTCAGGAACAGCTGTCTTCCAAAAACAAATGGATATGGGGACATGAACAAGATGCTATACTACAACAAATAAAGGATAAATTCTTAGAGACAGTAATCCTTCATCATCCAAATTTTGATCACCCATTCTTTTTGAACTGTGACGCAAGTGATGTCAGTCTTGGGACGGTATAGTACCAAGAAGACAAAGAAGGAAACCATTTAGTCATCAGTTTCGCCAGTCGTGTATTAAACCACTGTGAGAGAAGATATAATGTTACTGAAAAGGAACTATTAACCTTACTTAACTAAAAATGAACTTTTTTCATGTGAAAAACTTACTATTTTATCGGACGCGTTTCGGCTTAGTATCTGCCTTCTTCAGCTTTGGTAACAGACTGCCAGCATTTTGTAACGGTTGTGTGGAAGGTGAAGTGGGGGTGGTGTGTGGCGGAAGGGGATTGGCGCGGGGATTCAATTTATTGTTTGTTTTCTGTATAATTGTGTCAAAAAGTGTATTGTATCAATTACAATATAAATCACATACACTTTTTGACACAATTATACAGAAAACAAACAATAAATTGAATCCCCGCGCCAATCCCCTTCCGCCACACACCACCCCCACTTCACTTTCCACACAACCGTTACAAAATGCTGGCAGTCTGTTACCAAAGCTGAAGAAGGCGGATACTAAGCCGAAACGCGTCCGATAAAATAGTAAGTTTTTCACATGAAAAAAGTTCATTTTTAGTTAAGTGTAGTGCTGTGAAAGAAGAGATGAATAATCAAGGGAACTATTAAGCATAGTCTTTGCTTGTAGTAAATTCTGAACGTACATTTTGGGATATCCTGTAACTGTCAGAACAGATCATAAGTCCATCTCATTTTTGAGAAGTTGTAAGCTGAGTCATGGAAGGCTTACAAGGTGGATACTCGCCTTGCAGGAGGATAATATCAAATGGGAATATATTCCAGGGAGTCAAAACGTGATAGCAGACATGTTATCTCGAATAAACCTGGACACCCAGACATTTGAGGGTGAGAAGGAAAGGATTATCAAGGTGTACAACATTCTCAAAAGTAGATCTGATTTGGAGGCATTATTACAAAATATCAGAGCAAATCAGTTATTAGACCCAAAATTAATAAAAATCAAAGAACGTTTGGAGAACCAAAACTCTCCAATAAACCAATTCTATTGTGAACAAGAAGGAATTTTATTTATAAAAAATACATTGAACCAAGAAGACTGGAAGGTAATCATTCCCAGAATCATGGAGAAAGAACTAGTGTTGAACATAAGATACGGACATATGGGTGCAGTAAAGGTAGTGAAAGCATTGGAGGAGAATTGTTACATTAAGAATATACACAGGAAGGTACAAAATTATATAAAACCCAATCATATCTGCCAATTGGTCAAAATTAATAATGAACGAAAGGAAGGTATAATGATACCTATATCGTCAGAACAAAAACTGGAAAAATTATTCAAACTGGTATATAGACGGTATGAAGGAAGAGATTAATGAGAAAATAGACAGTATTAACAGGAACACAGATGAAAACAATAGACCAATGAATGAGAACTTGAGGCAAATTAACGACAAATTCGAAGAGAATAATAAAATAATGAATGACAAAATAGACAGCATTAAGGAAATCAATAGACAAAGCAATGGAAAAATTGACAGTATTAAAGAAAGTAGTAACGAAACCTTAAGGCAAACTATAAGTGACAATAATAACCAAATGAAGGAAGAATTCAGACAAGTCAATGAAGAGAATTTAAGAAGAATTAATGGGAGGATTGAACAAGTAAATGATACAATTAACCAGAAGATGGACAAAATCGATGAGGAAAGGAAGCAAGAAACAGCTGACACTAATGAGAGATTGAGAAAAGCTAACGAAACCATCACACAAAACAAAGTAATGGTAAATGCAAGAATAGACCATGTCCAAGAAAATAATCGTATTCAAATAGAAGGAATACAAAAGGAACAAGAAAACTTAGTAAATTTACAGAAACAAACCGGAGAAAGGTGTGACAATATTAACACTACAGTGAACAATTTAATTGGTAAAGTATGCCAAAATCAAGAAGAAATTGAATTAATTAGAACCAGACCAAATAATATCACTCATATTTCCACAAATGAAACCAGACAAGGGATTAATTTCAAAAATTATCATAGAAACCCCATGGAATTCCTGGCCAGAATCGAGGAACATTTTAACAAACATAGAATAACTATCTGGAGCTCGATTAGAGAGATGTTAGATGAACATTTTAGGGAGATTACGGACAACTGGTGGACAGCAACCAGGAATGAGATAATGGATTACGCTCAATTTAAAAAATTATTTAAAGAAAAATATTGGTCCGAAGCTATACAAAATATTATCAGGGACAACATTTGTCAGGGAAGATATGATGTAAATAGAGGTACATCTCCAACTACTTACTTCTGGGGAAAGGTGTGTTTGGCTAGACACCTGGAGCCAAGAATACCGGAAGAATCCCTAGTAACTAAAATGGCATACCATTATGATGCAGGAATTGTCAGAGCATGCCTGGGAAGCCAGATTAAAACGGTCCACGCAATGGCTGACTTGTTAGAAAATTATGAGCACGAGGGTTACTACAAAAGAAGCAGACAACGAACTGATCAGTACGCTTCAAGAAATAATAACCATGGAATGAATAATAATCACAATAAGAATATGAATAACCGGAATAATTATAACTTTAATGGCAACGATCATAATTATAAACAAAATGTTACCCCAAATAATAACCAACAAGCAAACTTCAATGGAAATCCAATTAACAATAATAGTAACAACAGGCCCAATCAAAATTACCATCCGGGTAAAAGAATTAATACTAATTATAATAATTACCGAACCAACAAAAATTATAATAATTTTTGAGAAATAACCCAGGAGTTAATGCCAATCATAACAACCAGGGTAATTATAATAATAATCGTCTGTACCGACCCCGAATAAATTATATTAGTGCAGAAGAAGGGGATTACTGGAGATACCATCAACCTCGGAGGAACAATTTTAATAACAGTTATGATCGAAGAGGAAATCCCAGAGGGATGAATCACCATGACAACCGAGTAAGAAGTAGAAGCCAGGAGGACTTCCGAGAACCAAGGGGGAGTGAACAATTAGACAACCAAGAGGGTGAACAACCAGGAACCGGCACACCATTCCAGGCAAATCAACAGTCATGCCCGGAAAATAATCATGATGGCATTAATTTAAACGGAGTGAGGCAGTAATAAACCCTCGCGACCCCTTACTGCTCCTATCTACTGTGTACAAAAACCACCAAATTTTAAGGACGGATAGTCAAAATCTTAATATTATTTATAATTATTATTTGAAGAATCTTTGAGAAGAACTGTTGGAGGAAACGGTGACAAGTAGAACCAACCAGCATAAAGAAATCTTATACATAACCGCTCAAATTGAAGGAATTCCCACACGAATAATGATAGATACTGGTGCAAATGTGTCACTTATTAACGATGCTGAACTGGAGAGAATACAGAAACAAAGTAAAAATATAATACCTACCTTACCTGTCAATAATGTTATTTTAATAGGTGCCACTGGCCGTCAAAATTAAACAGTGAGAAAACAAGTGTCATTGGAACTAGAAAGCAAGGGTGTTACAGTTAATATTATATGTCTTGTTGCAATCGGCCTACCATTCGAAATATTAATCGGATGTGATATGCTGAGGAAATATTCAGCCTTTTTTGATCTGAGCAAGGAGAAGGTGTCCTTGAACTCAGAAGGTGCTATGTGGTCGGCAGAGTTAATAGGAAGCGATGGTGCCCCTCTGAACCGTACCCATCACCAAGTTAGGGAATTAAATTTTTTTTAAAATGAGACCCAATGCAGAAAAATAATCTATAATATGACAAATGAAGACCTGTGGAACAGTAATTTACAGGAGATAAGAGAGTTTAGACACCAAGGCACAAATAATTTGACAGCAAAACAAGTAGAAGATCTCATTATGATAAGAAGTATAAACATATATTTTCAGAAGAACCAGGAAAAGTAAAAAACTATCAGTGTAGAATACAATTTAAAGAACCAGCAGAATTTCACAGAAAATCCTATCCTATACCATATTCATTGAAGGAGGCTGTTAGGGCTGAGATTAATAAAATGTTGTTAAATGATATAATTGAGCATAGCCAATCACCATATACTAGCCCAATAGTAGCAATTCAGAAGAAGAACGGGCAGGTTCGACTTTGCTTGGATGTCCGAGAAATAAATAAACAGATAGTAAATGATCGCACGTCACCTGGAGAAATAGAAGAAATTCTAAAAAAATTTCACGATACAAAATTCATCAGTACCTGTGACACAGTTTGTGGTTACTGGCAGGTGGAGTTGCACCCAATGAGTCGACAATATATGGCTTTTATTTTCGAGGGTAGAAACTACCAGTTTAAGAGATTGCCATTTGGATTAGTCAACTCGGTAGCAATTTTTGTACGATGTATGGACCAGGTATTGGGTCAGGAAGCGCTACAATTCACCACAGTTTATGTAGACGACCTGTTGATTACCTCATCCAACTGGGAGGAACATTGTCACAGGGTGGAATATGTATTGAGTAAGTTAGCAGAGAACAACATAACACTAAACCTCGAAAAATCCCAATTAATAGCGAAGGAGGTTCAATTGTGAGGTTTCAATTTGACTGAACAAGGTATTTCCCCATCACAAGAAAAGGTTATTGCAATCCAGAAGTTCCCACAACCAAGGAATAAGAGGCAACTCCAATCCTTCTTAGGACTGTGTAATTACTACCGGAAGTTCCAACGCAATTATTCTGCATTAACATCTAAATTTCAGGAACAGCTGTCTTCCAAAAACAAATGGATATGGGGACATGAACAAGATGCTATACTACAACAAATAAAGGATAAATTCTTAGAGACAGTAATCCTTCATCATCCAAATTTTGATCACCCATTCTTTTTGAACTGTGACGCAAGTGATGTCAGTCTTGGGACGGTATAGTACCAAGAAGACAAAGAAGGAAACCATTTAGTCATCAGTTTCGCCAGTCGTGTATTAAACCACTGTGAGAGAAGATATAATGTTACTGAAAAGGAACTATTAACCTTACTTAACTAAAAATGAACTTTTTTCATGTGAAAAACTTACTATTTTATCGGACGCGTTTCGGCTTAGTATCTGCCTTCTTCAGCTTTGGTAACAGACTGCCAGCATTTTGTAACGGTTGTGTGGAAGGTGAAGTGGGGGTGGTGTGTGGCGGAAGGGGATTGGCGCGGGGATTCAATTTATTGTTTGTTTTCTGTATAATTGTGTCAAAAAGTGTATTGTATCAATTACAATATAAATCACATACACTTTTTGACACAATTATACAGAAAACAAACAATAAATTGAATCCCCGCGCCAATCCCCTTCCGCCACACACCACCCCCACTTCACTTTCCACACAACCGTTACAAAATGCTGGCAGTCTGTTACCAAAGCTGAAGAAGGCGGATACTAAGCCGAAACGCGTCCGATAAAATAGTAAGTTTTTCACATGAAAAAAGTTCATTTTTAGTTAAGTGTAGTGCTGTGAAAGAAGAGATGAATAATCAAGGGAACTATTAAGCATAGTCTTTGCTTGTAGTAAATTCTGAACGTACATTTTGGGATATCCTGTAACTGTCAGAACAGATCATAAGTCCATCTCATTTTTGAGAAGTTGTAAGCTGAGTCATGGAAGGCTTACAAGGTGGATACTCGCCTTGCAGGAGGATAATATCAAATGGGAATATATTCCAGGGAGTCAAAACGTGATAGCAGACATGTTATCTCGAATAAACCTGGACACCCAGACATTTGAGGGTGAGAAGGAAAGGATTATCAAGGTGTACAACATTCTCAAAAGTAGATCTGATTTGGAGGCATTATTACAAAATATCAGAGCAAATCAGTTATTAGACCCAAAATTAATAAAAATCAAAGAACGTTTGGAGAACCAAAACTCTCCAATAAACCAATTCTATTGTGAACAAGAAGGAATTTTATTTATAAAAAATACATTGAACCAAGAAGACTGGAAGGTAATCATTCCCAGAATCATGGAGAAAGAACTAGTGTTGAACATAAGATACGGACATATGGGTGCAGTAAAGGTAGTGAAAGCATTGGAGGAGAATTGTTACATTAAGAATATACACAGGAAGGTACAAAATTATATAAAACCCAATCATATCTGCCAATTGGTCAAAATTAATAATGAACGAAAGGAAGGTATAATGATACCTATATCGTCAGAACAAAAACTGGAAAAATTATTCAAACTGGTATATAGACGGTATGAAGGAAGAGATTAATGAGAAAATAGACAGTATTAACAGGAACACAGATGAAAACAATAGACCAATGAATGAGAACTTGAGGCAAATTAACGACAAATTCGAAGAGAATAATAAAATAATGAATGACAAAATAGACAGCATTAAGGAAATCAATAGACAAAGCAATGGAAAAATTGACAGTATTAAAGAAAGTAGTAACGAAACCTTAAGGCAAACTATAAGTGACAATAATAACCAAATGAAGGAAGAATTCAGACAAGTCAATGAAGAGAATTTAAGAAGAATTAATGGGAGGATTGAACAAGTAAATGATACAATTAACCAGAAGATGGACAAAATCGATGAGGAAAGGAAGCAAGAAACAGCTGACACTAATGAGAGATTGAGAAAAGCTAACGAAACCATCACACAAAACAAAGTAATGGTAAATGCAAGAATAGACCATGTCCAAGAAAATAATCGTATTCAAATAGAAGGAATACAAAAGGAACAAGAAAACTTAGTAAATTTACAGAAACAAACCGGAGAAAGGTGTGACAATATTAACACTACAGTGAACAATTTAATTGGTAAAGTATGCCAAAATCAAGAAGAAATTGAATTAATTAGAACCAGACCAAATAATATCACTCATATTTCCACAAATGAAACCAGACAAGGGATTAATTTCAAAAATTATCATAGAAACCCCATGGAATTCCTGGCCAGAATCGAGGAACATTTTAACAAACATAGAATAACTATCTGGAGCTCGATTAGAGAGATGTTAGATGAACATTTTAGGGAGATTACGGACAACTGGTGGACAGCAACCAGGAATGAGATAATGGATTACGCTCAATTTAAAAAATTATTTAAAGAAAAATATTGGTCCGAAGCTATACAAAATATTATCAGGGACAACATTTGTCAGGGAAGATATGATGTAAATAGAGGTACATCTCCAACTACTTACTTCTGGGGAAAGGTGTGTTTGGCTAGACACCTGGAGCCAAGAATACCGGAAGAATCCCTAGTAACTAAAATGGCATACCATTATGATGCAGGAATTGTCAGAGCATGCCTGGGAAGCCAGATTAAAACGGTCCACGCAATGGCTGACTTGTTAGAAAATTATGAGCACGAGGGTTACTACAAAAGAAGCAGACAACGAACTGATCAGTACGCTTCAAGAAATAATAACCATGGAATGAATAATAATCACAATAAGAATATGAATAACCGGAATAATTATAACTTTAATGGCAACGATCATAATTATAAACAAAATGTTACCCCAAATAATAACCAACAAGCAAACTTCAATGGAAATCCAATTAACAATAATAGTAACAACAGGCCCAATCAAAATTACCATCCGGGTAAAAGAATTAATACTAATTATAATAATTACCGAACCAACAAAAATTATAATAATTTTTGAGAAATAACCCAGGAGTTAATGCCAATCATAACAACCAGGGTAATTATAATAATAATCGTCTGTACCGACCCCGAATAAATTATATTAGTGCAGAAGAAGGGGATTACTGGAGATACCATCAACCTCGGAGGAACAATTTTAATAACAGTTATGATCGAAGAGGAAATCCCAGAGGGATGAATCACCATGACAACCGAGTAAGAAGTAGAAGCCAGGAGGACTTCCGAGAACCAAGGGGGAGTGAACAATTAGACAACCAAGAGGGTGAACAACCAGGAACCGGCACACCATTCCAGGCAAATCAACAGTCATGCCCGGAAAATAATCATGATGGCATTAATTTAAACGGAGTGAGGCAGTAATAAACCCTCGCGACCCCTTACTGCTCCTATCTACTGTGTACAAAAACCACCAAATTTTAAGGACGGATAGTCAAAATCTTAATATTATTTATAATTATTATTTGAAGAATCTTTGAGAAGAACTGTTGGAGGAAACGGTGACAAGTAGAACCAACCAGCATAAAGAAATCTTATACATAACCGCTCAAATTGAAGGAATTCCCACACGAATAATGATAGATACTGGTGCAAATGTGTCACTTATTAACGATGCTGAACTGGAGAGAATACAGAAACAAAGTAAAAATATAATACCTACCTTACCTGTCAATAATGTTATTTTAATAGGTGCCACTGGCCGTCAAAATTAAACAGTGAGAAAACAAGTGTCATTGGAACTAGAAAGCAAGGGTGTTACAGTTAATATTATATGTCTTGTTGCAATCGGCCTACCATTCGAAATATTAATCGGATGTGATATGCTGAGGAAATATTCAGCCTTTTTTGATCTGAGCAAGGAGAAGGTGTCCTTGAACTCAGAAGGTGCTATGTGGTCGGCAGAGTTAATAGGAAGCGATGGTGCCCCTCTGAACCGTACCCATCACCAAGTTAGGGAATTAAATTTTTTTTAAAATGAGACCCAATGCAGAAAAATAATCTATAATATGACAAATGAAGACCTGTGGAACAGTAATTTACAGGAGATAAGAGAGTTTAGACACCAAGGCACAAATAATTTGACAGCAAAACAAGTAGAAGATCTCATTATGATAAGAAGTATAAACATATATTTTCAGAAGAACCAGGAAAAGTAAAAAACTATCAGTGTAGAATACAATTTAAAGAACCAGCAGAATTTCACAGAAAATCCTATCCTATACCATATTCATTGAAGGAGGCTGTTAGGGCTGAGATTAATAAAATGTTGTTAAATGATATAATTGAGCATAGCCAATCACCATATACTAGCCCAATAGTAGCAATTCAGAAGAAGAACGGGCAGGTTCGACTTTGCTTGGATGTCCGAGAAATAAATAAACAGATAGTAAATGATCGCACGTCACCTGGAGAAATAGAAGAAATTCTAAAAAAATTTCACGATACAAAATTCATCAGTACCTGTGACACAGTTTGTGGTTACTGGCAGGTGGAGTTGCACCCAATGAGTCGACAATATATGGCTTTTATTTTCGAGGGTAGAAACTACCAGTTTAAGAGATTGCCATTTGGATTAGTCAACTCGGTAGCAATTTTTGTACGATGTATGGACCAGGTATTGGGTCAGGAAGCGCTACAATTCACCACAGTTTATGTAGACGACCTGTTGATTACCTCATCCAACTGGGAGGAACATTGTCACAGGGTGGAATATGTATTGAGTAAGTTAGCAGAGAACAACATAACACTAAACCTCGAAAAATCCCAATTAATAGCGAAGGAGGTTCAATTGTGAGGTTTCAATTTGACTGAACAAGGTATTTCCCCATCACAAGAAAAGGTTATTGCAATCCAGAAGTTCCCACAACCAAGGAATAAGAGGCAACTCCAATCCTTCTTAGGACTGTGTAATTACTACCGGAAGTTCCAACGCAATTATTCTGCATTAACATCTAAATTTCAGGAACAGCTGTCTTCCAAAAACAAATGGATATGGGGACATGAACAAGATGCTATACTACAACAAATAAAGGATAAATTCTTAGAGACAGTAATCCTTCATCATCCAAATTTTGATCACCCATTCTTTTTGAACTGTGACGCAAGTGATGTCAGTCTTGGGACGGTATAGTACCAAGAAGACAAAGAAGGAAACCATTTAGTCATCAGTTTCGCCAGTCGTGTATTAAACCACTGTGAGAGAAGATATAATGTTACTGAAAAGGAACTATTAACCTTACTTAACTAAAAATGAACTTTTTTCATGTGAAAAACTTACTATTTTATCGGACGCGTTTCGGCTTAGTATCTGCCTTCTTCAGCTTTGGTAACAGACTGCCAGCATTTTGTAACGGTTGTGTGGAAGGTGAAGTGGGGGTGGTGTGTGGCGGAAGGGGATTGGCGCGGGGATTCAATTTATTGTTTGTTTTCTGTATAATTGTGTCAAAAAGTGTATTGTATCAATTACAATATAAATCACATACACTTTTTGACACAATTATACAGAAAACAAACAATAAATTGAATCCCCGCGCCAATCCCCTTCCGCCACACACCACCCCCACTTCACTTTCCACACAACCGTTACAAAATGCTGGCAGTCTGTTACCAAAGCTGAAGAAGGCGGATACTAAGCCGAAACGCGTCCGATAAAATAGTAAGTTTTTCACATGAAAAAAGTTCATTTTTAGTTAAGTGTAGTGCTGTGAAAGAAGAGATGAATAATCAAGGGAACTATTAAGCATAGTCTTTGCTTGTAGTAAATTCTGAACGTACATTTTGGGATATCCTGTAACTGTCAGAACAGATCATAAGTCCATCTCATTTTTGAGAAGTTGTAAGCTGAGTCATGGAAGGCTTACAAGGTGGATACTCGCCTTGCAGGAGGATAATATCAAATGGGAATATATTCCAGGGAGTCAAAACGTGATAGCAGACATGTTATCTCGAATAAACCTGGACACCCAGACATTTGAGGGTGAGAAGGAAAGGATTATCAAGGTGTACAACATTCTCAAAAGTAGATCTGATTTGGAGGCATTATTACAAAATATCAGAGCAAATCAGTTATTAGACCCAAAATTAATAAAAATCAAAGAACGTTTGGAGAACCAAAACTCTCCAATAAACCAATTCTATTGTGAACAAGAAGGAATTTTATTTATAAAAAATACATTGAACCAAGAAGACTGGAAGGTAATCATTCCCAGAATCATGGAGAAAGAACTAGTGTTGAACATAAGATACGGACATATGGGTGCAGTAAAGGTAGTGAAAGCATTGGAGGAGAATTGTTACATTAAGAATATACACAGGAAGGTACAAAATTATATAAAACCCAATCATATCTGCCAATTGGTCAAAATTAATAATGAACGAAAGGAAGGTATAATGATACCTATATCGTCAGAACAAAAACTGGAAAAATTATTCAAACTGGTATATAGACGGTATGAAGGAAGAGATTAATGAGAAAATAGACAGTATTAACAGGAACACAGATGAAAACAATAGACCAATGAATGAGAACTTGAGGCAAATTAACGACAAATTCGAAGAGAATAATAAAATAATGAATGACAAAATAGACAGCATTAAGGAAATCAATAGACAAAGCAATGGAAAAATTGACAGTATTAAAGAAAGTAGTAACGAAACCTTAAGGCAAACTATAAGTGACAATAATAACCAAATGAAGGAAGAATTCAGACAAGTCAATGAAGAGAATTTAAGAAGAATTAATGGGAGGATTGAACAAGTAAATGATACAATTAACCAGAAGATGGACAAAATCGATGAGGAAAGGAAGCAAGAAACAGCTGACACTAATGAGAGATTGAGAAAAGCTAACGAAACCATCACACAAAACAAAGTAATGGTAAATGCAAGAATAGACCATGTCCAAGAAAATAATCGTATTCAAATAGAAGGAATACAAAAGGAACAAGAAAACTTAGTAAATTTACAGAAACAAACCGGAGAAAGGTGTGACAATATTAACACTACAGTGAACAATTTAATTGGTAAAGTATGCCAAAATCAAGAAGAAATTGAATTAATTAGAACCAGACCAAATAATATCACTCATATTTCCACAAATGAAACCAGACAAGGGATTAATTTCAAAAATTATCATAGAAACCCCATGGAATTCCTGGCCAGAATCGAGGAACATTTTAACAAACATAGAATAACTATCTGGAGCTCGATTAGAGAGATGTTAGATGAACATTTTAGGGAGATTACGGACAACTGGTGGACAGCAACCAGGAATGAGATAATGGATTACGCTCAATTTAAAAAATTATTTAAAGAAAAATATTGGTCCGAAGCTATACAAAATATTATCAGGGACAACATTTGTCAGGGAAGATATGATGTAAATAGAGGTACATCTCCAACTACTTACTTCTGGGGAAAGGTGTGTTTGGCTAGACACCTGGAGCCAAGAATACCGGAAGAATCCCTAGTAACTAAAATGGCATACCATTATGATGCAGGAATTGTCAGAGCATGCCTGGGAAGCCAGATTAAAACGGTCCACGCAATGGCTGACTTGTTAGAAAATTATGAGCACGAGGGTTACTACAAAAGAAGCAGACAACGAACTGATCAGTACGCTTCAAGAAATAATAACCATGGAATGAATAATAATCACAATAAGAATATGAATAACCGGAATAATTATAACTTTAATGGCAACGATCATAATTATAAACAAAATGTTACCCCAAATAATAACCAACAAGCAAACTTCAATGGAAATCCAATTAACAATAATAGTAACAACAGGCCCAATCAAAATTACCATCCGGGTAAAAGAATTAATACTAATTATAATAATTACCGAACCAACAAAAATTATAATAATTTTTGAGAAATAACCCAGGAGTTAATGCCAATCATAACAACCAGGGTAATTATAATAATAATCGTCTGTACCGACCCCGAATAAATTATATTAGTGCAGAAGAAGGGGATTACTGGAGATACCATCAACCTCGGAGGAACAATTTTAATAACAGTTATGATCGAAGAGGAAATCCCAGAGGGATGAATCACCATGACAACCGAGTAAGAAGTAGAAGCCAGGAGGACTTCCGAGAACCAAGGGGGAGTGAACAATTAGACAACCAAGAGGGTGAACAACCAGGAACCGGCACACCATTCCAGGCAAATCAACAGTCATGCCCGGAAAATAATCATGATGGCATTAATTTAAACGGAGTGAGGCAGTAATAAACCCTCGCGACCCCTTACTGCTCCTATCTACTGTGTACAAAAACCACCAAATTTTAAGGACGGATAGTCAAAATCTTAATATTATTTATAATTATTATTTGAAGAATCTTTGAGAAGAACTGTTGGAGGAAACGGTGACAAGTAGAACCAACCAGCATAAAGAAATCTTATACATAACCGCTCAAATTGAAGGAATTCCCACACGAATAATGATAGATACTGGTGCAAATGTGTCACTTATTAACGATGCTGAACTGGAGAGAATACAGAAACAAAGTAAAAATATAATACCTACCTTACCTGTCAATAATGTTATTTTAATAGGTGCCACTGGCCGTCAAAATTAAACAGTGAGAAAACAAGTGTCATTGGAACTAGAAAGCAAGGGTGTTACAGTTAATATTATATGTCTTGTTGCAATCGGCCTACCATTCGAAATATTAATCGGATGTGATATGCTGAGGAAATATTCAGCCTTTTTTGATCTGAGCAAGGAGAAGGTGTCCTTGAACTCAGAAGGTGCTATGTGGTCGGCAGAGTTAATAGGAAGCGATGGTGCCCCTCTGAACCGTACCCATCACCAAGTTAGGGAATTAAATTTTTTTTAAAATGAGACCCAATGCAGAAAAATAATCTATAATATGACAAATGAAGACCTGTGGAACAGTAATTTACAGGAGATAAGAGAGTTTAGACACCAAGGCACAAATAATTTGACAGCAAAACAAGTAGAAGATCTCATTATGATAAGAAGTATAAACATATATTTTCAGAAGAACCAGGAAAAGTAAAAAACTATCAGTGTAGAATACAATTTAAAGAACCAGCAGAATTTCACAGAAAATCCTATCCTATACCATATTCATTGAAGGAGGCTGTTAGGGCTGAGATTAATAAAATGTTGTTAAATGATATAATTGAGCATAGCCAATCACCATATACTAGCCCAATAGTAGCAATTCAGAAGAAGAACGGGCAGGTTCGACTTTGCTTGGATGTCCGAGAAATAAATAAACAGATAGTAAATGATCGCACGTCACCTGGAGAAATAGAAGAAATTCTAAAAAAATTTCACGATACAAAATTCATCAGTACCTGTGACACAGTTTGTGGTTACTGGCAGGTGGAGTTGCACCCAATGAGTCGACAATATATGGCTTTTATTTTCGAGGGTAGAAACTACCAGTTTAAGAGATTGCCATTTGGATTAGTCAACTCGGTAGCAATTTTTGTACGATGTATGGACCAGGTATTGGGTCAGGAAGCGCTACAATTCACCACAGTTTATGTAGACGACCTGTTGATTACCTCATCCAACTGGGAGGAACATTGTCACAGGGTGGAATATGTATTGAGTAAGTTAGCAGAGAACAACATAACACTAAACCTCGAAAAATCCCAATTAATAGCGAAGGAGGTTCAATTGTGAGGTTTCAATTTGACTGAACAAGGTATTTCCCCATCACAAGAAAAGGTTATTGCAATCCAGAAGTTCCCACAACCAAGGAATAAGAGGCAACTCCAATCCTTCTTAGGACTGTGTAATTACTACCGGAAGTTCCAACGCAATTATTCTGCATTAACATCTAAATTTCAGGAACAGCTGTCTTCCAAAAACAAATGGATATGGGGACATGAACAAGATGCTATACTACAACAAATAAAGGATAAATTCTTAGAGACAGTAATCCTTCATCATCCAAATTTTGATCACCCATTCTTTTTGAGCTGTGACGCAAGTGATGTCAGTCTTGGGACGGTATTGTACCAAGAAGACAAAGAAGGAAACCATTTAGTCATCAGTTTCGCCAGTCGTGTATTAAACCACTGTGAGAGAAGATATAATGTTACTGAAAAGGAACTATTAAGCATAGTCTTTGCTTGTAGTAAATTCCGAACGTACATTTTGGGATATCCTGTAACTGTCAGAACAGATCATAAGTCCATCTCATTTTTGAGAAGTTGTAAGCTGAGTCACGGAAGGCTTACAAGGTGGATAGTCGCCTTGCAGGAGTATAATATCAAATGGGAATATATTCCAGGGAGTCAAAACGTGATAGCAGACATGTTATCTCGAATAAACCTGGACACCCAGACATTTGAGGGTGAGAAGGAAAGGATTATCAAGGTGTACAACATTCTCAAAAGTAGATCTGATTTGGAGGCATTATTACAAAATATCAGAGCAAATCAGTTATTAGACCCAAAATTAATAAAAATCAAAGAACGTTTGGAGAACCAAAACACTCCAATAAACCAATTCTATTGTGAACAAGAAGGAATTTTATTTATAAAAAATACATTGAACCAAGAAGACTGGAAGGTAATCATTCCCAGAATCATGGAGAAAGAACTAGTGTTGAACATAAGATACGGACATATGGGTGCAGTAAAGGTAGTGAAAGCATTGGAGGAGAATTGTTACATTAAGAATATACACAGGAAGGTACAAAATTATATAAAACCCAATCATATCTGCCAATTGGTCAAAATTAATAATGAACGAAAGGAAGGTATAATGATACCTATATCGTCAGAACAAAAACTGGAAAAATTATTCAAACTGGTATATAGATGGTATGAAGGAAGAGATTAACGAGAAAATAGACAGTATTAACAGGAATACAGATGAAAACAATAGACCAATGAATGAGAACTTGAGGCAAATTAATGACAAATTCGAAGAGAATAATAAAATAATGAATGTCAAAATAGACAGCATTAAGGAAATCAATAGACAAACCAATGAAAAAATTGACAGTATTAAAGAATGTAGTAACGAAACCTTAAGGCAAACTATAAGTGACAATAATAACCAAATGAAGGAAGAATTCAGACAAATCAATGAAGAGAATTTAAGAAGAATTAATGGGAGGATTGAACAAGTAAATGATACAATTAACCAGAAGATGGACAAAATCGATGAGGAAAGGAAGCAAGAAACAGCTGACACTAATGAGAGATTGAGAAAAGCTAACGAAACCATCACACAAAACAAAGTAATGGTAAATGCAAGAATAGACCATGTCCAAGAAAATAATCGTATTCAAATAGAAGGAATACAAAAGGAACAAGAAAACTTAGTAAATTTACAGAAACAAACCGGAGAAAGGTGTGACAATATTAACACTACAGTGAACAATTTAACTGGTAAAGTATGCCAAAATCAAGAAGAAATTGAATTAATTAGAACCAGACCAAATAATATCACTCATATTTCCACAAATGAAACCAGACAAGGGATTAATTTCAAAAATTATCATAGAAACCCCATGGAATTCCTGGCCAGAATCGAGGAACATTTTAACAAACATAGAATAACTATCTGGAGCTCGATTAGAGAGATGTTAGATGAACATTTTAGGGAGATTACGGACAACTGGTGGACAGCAACCAGGAATGAGATAATGGATTACGCTCAATTTAAAAAATTATTTAAAGAAAAATATTGGTCCGAAGCTATACAAAATATTATCAGGGACAACATTTGTCAGGGAAGATATGATGTAAATAGAGGTACATCTCCAACTACTTACTTCTGGGGAAAGGTGTGTTTGGCTAGACACCTGGAGCCAAGAATATCGGAAGAATCCCTCGTAACTAAAATGGCATACCATTATGATGCAGGAATTGCCAGAGCATGCCTGGGAAGCCAGATTAAAACGGTCCACGCAATGGCTGACCATTGACATATGCGGACCATTTCCTAGGAGTGAAGGTAGAAGCCGGTATAAATACATTATAATCATTATGGACCACTTCACCAAATTCACCAAATTGTATCCAATCAGTCGAGCAACTACGCAGAAAATTCTTGAAGTAATAACTACTCAATACATTCCAGAAATAGGAATACTTGTCTCAATAGTTACAGACCATGGTACACAATTTCGAGGCAGAAAATGGAAGAACACATTGTTACAACTGAACATCAAAAGCTATAAGACCTCCGTATACCACCCCAGTAGCACTCCATCAGAAAGAATACTGAGAGAAGTTGGTAGAATCTTAAGAACCTATTGTAATCAACAACAAAGGAAGTGGCCTGATTACTTATCAGCTACAAAAGATTTTTTAAACTTGGCTTATCATCCATCCATAAATTGCACTCCATACACTGCCATGTATGAAAACAACCACCCAGAGAGATCCAAGAATTAATTAAGTTTCCTAAGTCTCCACAGTACCAATTTAATAAATTAAAATTTTATAATCAGGTGATGGAAAATTTGGATAAACGTAGAAACAAATACCAGAAAATCAAGGGTAAAATAATTAAATATGAAGTAGGAGAGAAGGTGTTGTTAAAGAACAGGGAATTGCCAAGTTTTGAAAAATCAGTAAGGAACCAAATATAACTAAATAAAAACAACTTTTGACTTATTTAATATCATCAAGACACCCAGAAATTACCCAGTAGAATAGGGCAGTAAACAAACCAAATTTAAATAAAGAAACCTAGTAGACCTAAATAACTTGCCATGAGTAACCCAACCAAACCCAATAAAGAGTACCAATTCATAAAATAAAATTGTATTAAACAAAATTGTATAGGCCTATAATCAAGGAAAGAAAAAGGGACACAACCCCCTACAGTGATAAAAGTGACATAATAATAAATAGTGACACAAACTACATTTAAACAGTGTGCTATTTATTTTTTATAAAAAGTGTTTTGTTATTATTAACAACCAGTAAAAATGGTTTATCATACAGACAATAGTTTAAAAGTATGAATAAATTAAAGCTGTCAAAAACAAGTATTATTATTAAGAGTTGTGTTATATATTATAAGAGTTCATGTTATCAGTTAATTAATTTAGATATATTTATCTCATGGAGTCAAGGTAGAATTTACAATCAACCATAATAAATTGTTCCATCATATATCAGAGAAATTCACTAATTACTAAGGTTTTACAGTTATAAACTGAGGCATGTTTAGTACCAAATTGTTTATAATTATATAATTAATAATCATATAAACATTGCATGTATCATTAGGATATAATAATAAAATTATATATTAAAAGTAATTTGTAAAATGTAAAGTAGTTAATGAGTATTGATCATATAACACTTAACCTGTACATAAATGGCCAATCAAAATTTAAGAAGTTTTGATCAGTTCGGTGACTAAAAAAGAAGAAATGACACTTTATTGTTAATTGTGATGGAGAACAGTTTAATAGTGCATGCCGAGATGTTATTAAAATGAAAATCTAAAATACTAAACCGTTTTGTGAAAGAAAATTTTTATGACAACCACTGAAGATAAATAATTCCTTCACTACAATCATCTCACTAACCAGGAACACACACAATCAAGAAAATATAAAGAAAAAACAAGGAGACGTTCAGCAATATCGCCTAGATGTGTAACGTATAATTCGACTTAATAACTGACAATATTTTTTTATCCGAAAACGAACAACCACTAGACAACACTCTAATTCACACTAACACTAATCACTAGTGAACATTTTAACAAGTGAAAACAAATTCCATATCTAAAAGAATCAGTGGTTACAAGGAAAACATTTATTTTGACACATTTATGACACTTCATGGACGACGGCAGCCATGATGATGACGTCACTCTAACCAACATGCTTTGTACGAAGCGTATTGAATCTCATCAGGCATTGTATGTTATTTCTTATTTAATTTTGTAATTTTTTAGATTATAAGTACTAGAAAGATTTGTAAAGGTACTCTATACTGTTATTTATCATGTAATGGAACTTTTCATAGCAGCCACAAGAATTCCCACGAAATATATTAAACCTATTTTATTATTCACTCCTGAGATAAATATCAATTGTTACTAACGTGTGTATCGAATGAAAATTTCTATTTTAATTTGAACTCAAATTACAGAGATTAAACAATTATGTTAATAAATCATATCCATGCGTTATTATTTCATGAACATAAGATATTATCAACATTTGTTTTATAATTACCAAGACTAAGAAGACGTCGGGGAGTCTTTGGAATTACACAAACTACAAAACCAAGATTAACCTCAAAGAATAGGGTTAAGCCTAATATCGAAGGTGAACTTGAGAATTGTTTGGGACGACTCGACCACTATTTTTGAATTAATTTGGAAGTTTTAACTGCTGAATTGGAATAATAATAATAATTCTGATTATTAAACCAAGGCAGAATAATTCATTTCTTAACTTATATATTAAATCACATTACAAAACACGCAACATAAATAATTCACGATCAACTGATACACTATTTACAACTTTTTATTACAACTTAAAATTTACAACAACAAAAAATAACATTTACAAAAATTATTATACAACGGGTTCACGTTTAGTAATAAATTGGCAAACCCAACAGTGGGGCTTAACGTTGATAAACGGGAGATTATATTACCCGTTGAGTAATAACATTAACTTTCATTACACTTTATTACATTTCTTTAACATTACCTTCCTGATCGCTCATAATTTTCTTCATTCTTGCCATGTGCTGAAATACACTTCCGTCAGAATACTCTTTTTAGCTTCGTAGTTTGTCGCATTATCGGCTACATATGACTGCCTTAGAAACACGTCTATATCCAGACTTTTATGTGCTTAAATCACTTGATTTGTTAATCATAGCATTTGAGCTCTAACTAATCTCTGCCCTTGACTTTCACTATCGCTTTCTTCTGTGTCCTTGCATTTCCACTAATATATGAAATTTTCGCTTGATCAGCCGTTCCGACAATTATACATTTATTTCTCATTTCTAACCCTTTCTTCATATTAATAACAACATCGATAATAACATTCCTTACATTTCTTAACATATTTTTAACACATTAAAATTCCTTACCTTTTTCTTTGAATACTAACATTCCTTACCATTTCTTATTTTTATTTAGCATAACATTCTTTACATTTCTTATTTACTTCCTTAACATTTTCTTTTCAATTATAACATTTTCTTAAATATGATTTCTGACCTTTTTACACATACTGTATTATTCCTTATTATTTAGCTCCTATTCTTATTAATAATCAGCAATATTATTTTTCATTTAAAAATAATTATTCATTACAATAGAGTGTTGAGTGCAGTGTCGTTTGATTTCCACCCCTCTTAAGTTAACAATACATTGTCCGTCGTCTACAGGAAATTCATTGTTTCTTTGTAGCATAACCCGCCATGTAACATTTCCGTCTTGTATTCTTTTATTGTGCGTACTTACCATGTGAACGTTTGTTTTGACTGTGTAACTAACCTGTTCATAAGGTAACAATTTCCTCCTGCCTGTCAGCCACACAGAATCTCTCCTTTGTCTCTCTTTACAAATGTTTCTCTCTCGCTCTCTCTCTCTCTCTCTCATTAGTTTGGTTTAAGGAACCTACCTGAACAGCTGTGCGCGACTTTGCCCGTCTTTTATGATAAACCCTGTAGTTTTTATAATTACAGTTATACTTATCGTTCGTTTTATACTTATCATGCGTATAATTAACATTATTATTATCATCATTTTGTGTAGTGTTTTGTATATATGGTTTATTACGACGTTTCTCGTTACAGTGATAATTATTGTGTGTTAAGTGTTTTACACATATTTTCCTTTCATGTGATTTATCGCTGTGTGTGTAACTCGCATTTGGATATTTCTATCAATAAGGTATGATTGCTGAATTTTTATTTTTCTCTCTTCTTTAATGTTAATTATTTCTTTAGAATTATCATTATTAATTACGAACGTATTTTATTTCGTATCTTCAATCATTATGTTTTCTTCCCATATCATCGTTTCACATATTTGTTCCATTTGTTTAACAATTATTTCACATACATTTTCTGTGATAGTGTCAATATGTGAGTTGGTATCACCAACTTTTTCTGTTAACTCTTTTTACCTTCTCCGTATTTTTATGGTGTCCTGTTTAAAATTTTCAGTCTGTTGTTCTAGTCTAGTATTAAAATTTTCAGTTTGTTAATTTAAATTTTTATTTAATTCGTCCTTCAGCTGGACATTGTCTTGTCTTAGCTCATTTAAATTTGCTGTTAGATTTTCTGTTTGTTCTTTAAGTTTAGCATATATATTTTCTGTCTGTTTTGTGCTTATTTCATCTACCCAAGTACGCATCATGGTTTGTAGTTCTTCCATGTTCAGATTTTCTGGTTCTGCCATGGTGAATTATTATTAAAATATTTATTTATAATTTATTATTGGTGAACAGTTTGGGAGCTTTTATTTATTTATTGTTTACTTATTATTATTTATTTATTTTTATCTACTCATATTGCAATTACACCTGTTTGTTGGGGTGGGTGCCAGTTGCGTTATTACAATACAGTACACACAACAAAATAAACAACATATAAAAATATTCATAAATAAACATCAATTATTATACATTAAATCCTATGCACACATTTAACCATAGAGCATACATTTATTTTATTAAATGTAGTCATGTCGTGCCCCAAGTTAACGGGTGACAAATTTTATAGCACGATACATTTTGTGTATGCAGGTTGTAAATACAAATTTATTTGTGTTTGAGGAGCCCCATGTTCTTGGGACGCCAAAATTATACAACGAATATAAATTAATTTGTGCTGTGTTTACATTCATACAACATTACTGATACCGTGTATGTATAATTGGAGTTCAGGTGTAATCATAATAAGAGTAGTCCTTTTAGGAATCGTAATATGTTTTCATTTCTTTATTCAAACAAACAAAATAAAAATAATAATATACTAATAATATTTACTTCACCATAAAATATCCATTATCTATTGTTTCAATGTTTCTTAGTTGCCATACACTCATCATAAAATAGAATTTATATCTTTTGTCTTATATTAGCCATTCTATGTTAAACATTTCTTCGTTACAATATACATTCTCGACTACTCAGTCTGAATGTGTGCTTTATAACTTTGTTCTTACTTACATTATTATTCTATACTTGGCCTACATCTTACGGCTTTATAATCATTTTAAAGAAACTAATTGAATCGTTAGTCTTCTTTTATATTTTGAAGTACTTTACTGTATATGCTTTCAATGAAAAATTAAAATTATTAAATCAATTGCTAATTCTCCAAGCAAGGATTTAAATTATCTTTAAAATTAACTGTTCATTATTAAAGAAAATTCTTACTACATTTAAATTACATTCTCTTATCTCTATCTACATAATTTTCCTTTAATTTAAATATTTTTTATTAATGTGTTTCAATGTCTTTATTCTTTTATAATTATAAATTGGTTTTTTGTCACCTCAATTCTGTAGATTGTCCCATGTCCTCAAGTGAGCTGTCAGTCCTCTCCTACTGAATGTCCTCTTGCGTTTTCTGGTTCCACTGGTCGTCCTCCAGTCACTCGTCCTTCATGGTCCCATGGGCTGGCTGTAGAATGGAATGACGGGTTGCTCTGAAGCAGCTGCTGTTGGTTATATAAACCGCCTCTATTGCTCTGCGTATCGTTCCTCTGCTTGATGTTCTCTCACCATCTGTCAAGGGTGTTGATGTTTGTAGTTGTAGACTGTTTGTAGACATCGGATAATTGTAGTTACTGTTCTTTTTTTATTACTTGAACTAACATATTGTCCATTATACTTAACAGTTTATAAATGAATGATCTTGTCAATACTGGACATAGCGTCTAACTATGTGTGAAGTAATTAAAATTTCGCGTCGCTGACGGACATAGCGTACCGCTGCAATTGAAAACTGTTTGAAGAGTAATTAAAAATTCTTGTCGCTGATGGACATAGCGTACCGCAATGACTGAAGACTGATTGAAGAGTAAATTTGGCTCTTCTGGGCTCGTATTTATATTCACCAGAAAAACCACACCTGTCGCCACAGACTTCTGCAGGTCAGAAGCTGTCCACAGCGTCTGTTCCCTCAATCTCGTCCAATTTCACATATTCGCAGATTTTTGCCAATTGCAATGTCTAATGCGGATTTCAAGGTGATCTAATATTGTCTAATTTAATTACAGATTTTATAAGTAATTATCATAATGATCGCATCATTAGTATAATTACTATGCTCTAAAAATCACACAGAATTCGCACTGCACACGTGTCTGATTTGTATGCATTTTTAGAAGTCTTTACACTCTTTCTAATATTTATGGTTTTCTTGTAATTAAATAAAACTTTTATTTAGTATCTATTTGGGGTGAGATTGCAAGCTTTCAGGCTTTAACAGGCTTCACGCACACACACTATTTACTTGCATACACGCTTCTAGTGGCAATCGCGTGATGTTTTCCTGTTGATTTCTGTTCCTACTGCAGCTTCCATTTTCACACCTGCTTGTCTATTACATATTAGTAAATTTAATTTAAATATTTATTTTATTTAATACACGCACATTACAGCATATGCTTGTATTGTCGCATTATTTCTCTGCTTGGTAAAAAAAATGTTTAATAAATTTATTTATTAACATTTTTTTTGTATCATTAGACACATTATATTTTTATATTTCATATTACTTATTTTAATTGTATTTATACATTACAACCAATAATAATGAATATTAGTTGTTCAATTTCTCCTAGTTGGAGGGTATAGCAAGTAATGTTCCCATCTCCCCACACAAGTGTTGTTAACAATGCGTAAGTGTAGCTACTCTTTCCATTGTTCTCCTTTAATCTGGTCCCATTGACCTATTTATTTTTTGTTTATGTGTAGAACTTCCTAAATGAATTTGCATGGTAATTGCATTGGTAAACATTCTGCATCTTAACATATTATGCCATTCTTCAATTTGGAATTTTACATTACCTTAATCATACATTCTTACCATTCTTTACTCTTTCCTTACATGAACATTCTTTACATTTCTTAACATTTCTTACATTACTTATATAATACATTGTAACGAAAAAAAATGTTATAAAAAGAATTGTAAATATAATATGGAAACCCTATCCAGAGAGGGAACAAGAAATCATAATTAATAGCCAATTAAAGGAAAATACCAAGTTTTGAAAAATCGGTAAGGAACCAAATATAACTAAATAAAAACAACCTCTGACTTATTTAATATCATCAAGACACCCAGAAATTACCCAGTAGAATAGGGCAGTAAACAAACCAAATTTAAATAAAGAAAGCTAGTATTCCTAAATAACTTGCCATGAGTAACCCAACCAAACCCAATAAAGAGTACCAATTCATAAAATAGAATTGTATTAAACAAAATTGTATAGGCCTATAATCAAGGAAAGAAAAAGGGACACAACCCCTTACAGTGATAAAAGTGACATAATAATAAATAGTGACACAAACTACATTTAAACAGTGTGCTATTTATTTTTTATAAAAAGTGTTTTGTTATTATTAACAACCAGTAAAAATGGTTTATCATACAGACAATAGTTTAAAAGTATGAATAAATTAAAGCTGTCAAAAACAAGTATTATTATTAAGAGTTGTTGTACAGTAGCGCGGTAATTTTTGCATTTATAGGTTGGCTAATCTGCGCTTTTAATTTGCTCAATTCATGTCTGTACATCTGGGCAGTGCGTTACATACGTTCGCTAGCGCCGGTCGCCCTTGCGCTCGCTGCTATCCTGTCACATTCATTTCTTCTTTGTCGCGACAATTAATGTATGTCTTAGGCCCAAGACTTTATATATGGCCTTCTAGGTTTTCTCACTAAATTAATTCTTCAGTGTAACATTTTACGACTTGTATTTACGATGCGCTCATTAGCCAATCTTATATTCAATTGACACCTAGCCATTTCAATGCTGTAATAATCTGAATAATTTTCAATAAATGTATTAACTACAGTCCACTCTCTCTTCATCATTTCTGCATCCTGGCGAATTAATTACAGCAGTAAATCGACAATTCACGAACACTTCATACTTAACAATTTTTTGGTCCTCCGGGCCGGATTCCAGGATACATCAATCACCTATTTATTATTTTTCTGCCCCAATTTCTGGCCATCACGGGCGACTCAGCATATCCGCTGATACGACCGTGGCGTGATTCAACCAGCATTTCGCTCGTCGCCTTTGAGCCTCCTGACGACATCATTGCAAGAGCTTACACCTGCTAGCTTCAGTACGTCAGTCAAAGCAGTCATCTCTCCGAGCTGTGTTTGCCATCTTCTCTACGGCCTCGACGCTTCAGGACATCGTCCACAAGGTATCACCTCACTAACATCATTTCAAGGTGCGTACAATGGCTGAAGAAGGCCTCAAAGTGTTAGTCAGAAAGAGAGGCGGCTTAAAGTCCGCAATAGTGCGTATACAATCAGCTGTCAGTAACTTTGATAGAAACTCTTGTTTAAACTTTGTACTGGTTGATAAACTGTACGCGGTCTACCGCCGCAACACGGCACGCGCGGATGACGTCACGCGCTTATCAAACGCTGCAGCCGGCTACAGGCAAGTTTTAGTTTAGTTTCTAACATGGCTCCGAGCGCAACTCTCGTAAAACACTTCTCTTTCAGCCGCGGCTTCTGCATATTTTTTGGCATGCATTCATAAGATTTCGTTTAATTCAATTACCTGCGTCCATCTACAATGGACCACGATTTTATTCAAAATTAATTTTCGGGCGTTATTGCCACAAATGCATCCGCACGTGCCGATCGTAACTAACAATCAAAATTTTCAATAAATGCATGTTCAATATCTTCAATACAGTCCATTTCTTTCTAACATACCATCCAGCCCGTCCTGCTTAGCGTCTTTGGAATAACTCACGATTCTTCAAGAGCTTCCAAACCGCAACATTTTTGGTCCCACCGGACCGGATTTCATATTTTCGGGCCCAAAAACGACATCATTTTTGGTCCAACCGGGCAGGATTTCATATTTTTGGGGCACAAGAACGACATCATTTTTGGTCACCACGGGACGGATGTTTCATGTCTAAGTCCACAAACGACAGCATTTCTTATACGTATCATTTCTGGAACAACCGATCTGAAGTTAGTCACGCCCCACGGGCGTCATTCTCGTCCTGAGCGACACCATTATTGTGAGTCGCATCGCAGTCATCTCGACAAGATTCGGCCAAGCGGCAGACCAGAGACGACGGGACACGGCAGGACAGCATTTGCGAGGTCATCAAAAAGGATTCCACAGCTTTAATTCATGGAGGGTACACCACGAGGCGTCATCTGACCAGCGGAAACAGGAGGTAACAACTCATAACAGGATCAAACAACAGGGTCGAAGCCAGCTTCATCACGAATGGATCAACGGACACGTGACTATAAACTTTTTACTTGTATTTGATGTTTTATAATATTTCATTTTAGTAGTTATTTTTTAACACATTTGTATAAACAAACACCGTCATTACACAATACAACTTAGTAAATGGTTGGCAGCTCATTGTCAGTTAAAATTTAAAGGATAAAGATATACTTGTTACCATTTGGATTCGTAATTTTAATAATTTAATTGCCAACAAAGTTTGATTAGTTAGAGAGAGTAAGTTTGTTCTAAACAACGATCGCTAGCTACCGAAACGTATCTAAATTCATTCAAATTTAAGTTTGTGGTTCACATGCTCTATGCTCAATTTCTTTCTAAATATTTTTCCTTTTTTCTCTTAAATCGTAATAATGGCCGATGTAAGGGCTCTAATAAAAAAACGAGGCACAATTAAAGCCTCAATATCCCGAGTAAATACCTTCGCGGATAACTTCGATTTGTTAACCAGCGATCCTCATGCGCTGAAAATAAAACTGCGTCATTTGATGGAATTATCCACCAAATATGACGAGATTCAGTCACAAATCGAAGCGGAGGAAGCGGACGTTGCTTTAACGAGTGATAGAGTACAAACGGAGGATGTAAATTGCAACACCTGTTGGAGCAAGCTGAGCATGTGAACCAAAAACCAGTAATTAATGCTGAAGGTAAACAGCCTAAAACACCCCCCATTCAATTGGAACCAATAAAATTACCACGGTTTGAGGGTAGTATTGTTGAGTGGCAACATTATTACCATATTTTTCTCGAATTAATTCACGTCAGAACAGATCTGACGGATATACAGAAACTTCACTATTTGCACTCGTCATTGCATGGCGAGGCGCTTAACGTAATAAAATCGTTGCCCATCACTCATGAGAATTACGCGGTGGCTATCGATCTGTTGAGGAATAGATATGATAGTAAGCTAATTGTTTCCGCCCATCACGTATGGAATGTCCTGGACGTACCATTAGTTCAACAAGAATCCCAAGTTAGCATATGGCAATTTATTGATCAAATCTCTGCCAATGTAAACGCTTTAAATAATCTCAAACTGCCAGTCAACACGTTCGAAATTATTGTCGTAAATTATTTAGCCAAAAAACTCGATAATTACACTTTCCGTTTGTGGAAGGAGAGTTTGTCGGAGCATAAGTTCCCTGATTTTAATAATTTTATAAATTTTCTAAATTCACGAAGAAAATTACTGCAAAATCTCGATAATGCGACTACCCCAACGAGCAGGTTGAACAAAAGCGATAAGTCTCCTTATCGCAAGGCAGTTAAACAGATAAGCGCTCCAAAGGGCGCATTCCGCTCTCATATCAAAAATAATTTATGCAGGCTGTGTAACGGTGGACATAGACTTAGCGACTGCCTACAATTTACATCGTTGTCTATCCCTGATAGAAAAAACGCGTTAATAAAAAACAAGCTTTGCTTAAACTGCCTCCGTTCGGGACACGAAAGCTCAAAATGTCCCTCAAAATTATCATGCAAAAAATGTTCTAGGCGTCACCACACCACGATTCATGTCCCCAACAGGGACGTAACTTCTGTTAACAACCAGTGTTCACTGAAATCACGGACCAATAAATCGGTATTGTTATCTACCGCCGTCTGTATGACATCCAATAAAGTCGGCAAAAAATTTCCCGTTAGGATATTACTGGATTCCGGCTCTCAAGCGAACTTTTGCACGATGGATTTCGCCCGCAGAATGGGCCTCCAATTGGTTAAATCGCAACTGCCCATCACGGGTATAAACAACTCGCTCTCCCAGGCTGACTTCAGTACTAATGTAAGGCTACATTCACGCTATAAACCCTTCACGTTAAACGTGCATTGTGCCGTATTACCCAGTATAACTAATAATTTACCGGCGGAGTCGTTCAATCTTGCCTCTTTGAATTTACCAAAGCGCATATCCTTGGCGGATCCTCACCTACATTGCTCGGCGCAAGTCGACATATTAATCGGCGCTCAATATTTTCTCCAATTAATTGAACCTATGAAATTTACGCGCGGACCACACTTTCCTATAATTCAGGAAACCAAGTTAGGATTTATTTTGGCCGGTGACTTACCGTTGAACGTCGATATAACTAAAACAGTTTCTTCCTTTATGGTCTGCAAGGATGACAATCAGATTTCCTCGCAACTAAAAGAATTTTGGAAGTTGGAGGAGATCTCTAGTCGCGAAGCCCGATCTGAGGACTCGCCGTGTGAAAAACATTTCGTGGAAAACACTAGACGCAATCGTGACGGGAGATTCGTGGTAGCCCTGCCCGCAGATCTGATAAATTTTATTTGGGAGATTCTCTCCGCGGAGCCATCCGCAGATTCCAATCGTTAGAGTTCAAGTTTAAGCAGAACCCTATGCTTTATAAGGATTATAGTGAGTTCATGAGTGACTACCTAAAACTTGGCCACATGTCGCCGCTTAATGAATACGATCTGTCGCTTGACAGGTCAGAGATTTTTTATCTGTCTCATCACGCAGTTTTCAAGGACTCTAGCTTAACCACTAAATTGCGCGTGGTATTTGACGCCTCTGCTAAAACCACAAATAATTTGTCCCTTAACGATACTTTAATGGTCGGTCCTATGATCCAGCAGGATCTGTTTTCGATAATGGTTCGGTTCCGTACCCACCGATACGTACTTATTGCGGACATAGAAAAGATGTATCGCCAGATCATTGTTAATCCCCAGGATTCAAACCTGCAACGCATCGTTTGGCGTGATGCGCCGCATAAGGAATTGCGACATTACGAGTTAAGGACGGTTACATATGGCACTGCTAGTGCCTCCTTCCTTGCTACACGTTGTCTGGCTCAAATAGCCTACGAAAATAAATCCGACTACCCTACAGCTGCTAAGGCCATAGCAAATGACTTCGACGTAGACGATCTCATAACGGGTTCGGATGGTCCGAACGGCTTAGCGGAAATGAAATGCGAGATCGTGAGGTTGTTGAGTAGGTATGGTTTTTCGTTACATAAATGGTTCTCTAACCACCATAAAATTATGACCCTTCGCGCCCAAGTAACCCGTGACTTCAGCAAAGGCCAAAACGTTCGTACATTGGGAATCCAATGGAACGTTGAAAGGGATAACTTTTTATACACCGTTAGGGGTGAGGATAATTCAACCGTTTTCAACAAGAGAAGCGTGTTGTCTATCATCGCCGGGATCTATGATCCTTTAGGTTTGATCGCTCCCATCACATTTTACTGCAAGCATTTCGTGCAACAGTTGTGGTTGGCGGGCACAGATTGGGACGAACCCCTATCTGGATCATTAGCCAATCAATGGTTGGAATTATACGCTCAATTAGTCTCCGACACTCATTTTGAGGTTACGAGGTCGGTTAAAAGTTCGAACAATTACCCAATTAGTTCGTTACAGCTGCACGGATTGTCTGACACGCTCTTGATTTTTGTCCGGCAATCTCAGAAGTTGCATTTCGACCTAGAAGTTATGGAACTTGAGGCACACCGGTGCCTTCCTTGCAGTAGTAAAATTCTTGCTCTCAACCCATTCCTGGATGAATCAGGCATTTTAAGAGTGGGTGGACGCTTGCAATTCTCCCCACTTAGCTACGAGAGTAAACACCAAATAATTTTGCACCCGCACTCTCATCTCACGAGATTAATAATTGAATACGAACACACCCGTTTGTTGCACGCTGGTGTGCAATCAACTCAAGCTTCGCTTAGGCGAAAGTATTGGATCATACACGACAAATCCTATATCCGCTCAGTGATACATAAGTGTGTCACTTGCTTTCGTTTCCGGGCTAAAGGCGCGAATCAATTACTAGGTCAATTACCCCCTTCTAGGGTCACGCCTTCTAGGCCATTTTCACAGTCGGCCGTGGACTACGCCGGTCCTGTACTTTTGCGCCATGGCGGGCAGCGCTCTAAGTCCACGACCAAGGCATATATCGGTCTATTCATATGCATGTGTACAAGAGCCATCCATTTAGAATTGGTGTCGGATCTCACTGCCAACGCCTTTATAGCGGCTTTAAAAAGGTTCATATCGCGCAGAGGTATTCCCGCGCAAATATTTTCGGATAATGGCACGAATTTTCGTCGTGCCAACCACACGTTGCATGATTGGTACAAATTTTTAACCTCCAAGAAAGTTGAGCAATCTTCTCTGGAGTTTTGCGGTCTCCACGGTATCAAATGGTCCTTTATCCCCCCTTCAGCCCCTCATTTCGGTGGTTTGTGGGAAAGTGGTGTAAGGAGTGTTAAATTCCATTTACGTCGCGTAATAGGCGGTACGATCTTGAATTTTGAGGAATATTCTACTCTTCTTTCTCAAATTGAGGCTTGCCTTAATTCACGCCCGTTATGCGCGGTGTCCGACGATGCCAGAGACCCTGAACCCTTAACACCTGCTCATTTTTTGGTCGGTGCTCCACTGACGGCACTTCCGGAACCCGACTATACCCAAGGCAATAATAGTCATTTGGGCAGATGGCTTCTGCTCCAAAAATTTACGCAGACCATCTGGAAACGGTGGTCTAGGGATTATCTGCACCAGTTGCAGCAGCACAATAAATGGCGCACCCCGCTTAAGAATTTGAACGTAGGACAACTTGTCCTCATTTTGGATGACAATTCCCCCCCCCTAGAATGGAAGCGTGGGGTAATTACCAATGTTTTTCCGGGTCAAGATTCCTTAGTACGCGTCGCAGAAGTTCGCACCGCGCTAGGTATCTTACGCCGACCCATCCACAAATTATGCCCCCTTCCGGTGGCTACACACTAATCGTATGCGTGCCATACGAGACATGCTAGGACTGTGAATTTGTCACATTGCCTGGACCACGCCCGGGACATTCCCCGGGGCGAGCATACAAGTCAATTGTACCATAAGCATTGTAATATTGTTTACGTGCCGCTAGCTATTACTGCAATAGTGACTGTGTTTCATATGTACTATCAATTATTATGGATGTTGTGTATTATCAATATGTTTGTGTGATTCAAATTCTGAGAACCACAAGTGTTATTTATAGTGTCAATTATTCTATATATGTATTGTATTTTCTAAGGGTCACATATTATGAAATTTATTGGGGTTGTTGTGTCAATATCATGGGGAAATTATTGTATTTTTTATGGTGTTATCACTTGTTATTGTAATGCTTGGCAAATATCAAGGGGTATTATTTGGGAAAGATCAACATCTACTTAATTATTGTATTATTGTGCATATTGTGCTACTATTATGTTTTGAGTAATTTTAACGTCAGTAAGCCCTTTCTATTGTCATAAGGGTCAATTTATTGCAAGCCTGGTGATTGTTAATTGAATTCATATTATGTTTATTATGTTATTACACTGTGGCCAATACGCCAACTATTGTATCGCTTTCGACATGTAAGTCTAATGATTATATTATTCAATTTAACCTTTAATGTACAAAATCGGCCCGATTTTGGCGGGCAGTATGTTTAAACTTTGTACTGGTTGATAAACTGTACGCGGTCTACCGCCGCAACACGGCACGCGCGGATGACGTCACGCGCTTATCAAACGCTGCAGCCGGCTACAGGCAAGTTTTAGTTTAGTTTCTAACAAGGCTCCGAGCGCAACTCTCGTAAAACACTTCTCTTTCAGCCGCGGCTTCTGCATATTTTTTGGCATGCATTCATAAGATTTCGTTTAATTCAATTACCTGCGTCCATCTACAATGGACCACGATTTTATTCAAAATTAATTTTCGGGCGTTATTGCCACAAATGCATCCGCACGTGCCGATCGTAACTAACAATCAAAATTTTCAATAAATGCATGTTCAATATCTTCAATACAGTCCATTTCTTTCTAACATACCATCCAGCCCGTCCTGCTTAGCGTCTTTGGAATAACTCACGATTCTTCAAGAGCTTCCAAACCGCAACACTCTAATAACAAACACTTTTTAACAGTCAGACTTGAAAGTTTGAAAAGCTTGGCAACGAAATACGATGAGGTACAGTCCGAAATCGAACTTATTTGCAAGGACATAAACGCTGCTCAAGAAGACCGAGTTGAGGTCGAAGAAATGTTATATTTCACAGAAGCTAATATTTTACAATTAATTGATACCTTTAATGTTCAGACTGTACCTCCCGTATTAACGGGCCACATGCAATTAAAACCGATAAGTTTGCCCTGCTTCACAGGCAATATCTTGGAATGGCAACATTTTTATTCAATTTTTTTGGACTTGGTGCATGCAAGATCCGATCTAACGTCAGTACAGAAACTACATTATTTGCATTCTTCTCTAAAAAATGAGCCGTTAGACTTAATTAAATCACTACCTATTTCTAATGAAAACTACTCGATAGCGTTGAGTTTGCTGTCCACAAGGTATGACAACAAGTTCATACTAGCAAAGTACTACATTCAAAATTTACTTGAAGTCAAGTCAGCAATTAAAGACCCTGTCCAAAGTTTGGCAGAATTCACAAATACAATAACGTCTTCCGTTAATTCACTGGCGGCAATGCAACTGTCAGTGAATTCATTCGAGCTTATCACTATACAATTGTTATCAGCAAAACTTGACCACACTACGTTTAAATTATGGAAGTAGTCTATAGACCCGGATAACCTTCCCAACTTTCAAGATTTTACTCACTTTTTAAACGCACGTAGGCAGTTGTTAGAAAATACACTGCCTATCGATGCCGGACAGCAACTCAACAAAGTAAGCTTAAGATTCAAAAAATCTGACAAACATAATTCACGAAGCGCTGCTGGCAGCACTACATTTAAGAGTTATCACTCAGCGTCAAGTAATTATTCATGTTTGTGCTGTAAATCTAATCATCCAATTTACATGTGTGATAAATTTCGTGCACTAAGCACCGCTGAGCGAGGACAATTTATATCAAATCACAAATGTTGTACCAATTGTCTTAGATCAGATCATTTTGTATCTAATTGTAAGATTAAGCAGGCATGTAAGATCTGTTCAAAACGACACCATACGTTGTTGCACATAAACAATGTGCCGAAGCCAGTCTCTGCCAGCAGCATTAATTACTGTTCACTCAAATTACAATCCACAAATAATATTCTTTTATCAACAGCAATTGTGTTTGTCATTGACCAGGCTGGCAACAGACAAACCGCAAGTGTTCTTTTGGATGCGGGTTCACAAATAAATTTTTGTACGGAATCATTTGCTAAGAAATTACGGCTTAACTTGACTAAATCCAACATACCGATTACAGGTATAAATAATACCGCGTGTCATGCCACTAATCTCGCGTCTATACGCATTATTTCTCGTTATCAAAGATTTAGCTTCGAGGCAAAATGTGCTGTCTTGTCTGCGTTAACCCATAAAGTGCCAGCACAATCTTTTGACATAAATCATTTCAACATTCCAGATAACATTTTTCTTGCTGACCAAATTTCAACATATCATCCGAAATCGACATACTGTTAGGGGCGCAATTCTACCTAGATTTAATTTTAGCCAACAAATACGTACGCGGTCCTCATTTTCCCATTATTCAGGAAACAAAGTTAGGCTACATTTTGGCAGGCAATTTGCCCAAACATTGCCGTTATAAGGGTCCTGCTGTTTCGTTCCTAGCTAGGAACAACGACGGTCAAATTTTGCAGTCTCTCGAAAAATTCTGGGAAGCAGAAACTATCCCTGATAATACACCTGATAGCGAGTCAGCTTGTGAGGAGCATTTCCTTGGGTCTACTCATCACAATCGAGAGGGTAGGTTCGTTGTTTCACTACCATTTAAGTCCGACCATCTCCAGTTGGGGGAACCTTATACCAATGCTGAAGCAAGATTTTTGAATTTAAAATGCCGATTCAGGCGTGATTCTAAGCTTGCGCGCGATTACGCAAACTTTATTAATGAGTATAAGGATCTTGGCCACATGACACTTATCGATAATTGCTCTATCAATTCTGGGGTGTCAAATACTGACTATCTGCCTCACCATGCCGTTTTTAAGCAGTCTAGCTCGACCTCAAAACTGCGCGTCGTTTTTGACGGTTCGTCCAAAACTACCAATGGCCTTTCTCTCAATGACATATTGTTGGTAGGCCCGAATGTTCAACAAGATCTTTTTTCTATTCTTTTACGTTTCCGTATGCATAACTATGTTCTCATCGCCGACATCGAGAAGATGTATCGACAAATTCTGGTATCTGAAAAGGATTGTCACTATCAACGTATTCTGTGGCATGACTCTCCCCCCGAACAATTTAAACACTTTGCATTGCGAACTGTAACCTACGGCACGGCTAGTGCTTCGTTTTTGGCCACTCGCTGTCTTATTCAAATTGGTAAGGACCATGAAGCTTCTTTTCCTGATGCGGCGTTAGCTATAACAAATGATTTCTATGTCGACGATTTGCTAACCGGTGCAGACACCATCTCTGATCTGACCAAGTTGAAATCCGACTTGGGTACGTTGTTGAGTCAATACGGTCTCACGCTGCATAAATGGGCATCTAATGAACCCAGGGTGGTCTCAAGTCATGACAATTTATCACTCCCCTTAAACAAACAGGGCAATGTGCGTACCTTGGGCATTCTCTGGAATAACACTGCCGATTCATTTCTGTTTGACATTAAATCATTCCCCGTTGAATCAAGCATCTCCAAGAGGAGAATTCTATCGATTATCGCAGGCATATACGATCCACTTGGACTGATTGGTCCCATTGTTTTCTTGTACAAACAGTTTATGCAGCAACTCTGGCTTTGCAATCTTGGTTGGGATGAACCGATCTCCAGGCAATTACGTTTGGCTTGGCATTCATTGTGCGATAAATTGTGTCTGATTAGCAAAATTGTTGTCCCACGATCTATTCGTTGCAAGTCTGAGGCAAGTATAGTTGAATTACATGGTTTTTAGGATGCTTCTGAAAAGGGGTTTGGGTGCTGCATTTATATTAGAGTCATTTATCAAGATTCATCGGCCTCTTGTCATCTCCTGTGTTCTAAATCTCGCGTGGCTCCCCTACGACAGGTGTCATTACCTCGCATCGAACTCTGTGCTTGCTTGTTGTTATCGCGACTCGTATCTAAGGTCGTTCCTGCGCTTTATTCGTTTATTAATAGTGTTCATGTTTATTCTGACTCCATGGTGTCTCTTTACTGGATTCATGCCCAGTCCACGAGGTGGAAAACCTACGTCGCTAATCGTGTTGCCGAGATTCAGCGTCTTACGCAAGCCCATACATGGCATCACATCAATTCTAGACACAATCCTGCTGATATTATCTCTAGGGGGTGTCACCCTGACGTTTTGCGTGATTGTTCACTTTGGTGGCACGGTCCCGCTTGTTTGTCTCAATCTTCCGAGTCCAATCCCTTTCCACCCTTTTTAACTTCTAATCCGTCGTCTTCTGAAGTCACTGCGGAAGAGAAACAAACCCCCAACCTTTCTCTAATGTCTACCCTGGCTATTGACCTTTCTAAGGACTTTTCTTCGTTGCACCGTCTGACACGCGTATACGCTTACTGTTTTCGGTTCATCAAAAATATTAGACTCTCCAGTGCTGACAAAATAACGGGCGCTCTTACCCCCGTCGAAATTCATTATGCTCTTAATTTCTTCTTAATGGGTCTTCTGTCTCTATCAGGAGTAAGCTGTCTTCTCTCGACCCGTTTCTTGATGAGTCTGGAGTAATACGCGTTGGTGGGCGATTACAGCAGTCGCAATTACCCTACGACACTAAGCATCCTATTGTCTTACATCCATCGGCTCATATTACTCGCCTTATTATTGAACGCGAACACATTCGTCTACTTCACGCTGGTTCTCAACTCGTGCATCACTCACTTCGTCAGCGTTGGTGGATTATTAATGCCAGGATAGTCATTCGCTCCATAGGATAGTTATTCGTAGATGTGTCAAGTGCCTCAGGTTTAGTGCCAAACAGCTGGTTCAGAGGCTTGGTATTTTACCATCTCCTAGAGTCACTCTATCGCGGTTGTTTCTATTCTGCGCGGTTGATTATGGTGGTCCCTTCATGATTCGTCATGGTGGACAGAAATCCAGAACTCTCTCTAAGGCATACGTGTCTTTGTTCATTTGCTTAGCAACCAGGGCCATTCATTTGGAATTGGTTTCCGACCTTACAGCCAATGCGTTTATAGCTGCCTTACGTCGTTTTATGTCCCGCAGGGGCATACCCAGTCAGTTATATTCTGATAATGGCACAAACTTTAGGAAGGCCCGCAATGTTTTACATGACCTCTACAATCTTTGGCATAACAAGGATGCCACCTCATCAATCAAATCATTCACTGCCTCTCAGGGTATTTCATGGTCATTTATTCCGCCCTCGTCACCTCATTTTGGTGGTCTTTGGGAGAGCGGCATAAAGAATTTAAAGTTTCATTTGCGCCGCGTGGTAGGCAAGTCTATACTCACCTTCGAGGAGTTTACGACAGTTTTGTCTCAGATAGAGGCATGTCTAAACTCTCGCCCTTTTTTTGCCATCTCATCGGATGTAAATAGTCCGGTGCCACTTACACCTGGCCATTTTTTGATTTGCGCACCATTAACGGCGATACCGGACCCAGACTTATCTCATGTTCCTATCTCTCGTCTTGGACGTTGGCAACTTCTCCAGAAGTTTGTCCAAGTCATTTGGAAGGCTTGGTCTCGCGACTATTTACACCAATTGCAACAACGTCACAAATGGAAATTCGCAAAGGATAATGTTTCCATTGGGGACCTAGTTTTACTTATTGAGGATAACCTACCTCCATTAGCCTGGAAATTTGGTGTAATTACCGCCACATTTCCCGGCCCAGACAACTTAATTAGAGTCGTAGACATTCGCACGCCTACTGGTGTTTTGCGGAGACCAGTACATAAGCTATGTCTGTTGCCAGCGCGGGACGGGACTTAGACACAAGGTTATTATGATCATTTAGCACAATGCTATTTTACTCGGCCATTGGCTTTATTACTTTATTATATGACCATTTGGTCAACTTAATTGTGATATGTATCATCACAACATTTTCATGACAATTTACACCATTCCGTGTTTCTATACTAAATTTGCATGTGACTTGTAAGTTCACAACCATGCACTGTGCTATCATCTCTATGCTCATCATAGTTTCATGGTGGTATATTTGCTATTTTGTATTTATATGTTAATATTTTGTGTGGCATACTATGTCCTACACATTTACATTTTGATTGGTATTGGGTATGTGTCATGTTATCGGTGGTATTGTTTTATAAAAATTTGTTACATAATATTCGCATGGTTTGCAGTTATACAACCATGTATGCATTTCTTGCACAGTTGTTAATATGTGTGATTTATTGTTCTATGAATGTATTTCTCAATTGTTCAACTCATGTATTACATTTGTAACCACAGTGTCGTATTTGTTACGTATGCTGTTGTGCTTATTCATGTTTGTAATTAACTAAATTGGTGTTTATTGTATTTATTATATAACTTGCATTTATGTAAAACATATTGTTTTTTGCGTCTACTGTCTGTAACCACGCCACGCCTAGATTTTATTTTTATATTGTATTTTTATATTGTATTTTTATATGGTATTTTGTATTTTGTGATTATGCATTGCACAACTATTATTCCTGCTTAATTATGACATACATGTCATTACATATGTGCTCGCAATCAGTCAGCTATCTATAGCTTGTTTTCACACAACAATATATTGTAAATTCCTGAAACTTCAGGTATAGCATGACTCGTTCAACTTTATGACGCCATGCTAGACTTACGTCTAAACATGTATAATTTGTGAAAATTTATTTGTTCATTGTATGCAATACTCTGTACAGGTCTACTGGCCTCAACTATTTCACGGTAACCATCTATGACTTTCATAGGGTTACAATTTATCGGGCCATCATGTGATGAGTTTCCGATCATTCATTATTAAACATTGTCAAATTATGTACTTTCATGTTTTATATTGTTCAATATTGTATACATACAATATATTTGGGCAATACATTGCCAGCGCTTACATTTTCAATCATGCATAAATTCACTTTGCACGCCAACCTTGGCCTACTAAACGCTTATCTTTATTCAAGCTTATCGCTAAACAATTAATGCACAACTGTTATCTAAGATTACAACTCAAGGTTCAATGCAGCCTATTGAGATTAACTTTCATTATTAAGAACTCTGTATTTTATATAATAAGTTACTAAAATGTATTAAAAAATCTATTGATTATTTGCGGGCAGTTATGTACAGTAGCACGGTAATTTTTGCATTTATAGGTTGCCTAATCTGCGCTTTTAATTTGCTCAATTCATGTCTGTACATCTGGACAGTGCGTTACATACGTTCGCTAGTGGCGGTCGCCCTTGCGCTCGCTGCTATCCTATCACATTCATTTCTTCTTTGTCGCGACAATTAATGTAGGCCTTAGGCCCAAGACTTTATATATGGCCTTCAAGGCTTTCTCACTAAATTAATTCTTCAATGTAACATTTTACGACTTGTATTTACGATGCGCTCATTAGCCAATCTTATATTCAATTGACACCTAACCATTTCAATGCTGTAATAATCTGAATAATTTTCAATAAATATATTAACTACAGTCCACTCTCTCTTCATCATTTCTGCATCCTGGCGAATTAATTACAACAGTAAATCGACAATTCACGAACACTTCATACTTAACAGTTGTGTTATATATTATAAGAGTTCATGCTATCAGTTAATTAATTTAGATATATTTATCTCATGGAGTCAAGGTAGAACTTACAATCAACCATAATAAATTGTTCCATCATATATCAGAGAAATTCGCTAATTACTAAGGTTTTACAGTTATAAACTGAGGCATGTTTAGTACCAAATTGTTTATAATTATATACTTAATAATCATATAAACATTGCATATATCATTAGGATATAATAATAAAATTATATATTAAAAGTAATTTGTAAAATGTAAAGTAGTTATTGGGTATTGATCATATAACACTTAACCTGTACATAAATGGCCAATCAAAATTTAAGAAGTTTTGATCAGTTCGGTGACTAAAAAAGAAGAAATGACACTTTATTGTTAATTGTGATGGAGAACAGTTTAATAGTGCATGACGAGATGTTATTAAAATGAAAATCTGAAATACTAAACCGTTTTGTGAAAGAAAATTTTTATGACAACCACTGAAGATAAATAATTCCTTCACTACAATCATCTCACTAACCAGGAACACACACAATCAAGAAAATATAAAGAAAAAACAAGGAGACGTTCAGCAATATCGCCTAGATGTGTAACGTATAATTCGACTTAATAACTGACAATATTTTTTTATCCAAAAACGAACAACCACTAGACAACACTCTAATTCACACTAACACTAATCACTAGTGAACATTTTAACAAGTGAAAACAAATTCCATATCTAAAAGAATCAGTGGTTACAAGGAAAACATTTATTTTGACACATTTAGTAAACTTCAATTATTATCTGACACGGACGACGGCAGCCATGATGATGACGTCACTCTAACCAGCATGCTTTGTACGAAGCGTATTGAATCTCATCAGACATTGTATGTTATTTCTTATTTAATTTTGTAATTTTTTAGATTATAAGTACTAGAAAGATTTGTAAAGGTACTCTATATTGTTATTTATCATGTAATGGAACTCAAGGCCGTAGCCAGCGGGGGGCTTAGGGGGTTAGAACCCCCCCGAAATGTTGAGGTAAAGATAGAAATTTTTAGGATAAAAACAAACGTAAATAAAAATATAATGAAAAATGCTCTTATAAAAAAGGAACTGTGCAATAATTCAGTTATTTTGTGTTTCTGGTACTGCATCTACAAAAAGCAAACTGTGCGTTTGTTTCCTTCCGTGAGTACATAGCTGCCTTTGTAAGAAGGAAACCACTAGTTTCTTGGAAAACCACGTGGCTAACACTTGACAGCCCTCATCATTGTTGGCCGCCGACCTTCAAACAATTGCTGTACAGAGCTATTCTCCGAGCCACCTTTTGAGCAGACTAAAGCGGAAATGAGCGAGTAGGCCAGGGGAAGGTGCGGGTGAACGGGGCAGCGCCTACGATGTTGTCAAATGATAGGAGAGGGGCGAGGGGGGCCCGCATTTCAGCACGAGTTATGGCAATGCTGTCGCTAAGGTGATGGTGCCGAACTTACTCTGTGAATATCTTGACCACGTGGGTTACAGTTAGTGTGTTGACATTTGGTAATGACGTGCTCTTCATCTTCAGTAAATTAGTGAATTATTGTGCTTGCTTTAGTTGTAGAGGGACGTACAAGAAAGAGACATAAATTAAATAAAATGTTTGCATTTTTACGAGTCTTTCCATTGTATGTCTAGTCTACATGACAGATGCAGGAAATAATTTAAAAAATAGGCCAGATCTGTCAGTCACGTGGATTTGTGACCTATTTGAACAATGTTAAAGGCAAATCAAAGTAATTGCTTTAGTTTGGTCATACAGTTGTGCTAGAGATATCAATGTATAGGCCTAATATTATATTTTTTGTATTATATTTAATTAGAACTGGAGTTATGACTATTAACTTTATGAATTTCCTCCGTAGGTTATAAAGATTTGTAATTATATAAAAAAAGTTCTTGAATGCTTAATTTAATTAAGAATCTTATTGATAGGATTTTTGATCCCGGAAATATAGTTAATTCATTTAATTGATTACACTCTTAAGCAGTGGCGAGTTGTGACATGAAAAATATATCGACTGTGTTTTGGTAAAATGCTGTAACCCTAATTTATAAAATTTATTTTTTAGGAGAGACAAAAACATAGTGCACATAATATTTGAAACTTTTCAGGTTATTGCCTACGGTTCTATTACACACATTTGTTACGTTATTTCATACATAAAGTATACTTAAAATGTTTAGAAATTACATTTAAGGTGAAAAATGTGGGTAACAGCATTTTACTAATCAGTACTCCTTAGATGTAACCCACTTGATGCCTTTTTCTTAACCGAAACTACACACAGTTGAACCAGGTTTTCGGGCAATAATGCTGTAAGCCTCACTATTGACACCATACAAGACAATAAGGTACCTTATTAAACTTTTATAAAAAAAAACGGAATTACTTTTATAACGATAATAATGCTTCAAACATAGAGTAATGCAGTATGGAAAGTTTTACATGATGGGAGTGTATGGAATTAGAATAAAAGTCAGTAATGTCAGATAATGACAGCAAAAATATTTACAGCCTTTTACCAAAACACCTTCGATATAAAAAACAACTTTTACACCTTCGTGGAAAACAAATACTATGCAATCATTTTCAACAATACTCTCTACCATGCGAAATTATTTTTTCTAGTTTCTTTTATTTATTTTTAGGAGACGTTAAACTATAATGGCTAAACGTCCAGGCTCACAACTGTCGATAAAGAACTTTCTCGCCAAAGCTAAGAAAACCAGTGACATAGAGCCCAAAGAACCTGCAGAGCCTGTTGCAAGTACTTCTATTGTAAATGAAAAAGTAATATCAGAATTCGACTTTTATCCTACTGTAAATTCACAAACAAATCCTGAGCATGATGATTGGCATAATGTTGACGTAGGAAAATATGTGCACACTCCCGGTGATAAAATTGATCGGGAAACCAAACTAAATGTTCTGAAAAATCCATGGGTTCCTAAAATGGAATTTGAATTCCCACCTAGTGGGAAAAGAAATCTAAGATTTCAAAGACAGTGGCTACATCGTTTTCCCTGGCTTGCCTACACAAAAACTGACGGGGCTCTGTGTAAATATTGTGTGCTATTTTCAAAAGATACAGCTGGTAAAGGTGGTCATCAGAAATTGAAATCGTTAGTCAAAGAACCCTATAAAAATTGGAAAGATGCTTTAGAATTATTTAAAAGTCATGAATCCAATACATACCATAAAGAAGCAATGATTTCAGGGAGCAACTTCTTAAGTGTCTCCAAAGAGCCTAACCGTGACATAAGAAACATCATTGATTCAACAAGGAAGAAACAGGTAAAAGAAAATCGAGACAAGTTATTTTTCATAGTTGAAACTATCAAGTTTTGTGGTCGACAAGAACTTGCTCTCAGGGGAACTAAAGATTCAGGACCCATATCGCTAAAAGATGAAGAGCCTTTTCATAATGATGGCAATTTTAGGGCTTTATTAAGGATGAGAATATATGTGGTGACCGAAAATTGATCAATCACACAGAGAGTATGTCTTTAAATGCCTCATGCCTCTTACATGAGTCCAACAGTCCAGAACGATCTTATTCAGATATGTGGAGAAATTATTCAGAAGCAAATCGTCGATGATATAACTGAAGCCAATATGTTCTCCATTTTAGTAGATGAAACTGCAGACATTGCTGGACATGAACAGAGCTATCTCTCTGTGTATGATATACAAAAAAAGAAGATAATTATTATATGTCAAAAGAGGACTTCTTAGGCTTTGTTCGTCTTCATCATACTACCGGACAAGATATAGCTAGGAATATAACTTCATATTTGGAAGATCTTGGTTTGGATTGCAAAATGATAGTTGGGCAAGGCTATGATGGTGCCTCTGTGATGAAAGGATCATTCAAAGGCGTGCAAGCACTAATCAGAAAAGATTATCCAGAAGCTCTGTATGTCCATTGCTGTTCCCACTCATTAAATCTAGCTTTATGCCACTCTGCCACTCATGCAATTTACAAAGTGTAAGAAACTGTGTTGGTACAGTTAAGACTACGATCACTTTTTTGAAGAGCTCTCCTAAAAGAATAAGTGTATTGCAGGATAAAATTAAATCAAATAAATCTGACTCCCAGTGGAAAACTTTAACATCCATGTGCGAGACCAGATAGGTTGAAAATCATAGCAGTCTTTTGAAATTCAAGGACCTTTTCAAACCCATTCTCACGTTAGAAGATTTAAGCGATGATCCAGACATGGATACCTCATCCAAAGCCTCGTCTTTAGTAACAGCTCTGCTTAATGGAGAGTTTGTTCTTAGTCTCTGTTTCTTAGCCAAAGTGTTTTCTTATACCTTGACTTTGTGTAAGGTATTGCAGTCACCTCTCTGTGATTTGAAATCAGCAACTGATCACGTTCAAAATATTGTTGACCTCTTTCAGAATATTCGCATGAATATTGAGTGTGAATTCTCCATTATATACAAGTCTGCAAAATCCTTACTAGCTGATGTTGGCAGAGAAATCACGCTTCCCCGTTTAACTCCATCACAACGTAACCGTTGTAACATACAAATGGAAGACCCAGAAAAGTATTTTCACATCTCTATGGCCATTCCACTTCTCGATAATTTTAACAATCAGCTAAAAATAAGATTTCTTGATCACAAAGAAGTATTTGCAAATTTAAACTCTCTTTTACCATCCGTTTGCTGTAAGCCTACTACTTTTTTAGACACTGAAAGCTTGAAGTTGTACCATAACAAAGTTAATTTGGGTCTGTTACAATCAGAGTTTGGCCTATGGAGAATTTTTTGGGAGAAGAGGGATGAGACTGACCGCCCATCCTGTGCTATCGAAGCTTTAGGAGAATGTAACGAGGAGTTTTACCCGAATATCTTTATTCTGTTAAATATATTCTCCACGTTGCCAGTTACCACTTGTACACCTGAAGGTACCTTTTCCACATTAAGAAGACTGAAGACCTACTTGAGAAACTCTTGTGGACAGAGTCGCCTCAGTGGATTAGCGTTGATGTCCATGCACAGAAACAGGGACATTTCAACAGATGAAGTCATAAATAAATTTGCATCGAAAAAAGATAGAAGATTGGACTTTGTTTTATAAGTTTGTCTCTTTGAAGATTTTGAGACTGTTGCAATGTATTAATGCCACTGCTGTAACAAATTTAATATAAACCTTTGAACAGTAGCCTATATTCTGCAAATAAAATTAATGTTTTTGCTAAAAATACGAAAAGACGTACAGCAAACTCGATTATCCGTGTGCTGATTATCCGGTTTGTTGGTTATCTGTGCATCCCCGAGGTTTATTGTATTATTTTATTTCCTTTATTTTCGTCACGGCATTTTGAATAATGTGAACTGCGTGCTTGGAATTCGAGCGCTCTCTCGTCGGCAAGTGACCTGGCGGCATGCTTTGTTCAAAAATTAAACACCAAACGATGTACTGTATAGCAGTTCTTTGTTGCTGTTCTGAGATAACAGTCATGACTGATTGACGTCTTGTATAGTTTTTGTACCTCAAGTGTTTTACCAACAATAGACGTAAACAATTTTTATTTCGGCTTACCTTATTAATAACAGTGATAATTGAATGTGTTAAATGTTTGACATTATTGCATTTTCAAACAGTATTGTATGTTCCCTATTAAAGTTTCGTTGTGCATTAAAAAGCACAAACTCGCATTATCCGTGTTTTTAGCTATCCGTGCGCATTTGTCCGGTGATTAGCCTAGATAATCGAGAGTTTGCTGTATTTTTTTAATAATATACCTATTTCCAGTGGAAACTCCTGGGCATCTGGGAGGTCTGACTCCTACTCCTAGAAGAATTAATACTCCCCAAACATCTCGGTAACCAAACAACCCCCCCCCTGAAAATTTTTTCTAGCTATGGCATTGATGGAACTTTTCGTAGCAGCCACAAGAATTCCCACGAAATATATTAAACCTATTTTATTATTCACTCCTGAGATAAATATCGATTGTCACTAACGTGTGTATCGAATGAAAATTTCTATCAATTTGAACTCAAATTACAGAGATTAAACAATTATGTTAATAAATCATATCCATGCGTTATTATTTCATGAACATAAGATATTATCAACATTTGTTTTATAATTACCAAGACTAAGAAGACATCGGAGAGTCGTTGGAATTACACAAACTACAAAACCAAGATTAACCTCAAAGAATAGGGTTAAGCCTAATATTGAAGGTGAACTTGAGAATTGTTTGGGACGACTCGACCACTATTTTTGAATTAATTTGGAAGTTTTAACTGCTGAATTGGAATAATAATAATTCTGATTATTAAACCAAAGCAGAATAATTCATTTCTTAACTTATATATTAAATCACGTTACAAAACATGCAACATAAATAATTCACGATCAACTGATACACAATTTACAACTTTTTATTACAACTTAAAATTAACAAAAAAAAAATAACATTTACAAAAATTATTATACAACTAGGTTCACGTTTAGTAATAAATTGGCGAACCCAACAGTGGGGCTTAACGTTGATAAACGGGAGACTTATATTACCCGTTGAGTAATAACATTAACTTTCATTACCCTTTACTACATTTCTTTAACATTAACTTCCTGGTCGCTCATAATTTTCTTCATTCTTACCATGTGCTGAAATACACTTCCATCAGAATACTCTTTTTAGCTTCGTAGTGTGTCGCATTATCGGCTACATATGACTGCCTTAGAAACACGTCTATATCCAGACTTTTATGTGCTTAACTCACTCGATGTGTTAATCATAGCATTTGAGCTCTAAGTAATCTCTGCCCTTGACTTTAATCATGTTAACTCTTTTACCTTCTCCGTATTTTTATGGTGTCCTTTTTAAAATTTTCAGTCTATTGTTCTAGTCTAGTATTAAAATTTTCAGTTTGTTTATTTAAATTTTTATTTAATTTGTCCTTCAGCTGGACATTGTCTTGTCTTAGCTCATTTAAATTTGCTGTTAGATTTTCTTTTTGTTCTTTAAGTTTAGCATTTATATTTTCTGTCTGTTTTGTGCTTATTTCATCTATTCAAGTACGCATCATGGTTTGTAGTTCTTCCATGTTCAGACTTTCTGGTGCTGCCATGGTGAATTATTATTAAAATATTTATTTATAATTTATTATTGGTGAACCGTGTGGGAGCTTTTATTTATTTATTGTTTAGATTACATATATAATACATTAACTTTCATTACCCTTTATTACATTTCTTTAACATTACCTTCCTGATCGCTCATAATTTTCTTCATTCTTACCATGTGCTGAAATACACTTCCGTCAGAATACTCTTTTTAGCTTCGTAGTGTGTCGCATTATCGGCTACATATGACTGCCTTAGAAACACGTCTATATCCAGACTTTTATGTGCTTAACTCACTCGATGTGTTAATCATAGCATTTGAGCTCTAAGTAATCTCCCCCCTTGACTTTCACTATCGCTTTCTTCTGTGTGCTTGCATTTCCACTAATGTATGAAGTTTTCGCTTGATCAGCCGTTCCGACAATTATACATTTATTTCTCATTTCTAACCCTTTCTTCATATTAATAACAACATCGATAATAACATTCCTTATATTTCTTAACATATTTTTAACACATTAAAATTCCTTACCATTCTTCTTTGAATACTAACATTCCTTACCATTTCTTATTTTTATTTAGCATAACGTTCTTTACATTTCTTATTTACTTCCTTAACATTTTCTCTTCAATTATAACATTTTCTTAAATATAATTTCTAACCTTTTTACACATATTATTCCTTATTATTTAGCTCCTATTCTTATTAATAATCAGCAATATTATTTTTCATTTAAAAATAATTATTCATTACAATAGAGTGTTGAGTGCAGTGTCGTTTAATTACCACCCCTCTTTAGTTACCAATACATTGTCCATCGTCTACAGGAAATTCATTGTTTCTTTGCAGCATAACCCGCCATGTAACATTTCCGTCTTGTATTCTTTTATTGTGCGTACTTACCATGTGAACGTTTGTTTTGACTGTGTAACTAACCTGCTCATAGGGTAACAATTTCCTCCTGCCTGTCAGCCACACAGAATCTCTCCTTTGTCTCTCTTTACAAATGCTTCTCTCTCTCTCTCTCTCATTAGTTTGGTTTAGTGAACCTACCTGAACAGCTGTGCGCGACTTCGCATGTCTTTTATGATAAACCCTGTAGTTTTTATAATTACAGTTATAATTATCGTTCGTTTTATACTTATCGTGCGTATAATTAACATTATTATTATCATCATTTTGTGTAGTGTTTTGTATATATGGTTTATTACGACGTTTCTCGTTACTGTGATAATTATTGTGTGTTAAGTGTTTTACACATATTTTCCTTTCATGTGATTTATCGCTGTGTGTGTAACTCGCATTTAGATATTTCTATCAATAAGGTATGCTTGCTGAATTTTTATTTTTCTCTCTTCTTTAATGTTAATTATTTCTTTAGATTTATCATTATTAATTATGAACGTATTTTCTTTCGTATCTTCAATCATTATGTTTTCTTCCCATATCATCGTTTCACATATTTGTTCCGTATGTTTAACAATTATTTCACATACATTTTCTGTGATAGTGTCAATATGTGAGTTGGTATCACCAACCTTTTCTGTAACTCTTTTACCTTCACTGTTATTTTTATGGTGTCCTGTGTAAAATTTTCAGTCTGTTGTTCTAGTCTAGAATAAAAATTTTCAGTTTGTTTATTTAAATTTTTATTTAATTCGTCCTTCAGCTGGACATTGTCTTGTCTTAACTCATTTAAATTTGCTGTTAGATTTTCTGTTTGTTCTTTAAGTTTAGCATTTATATTTTCTGTCTGTTTGTGTTTATTTCATCTACCCAAGTACGCATCATGGTTTGTAGTTCTTCCATGTTCAGACTTTCTGGTGCTGCCATGGTGAATTATTATTAAAATATTTATTTATAATTTATTATTGGTGAACAGTTTGGGAGCTTTTATTTATTTATTGTTTACTTATTATTATTTATTTATTTTTATCTACTCATATTACAATTACACTTGTTTGTTGGGGTGGGTGCCAGTTCCGTTATTACAATACATTACACACAACAAAATAAACAACATATAAAAATATTCATAAATAAACATCAATTATTATACATTAAATCGTATGCACACATTTAACAATAGAGCATACATTTATTTTATTAAATGTAGGCATGTCGTGCCCCAAGTTAACGGGTGACAAAATTTATAGAACGATACATTTTGTGTAAACAGGTTGTAAATACAAATTTATTTGTGTTTGAGGAGCCCCACGTACTTGGGACGCCAAAATTATACAACGAATATAAATTAATTTGTGCTGTGATTACATTCATACAACATTATTGATACAGTGTATATATAATTGGAGTTCAGGTGTAATCATAATAAGAGTAGTCCTTTAAGAATCATAATATGTTTTCATTTCTTTATTCAAATAAACAAAATAAAAATAATAATATACTAATAATATTTACTTCACCATAAAATATCCATTATCTATTGTTTCAATGTTTCTTTGTTGCCGTACACTCATCATAAAATAGATTTTATATCTTACGTCTTATATTAGCCATTCTATGTTAAACATTTTTGTCGTTACAATATAAATTCTCGACTACTCAGTCTGAATGTGTGCTTTATAAATTTGTTCTTACTTACATTATTATTCTATACTTGGCCTACATCTTACGGCTATATTATCATTTTAAAGAAACTAATTGAATCGTTAGTCTTCTTTTATATTTTGAAGTAGTTTACTATATATGCTTTCAATGAAAAATTAAAATTATTAAATCAATTGTTAATTCTCCAAGTACATTCTCCAAGATTTAAATTATCTTTAAAATTAATTGTTCATTATTAAAGAAAATTCTTACTACATTTAAATTACATTCTCTTATCTCTATCTACATAATTTTCCTTTAATTTAAATATTTTTTATTAATGTGTTTCAATGTCTTTATTCTTTTATAATTATAAATTGGTTTTTTGTCACCTCAATTCTGCAGATTGTCCCATGTCCTCAAGTGATCTGTCGGTCCTCTCCTACTGAATGTCCTCTTGCGTTTTCTGGTTCCACTGGTCGTCCTCCAGTCACTCGTCCTTCATGGTCCCTTCGGCTGGCTGTAGAATGGAATGACGGGGTGCTCTGAATCAGCTGCTGTTGTTATATAAACCGCCTCTATTGCTCTGCGTATCGTTCCTCGGCTTGATGTTCTCTCGCCATCTGTCAAGAGTGTTGATGTTTGTAGTTGTAGACTGTTTATAGACATCGGATAATTGGAGTTACTGTTCTTTTTTTATATTGTCCTTTATACTTAACAGTTTATAAATCAGTTTATAAATGAACGATCTTGTCAATACTGGACATAGCGTCTAACTATGTCTGAAGTAATTAGAATTTCGCGTCGCTGACGGACATAGCGTACCACTGCAATTGAAAACTGATTAAAGAGTAATTAAAAATTCTTGTCGCTGATGGACATAGCGTACCGCCATGACTGCAGACTGATTGAAGAGTAAATTTGGCTCCCCTGGGCTAGTATTATATTCACCAAAAAACCATACCTGTCACCACAGATTTCTGCATATCAGAAGCTGTCCATGGCATCTGTTCCTACAATCTCGTCCAATTTCACATATTCGCTCATTTTTGTCAATTGCAATGTCTAATGCGGATTTCAAGGAGATCTAATATTGTCTAATTTAATTACAGATATTATACGTAATTATCATAATGGTCGCATCATTATTATAATTACTATGCTCTAAAAATCACACACAATGCGCACTGAACGTCATAATTACACAGAATTAGCACTGCACAAGTGTCTGATTTTTATGCATTTTTATAAGTCTTTACACTCTTTCTAATATTGATGGTTTGCTTGTAATTAAATAAAACTTTAATTTAGTATCTATTTGGGGTGAGATTGCGTATTTTCAGGCTTTAACAGTTTTCACGCACACACACTATTTACTTGCATACACGCTCTCAGTGGCAATCGCGTGATGTTTTCCTGTTGATTCCTGTTCCTACTGCAGCTTCCAATAATTTCACACCTGTTTGTCTATTACATATTACTAAAATTAATTTAAACATTTATTTATTTAATACACGCACATTACAGCATATTCTTGAATTGTCGCATTATTCCTCTGCTTGGTACAAAAAAGGTTTAATAAATTTATTTATTAAAATTTTTTTCTATCATTAGACACATTATATTTTTATATTTCATATTACTTATTTTAATTGTATTTATACATTACAGCCAATAATAATGAATATTAATTGTTCAATTTCCCTTAGTTGGAGGGTATAGCAAGTAATGTTCCCATCTCCCCACACAAGTGTTGTTAACAATGCGTAAGCGTAGCTACTCTTTCCATTGTTCTCTTTAATCTGGTCCCATTGCCCTATTAATTTTTTGTTTAAGTGTAGAACTATCTAAATGAATTTGCATGGTAATTGGATTGGTAAACATTCTGCATCTTAACATATTATGCCATTCTTCAATTTGGAATTTTACATTACCTTAATCATATATTCTTACCATTCTTTACTCTTTTCTTACATGAACATTCTTTACATTGCTTACATTACATATATAATACATTAACTTTCATTACCCTTTATTACATTTCTTTAACATTACCTTCCTAATCGCTCATAATTTTCTTCATTCTTACCATGTGCTGAAATACACTTCCGTCAGGATACTCTTTTTAGCTTCGTAGTGTATCGCATTATCGGCTACATATGACTGCCTTAGAAACACGTCTATATTCAGACTTTTATGTGCTTAAATCACTCGATGTGTTAATCGTAGCATTTGAGCTCTAACTAATCTCTGCCCTTGACTTTCACTATCGCTTTCTTCTGTGTCCTTGCATTTCCACTAATGTATGAAGTTCTTGCTTGATCAGCCTTTCTAACAATTATACATTTATTTCTCATTTGTAACTCTTTCTTCATATTACTAACAACATCGATAATAACATTCCTTACCATTTGTTATTTTTAATTAGCATAACATTGTTTACATTTCTTATTTACTTCCTTAACATTTTCTCTTCAATTATAACATTTTCTTAAATATAATTTCTAACCTTTTTACACATATTATTCCTTATTATTATTTAGCTCCTATTCTTATTAATAATCAGCAATATTATTTTTCATTTAAAAATAATTATTCATTACAATAGAGTGTTGAGTGCAGTGACGTTTGATTTCCACCCCTCTTAAGTTAACAATACATTGTCCGTCGTCTACAGGAAATTCATTGTTTCTTTGTAGCATAACCCGCCATGTACTATTTCCGTCTTGCATTCTTTTATTGTGCGTACTTAACGTGTGAACGTTCGTTTTGACTGTGTAACTAACCTGTTCATAGGGTAAAAATTTCTCCTGCCTGTCAGCCACACAGAATCTCTCCTTCGTCTCTCTTTACAAATGCTTCTCACTCTCTCTCTCTCTCTCTCTCTCTCTCTCTCTCTCATTAGTTTGGTTTAGTGAACCTACCTGAACAGCTGTGCGCGACTTTGCCTGTCTTTTATGATAAACCCTGTAGTTTTTATAATTACAATTATAATTATCGTTCATTTTATTCTTATCGTGCGTATAATTAACATTATTATTATCATCATTTTGTGTAGTGTTTTGTAAAGATAGTTTATTACGACATTTCTCATTACAGTGATAATTATCGTGTGTTAAGTGTTTTACACATATTTTCCATTTATGTGATTTATCACTGTGTGTGTAACTAGCATTTGGATATTTCTATCAATAAGGTATGATTGCTGAATTTTTATTTTTCTCTCTTCTTTAATGTTAATTATTTCTTTAGAAGTATCATTATTAATAACAAACATATTTTCTTTCATATCTTCAGTCATTATGTTTTCTTCCCGTATCATCGTTTCACATATTTGTTCCGTTTGTTTAACTATTATTTCACATTCATTTTCAGTGATAGTGTCAATATGTGAGTTGGTATCACCAACTTTTTCTGTTAACTCTTTTACCTTCTCCGTATTTTTATGGTGTCCTGTTTAAAATTTTCAGTCTGTTGTTCTAGTCTAGTATTAAAATTTTCAGTTTGTTTATTTAAATTTTTATTTAATTCGTCCTTCAGCTGGACATTGTCTTGTCTTAGCTCATTTAAATTTGCTGTTAGATTTTCTGTTTGTTCTTTAAGTTTAGCATTTATATTTTCTATCTGTTTTGTGCTTATTTCATCTATCCAAGTACGCATCATGGTTTGTAGTTCTTCCATGTTCAGACTTTCTGGTGCTGGCATGGTGAATTATTATTAAAATATTTATTTATAATTTATTATTGGTGAACCGTATGGGAGCTTTTATTTATTTATTGTTTACTTATTATTATTTATTTATTTTTATCTACTTATATTACAATTACACCTGTTTGTTGGGGTTGGTGCCAGTTGCGTTATTACAATACAGTAAACATAACAAAATAAACAACATATAAAAATAGACATAAATAAACATTAATTATTATACATTAAATCCTATGCACACCTTTAACAATAGAGCATACATTTATTTTATTAAATGTAGGCATGTCTTGCCCCAAGTTAACGGGCGACAAAGTTTATAGAACGATACATTTTGTGTATGCAGGTGGTAAATACAAATTTATTTGTGTTTGAGGAGCCCTAAGTGCTTGGGACGCCGAAATTATACAATGAATATAAATTAATTTGTGCTGTGTTTACATTCATACAACATTACTGATACCGTGTATGTATAATTGGAGTTCAGGTGTAATCATAATAAGAGTAGTCCTGTTAGGAATCGTAATATGTTTTCATTTCTTTATTCAAACAAAGAAAATGAAAATAATAATATACTAATAATATTTACTTCACCATAAAATATCCATTATCTATTGTTTCAATGTTTCTTTGTTGCTGTACAGTCATCATAAAATAGATTTTATATCTTATGTCTTATATTAGCCATTCTATGTTAAACATTTCTTCGTTAAAATATAAATTCTCGACTACTCAGTCTGAATGTGTGCTTTATAAATTTGTTCTTACTTATATTATTATTCTATACTTGGCCTACGTCTTACGGCTATATAATCATTTTAAAGAAACTAATTGAATCATTAGTCTTCTTTTATATTTCTAATTACTTTACTGTATATGAAAAATTAAAATTATTAAATCAATTGTTAATTCTCCAAGCAAGGATTTAAATTATCTTTAAAATTAACTGTTCATTATTAAAGAAAATTCTTACTACATTTAAATTACATTCTCTTATCTCTATCTACATAATTTTCCTTTAATTTAAATATTTTTTATTAATGTGTTTCAATGTCTTTATTCTTTTATAATTATAAATTGGTTTTTTGTCACCTCAATTCTGCAGATTGTCCCATGTCCTCAAGTGATCTGTCGGTCCTCTCCTACTGAATGTCCTCTTGCGTTTTCTGGTTCCACTGGTCGTCCTCCAGTCACTCGTCCTTCATGGTCCCATCGGCTGGCTGTAGAATGGAATGACGGGTTGCTCTGAATCAGCTGCTGTTGTTATATAACCGCCTCTATTGCTCTGCATATCGTTCCTCTGCTTGATGTTCTCTCGCCATCTGTCAAGAGTGTTGATGTTTGTAGTTGTAGACGTCGGGTAATTATAGTTACTGTTCTTTTTTTATTACTTGAACTAACATATTGTCCGTTATACTTAACAGTTTATAAATGAACGATCTTGTCAATACTGGACATAGCGTTTAACTATGTCTGAAGTAATTAGAATTTCGCGTCTCTGACGGACATAGCATACCGCTGCAATTGGAAACTGATTGAAGAATAATTAAAAATTCTTGTCGCTGTGGACATAGCGTACCGCAATGACTGAAGACTGATTGAAGAGTAAATTTGGCTCTCCTGGGCTCGTATTATATTCACCAAAAAAAACACACCTGTCGCCACAGACTTCTGCAGGTCAGAAGCTGTTCACGGCATCTGTTCCTACAATCTCGTTCAATTTCACATATTCGCTCATTTTTGTCAATTGCAATATCTAATGCGGATTTCAAGGAGATTTAATATTGTCTAATTTCATTACAGATATTATACGTAATTATCATAATGATTTCATCATTATTATAATTACTATGCTCTAAAAATCACACACAATTCTCACTGAACATTATAATTACACAGAATTCACACTGCACACGTGTCTGATTTTTATGCATTTTTAGAAGTCTTTACCCTCTTTCTAATATTTATGGTTTGCTTGTAATTAAATAAAACTTTAATTTAGTATCTATTTGGGGTGAGATTGCATACTTTCAGGCTTTAACAGTTTTCACGCACACAAACTATTTAGTTGCATACACGCTCTCAGTGGCAATCGTGTGATGTTTTCCTGTTGATTCCTGTTCCTACTGCAGCTTCCAATTTCACACCTGCTTGTCTATTACATATTACTAAAATTAATTTAAATATTTATTTTATTTAATACACGCACATTACAGCATATTCTTGTATTGTCGCATTATTCCTCTGCTTGGTAAAAAAAATGTTTAATAAATTTATTTATTAAAATTCTTTTTCTATCATTAGACACATTATATTTTTATATTTCATATTACTTATTTTAATTGTATTTATACATTACAACTAATAATAATGGATATTAATTGTTCAATTTCCCTTAGTTGGAGGGTTGGCAAGTAATGTTCCCTTCTCCCCACACAATTGTTGTTAACAATGTGTAAGCGTAGCTACTCTTTCCATTGGTCTCCTTTAATCTGGTCCCATTGACCTATTTATATTTTGTTTATGTGTAGAACTTCCTAAATGAATTTGCATGGTAATTGCATTGGTAAACATTCTTCATCTTAACATATTATGCCATTCTTCAATTTGGAATTTTACATTACCTTAATCATACATTCTTACCATTCTTTACTCTTTTCTTACATGAACATTCTTTACATTTCTTAACATTTCTTACATTACTTATATAATACATTAACTTTCATTACCCTTTATTACATTTCTTTAACATTACCTTCATGATCGCTCATAATTTTCTTCATTCTTTCCATGCGCTGAAATACGCTTCCAACAGAATACTCTTTTTAGCTTCGTAGTGTGTCGCATTATCGGCTACATATGACTGCCTTAGATACACGTTGTAACAAATTTTAAATAATTTGCTAATTTGTTTGCGTAAAAAAATTTTGTTTTATTGTTTATATATTTTTTGTTAATTATATTTAAATTAATTTAAAATTAATTATTTAATTATGTTTCGTGTTGTTCCAAATTTCTGGTTAATTGTATTAATTTAATTACGTCTTTTTCTGTATTTGTAACACCTTCCACCAGTTAATAAGATTGTCTCCAATAACAATCGATAGGTAAACTTTCCTATTTGGAGGTTATCTTCCTTCTAAGTGGTGAAATTCTGGTAGTTTCTGCTCAATTAATATTATATATTATACTAATTGTTAAAAAAGAATAAACGATATTCAATTTTATAGTAATTAATGAATTTTATTCACAAATGTTTATTTAATCGATTTTATATCGATTGATTGATCGATTCTCAGGGTATATCTATAGTGCTTACAATTATTTTATTATCGGGTTCTTTTAACAGTTATTTCATAGATAGTCAGAGAAAAAGGGCAAAGTAATGAAAGTATAACATTACAAAAATATATCAACTTAAAAATTAAAATACATATATGAAATTCAATATATAAGTGAGTATAGAAATTTGCGAACCGTCCAGTCGGATCGGCAGAGTTGCGTTGAATTGTGGGAAGAAAAAGATGGCCGCCTCGAGTTCAGAAAGACGAATACACCTCGCTAATTCTGCGTTCAATAAAGGCTGCTTTCCCTGTGATTTTTCGTTACTGCTGTAGCGATTATTCCTTCTTGTGTTGGTGGAGTGTTCCTGGTTAAGTTTTAGTGTTCCACTTCGATAAAATGCGTTGTAATAGTTATTTTTCACTTTCGTTTGTTAGGTCGAAAATTGCACTGTTTGTTTCGCTGTGTAGAATTAATGTTTAAATCGTTTAAATGGTATATTCACTGTGTTCTGTTCTTGGTTGAAGTTAGTTTAGTGTTTGTTGGTGTTTGTTTCATTGACTTTACTTTTAGAATGTTTTTACAAAACTCGCGTTTTTCACTACAGGCTAGGCTTGTCGCTATACGCCATTTACGTCTCAGCTACTAGGTTAAAAATGCTTAAGAGCTTGTGTCAAGTGTAATTCACAATATCTAATAATGAACTAATTGACTTCCTTCGTCTTGTCCAAAAGTCTTAGCCAAATTAATATTAGCTATCCATTGTTTCAAAATTATTGGCATCTTGTGCATGTGAGAATGTTACATTATATAACTGATTATATTTTTGCTATTATTCAAATTTATTAACTATTAAATACATAATCTTCTTCTTCAGTTCATTCTGCTTGATTTGACACCAAATAAGATAGTTTTATTAGGTTTTTAATCTAAAATGGTATTTTTACCTCATTTTGAAAATTGTAAGTTTTAAAATTCACTTCCTGTCCTTTTCCAAAAATGTTGCCATTGTACAAGTTATATTAATTATTGTATTAAATCTCAGATTGATATAAAAGTTTATCTTCCCTTAATTTCTTGTAATTAGATTAATTGGTTATCTTTTAAAATATTATACATTGATACGTGACTCCCCTCTCTAAATTTTCAGTTTTTACCTTTGCATTTTTAACAATGATTCTTGCTATCTTTTGACAAAATCTTTCTTACTTATATTTCCAATTACATGACTCTATGACTGATTTATCTTATATAAATCCCATCAGTTTAATTGTTTTTCTGTACTTATTTTATCAATTTTGATGCTGTTTAGTTTTAACATTTGGCCTAGATTTCTAACAGTTTTATCATACAAAGTTTTTAAATAATACATTTGTTTATACCCTCTCTGACTTTCTATTCTATCATGACATTAATTAACATTTTCTTATCTTAACAAAAGAACAATTAGTATATAATTTATACTCTTAATACATAATACATAATTGAAATTAACAATGGTCTTTCAAACTCAGACATTTTACACTTAATTATTATTAGTAATACAATAAATATTTTATAACTAAAGAAGTGACCCGCTCATCATTGACATCACAACACATTAAACATACAAAATTCAGAATTTTAACTTTCTTAAAATGTGTAACTAAATTCTAGAGCTTACCTGGATGACCGGCTCACTTGTTCAGAACCAGGAGGCCTCCTAGTGGAAGAAAGGCCTCGTGCTGGGGAACCATTAGGCAATTTAATTAATGAGGTGCCACAATTTCCAAACTCAACAAATAACAAATTTATTGGTTCTCTAAATCCTTTTAAAAGCCTTACAATTTTATATACAATACGTGTACTTCATAGTACCCAGAATATAGAAGTATTTTATTTAAAATAACAATGATCATGCAACAAAACCTCGACGGTAAATTTTAAAACCTTTACAGAAATATAATTTCTATATTTTGGCAATAAATTATTATTAACATTAATAAATAAAAAAAATAAATCTAGAGGTTTTCAAAATTTAATACATCTAATAACAATAAGTTTCTTTTACAGGACACCTCTGGTTGTACTATTTTAATGTGCTTTTTTTTTTTTTTTTTTTTTTTTTTTTTTTTTTTTTTTTTTTACACTAACAGCACCATCTCAAATCTCAATAAAAAAAAAACTAAGAATGATAATTGGTAGTTATGTTCTTTAGTATGAAATTTACAATATGTGTGCACAATAGTGATAATAACATTGGGTTAACATGGTAAGAGCATTCTTTTTTTTTTAAACTGTATGTGCTCAATTTTTACTAAACTCTGTATAGCTCAATGGTTTTCTGATTTCATAATGTATACCAATATTAAATAAAATATCAGATAACCAGGTCTCTCCATATGTAGAATGTTTTATACATACATATTTGTGTATACGAATGACTAGATCCATAACACTATTTATATTCTCATCATTTAACAATTAATTAATATAGTCATTCAACATATTTTAAACTGAGCAAACATTATTAAGTTCCATTAGATTTATATATATATATATATTGTAATAAAATTCTTCTAACTTCTTCCCCATCTCTTCTTCCATCTTCTTGTTGTCTTCCTTCAAATCTTCCATGTTCTTGTTCATCCCACTCAACTCTTCTTTTGGGGATTGGTTATCCTTCTTTAATTCTTCCAACTTCTTGTTTGTCGTTTCGATTTTATTTCCCAAATCTTCCTTTAAAGACTGGTTATCACTCCCCATTTTCTTACTCAAGTCTTCCTTCAGTTCCCTATTATTTTCGTTCATCCTCTCTTCCATCCTCTTACTGTTTTCCATCATCGCTTCAAACATTTCGTGTACTGTCATGTTTTCTGTTTCCTTCCCCGGAACATTGATTTCCCCTGCCTGTGTGGGTATCTCCGGTTGTTCCTCTGGTTGTTCAGTTTGTTTGGACAACACCGGCGGTAATAACTCTTCCACCTCTACTGGCGTCGCCTCCTTATTGTCCATGTCGATCTCTATTTCTTTTTCGACCTCCGCCGCCCGTTTCTTGGAAGTTGCACATCGTTGCATTTTCCCTTCAAATTCTCTGGCTTTGTAGCTGTTGCCTAGCTCCAACTAGTGATTGGGCAGAATGTAGTGGCCTTTCAATCACTAATTAAAGCCCCTCAGTTGTGCGCCAATTTGTAATAAAATTTACAAATCTCGAGATTCCACTGTTCTTATTATAATCAAGCCCCACTGTTTGGGCTAGCCAATTTGTAATAAATTTATAAATAAACAGTCTGTGTGTTTAATTGGTGTGGCTCTCGAAGTCTTACTGGCCTGAAACACTTCCTTAAGTTTCCCAGTCGGTCGAGTTCCAGATGTAGCAAAAACTGTCAAAAACGTTATGTTGTTGAAAAGATATATGTGTAGTTTCACCAGAATGTTTTAAAACAAAAATTGTTGGTTGTTGAAGAAAATTAAAAAAAAATTGTTTAAAAAAAATTTACAATTAAACAAAAAATTTCCTTTTTATTAATTAATTAATTAAAATCAATTAATTAATAGGGTGCTGTGAAGTTTTAAAATGTGTATCACTCCTCTAAGAAATTTTATTGAAGTTCTTGTATTTTTCAAATAATTTACAACCACTCATAAGATTGTCTCCAGGACAATCGATACTTGTTTACCTTTTCGTTTTGTAGGTTATCTTCCCTTGTAGGTGGTAAAGTCCTAATAGTTTATTATTTAAAATTATATTAATGGTAAACTGTAATATTATTGAAAGAAATAACTATTTTGTGGTGAAAAGTATTATGTTTTATTTTATAATTGCAATATTGACTCTTTTCGATTATAATATTGACTCTCAGGGTATCGAAACAGTTACAAGTTATGGTATATAAAATTCAACAAGGTTCTTTAAACAGCTAATTATTATCAAAGTCAGAGAAATCGGGCCAATATTTAAAAAGTATAACGTTACAACAAGTTAATTACTAATACTAGATACACACATTGAATAATAAATTTGAAATAATATAATTTGTTGTCACCAACAGCTGACGTGGATCAGGAAGGCGTTTTCCAAAAAACGAATGCAAATGGCTGCCGTCAAGTCGAACAAAATGACATCCGTATCTGCGATGTTCCGAATAAGATATTTTCTGGCAGTAATTACGTCCTGGTGTCTGCAAATCTTCTTTTTATTGTTATATAGTGCCTTGTGTGAAGTTTCCGGGTTGTATTTTGTGTATCTGTGTATTTATAAGTTCAGTCACTTTTTATGATTCCGACACTAATATATGGTTAGGTTTTATACTGTTTTCTTGTGTATTGTGGTGTTTTTCGGTGTAGTTGTGTACTGTCCAGCGTTATTTAGTCTTTTCCGATTGATTTTGTCACTATGTGGACGTTTCAGAATGGTTTTATACGCCACTCGTGATTTCACCAAAACCGTACCGTTCACTCACTCGCTGTTACCGTTTTATGTTAGGTTAGATTGGTTATAAAATGCTTTTCAAGTTCACCGTACAAATACCAATAATCAACTATCTTATTTCCTCCAGTTTCGACTAAACTCTTAGCCAATATAATATTATTCTTAACATTGTTCAAATATATTTTCGCATCCTGTGCATATTTGAAAATACACTATATAATTGCCTAAACTTTGGTTATTTATCAATTTTATTTACTAGATGTTATTTAAATTAATCCTTCAGTTCATTCGGCGTATTTTAAGATTGAATAATGCCGTCTTATAATGTTTTCTGTCCAAAATTAGTAATTTTACTTTCATTTTGTATTCAATGAAAACTTAAAAATGAACTTCCTGTCATTATGTAAATTCAGCCATTTTTCCAGTTATATTTAATATTAATAATCTTATATTGTATTAAAAGGTTTATATTCCCTTATTTTCTTGTAATTAATTGAATTAGTTAAATTCTAAAATATTATTTTGGAATATATGACTCCCCTCTTCAAGTTTCTGAGTTTAGTCATTTTCATTTTTATTTATAATTCTGAATATAATTTTATAAAATCTTTCTAAATGGTATGTGCAATTATATGGCTTTATCTCAGGTTTATTTTATCTAAATTCCTTTTGTTTAATTGCATTTAAATGAGTAATTTCTCTGTTTTGATGAAGTTTGGTTTTCATTCTTTGGCCTAGGTTTTTTAACAATTTTTCCTTACAAAATATTTTTACAAACAGTAAATGATGTGTGATACCCTCTCTGACTTTTAAATATGGCATTATAAACTAAACATTTTTTTCCAAATTACACAATAATAATTAGTATTGGTTACAATACAAAAACAGTTAAACAAATAAAGAACATTTTCAAATAAATGGTTGTCTTCAACCTTCAGACTTTTTACAATTAAATACTTATTTCTAACATTGAAATATGGTTCACAAAAAAGGTTTTTTACCAACTAACATCCTTATTACTTCTTACTATTCACAGGTAATAATTATGTTTACAGTTCTGATGTTAGTTGCTGTAGATTTGAATAAATGACCTTATATCTAATACATTTTTAACATCCTTATCCAATATTCACAAAAAAAAATCTTATATCTATTCTTATTTGTCAACTACTATGGTAAGTAGGATTATACAGTTTTTACACCGTCTTTTAAACATTGTCTTTGGGGAATTGTACCCTGTCATTAGTATAATTAAATCTGTTTTTTTTTCTCATTATTAAACAAAATGTTACTTTAAACAGATTTACATCTTGTAAGTAACATATTTACATAGTACACCTTTTAAGTCATTTGAAAGTTGCATATTTCATTGTATTCAATGTTTGTGATTGCCAAGAATGAAGCACAAGGTTTATTTTCTATAATACCCAAAACTATCACTGGTTCACTTTACACTTTTATTTTATGTTATTTCTAAATGGTCGTGTAGTCTTATTAACATAATAAATTGGTTAGTGTTTTACAATGGAGATTTGTTCCTTGGGGTACTATATTATTGTTTCATCTTGGTTCACGGGCAACTCTTACTTTACACACTTCTCTTTCTTAATTTTATGTACATGTTGTTATACTTCGTTATTATTTTATATTTCGTTATACTTTTATTGGTTACTATTTATTTTGGGGATATGGGGATTTGGGTGTCTTTTATAAGAGCATGACATCTTCCTCAGGATGCTGCCTTCTTCTTTCTTCTGTCTTCTTTTCTTCTGTCTTCTGCGACTGGTATCTTCTCCATCTTCTTCTTGATTCCATTGGGTTTCTTGGGATTTCTTAATCTTCTTTGTCATCTTAGAAATACATCACCTGTATTGGTTGATCTTGGCTTATTCAGGGTTTCTTTTCCATTTATATTTCCTCATTGTGGGTTTGGTCATATTCTGTGTTGCTTTGTTGTTTACTTCTTACCTTCCTGGGTTATAATTTGAAAACCTTTGGTTATTAGACTGGTTTTGGATGACTCATCACTAGTAACTCATTTTATTTGAACTTGTATTTTTTTTAAATATAATAATGATTGCTATCCACAGTTGCTATGAATTAATTTTTTATATGAAACTTGATGCTTTCTTCCAGATTTAAATGTTATAATTTAATTACTATAATGATCAAATGCTGTTCAATATTATGCATATATCTGTCACGTTACAATATATATATATATATATATATATATATATATACACAAACAAAATTTAACATTGATTTTAGATTCATAGAGAATAAAATAAATCCTAAATCCCAAAAATGTGTAGGGATAACATAGTTTGAACCAATGTGATGGACAGTTCACTACCTGTCATGACAAAGAGTTGCACTCAATACATATGACTTCATAATTTTCTTTTAACTTACATGCACTTCACAATTTTCACACAAGACAGTTACATGGATAACACTGATAAATACTGAGAGACTTTCTCAGAGAAAGTAAAGGAACCAGGTATGCTTCACTCTAGTAACGCTGGAAAGTGCCTTCACACTGCAAAGTTTAGGTAGAAACCAATTCACCAGTAGTAGCTTAACACATTTCGTTTTTCATGTTTTAGTAGAGGGAAACTGCCGGTTCTGATCCACAAAGGAATGCCGCCTTTCTTAAAAAACAATAAAAAACACTAAAAAACAAGATCTAAGAGATGCCGCCACCACCGTTGGACCCGCAGCATCCCAATGGCCAACAGCATCCGCAAAAAAATTTTTGTATTTTTTTAATTTGATTTTTTATTTTTGTAATTAAATTGATTTGCATATCAAGGGGGTGGGTGGGGGGAGGGGTTCAATGGACCACCCGCATCCGTGAATATAATTTTTTATTTTTTTAATAAAGCTGATTTGCATATCAGGGGGTGGTGGTGGGTGGGGTGGTTCCAACTTGATGCATTATAGTGTATATTAAAATATATGATCGGAGTTACCAACCTTTGCATGAGTTCAAATTTGTCGCGTGTTATAATGTATATTAAATCTATATGATCAGGTTTACCAACCTATGCATGAATCCCCTTTGTATTATTATTATAGTGTATAGATATTTTATATGAGCAGGTTTGCCAACATTTTCTGTGGCGGGGGGAGGGAAATTCAAATGTGTGATACATTATTAGCAACACGTTATAATGTATATATATACCTATATGTGTGTGCGGTATAATTTTTTATTTTTTTAATACAGCTGATTTGCATATCAGGGGGTGGTGGTGGGTGGGAGGTTCCAACTTGATGCATTATAGTGTATATATTAAAATATATGATCAGAGTTACCAACCTTTGCACTAGTTCAAATTTGTTGTGTGTTATAATGTATAGTAAATCTATATGATCAGGTTTACCGACCTATGCATGAATCCCCTTTGTATTATTATTATAGTGTATAGATATTTTATATGAGCAGGTTTGCCAACATTTTCTGTGGCGGGGGGGGGGGAGGGAAATTCAAACGTGTGATACATTATTAGCAACACGTTATAATGTATATATATACCTATATGTGTGTGCGGTTAGTCAATCGTGACGACGACGAAATCAACTTTCAATGGCGAAAAATTCCAACATTGATACATTAAGCGGTCTCCCTAAATCATATGTTATGTTCAAACCGTTTCTCCTCTCTCTCTCTCTCTCGCTCTCTCTCACATTTGAATGTAAGTATAAAACTCTCTCTCTCTCTCTCTCTCTCTCTCTCTCTCTCTCGTTGTCAAAACGTTATGTTCAAACCGTTTCTCCTCTCTCTCTCTCTCTCTCGTTGTCAAACCGTTTCTCCTCTCCCTTTCTCTCTCTCTCTCACTGTGTACATTGAGTAGAGTAGTCGGTGTGATGGTTACATAATTTTAGCTCACACTCTCTCTCGTTGTCAAACGTTTTGTTCAAACCGTTTCTCCTCCCCCTCTCTCTCTCTCTCACTGTGTACATTGAGTAGAGTAGTCGGTGTGATGATTAAATAATTTTAGCTCACAGTCTCTCTCTCTCTCTCTCTCTCTCTCTCTCTCTCTCTCTCTCTCTCTCTCGTTGTCAAACGTTATGTTCAAACCGTTTCTCCTTTCAGAGGTGTATAGTGAAATATGTGTACACATACAAATCGCTGTCGGACAATGTACGCACTGCTCACACACACATTGTGTATGTCTCTGTCTCTCACTGCAAACGTTGACAAGAATTCCCTTATTCAAAGCGCATTAGTAGCGCTGACGGTAATTATGGATTAGAAAGTATTTACTCCAAAACAGACACTTGCTTTCTCCACTACCCGAGTACAACGGCAACGTCCATCATTAACAGTGTGGAGACAACACATGCTAGTTTGGTAAGTGAACATAATACATTGTATGTACAGATTTTATTCGCATTAAAAACATTATCAAGTGCATTATTTATTGATTTAATACGTGACTCGCTCAAATAAGTATGTATGGGTGTATGATCAAATTACTATGTCTGTTACCAAAAAAAAATTCTGAAATTTATTCTTGTCGTGCTTTTATATTACATTACATAATTTTATTGTATGTACAGATTTTATTTAAACATAATTTATATATTACACTACATAATTTTATTGTATGTACAGATTTTATTTAAACGTAAAAATTATTCACATTATCACGTGCATTATTTATTGAATTTAATACATGCCTCATTCAAATAAGTGTATGTGTGTGTGTGATCAAATTACAATTTCTGAAATATATTCTTACTGTACTTTTTATATTACACTTCTAATTGAAGATATATTTTAGGTATAGCTGAATTTTAAGCGTGCGAGCCTTCAGTGTGCATACAACGTCTGGCATTTAAGGGTACGTGAGTGGACAACGCTCACTAGTTTGTTTGTTGCAAGTAAGTATACATTATGGAGGGTGGGTTATACAAATAATAATAAAGTGTGTACTATATACATTTATTAAAATACATACACAGCTCCAAGATTATATTAAACTAGTTTTACAATTAAAATACATACACAGCTCAATATTATATTGTTACAAGTATTAAAATATATCTAAACTAGTTTTACAATTAAAAATACATACACACACAGCTCCAATATTATAATGTTACAAATATGAAAATATATATTTAAAACTAGTATTTACAAAATGTGTATAAAATAAGACTTAAACACGTCTATGTACCGCGTTGGACAATGGCGTATATTCTACAAGCGTATCATGTAGTATCATACAGTAGGCAGTCGTCTGTGTAGGAAAATTCATTGACGATTCAAATTCTAAACGTACATCAACTGCTGAAGACTTAAGCGCATCGTCTTGTTTGCTACAATCGAATACAAACAGCGGGGCTTTTGATTAGAATAATTCTGGTGTCAGTACTGGGCTGACGTCTAAACGGTGGTAATACGAACTTTGAAAACTGACGTACATATTGTACAATAATGCAAAACGGTCTTTCCCAATATCCAAGTTTAAATTATCGTAAGGATAATACTTGTCGTTTAGAAACAGTCTCGCATTGATCACGTTACAATGATCAAATTTATCGGCGTGTGCTGTCAGTACATTATTTCTTGCTGTCTGAAACACTAACACAACAAAGCGTGGTTTTTCTAGCTGACTCGAGGTCTTGACAATCCAATTCTGCCTTTTAGTCTGTGGTAAGGCAGGATACTCGTGCAACTCCCAGGTCCTAAAAGGCATAGTTATCGGGTGGTCTTTCTCTATGAGTCGTAACAGTGGTAATCTGTACTCTGAGATTGTGTATCAGGCGCCATTTTGAAGCTCTTGATTTATTATAAAAAATTATTAAAAATAATAGACACTCCTCACAACTCTTACCTTTCTCGGGTCCAAAGTTCTTAGCACGAAGTCGTGAAGAATAAGCGTGATTTAGGTTAACCTTATTCAATAAATCATACTCTCAATTGTATTCAGAAATAGTTGTATTTATTTACTCATTCTTTGACATTAAATTTTATTGTTGTACTCTTTCATTTCATCTCAAAAACTAACATTGATCATTTTTAAACGATTTATAACATTTAAAAAAAAACGTATGTCCACCAAGCATAGTAGTTTATCTACTCTAATATACTGTGAAGATTCATTGTTTCTGAATTGTCTTTCTCCGAGAGTTATTTTCCAAACCATATAAATAAATACTACATATTCTCTAATATTATTCTTTACTGAAAAAAAACTATAAAGTTCTTAAAGTATTACTTAAATTCTATTTTTTGAGACGACCCAGCAATGCCCACACTCGACACTCACACAATTTTTAATTCCCCATTTTCATTATTTACAACCCCTTGAAAAATGACATAATTATATTGATCGAGGATTACCCAACCGGCGTCGTTCCTCTCGTCATCATGCGTCGCGTTGTACGTATATGTCCGAAAGTTTGTCTTTTTCCCTTCACCACATTTTATTTTAGATTCGTTCACTCCACTGGTTCAGTTCTGATTTACCGCTTCACTTTTATACAATTGTTACGGGGTCTCACTGGTTAGGTCGGCCGACACTAGTTACGCTCAAGTAACATGTTTATATGACCGCGCGCGGCCGATATTGTTAGTCGACTGGGCGGCAAACTTTCTCTGACGATGTGACATTGGGCGGGCAGCACTGCCTTGCCTGCTAACAAATTTCATCGCCGTTCACAGCCTTCGTTGTTAAATTTTTAGTAGCTGTACATCTAACAAACAGGATTTACGTGTGCTGTGCTTCGACGATATTTCACAGCCTTTACTTGCGTTTATGTAAAGTTATGCGCTCCGCAGATGTTGGTGTTTGTGCATTTGTGAGTGGACGTCACACAGACGAATAGTTCCTAGAATCGTGACACAGTCGACAACATGACATTCCTTTATAAATATTTCAACACAGTGTGTAATGCTGTTATTGTTTAGGCTGCGAGTTAGATTCAAACAAGGACTGGACACCCATATGAAATGATTTGAAGTATTTTACAAGATGAAAACCGAAATTAATAAAAAATAAAAAAAAACTTCTAATTCGCCCCATTACAACGCATTAGCTACATGTACATAAGGCATTTTCCAGTAAACTTTATCTAGTTCAAGAACACAATTAGCAGTCGTTTGTCCGCTTGTTAAAACCATAGCGTTTATGTCGGTAGATGTGCGTAGGAGTATAAGTTCTTGTTTCACGTTCAGCACGATGCGTGTATGGTCTTCTGCGAATCCCATTAGCATTTTCAGTGGAATACAAAAGTTGAATTCACCGTCATCATTCACTTTTAATACGTTTGTGGTCGGCGCCACCCAACCCGCGATTTCCATTGCATCACGTGTGTTGTTGTTGAGTGATAGAAATGTTTTAATAGTTGACGTAACACCGACGTTTCGGGTATGGTCCACTACCACACCGGCCAATTCGTAACGAATCTCTTCAAAGAGAAATGCTATAGCATGTTCACCAGTTCCACATTCAATTGTAACCCCTCTTTCCTTTTATGCCTTTTATAGAAAACCAACTCCCTTTTCCCATTTTTATAATTATTTATTTTTTATTTATATTTAATTTTATATTTCCTTATTTATTTTTTTTTTGAAAGAGAGGCCACAAGTTATTTAGAACTAGGCTAGAGCCTAGAGAAGCCAAAATTGTGCTGGGTCCAGTATGATGGGACTTGCAAATGAAACACTGATCTTAAGATAACAACAACAATATTTATTGTGCTCTGCTTGTACAACATATGCGCCCTTAAGGCAAGATAATTAAGTATTTCACAATTAGAATCGTTCATTTCCAAAACCCTTAATTGTTGTTATAATTCCATTAATATATGCATTGCCAAAAGTTGAACAATGAATAATAAATTATTGACATCAATAAGTATTGAATAAATAATAAATATCTGAATAATCATTGAATAGTAAATCGTTGAATGTCACATAAATGATAATAATACAATTGTAAAATGGCACACAATCTCGACCTGCAAGTAATTACACATTTCCTAACATAATATAAATATATAGAAATATACACATGCTTAATCAAATATAACAATGTAACAATCATATAAGACACAACACACACATATAACTGACATAGAAAGACATTTACAGATAAGTAACACATCACATGTTCACCCCGGTTAGCAGCGTACATAAGTTTCTTTTTTATACACCCTTAACCCCCTTATTCTGACCCAGTATCCGGCCCACCTTAATGTTTAATTAACAATTAACTACACCCCAAAAACCTCAATTAATATATCCCAAGGAGTGGAGCAGACATGCCCCAAAATTTTAATTAGATAAGTAGTAATCTAAATGTTCTATGTAAGCATAGCAGCCTGCGCACAAATACCATGCAGATGTTTAATCATCAATTTCAGATCTCGTCAACGATATTGATAAAGAGTGCCATCGCGAGGTTGACATGGATGCCCGGTTGCCTAACTGCATTTCGTATTTCTCTTTTTATTTTCTTGACAGAAATTGTAAAAAAAAATAGTGGAACGTGACCACCATGAATATTGATAACTGATACTGATTAATCTTGTATTCTTTAATGGTTAATTAATTGGTATAGTGAGCAATAAAAGGTTAACCGTTACAAAATTTACTATGGTAAAATAAACTGTGACAATATTGAACTGGCTATGGCAAACTTTAAAGTGTACAAATTAGCTGAACAGTGGAACAGAATTTTTGCAAAACGGAATCTATGTCATGAAGGTACTAAAACCAGCTTACAGTGTTCATAGAAAAACGTGACTTCAAGCAGGGTCGTGCATCCGGGCGAGATCCAGCAATATCTGACATGATACAGACATGCAGGGAACGGCCCCTAAGGGGGTCGCCCACATGTTAAAACACCTCCCAGATCTTTAATTAATAATAAAATACATGAGCCCCCATTAACCAAAAGATTAATTAAACATAAATTTCCCAACGCGGACAGATACATCCGTCCAGGCATGCTTAAAACAGAAACAAATTTAGATCCGACCCTATTTACCGAAACTCCCCTCGACCCAGGTGCTGCATGACCCTGGCCGAGTTTACACTCTCAGAACGAGATAGACGTAACATTGATAGAGGAGGCGTAAGCCTTACAAATTACAAAATAACATATGACACCCATTGTTCGTAAATAATTGTCCAAATTGGAGCGTCTACACGAGAGTCTCAAAGAGTTTATCGGCCACAAGATTTAGGTTTAATAAGGTTAAATTTCACCTGGTTAGTAGCGTGGAGTTAGAGGGTTCCGTTGGGTGTATCTAGTCCATCCTTCCGGCTGACATAGCTGACGAAGGTGTTTGAAGTTACAGCATCTGAGGCAGTTGTTCGGCTGTCCTTCCGGAGCGGGGCAGATTTCCGTCTACATCAGAAACCCTGCACAATTACATCTGGGATTACTTACAAGTTAATAAAACACACTACCACATTTACCAGCTGACATTGCATGGCCAGTCCAGTTTATAAACTCCGAAAATTGACTAAGTATAGAACCCCATTGAATGTAGTAAATCGCTTCAAAATAACCCCATTAAATATTTTAATATATAATATGTCCAAATATAGTCACTCCATAATAATGATTATTTCAATTAACAGTTATGCAAAAGTTTTCATGACGCACTTACTCACCCTTACAGGAATTAGCAACTTTTAACAAGTCCGTGATGTACACAGATTTCAGAAAATAACTGACTTACGCCCCATCTTGGTTTAGTGAATTTAGTAGGATTATTACTACATTAATATAACACATTATTATATCATTACTGCTAAAATCGGTTAACCAGGGATGAGATTAAACATACATGAAACAAATTTTAACCTGATAGCCGCCACGCGGTAATGACTCACTGCAATATCTATCGTAACGCATCCACTTTTAATATCAAATAAAAACAATTTGTTTTATAAATAATTAATATATATATTAATAGACTTACCGGAGGTCACGTAGGCTTCTACTTATCCATAGAAATAGCTGGAAGACGAAAAACTTTTACATCTACTCTGTCAGCCGGGGACCAGAGGATAATGCGCCAAGAGCCAAAGTCGAACTGAACAAACCGGCTCTTGAAAAAACTGTACGTAACCTCAGAGATAGGGCGCGCGCGAGTCGGCCGGCAGAGGGGTAGATCCCAAAGACAAAGTCCGATTAAGCATACGTAGATTTTTACGTAATTCCCTCGCGTAGTCAAATACGTAATTTTAATCATTCCGCTATATATATATATATATATATATATATATATATATATATATATATATATATATAGGAACACCGCCGCGTTTTTCCCAAAACACGGCACACCCCCACCCCAAAAGTGCAACTTGGTTGCCTCACAGTTAAACACCGGAAGGGTACCCTGCAGTGTACCCCACTTCCCAAAACAAGCTCGTGGGCATCGTGGTTATGGTGGCCCAGCAGCACTTGCTCTCAGGAGAACAGAGGCTCAGAAGGGAAAACGAAAGAGATGAAAGAAGACGTGTAGTGTGTAAGTTTGCGGTTGCTGCACGCTGACCTGATCAGTGCCAGCCCGCAGCAAAGAGGGACAGAGAAGAAAGACGAAAGAAAAGTTCGGGAGCTTCCTGAGTTCCGACCTCCTGAGGCTTGTCCACTCAAGCCAGAACACGACAGCCACCTTAACAGGGCCATCTGCCCTATATACCTACGGGGTAATTCTCTAATACGACCCCCCCATTCTAAACAATACATCACGGCACGGGGCAAGGAAAAAGGGGAGATGATGGTCTCCATGAAACTATAATCCAAAGGTGTGACCAAGGGCATGCGGTGAACAACGTGTTGTACCAGGAGCAAGATCCACCCAGCACAACACGCTGCCCACCCTCCACTCTCTCTAACTCCTTTTTTTTTTTTGCTTTTCTGTGTTTTTTTTTCTCAAGTACGGGTTAGGAAAATCGGAAGGAGGAAGGTCAAGGATCATCGGACGGTCATGGGCTGGGACTGAAGGAGAGGACATGGCTCCCTCCGGACATAAGGAGATTTGGAGAAAGCCAAGGCTCGAGCAGGCAGGGGCGCATCCCTGAAGTAGACGAACCCCACTGGGACTGTGGGAAACATCTACCCGCTACCCTATCATTCTCGATAACGCCCCCGGAGCACACACTCTGAAATAACAACATCTCTACGCACCCAGAGACCATCAATCATTCCCCCCCTTCAACCCGTTTCCCCTTTCTAAATAATTTTAATTTTGAAATATGTGCCGTAATCTCCTTCGGACTACCATTCGGCTCCTCCAACCGCGCCGTCACTGGTGACGTGAATTCTAGGATACGGTATGGCCCCGACCAACGGTAACATAATTTGGCGGCTCTTTTATCGGCAGCTGAGCTGATCGGGTGGCTCTGGCAGTAGACCAAATCTCCTACTTTAAAGGGATTTGGAAGACGCCCCTGATTATACCGGCTACGGACGCGCTCGTGCGCACGAAGCAAATTCTTCCGGGCCTCTTTCCACCTATCTGCCGTCCTAATGTCCGGATTACTAGGCAGAAGATCGTCTATGTTCCATAAGTTGGCCAAGGGAAGCGTAGGCGAGAAACCAAACATAACTTCAAAGGGAACGGCCTTATGACTGTCATGCAGGGCCGTATTGAAAGCTAGCTGTAACCACTTAAGATTCTGGTCCCAGGTGGTCTGTTGCTCTGCATGATAAGCAATAAGCACGGACCTGAGATTCCTGTTGAATCTCTCCGCGTGGGACGGCTGTGGGTAATAGGGGGAAGTGGTTACATGTTTGATGCCATTGGCGAAGCACATTCGCCGAAAATCACCTGAAATAAATTGTGGACCATTGTCCGAGACAATGATGGCCGAAAGACCGAAGTGCTGAAAAACATGACTCTGGAGCGCGCTTATGGTTAAACGAGCAGTTGCCTGCCGTAAGGGCAGTAGGCAGGCAAACTTCGAAAAAGCATCCACACAAACAAGCAGGTAAGAATTACCTGACTTGCTACGCGGGAAAGGTCCCACGTAGTCTATAAATAACTTCTCCATCGGTCTGCTCGCCACATCAGATGACAACAGCCCCAACTTGGTGTTCTGGGCAGGCTTGCTCAAGCCACAGAGATGACATGCCTTCACCCGAGTTGCTATGTCCCTATCCATGCCCTTCCAGATAAACTGTCTCCTAATACTGGAAATGGTCTTCAAAATCCCCTTATGTCCACCTACCGGGGAATTGTGGTAGTAGCTGAAGACCATGGGCACGAGTTTGCTAGGCAGCACTATCTTCGGGGCCCGTCCTTTTTTCTCTCTGCAACACAGGACGCCCCTGGACAAGAAGTAAGGGACCTGCACGTTACCCTCTTTTAGATTTTGGATGATCGGACCCAACTCTTCATCATCTAACTGATGGGGTAACACATCAGTAAAAGCTAAAGGAAAGTCCAGTAAAACAGAACAGGGTTGCTCCGGCTGGGCTTCGCTGGGTTGGGAAAACATACGGGACAAAGCATCTGCAACCACATTTTGAGTTCCCCGAATGTGTTGCACCTTAAATTTAAAGGATGAGATCTTGACCACCCATCGTCCAATCTTACCCAGCTGCCGGGGATGAGCGAGAAGCCAAGAGAGAGCCTGGTTGTCGGTCTCGAGCAGGAACTCAGCGTGTTCCAAGAAACGCCTGAACTTGTCTAGAGCGTGAACAACAGCTAAACACTCTAGCTCGTAGACTGAAGACTTTCGTTCTTGTTGGGTCAACGTTCTAGAGATAAAGGCCACAGGCTGCCTAGCACCATCAACAACTTGGGACAGAACCGCCCCGAGCGCAATCGAACTCGCATCCGTCTGAAGTATGAACGGCTTCGAGAAGTCTGGCATTCTCAGTACTGGAGGGGAAATGATGGCTTCCTTCAGGGTCTCGAAAGCCTCCTGTTGTTTTTCCCCCCATACAAATTTGGCGCCCTATTTCCGGAGTTCATTCAGAGGTGCCGCAATCTCCGCCGCGTTTGGAATGAAGCGCCGATAAAAATTGACCATCCCCACAAATCTCGCGATGCCTTTGGCATCCTTTGGTGGGGGAGAGTCCCTGATTCCCTGTGTCCGCTCAGGATCCACAGTGACACCTCTATGGGAAATCAGGTGGCCCAGAAAAGAAATTTGTGTCTGGGCGAACTTCACCTTTTCGGGATTGACAGTGAGGCCAGCACCCCTCAACCTGCACATCACCTCTTCAAGATGACCCAAATGCTCCTCGTACCCCTTGCTGTACACCAGCAAGTCGTCAAGATAATTGAAAACGTACTTGAACTTGACATCGTGAAAAACGGTGTCAAGTAAACGGGTGAGTGTTTGGGCCCCTACCGCTAGACCCATGGGCACCCTAGTGTACTGATAGCACACTATCACTATGTGTGTCCACGGAACACAGAATGCCGTGTAGGGCCTACTTTCTTTCGTCAAAAGAATCTGGTGATATGCAGAGTTGAGGTCAATGATGGTAAAATACCTCGCCTCACTGAACCAATCGAACGCGGAATGAAGGTCAGGAAGTGGGACCGAATCTACCTCAATGTTAGCGTTCAGCTTGCGGTAGTCGATGACCATCCTATGCTTACCTCCAGGCTTGGGCACTAGGAACGCTGGACTGGCATAACTGGACTGAGAAGGTTCAATCACCCCTTGATCTAATAACTCTTGAACCTTCTCCCTCAAGATGCTCATCTTCGGAGGGGCAAATTTATAAGGGTGGGAGCGCACCACCTTGGAGTCCGTTAGGCTGATCTTATACTCCAAGAGATGTGTGAGCCCAAGGGCCGGAGTTAATACAGTGGGGAAACGCTCACACAACTGATCTAGAGCGGACCGCTGGGACTGGGAGAGGTGGTCTCTAGATGTGTCGGGGCACTTAACCTCTTGGATATCTTGCCTGGTCCCCTGATATCCAAGGAAAGGGATTACAACTCCCCGATTAAATTTAAAATAACATTGGTGCTCTTGGATGTCAATAACGAGCCCACTTTTGCAGATGAAATCGGCACCAATAATGCGTTCAACTCCCAGAGCAGGAGAAACCAGAAAGCTCCACACCCAAGAAAATTCCTCGATTTTAAACTTAAATGAAACTACCCGGGAAATGGGCAGAATTTCCTGGGATGCCATCCAGCACACTACGGAAGACTGTGCTGACCTTTTAATTAAACCCTGTCGTTCAAGGTCCTCGCACACTTTGGATGAAATGGATCTTGCTGATCCGGAGTCAACTAATGCTCTGAGTTGACCCTTTTTCAACTCCAACAGCAAGAAGGGGCATACGGAAGTGGGCCTAGAGATGGTTTAGAGGACCTTGATGCCCAAAGACTTGGGACCTACAACTGGCCTGGAGGCGCGTACCTTAGAAGACCCGCGACAGGTAGGGGAAGACCTCCGACATATCTTCCCCTCATTGACCTTATTCTGAATGACCTTGGGCGCCTTGGGGAGGGACGTTGGACTCGACCCAAACCCGGTACAAAATCGTCTGATGTGGCCCAACCTACCACACCCAAAATAAGTCACATTAGGCGAACGACGGCGCCTCTCGTTACAAGAATTTATAATTTCAATTTTAGCACCGCATGAGGATGGAACAATTCGCCCCCAATGCCTCTCGGGTCTTACCTTACCATGTGCTACTTGCTCACGGGACTCGTCAATCCCCTGGACCGTTCTCGAAACCACACACAGCCGTTCGAGGTCCGCAAAACAACGTGGACGGTCCGCGAACACCAAACGGGATCTCTCTTGGGGCGTCACCCCTTCTAAAATAATTCTAACGATGTCCTTCTCGGGCAACCCCAACCTCAAAATCCGGGCACTCTTACGGATATCCTGCACAAAATCCCCCAACGCCTCCCCGTTGGCCTGTGCACGATAGAACCGGTTATGTTTCAAATGCTCACGTTGCCGACGGGGTATGAAAGAGTCCAACACCTCCCCATGGAGAGAGTCGATAATGCCACCACGACGCAGAGTGTCGGTGACCAGATCAGCCAATAAACCCCGGCAATACGGATATATAAGGGACAAGAGGACATCATCGGACAGCCCCGGAAAATCCGCCAACTCCAGGACGATGTCCAGAAAACCCAACAATTTGCCCTCATCTTCTCCATCCACCACAGGAGGTCTCTGGAGGATGCCGGAAATAGGGTTGGGTAGTCTCTGGTAACCTACCCCCGCCAGAATCACACATTACACCTAACACAAAAACATACTTACAAAAACATATTCACAAGAATCAGAAAAACCCAAGTACTGTCCTTCCTTTGAGTGGACCCACGGGTTTCCTAGCGCTGCGAAAACCTGACCCGCTCCAGAACTAACTCTCCGTCAGTCGCCAGACTCGAAGAAGAAACAACATCAGACACTAACACCAACATACAATCCACACCACCAAACACTAACCACGACATACAACATTTCGACTAAAACATGATCACCATTGCAGTCGGACGGTACCGACTTCCAGTCGGGCCATACCGCATCCCGCCAACCGCACGCGCTATTACTTTCATAAAATCAATACGGGAACCCTTCCCCACGCGATCTCCGGTAAGGTCCAATTTCAAAACCACAAAACCCAACTACAACACATGCCCATGGCGGCATCAGGTTTACAATTCAACGTCTAACAATAATTCCTACATAGTACATATATACAACTACATGTTATGTCAACTATTATAGTGCCACATTATTCAATCATTAAATGTCATTGTGTTTGCCAAACTACTTCCGAGTTTGCAAGCCCCATCACACCAAGGACCCAAGGGTTCAACCACAGAATGAACCACGCTCTGCTACCATTTGTAACCCCTCTTTCCTTTTATGCCTTTTATAGAAAACCAACTCCCTTTTCACATTTTTATAATTATTTACTTTTTATTTATATTTAATTTTATATTTCCTTATTTATTTTTTTTTTGAAAGAGAGGCCACAAGTTATTTAGAACTAGGCTAGAGCCTAGAGAAGCCAAAATTGTGCTGGGTCCAGTATGATGGGACTTGCAAATGAAACACTGATCTTAAGATAACAACAACAATATTTATTGTGCTCTGCTTGTACAACATATGCGCCCTTAAGGCAAGATAATTAAGTATTTCACAATCAGAATCGTTCATTTCCAAAACCCATAATTGTTGTTATAATTCCATTAATATATGCATTGCCAAAAGTTGAACAATGAATAATAAATTATTGACATCAATAAGTATTGAATAAATAATAAATATCTGAATAATCATTGAATAGTAAATCGTTGAATGTCACATAAATGATAATAATACAATTGTAAAATGGCACACAATCTCGACCTGCAAGTAATTACACATTTCCTAACATAATATAAATATATAGAAATATACACATGCATAATCAAATATAAAAATGTAACAAATATATAAGACACAACACACACATATAAGTGACATAGAAAGACATTTACAGATAAGTAACACATCACATGTTCACCCCGGTTAGCAGCGTATATAAGTTTCTTTTTTATACACCCTTAACCCCCTTATTCTGACCCAGTATCCGGCCCACCTTAATGTTCAATTAACAATTAACTACACCCCAAAAACCTCAATTAATATACCCCAAGGAGTGGAGCAGACATGCCCCAAAATTTTAATTAGATAAGTAGTAATCTAAATGTTCTATGTAAGCATAGCAGCCTGCGCACAAACACCACGCAGATGTTTAATCATCAATTTCAGATTTCGTCAATGATATTGATAAAGAGTGCCATCGCGAGGTTGACATGGATGCCCGGTTGCCTAACTGCATTTCGTATTTCTCTTTTTATTTTCTTGACAGAAATTGTAAAAAAAAAAAAATAGTGGAACGTGACCACCATGAATATTGATAACTGATACTGATTAATCTTGTATTCTTTAATGGTTAATTAATTGGTATAGTGAGCAATAAAAGGTTAACCGTTACAAAATTTACTATCGTAAAATAAACTGTGACAATATTGAACTGGCTATGGCAAACTTTAAAGTGTACAAATTAGCTGAACAGTGGAACAGAATTTTTGCAAAACGGAATCTATGTCATGAAGGTACTAAAACCAGCTTACAGTGTTCATAGAAAAACGTGACTCCAAGCAGGGTCGTGCATCCGGGCGAGATCCAGCAATATCTGACATGATACAGACATGCAGGGAACGGCCCCTAAGGGGGTCGCCCACATGTTAAAACACCTCCCAGATCTTTAATTAATAATAAAATACATGAGCCCTCATTAACCAAAAGATTAATTAAACATAAATTTCCCAACGCGGACAGATACATCCGTCCAGGCATGCTTAAGACAGAAACAAATTTAGATCCGACCCTATTTACCGAAACTCCCCTCGACCCAGGTGCTGCATGACCCTGGCCGAGTTTACACTCTCAGAACGAGATAGACGTAACATTGATAGAGGAGGCGTAAGCCTTACAAATTACAAAATAACATATGACACCCATTGTTCGTAAATAATTGTCCAAATTGGAGCGTCTACACGAGAGTCTCAAAGAGTTTATCGGCCACAAGATTTAGGTTTAATAAGGTTAAATTTCACCTGGTTAGTAGCGTGGAGTTAGAGGGTTCCGTTGGGTGTATCTAGTCCATCCTTCCGGCTGACATAGCTGACGAAGGTGTTTGAAGTTACAGCATCTGAGGCAGTTGTTCGGCTGTCCTTCCGGAGCGGGGCAGATTTCCGTCTACATCAGAAACCCTGCACAATTACATCTGGGATTACTTACAAGTTAATAAAACACACTACCACATTTACCAGCTGACATTGCATGGCCAGTCCAGTTTATAAACTCCGAAAATTGACTAAGTATAGAACCCCATTGAATGTAGTAAATCGCTTCAAAATAACCCCATTAAATATTTTAATATATAATATGTCCAAATATAGTCACTCCATAATAATGATTATTTCAATTAACAGTTATGCAAAAGTTTTCATGACGCACTTACTCACTCTTACAGGAATTAGCAACTTTTAACAAGTCCGTGATGTACACAGATTTCAGAAAATAACTGACTTACGCCCCATCTTGGTTTAGTGAATTTAGTAGGATTATTACTACATTAATATAACACATTATTATATCATTACTGCTAAAATCGGCTAACCAGGGTTGAGATTAAACATACATGAAACAAATTTTAACCTGATAGCCGCCACGCGGTAATGACTCACTGCAATATCTATCGTAAAGCATCCACTTTAATATCAAATAAAAACAATTTGTTTTTATAAATAATTAATATATATATTAATAGACTTACCAGAGGTCACGTAGGCTTCTACTTATCCATAGAAATAGCTGGAAGACGAAAAACTTTTACATTTACTCTTTCAGCCGGGGACCAGATGATAATGCGCCAAGAGCCAAAGTCGAACTGAACAAATCGGCTCTTGAAAAAACTGTACGTAACCTCAGAGATAGGGCGCGCGCGATTCGGCCGGCAGAGGGGTAGATCCCAATGACAAAGTCCGATTAAGCGTACGTAGATTTTTACGTAATTCCCTCGCGTAGTCAGATAAGTAATTTTAATCATTCCGCTATATATATATATATATATATATATATATATATATATATATATATATATATATAGATATAGCAGCCCATCAGTTTAACCAATACCCCATAGAAATTAGCTGTGATTGTAGAACATTTTTGATGCAGAATAATTCGCCATCAGATCGGTGTTCAACAATCGATGACGTTGAACTGATGCCCTAAATTGAAGAAAATATATACAAACGTTTATACAAGTAACAATTCACCCATCAATTCAAACTCGTTTTATACACTTTTACTCGTTATGTCTATGTATATATATAAACTTTGTATATATGAATCTACATAATTACACTCAGAATCTTGAGGGCTTATCTTAATATAAATAAAAGTCATTGTATATATGTATGTATGTATGTTCCACATCTCCTCTAAACCACTGGTCCGATTTCAACCAAACTTGGCACAAATATTTTACGCAACGAGAGAACCAACATAGGACAGGTGTTTTTATTCGATACGATCCTTTGGGGGGGGGGGTCCTTTAGGGTCTAAAAAACTATTAGATCTGGTTACCATGGCAACCCAATAGAATACATTCTGGTTGCCATAGCATCGGTGGAGGCATCCCGCGTAGACTAGCCCGGGAGTCGTCCGACGGGCCTTCCCCGGAGTCCGTCCACGGAACCCGGGGAATCTTATGTCGGATCTCGCGAAAAACGGCCGGGCCCGAGTTCCACCGCCTCGCCCGGCATGTCGAAGGCTTTCCCGGCCTTCGGAGAAACTTCCGTACCATGGGGAGGTCTCTGACCAAGTCCTAGCGCGGGAGTTCAACCTGCCGGGATGCCGGAAAATGCAGGCGGTGTCCCGGCATAGGTAGAAGCCTCCTGCAAAGGGAATTGCGCGGGAGTCGTCCGACGGGCCTTCCCCGGAGTCCGTCCACGGAACCCGGGCAGTCTTAGGTCGGATCTCGCAAAAAACGGCCGGACCAGAGTTCCAGCACCTCGCCCGGTATATCGACGGCTTTCCGGGCTTCAGAGATCCTTCAGTACCCCGGGGAGGTCTCAACCAATGTCCTAGCTCGGGAGTTCGACCGGCCTGGATGCCGGAAAAAACAGGCAGTGTCCCGGCATAGGTAGAAGCCTCTTGCGTAGGAAATAGCGCGGGAGTCGTCCGACGGGCCTTCCCCGGAGTCCGTCCGCGGAACCCGGGAAGTCTTAAGTCGAATCTCGCGAAAAACGGCCGGGTCAGAGTTCCAGCGCCTCGTCTGGCATGTCTACGGCTTTTCCGGGCTTCGGAGAACCATCCGTACCCCGGGGAGGTCTCTGACAAAGTCCTAGCGCGGGAGTTCGACCGGGCTGGATGCCGGAAAAATCAGGCGGTGTCCCGGCATAGGTAGAAGCCTCCCACGTAGGGAATAGCGCGGGAGTTGTCTGACGGGACTTCCCTGGAGTCCGTCCACGGAACTCGTGAAGTCTTAAGTCGGATCTCGCGAGAAACGGCCGGGCCAGAGTTCCAGCGCCTCGCCTGGCATGTCGACGGCTTTTCCTGGCTTCGGAGAACCTTCCGTACCCCGGGGAGGTATCTGACAGAGTCCTAGCGCGGAAGTTCGACCGGCCTGGATGCCGGAAAAAGCAGGCGGTGTCCCGGCATAGGTGGAAGCCTGCCGCGTAGGGAATAGCGCGGGAGTCGTCCGCCGGGCCTTCCCCGGAGTCCGTCCACGGAACCCGGGAAGTCCTAGGACGGATCTCGCCAAAACTGCCGGGCCAGAGTTCCAGCGCCTCGCCCGGCATGTCGACGGCTTTTTCGGGCTTCGGAAAACCTTCCGTACCCAGGGGAGGTCTCTGACAATGTCCTAGCGCGGGAGATCGACCGGCCTGGATGTCGGAAAAAGCAGGCGGTGTCCCGGCATAGGTAGAAGCCTCCCGGGTAGGGAATAGTGCGGTAGTCGCCTTACGGGCCTTCCCCGGAGTCCGTCCACGGAACCCGGGGAGTCTTGGGTCGGACCTAAGTACGGCCGGGCCAGAGTCCACGGTTCTTATAAATAAAGATATAGGTTATGATATCGAAGGTGGTGTATGCATCTTAAGAAACTTCTTAGTAGTGCGTGAATTCAGAGTTGTTTCAGTTTGAATTTAAAAGTGGGTATGTTAAGATAGAAGTAAGTTATAAGCGAGTATAAAAAACAATGTTTTGATAGCGAATGTATTCAGATCGTAGTGTTCAGACAATATAACTGCGCTTGCTTCAGTTTGAATTTAAAAATTGATAAGCTGAAATCTATAGAGGTACTGTATTGTTAGAATAAGTTTAGGAGACACTAATTTAACTAATACCTTATTTCACCATTAATACAATGAATTATAAAATGACAGTTAAGTACGCAGCGTATGCAAGTATTGTAGACATTTTATTGAAAACTAATTTAGCTGTTCGCCCTCTCCCAGAGTTAGAAATCGAGCAGGAGCATCACGCGCAACAGAAGTCTTCTCCAGATATAAGAATAAAGTTTATGACATGTTCTTAAACAGGTGCGCTACAGAGTAGTCTATTCCTCCAGTGAGAATGTGAACGTAACAGTATAAGGAAGATGATACAATATAGAAGTAATATAACGTTAGAACAAGAACAGGTGCCTATGAGCCTATGAATATATTATGAACCCGAGCAACGCTGGGTAAATCGGCTAGTATCTAGTAAATGCCACGATTTTTGTTTGTTTTCGCGTTGTCTTTACGCTAATTTTTTTTAACGTTCTATACATACCATATCTAATATTGCATACATGTAAAATATATATAACATGTTGCATGTTGTCAAAATTACTAAAATACGTTACTAAAAGTGATTACTGTAACACATACGAGAACAAGGGTCTTTTCAAGTATTTGTCTACAAACAACTCTCACAGCGTTCATGAACCCGCCAAGCTCCCCCACCAACGTTCCCGCCAGCCCTTCTCCTACAGGAGCGGTGTGAAGGAGGAGTGATGGGCACACCACTACACACTAGGGATGAACATCGCCAGAAAACCATCGATGTTAACATCGTGAAGAGTACATCCATGTTAAAAAAACATCGATGTTTTTATGCCAATGTTGCAATTCAAATTAAAATCTATGCTTTTTACATGTTTGTAATAGTACAAATAATTGGGGATGAATAATAAATAAAAATAATTAAAGAGAAGAATAATATACCCCGATACTTTACTCATTTACCTTATCAGAAGATTCTGAAAAACCAAATGCTCTTGGGTGACCACCACATTTTGACAGGCGGAATGTGGAAACCTCAACACTGTACCCGAGAAAACAATTTAAATACATCTAACTTCCCCGTATCAGAATTTCCAGGGCCGTTGACAAACTCGTTGAGAATAGGTTAGGTAAAGGCGAGGTGACGTTAAAATAATTTAACTCACATTCATAATTAACTAAATCTGTTCATTATTATTTATTAATATAATGATTATAAAGTGTTTTGAACAAACATACATAAAACCACCCTTTAACAAAAACAGAAACCTCTTTACATCTATGTCAGGTTTGTTTACTCCTAGTGAAAGTTTAAATTAGTATTCCCAAAGACAGATAGGCCTATAAATTCTCTTATTTTCTTTTAAACAGTAAAAGCTTAATAAAAACACAGTGTAAAGTAACACTGTTAATACTTTTAGATTCAATTTATTTTTTATAACAAATTATACAGGTACAGTAAAACCTCTCTAGTCCGACCCCTGGCTGGTCCGACCGCGGCTCAGGCACCGACTTGTTGATGACTCACCAGCTTGTTTACATACTTGTCAGTTGTTTTGCTGTCTCAGTGAGCCGGCATCTAGTGTCTAGTGCGCAGTGTTGCCAGGTCTTCCGCAATTTCGGAAGACCTTCTGATTTTTTTTAATGTTCCAGAAAATACGAAATTTGGTGTAAATATTCTGAAATTTTTCCTAGTCTCGTTTCAGTGCTATGTCGCATTTCTAGAGTTTTGTTTTTGCGTACGATATGACGTCAAATCTGGTCTTTCATTGCAACCGCAATTATAATTGCTTTCAATAAAAGTTTATAAGAGGTCTTGTCAAAAATTTTAGTTCCTTCCTCCTGTCACAAACAATAATTATGACAACCCATACACAATGATGTAATAAGCGTTTTGCAATATCCACATATTGTATCATACTGCTATTCAAATAAGAGTGACTAATCGTTATAGTTTAGTCTCAAGCTGACAGAATCGCACTACATGACTGCACCTGAATAAACAGATACTGTAATGTCTAGCCTACACCAGGTCATAATAATAATAATACTTTAATATTGTCTCTCCGGTTCTTTACGGATAGTTTACATCTGCTTGTTTTTTAACACACACACACACACACACACACACACACACACACACACATTTCGCGTTACTGTTACTTCTTGTGCTTATTAAGTGGTCTAGAAATATGAAATAAAGAAAGGTGAGTGTCATTGTTTGTTCTCAACTGGCCACATGTTATAGTACACTTCCACTATTATCTTACTAACTTTTGGTGTTATAATTCACCACACAGTACACTATTATTAAATGTTTTTCAAAAAATGTATCACTCAAACTTTACAGTTGTATTAATAATTTACAAGGCATGAACAACACCATCAGAACTAAACACATATGTCTTAAAATCACACTCGCACTTCTAATCACTACAACACTCGCTGTGAACTGATTACTACTAAAAGCCAGCTGCTGCTTACAAAAATCACTTCACCTTCAAAAGTAGGTTCATTGCACAATGGTAGACAAAATTTTCCAAAAATATATATCAACTATACCATAACGAAGGCGAAGGCCAGTACACTGTTGGAGAGACAAACGCAGAGGAAAATGAAAACACATTTTCAGTTTAGAACAACTTCGACAAAAATAAAACCTAATACATTACATGTAGAAAGAATAATGGATTTTTTCAATAGATTTTACACACTTAACAGTTTATATTAGGAACTAGATCCTGTCTGTATTTTTTCTGTAAGAAACTGATGGCTTGTTTCACTATAACTGTTTTCCATATTTTTTTAATGTTTTGTAGCTCAGTGGTTTACTGTATAAGATACGGGAAAATTCATAGCAGATGGCAGGATGTATCACATGTAATAAAATATAAAGATGATATTTCAGCTTTAAAAAAAACAGTCATGTGATGTTATTATGAAATGTGATGTTTGACCTATACACCCAAGACAAATAAGAACGCAAAATCCATAGAGAACTAAGAATATTGATTTTCATATAATTTAATGCTATCTTGTGTTTTGCATATGGTTTTACTGTGGTTTAACTGTAAGACCTGTAGAGATTTTTTTTAAGAAAATGTACACAGTAAAACCCCTATAGAGCTCCTTAACAGACCATAAAAAAGAGCTTTATATGGTGGTCAAATTTCTACGGATGGGGGGGGACACATTCTTAACAAGGATTGACACCAAGCATCTTTCTTGACAGTGTCAAGTGGAAAGGGGCTTTCAGCTCCTTTGACATTAAGTGATCAGAATATTTTAGGAATGTGACAACAATAAGCCAATGCGACCTAGATCCACTTCTGTTGCTGAAGGTCAGAGTGGCACTGGTTCACAGCAGAAAGAATACCCTATTATGACAAATTATTTTCGACGGCTACCTGCTATAGGAACCCTTTAAATTAAACATGAAAACTACTTTCAAATGAGCATGATACTTTAACCCAAACAAATTAGGTAACGGTATCTGTTGTTTTAACCAATTTGTAATTAACATTTTTTGACAGTCTAAAATAATCCAGACAGCAAGAACATAGGGTCTACAGTATATGTTATTAAATTATTCTTTAAATTTATTGGGTTTCTAGAACTGTTATTTTTCCATATGCATTGTTTTGATTTTCAATCCCTGTTGTTGAGGTTTTACTGTATTTTCTAAAAACTTTCAGAAAACCGCTGTATTCTCATTCTCAGAACAGTAACCTATGTGTTGTTAGTAAAAATCATTAGTAAAAGTTGTGGTTAATTATGCATTTATTATGTATTAAATACTAGTCTACCGACTAATTAATACAGTACCATTTTTTTATACAGAATCAGGCAAATTAAATTAACCTGTTTGAATCTGAGAGCCTGATGAAATCAAACAAAGCAAATTTTATACAACAAGTATGTGTAAGACAAAATTTCAAAGACAACCAGATCAACTAATAGTGTGTGTGTACGCGTGTCTGCCCGTACGGGGGGGGGGGGGGGTGAGACAGTCTGTTTTACATCAGCAAAATAATTACATTTCTTACATACAGTTTTACTTAAAAAGATAAGCATAATTATAATATTCTGAAAACCTAATTAATACAATATTACAATTTTAATTATTGATTGTATAATAATCACTTAATTATGTTTATAAATAATTGTTTGAGTATTCATCAGATGTATACTGGAATTGGTACAGGTAGCCAGGGGTGCCCATCCCCCCCAAGGCCTAATGCGCAAACCCCCCCAAAAGTCTCAGCACCTCCCAACCCCAATTGAAAAGTGCCCGCCGGTCTACAAGCTTAGCACACGCACACATTTTTACATTCACGATTTATCATTCACGTAATCTCTGACTCATTGACAGGATGTTGCTGCAGGCTGCCAGGGTCAGTTTTCCAAATTCCAAAACAAAATTTACTACTAGTTGTACTGGTAGAGACATTTATGCCTCCAGTTCGTTGAAACAATCATAAAGATATGCAATTGCTTTAGTTTTTTACTAATAGCTTAGTTTGTTGCACAAACATGGTAAAAAGTTCCATCAATGTTGGATTTAAAATGTTATTCTTGAAAAAATCCCCCCAAAAATTCTGAAAGTTATTATTACTGTATTGGAACTGAACACATTTGTCCATAAATTAGAGAATTATAACAGAATTACAAATACAGTACTAAAAACCCAAAATTGTGTTAAATCAATCAGTCATGTAACAGTGGTTATTGTTTGTTATTTATATTGTAAAATAATATTTAATGACTATATGGTCTACAGAGAATAGTATTTTGTATTGTAAAATTATTTAGACGTCGACATTTACACTCTTCCCCCTCTCACTCGCATGCTCTCTCACTCACTCTCTCCTTTACTATCTACCACTCCCTCTCACTCGCTGTCTCACGCAGTCTAAAACACATACATAAATCTCTCTCTCTCTCTCTCTCTCTCTCACACACACACACACACACACACACACACACACACACAGCAAGATACACAGGCTAGCGCGCACACAGACAGACAGACACACAAATACATATACGAGTACACTTACACCCGCACAGATTTTGTAATCTCCACAACACGCTCTCTCACACTCCCCCAGTCTCATTCTCTCTCTCTTTCTCTAAATTAAGGATTTTATTATTATTTGTATTTAGTATTTTTAATATTATTTAACAATTATACATCACACTTAACTACAGAAATCACAGTTTCATTCACAAATTACAAGTGTGTGTGTGTGTGTGAGTGAGGGGGAGAGAGAGAGAGAGAGAGAGAGAGAGAGAGAGTGAGAGAGAGAGAGCGTACACCTGTCAATGAGAAATAAAATAACTTATTTCCAAGAAGTCTTAAAAGTAATTAAGTATTTCAGGTCTACTGCTGTTTTTTAAAGGGACCTGATGAATATGGTCTTATACATTTTTCAGAAGCCTGCGACTTTCACTTTGAAATTTTTTATTATGCATGTAATAGTGCCTTTGCACGTGCATCTTTAGCGAATAATCGTCTTTATTAAATCATGATTGCTCATTCGGTTGGGACGAACAAAGTTGATTAAATACAGCTGTAATTAAGAAAATGAAAATACGATTGTGAGACAGAAAGCTGAGCTGTAATGTTTATTTGGGGGTAAAGTAGTGAGATATTTTAGCGAAAATACAAAATCTGTATCCATATCCTCTGAATTTTGTATGTGTAGTAATTTGACAGAATTAATATGTCTCAACATTCATTTCAAATTTTTAAGCGCTTTCAAGAAGTTTGTAAACTATGTTAACAAAAACTATATTTTGTTATCAGTTATATATTATATTTATGAATATGGTTAAATACAGAGACCTATGGAAATATACACACAATGAAAAGCTACGACTAAACTATTTGTCATTTAGGTATTATGGTTACAAATTTAACTAAAATACTAACTAGTAGCTCAGAACTTTTAATATTTATTTTATGATTGTCTGATCTACGGTTATGTTACTAATAACGTGTTAGTAAAATAGCAGAGTAGTTAGGTTTTTTAAATTTTTATGGTAATATAAGAATTGTCTCATATTGGAATTTAACTAACTTAATAATAAATCTAATATCTCCAAATACACAGCAAGTTTATTTTCACCTGACGCAAGTTTCACAGAAATTATTCTGTTTCTTCAGAGGTTTGTTTGAATTGTAATTGAATGTTCAATTGTAAGCGAAACATTCAACTGCAATTCAAACAAACCTCTGATGATACAGAATAATTTCTGTTAAACGTGCGTCAGGTAAAAGTAAACCTACTTGTAGTGTATTTATTAGAAGATATTATATAGAAGACCTGCAGGAAACTCACCGAGTTACTTACAGAGTATTATTAATAAATGTATTCCGTTCTGGTAGTTCTGGTCGCTTACAAGTGCTATGATAATGTCTTAGTGGTATGACTTGTACAAATGTTTATAGGACCGCTAGCGAATTATATTACTACTACAGAGTTAGCAAACAGCGGATAGTCAGATATGCAGCCAAGTGTCCAATGAAGCATAGATAAGATCGGCGCTTAGAGCAGCCTACCCATGAAATACGTGGTTTGATTTTTTGTATTGCTAACTGTAAGAAATTCGTAATACAGTCAACATAAAGCAGAGTACAAGTAGTGATGCTTACGCGTGATTTTACGTACTGTGAATTACGACAGATAATATTTGCTTTGATGCCTGTCATTCTTTTAACGGGAGAGTAATGAGTGGTACTGATCCCCTTTTACTATTTATCTCTGTAGGGCCTACTATCACTGAGAGCCATCGCTCTTATTTATGCGAACTGGCAACTCGAAATCAAAGTGCCGGCCGCATTTGATTAAAGAAGTGGCGGCTCCTTGAATAAAGACGCCAAGTTTATATCAGCAGACACTGTAAAATTACATTAATGTTTATTGAATTGGTATGTGCATTTGTTTGTTAGCATTGGCACACCATAATCAACGCTTAGCACTGTCTCCGTTTCAACATCAGTCTTTTTTCGATTTCCCAAGAAAATGTATAGATATTGTTGAGCTAAATTTATCTCTATGCTGCGTTGTATCTGTGGTCTCTTCATACTTTAAACCTGCCCGATAAGAAATTTTTATTCCTCGTTTGTTTTGGCAAACAGGAACTATAATAAGCTTATGTTGAAAAAAAAACATGAAAGTGGTCTCGTCACGTTCCAGTGTTCAGTGTTTTGTATTGTTGAGTGTCATAAGATTCAAGGTCAGTAGCCCCTGCTGTGTATCGCCTCCACGTCACTCACGTGCATTACACTAAGAACACAAACAAAACGTCAGCACATTCTCGTACGATAGACATACGCGCGCACGCACACACACACACACACACACACACACCATGCCAAAACTCACTCATAGCAAAAGGACACTTGCACCTTGTTTACTGCTGACAGTCTACATGAATTTTTTTCTCATTGTCGTGCGGGTCTTTGCTTAGTTTGCGTGGTATAACCATTACGCTTAATTTTCTTAAATTTTTTCCAACGAATAAGAGCAAATATTTTAAAATATTCTGAACATTACTGATTAATAAGCGCATTGTGTTTTGCATATTTTTATTTATTATTTAATCTTGCATTAAATATAACAAAAGCTTATATTGTAAAGTACAAACGAAGAACGTATTTTAGTGGAAGGGTGCAATTATTTAAAATTATTATTTAGTTAGAGTGTCAATGACAACTATATTTTTAGATAGTTTTGCGTATAATGAAGTCTGTACAGTTTTTGAATAATATAATAACAATTGTGTTTTTGTCCCCGTTGTTTAATTATTACAACGCTAATACAGAAAAATATTCTCATGATTGAAAACTCAGTGGTACAACGACAGTAGCTTGCCGGAAATGTACACTTTAGTTTATACTCTTTAAGTTATATGCGATTTTCAGATGAAGAGCGTAAAATTTTGTAACTAACTGGTGGTTTGGTGGAGCAATAACGACAATTTATTGAGAATGTTTAAAGTTATTTCAATGAAATGAGACACAAATTTATTAAGAATTCCTTTTATTTAATATTTCAATAAACTCAGAAACGAACTTTATTCCCACCAGTTTTGGGCTGTTAGTCGTCGGTGATAAAAGCAGCCTAGGTGGTTGCGTCGTTCTTTAAAAGTATTTCTGTGTATACGACGTTCTTTGTATATGCCGTATCACCATCTTCGCATAGATCGAGTCTACACTGCAGTAGGCCTACTCTGTCAAAATCCCCGGAAAGTAAACACAGCACAGCTCTCTAGTTGATCAGGTTGCAGTTGTCGTTTAACGGACACTAAATAAATCGGGTTTGAGTTTCTAAAAATACTATTTTATTTTATTTATAAACTTATTATTTGAAATTATTTGCATTATTTCCATCCAATTAATTTTGCCAAATATATGGTTAGCAACTGAATACTTCTTACATATAAATTTGCTGGGAATATTAAAAATATTTCCATCATGCTGTGTTTCCATCACAGGAAAAGTTCTGTTCCCCAATCGAAGTTTCCACTCCACAAATTGTAGTTCATTAGCACTGGCACACATATTTTATGTCAAATAGAGTATGGTTATAAAGGTCAAAGTTTTGTTTGTTTGTCCCGCCTTTTGGACTAACCTTAAGACCTGTCTGAAATCTCCACTAAAAGTATCACTTTTCCATCCGCCTGAACTTTACTTTATAATGGATGTCTCGAAGTATACACCGAACTATACACTTCATTATGTTTCGAAGTAAATGATCCATACTGCTACTGCAGAGATCGTTGACATCTCATCAATTAGAATAACTGACTTCGTGTGGAAATGTAGCTTTTCCTGACATAGCCTTAATGGAGGAAACTGAAGAAGGCAACACTGGAACAAGAAGACCAAATAACTAATGGAGTATAATTCCTGCATGCAGCCAAGAATTGCGCAGATTTGCATGTCCATTTTGTTGCTAGTGCTAAATGAGCCTGTTCCCTAACAATATTCAGAATATTTGCGAATACGTAGGACATGCTACATTCTGCTGCGGTTTCTAAGAAGAACAGCTTCTCAATTTTCTCGCCTGCTATGGCCCACATAATTTTATTTACAACTAATTTCTGTTTTTCATTTAATTTGTTATGTATATTAGCACCATGACTGGCCTCTTCATTCACACTGCATACAGGGTTAATAAGCATTGGATTATTTGGTATTGGCAGGCCGATGCTCCTGCACTCCAAACCATTAATTCTTAAAATGTAATCTATATCCTGCAATGCTGCATTTCCTTCAAGGGCCTGCGTATCGTCTACATTAGTGTTTTGATAATCGTTTACACTTGAAACAGTGATGTTGGTTTGTAGAAGTAGCACATTAATGAGAACAACTCTCGAAGTTGACAGGACATGTACAGTATGTGCTCTGCATTTCCTCCCAACATTTGTGCCAATCTGTGTCAATTTCAAGTAACCCACATGCAAGAGCCGCTCCTTTGTATGGCTATAAGTTGCGTATGTACTGCTGTAGATGCATGGACATCCGAATGATGTTCCTCCTTTAATATGAAGTAGTAACATACGTATATAAAATCTGTTATGATCATTTGGTGCGACGGCGTACATTCTCCCTATCATTTTGCAACCATCTCTATTTCCTGGAATCCACTTATTGTCAGTGAATCTGTAAAGTCCTGAAATGCCACTATACAGGAATTGACAAGCACAGGGATCGCATTGATTAAAATCAAACCATGATTTCATCAGTGTTGTGCGTTTTATTGCAGGTCCATGGATTGCATTCTCATCCCCTGCCGTAATACACATTATAATATCCATCTTCAAGCACAGCTAAGCGAACAATTGTATGTGACTGATCATGCATTTATTTTGAATGAAGGCACAGAATATCTGATGAGAGCTAAAGTATGGCACATTCGCGTATGTTATAGTTACAACATATCCAGTTAATGATCGTCACTGACTCATCTTACGAATTGCATACATGTTGAGTCACATTATTTATACTATAGGCTTACCATAATTTTTTCTTCTCAAACCGGGACACTTGTAAAATAATTTGTCATGCAATTTTGAAAATATCAAGTCTTAATTATTACGTAACTTTAAGCTTTCTACGCCTTAATTACACAATTAGGCCAACTTGGGTACATATTACAGAATACTAAAAGTGCGTTCACGCGTTCACAATCACAGAGAATTACAATTACAAAATAGATACATATTTTATTATACGAGGAACAAAACTACCTTACGTTCTTACCGCAAAAACCTAGTTATCAGCTGGTTGAAACCATTCATATTTGTTGTTACTGGTGTGGACCTTTTTTAGAAACGGTTTGTCATTCTTAATTTTGTCATAAAATTCACCACAGCTGAGTTCAATGTTTAATTTACAAATCATTAGACCTTTCACTGTGGATTCCGCCATTTTACCTCTTTCTTCAGACCATATATTATTCATAATTGAAAATGCCCTTTCAACAGGAGCAGAAGAGCCTGGCAGGCAGAAAATGTACTCGACAACGCGGCTGAGATTTTCCACAGAAATATTTCGATTCTTGAAATGCCGGAACAGTTGAACCCATTTATCTTGACAGTTCAAGTTATTGGTTTTCCAGTTGTCACAGTTTGAAGACCAAAATGCTTTGGCAACCACCACTTCATCAAACAGTTCATCCATTATTATGGCTGGTTTTCCAAGTGTTTCGTTGATTTTTTCACCAGCTATCTCAATTTCGGGCCATGTAATGGCATTGTTGTTTATCCACGTAAATGATTCTCCTCCACCAAAACTATTTTCCCACAGCTCAATATAGGAGAAACATCGGTCATAAAAATCTGTAAACTCTCTTATTATATTAATAGAATTGATACCACAATCCTCATCCTCAAGTTTCTTCAATAGTTTCTTAGCTTCTTGTTGTACAAATTTATTGTCGCGCTTTTCTTGAAGATTGTGTTTCAGATTTTCCAGTTCAATCACAATATCGGTTGCACTAGCTGCAGTTTTCTCCATAGCCAAGATTGTTTTATTAAAGCTGTCCACGAACAAACCACAAATACATTTCTCCACCATCACTCTCAAAGAACTCTTTTATCATTTTCGGGCACTGTTCTTGGGATAAAAAGTAAGACTTAAGTCCTTCATACATGAGAAGTATCTCTCAATAGCTGGAAGCAGGGAAAGGAACCGGGTGGTACCATGTTGTAGGACGTTTTTGTACTCAATGTGTACAAAGTCGCAGAACTCTTTTAATTCAGTCACTCGCACAGTATAAATGTAGAAATATTTGTACATTTTTACTACAAGAGCTTCTACTTCAATAGGTAGCACATCTACTGCAGTTTGCAGGCAGTTGTGGACTATATGAGCACCACATCCAATACCCACAATATTTCTTGCCAATTCTTTCTTCAGTCGAACATAAACATTATTAACTTCTTTGCGTTTTACGTCTCCAAAATTTGTGTTGCAATTATCACCACAAAATCCAACGACTTTCTGTACTAAGTCATTTTTCTTTATAACTGACACTAAATAGTTTGCCAATATTTCGGAAGTTTCACCAGGAACTGACTGAAATTCTAGAAGCTTAACTTTCACTCCTTGTTCTGGCACAAAGTACTGCACAATACAGGGGACAATCTTAATTGCTTTTCTGTTAGAAACATCGATTGTTAGTGTCACAAAATTTGATATACTCAAATCGTCGTTGAGTTCTTTAACTGCCATTGGTGCAATCATGTTTATAATGATAGCCTCACATTTCGTTCGGGCGAGACCAAACTTAGGTTCAAAGAACTTAGATATTAATTTTGAAGAACAATCTGCAGTTTTGAAACTTAAATCGTGAGCAGTAGTGTGGAAAGCAAAAGTAGCTTCCTTAGCAGCAATTAAAAGATCTTTGTCGACGGGATCGGCACTTAAAAAATGACGAAATTGTTGAGGAACCAGCAATTGGAGTTAAACTAGCTTTATCCTTTGTACTTTTCAAATGTTCTTTTATGTCTGAACGCCCGCCGTGAGAAACTGAAAATTCAGACAAACAATGTTCACACTTTACTCTGTCCTCATAACCACGCACTTTTTTCAAAAATGGATAATCTTGCTTTAAAGCATCAGTAAATGTGCTGTTCCTTTTCAGCATCTTGATGTTCTTGAAATGACACACTCTTGGAACTATTTATATCAGACTTTAGACACAATCTAGCAGTGAGCGCTATCACGTTATGGTAATCACGGCATCAAGCTAACACTAAATACAACCAACAAAATGTTCATTAGAATTCAAACGATGCCAGTCATGGTTGCCAACCGAATTTGTGGAAGTCTTTAACTGTTAAGTTACGGCCATGATGATGACAAATTATTAAGCTACATCTACATGTTGCCACAAAAAAGTCAAATTGGCAACACTGAGGCCAGCGGACCGTTCCATTTATTATGCGGTAATTCAATATTTTTTATATGGAATAACTTTTCAAACCGGGACAATTAACAAACTGGCCGGGACCCCGGGATCAGGTCGTCAAACCGGGGCAATCCCGGTCAAACCGGTACGTATGGTAAGCCTATTTATACATGTATTTATCGGTTTTCAATATTGATGTGAGCATTGTACTGTAGAATTAGGAAGCGATTGTAGAGAACGAATCACGATTATCAAATGATATATTCCTTTTAGTTCAACAATTCCGTCATCTCGTCTCCGGTACTTTGGAAAACCATTGTTATTTTCAATAGTTTAACGTAAAAAGTTGCTCGGTTATTATGTGTACATATTCCATCAATCATGCAAGGAACATTAGGATTACGAGCTCTACACGATCCATGTATCATTCGAGATAACAATTTTATGAATCCTTGGAAAACTGACTGGGTCAGGTATTTCTCCGCACAAAATTTAGGATAAGCATGAGGTAGGCCTAGTGTATTAATCACGTTTCAGGGATTCAATAATAAATATGTGTAGGATAACAACTGCTCACACTGAGTGATTTTTTAGTAAATCATTTTTATCACTAGTTGAGTTTACAACAAACACTCCAGAAACCTATCACGAAGATCGGCAGATTTTTCATTTTCACCAATTTAAGAAGTTATACCTGTCCATTTCGGATTGCAGGTCATGGTTAAAAACCTGTCCAGTTTTCCAGATTTGCGTACTGTACGATCGCCATCAGATCCTGGTACCCAAGAGTCATTTTACGTAGTCTGCTCCTTCATGTTCGATAATCTCGGCCGTGTAGTGTGTAAGGATTATTAGCCAGAAAGCTGCCAGGATTGTGAGTAACGAAGTTGAAACTCTTCGTTTTCATTACGAACCAATATGTATGTCATATTCTGTAGTAAGTTAAGTGTCATGTTAAGTAAGAAGGTTTGTAATCTATAATATGCTGATGACATAGTACTTCCAGATGCAAGCGAAGAAGAATTTCATTTATCCGCAGAATGAAAAGGCCAACAACGATGTAGTGTTAGATAATAAAGAAATATAAGACAAAGTAACGACTGTAGACAGATCAGATAATGAACTGCTAACCTACTCCGGACAGGTAACTTTACAACAAATGAGCAGACATTCCAAAAACACATGTTAGAGTAGAAACACAAGGAAGGAAGAATACCAGGCAGTCGAAGAAGTAGCAGCAGAGAGTATAGACTCGGAACTGAAAGGGGCCTTGAGACCACTGCGATAGGTGATTGGACATTGGACATCAGACAATAATGTCGTCTAATACATACTTTATTTGTGTGTGTGTGATAGAGAGAGAGAGAGAGAGAGAGAGAGAGTGAGAGAGTGAGTGTCTTAGGAGGAGGGGGAGAAAGGAACGTTGAAAAACTCTTTTACGTTATGAATGCTTAAGCTTACAAATTGTTATTATTATTATTTTTATTTTTATTATGTTTTTACTATAAAATATTCATATTATTTTAATACGATTTTCTGGAACACTTTTGGTGGAAACGTAAAAACAGACAGCTGATAAATAAGAGGTTGCGAGTTCAGACGTAGATGTGTATATATGTGTCAGCCAAAACAGTATGTTTTGTAAACGTACACTTCTGTGTCATTAAAACATTAAGAATGTTATTTGACCTTGAGTAGGTACTCGTGTTGACGGGAATGAGAAATCTTGTCTCTGTGCTGGAGACCTGTGGTGATAATGCTGAATAGACACAACACATATCACTGTACATAGCAGTGGCTGACGTATATTAACCATTTCTGAGTTCGAGATACCACAACGCAGATTAAACTGTGCACAATGTTTGTAGAAAAGACGGACGTGTGTGACGTAACGCCAGTTTGCAAAATGCATTATCCATTCCCGCCTCAGTCCGTAGGAAAGATTCATTCCCGCCAGAAATGTAATCACGTTTAGCGTTTATCTTGTCTCAGCCAAATAAACATTACTATGCGTTTACCGTGTTCCAGTGTCCTTCATATTTCATAAACACTTGAGAAATTTTATTGTTTCTTACAGAGGCAACCTTTAGAGGTGTCCGGCAGGTGTAAATGTACATAACCTCCTTGGCTCATTCTTTAATAAAAATAAGGGAAAGAAATAGAACAAATAAGGAGAGAGAGAGAGAGAGAGAGAGAGAGAGAGTAAGAAAGTGAGACAGAGGTACACAGACAGAGAGGAGCTGTATACATTTTTACCATACTTCATTTAGTTTAGAAGTCACACGACATAATTTGTACAGAACATCAATTAAACGCGCGTCCAGAACATCGCAACCTATATATAATGCGACACAATATGTAACGTTTGTACAGTTCACATAAGTTTCTTTTTGTTTACTACATTATGTTACGTTTTATAATATTTACTTGAGTACTTTATAATTTATAACAAATGTGTTCGATCGCGTTATAATGGTCTATTTAAGTACTAAGTAGGCCTGTAATGTGAGCGCCGATGTTGCTTGGTATAAGTCTATGTAGGCCGCATTAATTATGGCTACATGTAATTGTAATTTATTAAGTTTATTATTTTTAGTGTAGTTTTCTGTTTAACTTTATGTTGCTTTGGGATATTGTTTTGACGATGCGCTTTAGACCTACAATGAATTTGCATGTTTATTAGAACATTTTTTATTTTACTAAATTTTATAGTCTACATTTGTTACTAATAAATGTATACAAACTATCTACCAGTAATATTATAATATGTAATTTCTTAATTTTGACTTAACAAATTTTCTTAAGACGTTTGCTGGACGTGTTTTCTTACAAAAATCTACACATTTGTATTTATTTATTAAGTACTGTACTTTGTTCACTGGATTGGCGGTCATTTTTGCTCTTTTGTCCCCTTTTAATTGTATAGGAGAGGCGGCCGACGATCTCCTTGCCCCAGGCGCCATAAAGCCTAGCTACGCCACTGATGATACATACAGGTATTTTAAAATTCATTTTTGAGTGTATCTTTTTTGTGATGTATGCAAATAATGTACAGCATAGTGCTTTCTCATTTATTTGGGCCTTCCCTATTTTTGTAATTCTCATATCAGTATTTTATATCATCCACATTGGCCCCAATTGTCCCGGATAAGGGAGTTCTTGCAACGTATTTTAAGTGAGTTAGCTTCAGTTCAGTTAACATCTGTAGATTATACACAGCACAAAATTAGTATGTATAAAGCTAACCATTTATACTAAAACCTAACACTCTTTTAATACACATTTAATAACTATTTAGGCGGTTAGCATGCACGACTCTGTCCACATTTTTTGGAAAATAAATAATTATTATCTTTGTAGCGATATCTCTATATGTTATATAAAAGAAAAGAGGTATGAATAAAGCTGAGTTTGGTTAGTTTTCCGCATTCACGCCTGTTGCGACGTTTAACGGCGGTCCATAATGACTTGATCAGTTGCGTATGTACCCCACACAGGATCTAAAAAATCCGGACCGCGACTGACCGTTCCGTACTACTACGGGATTATGGAGCACAGATTTAAAGCGTAATAACGCTTTCAGTTTTGTAGCAGTACGGGGAGACAACGACCTTGTCAGCGCAAAACTTTGTGGTTGTATACTCACCACATAAGCAGACCCCGGGCTTTAAATGGGCTGACTGGGCAAATGCCCAGGGCGCCTGTTCCAAGGGGGCGCCAATGAACGAAAAACAATACGCGTTAAGACTAACACAGTAGACAGTTGAGTGTTATTGTTAAAATTCTAGGAATGAAGGGAAAAACGTTCGAATGCACGCCGGCACGCGCCAAGGAATATGTAATGAATAATATTATATTACGCATAGTTTCCTCTGTGTGTGTGTGTGTGTGTGTGTGTGTGTGTGATGTTTGCATTATAGCCTTTTGCTTATATGTTTGACATATAGCCTTTTGATAAAGGATCAGCGGCGGATGTCGCCTCATATCGTTACTCAATATCAGTAAATTGCAACTCTTACTGACAACAAACTTGTTTACACTACGATAAAAAAAAACAATTAATATAGTCGTTTCCTCTTTCATGTTTCCTGTCAGTATACGCTTTCAATGTTATCGCGTTCACTTCGTTGTGCAAAAAAATGTGTTCTCTTGGTAGTGAAAGTTACTAAGAGTAGTTATAATTATAGTTATAGTTATAGTTATAGTTATAGTTATAATTATATAACTATAATTTCAGTTATTTCATCACAGATAAAAACTGTCAAACGTTTATCTTCATTATAGTTTGTTGTTTCCCTAGTGTAATCTTTATAAATCACACGACGAATTTATCTTTTCGTCTAGGCTGATACGTCTGGTGTTGGAGACAAAGAAAATCACCTTCCATTTCAGATAAAGCTATATAGCCGCATGCTTTCGCCGCTTCCGCAAATGCGGAAAAGTTCTAGTTATTTGATAAACACAACAATGCAAACATTCCTAGTCGTCATTTGAAGGCAGTATCCGTATCTTTAGAGTAGGTCTAGTGTGCGTGAATGTGTTCAGAATTAAAATAGGGAGGGGACGGCACTCATAAATACTGCACAGGGGGCAGAAGCGCTTGGGCCGGCCCTGATGCCAACCGATGTGATCGTGTTCGATGAACTGGATTGTACTTAGTATTTGTGTATGTTTTTGTTTACGTACCGTATAGTCGTATTTTTTTATTTGCCAGTAAAAATTAAAATCCGTTCATACACGACACACTATATTGCTATTAGCAGATTTGACAGTTTTCTTTGTTAATGACTTGTGTTATTAACTCCAGTACTACAGTGTAAACTAGACCAAACTTCGTTTGTGTTGTGTTTTGTGTTTGTATTTTAGTGTTTAATAGTTGGTGCTTAGATTTTTTGGTCTCGATAAAACACGAAATGAATAAAAAACTAAGTGGTGCTGAGAACAGGAAACGTGTTTTCAAAAGACAAAACGAGGAGGCACATTTTTTAAAAAAGGTTTCCAAAATTGGGTTATTTTTCACCCCTACAACTCAGCCGAGTACAAGTACAGCCACAGACACTGACTTTTTAGATGAAGACGAACCATCCATCATCCACCAATAAAAAACAAGTAGACCTAACTGATCATTCAAGTTATGACGAGGAAGACCTAAGCGACCATGATGCTGTAGGCTCAAATAAATCAATTACACCTTTGTTGAATAATACCGCAGATGCAGATGTTAATATCGAGCCTATTAGACCAGTAACTGATATCTTGAATGAACAACAGCCAGATTTAACTAAAAGCAGCTCCCAAACGCTAGGCCAACTACCTAAAACATTTATTCTACAAGATCCTGCTACTTGGAAAGTGGATTCATCTGCTGTTGTTGAGCATATTTTAGAAAATACTCCCGAACAAGACTTAAATACGGATTTTTGAGGGTCTGAGCGCATTTACAAAAATGAAGTAAAGCGCACTTTATCAACTAATTTGTTTAAAGGCACGATCCTAAACGGGGAAACCTTCGTAAGAAAGTGCCTGCTGTACACCCAGTCTACAGGAAAGCTATTTTGTGTTCCTTGTTGCTTATTTCAACAAAATATTAACAAAACACTTATTTCCTTCTGGGTTTAACGATTGAAAACATGGCAGCGAGTTGATCAAACAACACGAGCAGTCGCCTAATCACAGATATAATATTCTTACTTACATAACAAGGCGAAAAAGTCCATCAAAATAAAAACTTTTCTATCAAATCAGTATGTAGAAGAAGTAACATACTGGCAAAATGTGTTGTCAAGAATAGTTTCTGTTGTGAGATTTCTTTCATCACGAGCCTTGCCTTTTCAGGGAGACGATGAACGTATTGAGTCTACCTCAAATGGCCTTTATCTGGGATGTTTGGAATTGATTAGTGAATATGATCCTTTCCTTTCACAGCATCTTTCAAAATATGCTAATAAAGGTTCAGGTCATGTCTCTTACTTATCAGCCCATTCCCGTGACGAATTTATTCACATTATGGCAAGTTGTGTTCTAGAAACAATTTCACAAGAAGTAAAGGATGCCAAGTACTACTCTTTCATTGTCGATTCGACTCCAGACTGCTCTCACACGGATCAATTAGCAGTAGTGCTTCGATACGTATCTTTGATGGAAGCACAACCTAAAGAACGTTTATTTAAGCTCCTACCACGTGTTCGTCATTCATCTGAACAACTAGAAGAAGCTTTATTGAAATGTCTGACAGAATTGGGCTTAGAAATTAAAACCTGCATGGGGGCAAAGCTACGACAACGCATCTAATATGCCAGGCCCCTACAAAGGACTTCAAGCCAGGATTAAGGGGGACAATAAATTTGCAGACTATGTGCCATGTGCTGCACACTCGCTTAACCTTGTAGGTTCTACAGCTGCCAAGTGTTGTACAGAAGTATTAATATTTTTCCTTTTGTACAAGAACTTTACAACTTTCTCTCGGCATCTACATACAGATGGGAGCTTTTGAAAACGCATCTTGAGAAAAACAAAACTCCAGTGGTCAAATCTTTGTCGGATAGCCGTTGGTCTGCAAGGGCGGAAGTAGTAAAAGCTCTAGTGAAAGGCTATATAGAAATACAAAGTTGCCTTCAAGAAATATGTGAAGACCCAGGTGTTAAACCTGCTGTGAGGTTGGAAGCTCAAGGCATTGAATTAAAATTCCAAAATTTCCAAATCATTTTCTTATCACTTTTTTGGAATGATATTTTAGAACGTGTTGATAAATGTAACAATAACTTGCAAAAACACATGCTTGATCTTTTCGCAGGTTCCAAACAGATACGAACCTTGGAAACGTTTATAAAAGATAAAAGGGAAGAGTTTAACACGTATGAAAAAACTGCTATAGACATTTTAGATTGCAAAACACCCACCTACAACAGGAATAGAAGACGGAAAATATTTGCAGATGAAACCCGTGGGGTTGAAAGCGATCTTGATGAAAGGACTGCATTTAGGGTTAACGTGTACAATACAATAATTGATTCCCTACTAGTAAACTTAGCAAGGAAGAGAGAATCGTATGATGCTTTGGTGGATCGATTTGAAACATTGACACTTCTGTTATCACAAACTTCAAATGAAGCGATAATAAAAGCAGCTACAAAGTTGACTCAGTTTTATGATGATGACATTAATGTAGATTTCCCAAATGAATGTTGCCACTTTAAAGCTTATATTGATTTGGAACAGATACAACGGATACCACAAATGTTTATGTTTACACGCATTAAACAGAACAATTTGGGTACCATCACATTTCCTAACTTGGAAATAGCCTTAAGGATCTTCCTCACCTTACCAATCACGAACTGTACTGCTGAAAGAGGATTTTCTGTACTGACAAGAGTGAAGAAATCGAAAAGGTCTACCCTTTCAGACAGAAAGCTCAACTCTAGTATTAATGTGCTGTGAGAAAGACATCACCTTGAAAACAAATTTTACAGAAATCATTGATAGATTTGCTAAGCTGAAAGCTAGGAAAAAAACAATCATTTAACATTTTTTTGCTTCTAAAAATCTTGAAGATGTGTTACTAGTATTTTGTGTTTTTTTAAACTATTGTAATTTTACATAATTAATTAAATGAAATAGATTTGCTAAACTGAATGCTAGGAAAAAATCTGTAACCTAATTTAAAAGTTATGTATTTCTTAAATATTTTGAAGGTATATGACAGTTAGTTGTTTTGGGGTATTGAAATAATATGTATTTAATAGAATTAAATAAAACATTTTTAGTCATTAAAATTGGATGATTTTATTTTCTCCTTAAAATCTGGTGTGGGTGGTGGTGGGTGGGGGGCGTCTGAGTTAAGTCTTGCCCAGGGCGCCATTAACCTAAGCCCGGGCCCTTCACATAAGTGTAGGTAAAAACTAGAGTCCTAACTGTATCAAACAGTAATTTCGATTTTTGTGACCAAGTGCCCTTGCGCAATGCAATTTACGTGCGACAATCTTATTTCGTACACTGCCATCCATCTGTCAGAATTATTCTCGTGTGTATATAACATCGCTGAATGACCGCGATCGCACTGCTAATTGTGATAACGAATGTGCTTATTTTGCAAAAATTCAATGGAACTGGGATCAGTTGGGAATATGGCGAATTAATGTTAACTACGACACTGTTACACTGGAATAGTTAAACATAACTGAGGTTGTATAAGATTCTGCATGTAATGTGTCATATAACGTGTTACTTATGAAGCTGTTGAGACTTTCTGGTTTACATTTAGGCAGAGAGAGTGAGTGAGAGAGAAAGACAGACATCGTGTGATAAGAAATACCGTTTATAGTACGATAGCCAAAACACAGGATGTTTACTGCAGGTGGCTTCTGAGAAAGTCCTTGTAAATAATGAACGAATAAGTCAGTGGTGGGGGGACCAAAGTGTATAAAATAATTATACAGCCCAATTCTACATCATTGACTCATCAATTCTTACACCTGAATACAGAGTAACAATTGGAGCGACCTGTTAAAGGTTTAGAATCTTCTGTTGCGCAATTGATGTGTATAACTGAAGAAAACTGTTGTGTTAGAATTGGAGGTTATTGTTATGAATGTATAAACAAAAAATGTGGTACTTTCTTATGCGGTTTTTATCACTGAATCTGATGGTGGTAAAATAAAATGCCTCTGATAATTAGTACTTTTTATATAGTGGGGTCGAAAAAATTCAAGAATTGATGCCTCCTGTAACATGATGGTGAACTGATGGGAAGATACGTTTATATATATATATATATATATATATATATATATATATAGGAACACCGCCGCGTTTTTCCCAAAACACGGCACACAATGCAGTATCTGCAGCCACACTAGGGTTTTTAACCAACTTGCCTTCGATGTAGAGGAAACGTTCTGACGGCAATGTAAAGACGTCCTGTTCTTGTATTGGCACACGTATTTCATCATTGTTTCCATATCTTTTTGTTGCGTACGGTGCGTGTGAATGAAATGAAAAGTGTGTGATACTGTCTTCAAAGAACGGTTGCTGCTCCACAGATAATATTCCACTCGCCATGTTACTTGTTTACAACAAAACCCAATGAAATCAGGAAACGGCGGTTAACTGATGTTAATCGTTTCAGTTTCGAACGAGTACTGATGCGTTTCTAACTGATCTTTCTTCTTCTTCTTCTTTTATTGCTGACGACTGTGGTAGCAGCGGTGGCGAAGAAACAAAGTACAAGCCCATGTCTATAGTCGTTTTAGATGTAAACGCACAGTGATGACTTCGCCGCGAAAATCTGTTACGTCACCGTCCTGGTCGTGTAAAGATAATGTTATGTTGTCCAAACTACTCACATTCAGAGGTAGGTATATGACGTTTGTAGGTGATTCAATTATTTTGAATCCTGGTTCGACTGACGGATAGAATGAGTGCAGTGTGTGCTCGTTTTTACCGTTCTTGTATGATCCGTGCGCTATATTACACCTTATCAGTATACTGTTCACTTTTATAATGTTAACTGTGGCGTCAGACGTGTGAGTTTTATTCGCTTCAAGCAGACGCTTTTCCTTGAAACCCAACATATCACCGATACCGCACACTGTTTGTTGAAAGTCAATATCCAGTGCACAAGTCAGTTCACATTTCAGTGTATTGTTGTTAGGACGTAGACTAATCTTTGAGTCTCCTAACTGCTTTTTGAGGAAGGCTTCTATGTCACCGATTTCATAAGCACCTGTAGGTAAAGTTATCAAGTCCCACAATTCATAAATAAATACATTATAAAGTTGATATTTTTTTTCGAAAAGTTTATATATATATAATTGTGTCGTACTCCTAGGAGAAGCAACCCGCACAGATCCTGCAACATAACAATACAATCAGCATAAAAATCATGTTAATTATCACACACACACACACACACACACACACACACACACAGAGACACACACGCTACGTAACCATACACACGCGCAACGCGCGCACACGTTGGGTTGAAGGCAAATCCAATTACGTTTGTTACACGTTGTGTCGCACTGACCTCCATACAAAAACAGATAACAGATTTAAATAATAATAATTTCATGCTTGCAATATACAACCTATGTACACAAACTATATATCCTTCGTTGGGTTGTACACACACACACACACACACACACACACACACACACACACACACACACACACACACACACACACACACACACACACACAGACACACACACACAGACACACACGCAACGTAACCATACACACGCGCAACGCGCGTACACGTTGTGTTGAAAGCAACTCCAATTACGATTGTTACACGTTGTATCGCACTGACATGATATTTATAGATGACCTTCATACAAAAACAGATTTAAATAATAATAATTTCATGCTTGCAATATACAACCTATGTACACAAACTTATAAAGCATCAAACTATATATCCTTCGTTGGGTTGTAATTATTACTAAACAGTAATACATGCTTAGAATGAAAATATTTGCTATGGACATTGTAAGACGTTACAAATGACGAGTAGAAATCCAATCCTTGAAGTGTTTAATAAGTAAATTGTATGTATATATCACTGAATAATAATATAATCGTTCTAGTGTTAACGTTTGCTGCAACAGGTAACGCAGTTTACAAAATAATTACACATAGGTTCAGAGGCGTATAGTGAAATAAATTAAAATTATACACGCATGTCGTTACAGATGAAAAATAGAAATTAATTTCCTCATAAGTTAATGTCCTTTCAAATATTATTCATCAAAACTTTGTAAATTAGAATCTGCACTACATTCAAACACACAAGCGCGTGCACACACAGTGATAAAAATTGTTTATTAAAAGTAGTTTGTTACCTTAACAAGGTACTATCTCCACCTGCGCTGTTTGGTTCCTCATTCCTCGAAACACGAGATGTAGGTCGTTAGGGTTTATATGACGAAGCTCTTCATCTGTAAAGACGTCAGCGTATCTCTTAGGTAGATATACACGATAGCGGTACTCGCCATCTTCCAGCGTTACAAGCACAGACTTCCCGTATCTAGTGTCCACATTCACATGTTAACGATTGGATACTGCTTGTTCACTGTTAATTCTGCACAGCGTTTGTACTCAATAGCAGAAACTGCATTGAATTTTGTGATAAATGACATTATTAGAAGTGAAGACGTCTGTATCAAACGAGGTGGAACCAAACAATGACAGAATATTCGCTACAAAGAAGACTAGCGGAATGTACTGGTGGTGGTGGGCATCAGGAAAGTTCACTTTCATCGCCTGAAGCTTTGCATGTACATACACACATGCAGAATTAGCACTGTTACAAAATATATATTAGGAAAGTCCACAGACTACTTTCATACAGAAATAGTTATTGCTTGCGGTCATGTACAAGTTTCCTAAACGAAATTAGCAATGCTATGAGACACTCACATTAAAAATGTTCGTATAACAGAAAAATCATTAATTATCCACTCTCTAAGTGCGTACACCTTATGGTTTGTACATTGTGTAGAAGAAGAATTGCAATGTGTAAGACATAACGTACCGGGAAATAGATATGGTATGTTTTTAGGGCAGCCAATGTCATCAAGATTTATTATATGATGATGGATTATTTTCGATTCTAAAAAACGTTTTTTCTCAAGACCCTTCACAAACACATATTTATATATGTTCGTATACGTTGTTAACACTGAAACAAGATTGTCGTACGGTGTCTCTCCTTCACTCCATCTGAGACCATGATAATTTGTTGTTAACCAGCAGTTGGTCCTAGTGTATTTCGAATTCGTGACAGCTGTAGCAGGCGGGGCGAAAATCCAATGTCTGCTTGCAAAACGCGTTATGTCCATGACTGACAATTCCTTTACTATATAATTGCCGTTGTCATCATAAAAGCAGTGAAAGTCAATTATTACAGCAACGTTTTCCATTATACTATAAAAAGAAACCATACATTACAAACTAATATGTATAAACACAAATATCGTTACAATAATAATAATAATAATACGCAAACTTACGTTTACTGCCGTCCGAATTGAAGTGTGAAGAGACAATAACGGTAGAAACCAAAAGTGTCTGTGGATATCACAGTGGGAATTTGTTGTTTTGTTTTTGTTTTTAACAGGTGGTGGGGGCGGTGTAACATGGAATTTTAGCAGGCGGGGGGAGCGGAGTCGTCGGCAATTAATTTGTCACGTATCCGATAATGACCGTACGCAAATGTATCACGGCCATTGTCTAGTATATAGCACTTATCAGCCCTCGTTCCTGCTGAAGGTTGGCCATGATCTTCAAGAGAGAGAGAGAGAGAGAGAGAGAATGAATACTGAAAAACAAAAGGAACTGTTATACACATATATATATAGTATTTTTTTTAAACGCATGTATTATGTTAGTGTATCTTAAACCATGAACAACGTACGCAAGAATATTGCGCAAGAGCTACACAGAGCGGCGAGAAGGAATTTCGTTAGACGCGCGGTTGAACTGAAGGGTATGCACGATTTGTACCAAGCGGATCTTGTGGAAATGATACCATACGCTCGAGTGAACAAAGGGTACAAGTATATGATGACTGTAATCAACGCGTTTACCAAGTACGCGTACGCTGTACCATTGAAAACGAAGACCGGGAAAGAAGTGACGATCGCGTTGAAGCCTATACTAGCCGCTAACCGAATGAAGTATTATGAAGTATTTACAAACAGACAACGGGAAAGAGTATTACAACAGCACAGTACAAGCGTTGCTAAAAAAGTATAATGTGAAACATTACTCAACCTATAGTGAGAAAAAAGCTTCCATAGTGGAACATTTTAATCGCACACTGAAGACACACATGTATCGAGCTTTCAGCGAACAAGGACACTACCGCTGGTTGGATCTACTACCTATATTACTGAAATCGTACAACAATACAACACACAGAACCATTGGTATGAAACCCAGTGAAGTGAATGACGCCAACGAACATATAGTGTTGGAACGAATAAGGAAGACCACAGCGCCTAAAATCAGTCCAGCGAAACCACCCAAATTTAAAGTCGGTGACCGTGTTCGTATAAGTAAGCACAAAATGACGTTCGCCAAAGATTATACGCCAAATTGGACTAACGAAATATTCACTGTGGATAAAGTACAATCCACTACCATCCCCGTCACTTATCTGCTAAAAGATCATCTAAACAAAGTGTTGAAAGGTGGTTTTTACGAGCACGAGATTAGTAAGTCCAAAGTCGGCGACGTATACCTAGTGGAAAAGGTGTTACAACGCAAAGGTGACAGAGTGCGTGTTCGTTGGCTCGGTTTTGATGGTAAACACGATGCATGGATACATAAGAAAGATCTAACATAAAAAAGGTGAGAGCACGTGCTGAAAACAGTATGCTTTCGGTATTCACAAAGATGAAGATTGTACAGCAAGCAAACAAATTACCAATAAAGGATATGGACTTTTTGGCTGGTGACGAAGGCAGTGCTAAACGTAAACGTGGCCCGCTATTACCGAACAGTATTCGCTGTATCGTTACAGGCCCAAGTTCCTGTGGGAAATCCAATGTGCTATTCAACCTACTGTTTGATGCCAACGGTCTACGTTTCCGCAACGTATACGTGTTTTCAAAATCATTATTTCAACCAAAATACAGAATGCTAGAAACAGTGATGAAATCACTCGCTGATGAAGGTTTAGGTTATCATGCATACAGCGAGAACGAAGAAGTCCCACTACCGAGTGAAATCGCTGGTCTCGACTCTGTTATCGTATTCGATGACGTATCGTGTGAAAGACAAAACAATATTCGAAAGTATTTTGCTATGGGGAGACATAGCGGTGTGGACACATTCTATCTATGTCAGACATATAGCCAGATACCGAAACAATTGGTGCGTGACAACGCTAACTTGTTGATATTGTTCAAACAAGACGATCTAAATTTACGACATGCATACACTGATCATGTTAACATGGATATGAAATATGATGCTTTCAAAGACGTTTGCACGGAAGCGTGGAAGGATCGTTATGGATTTCTAGTCATAGACAAAGACTCGTCAATAAATGAAGGTAGATATAGAATCGGCTTTGATCGATTCATAATTGTTTCCGGCGAAGTATAAAAGTGGTTGCACTGTAGTAATGTAATCAGTCCTCTTGCTAACACACGATGGCGATGAATAAGGAGGAACGACTTCCGTATGATATAGATACGATAAGCGACAACATAAGGAAAAAATATCATGCATTACAACACGGTATCAGAGAAAGCGACGAGAAGTTCAGAAAAAATTACAGACCGATTCTGGAACCGTTAGAAGCTATTGCACGAAAGTTAAGTGGTGATATAATGGTGGAGGAGGAGGAGGAGGAGGAGGAGAAGAAGAAGCAGCAGATAAAACAAGAAGAGCTTACACAACACGTAATAACAGAAAACGAAAGTGACATGCAAAGTCATAACGCTTCTCATTTCAGTGACGAGGACGCATGGAACCCTAACACTTCACATTTCAGTGACGATTCATTAGCAAACAAATATATGCGTTTGTGCGAATCGGCTGACTGTAAACGGATTATAGATCGTATGTATAGTGTTCGATACGAAGGCGGTAAATTTATGATAGGTGATTCAAATGTAAAAATCGATGATAACGACAACTTTCATGTCAAAGGAAAAATTTACGAGGGTACGCCTGGTCTGTATGAACTTTTGTTTATGAAACTACCGAAAAAATACAATAAGGACGATATGAGGAAATACAAGTCCATACTACTACCAACCAACGGACACAAACAAAAATATAAACACAATACACGAATAAACAGTAACAGTGGCGTCAAGTACCGACTAGTAATATCTAAATTGTTTGCATCGAGTGCACGAAAACGTACAGGGAATGGCTATATGGAGATGAAGCCGAACACTGCAATCGATTACGTGCATTGGGATGATCCTAACGAGTTGGTTAATGGATTGAGAATGTTAATGGCGTCTCAAAGTAGCGGCCATACTGGTCATAGGAATGAAATCATTTCGATATTGGAGGAATTACGTGAAGCCGGCATTATCATATAAAAGCAGACGCACCGTTCTATAACCACCAGTTCTTCACAAATATGAGTGTAGACAAGTTCGGTAGACACGACAGCGCTGTAAGAGTGCGAAAAGAAACTCATCGAAGTCTGCGTGAGGATATCGGTTTAGGCGTGACTAACGACGGTCACTTTGATGTGAAAAACAAAAAGATACGCAACTTGGGTGATCCTGAAGAGCTGCACGATGTTGTTTCTTTACAGTACGTAAAGGACGCATGCTTACAGTACAAGAACGACGACGCTACCGTAGACGCAAAAGATCATCGAATAATAATGCTGAACGATCCGCTTAAATCAAGAGATGCAGCCACAAAACGATACGTAGACGAGAAGAGTTTGAAAAAATATCGTGGAGGTAACGTAATCGTTAATGACTGCCGACTAACGCGTGTGCAAGCGCCTGTTGACTTCAAAGACGCAGTGAATTTGGAATTTTTACACGCACACACAATCAGTTTGCAAAGCGATGCTTTCTACGCTGCCGGAAGAAAAATTACGAATATAGCGAACGGTGTCAATGACAAAGACGCAGTCACTGTACGACAAATGCACGAATTAAAATTACATATAAAGACTGAATTGTACAAGGTCACTCAGGTATTTCACGCTCATATAATCAATATAATAAAGTTTGTCTATAAATATCAAGACAGCGCGACACAGCGTTCAGTCCTGGCTGAATATATTGAAGAGGTGGGACGTTTAATAGACGTTCGATACGGAAACGGAAATCAAGGATTGGAGATCTGTTTACAAGAATGCACGTACTTCGTAAGAAAAGAATGGGGCGTGGTGTAATTGGAAAAATACTTAAAAACACTGTGCCCGCTATCGTTTTGTCAGTACCTACTTTGAGTAATCGAGCGGTGGACGCATTACCAGTAGAATTACACCTACCCGGCTACCGATTCTGTGGACCCGGAACAAAACTCAAAGAGAGATTGGCACGTGGCGAGCGTGGAATCAACGAGCTGGACGAAGCCTGTCGCGAACACGATATCGCCTACGCAAGGTACAAAGACAACAGTCGAAGACGTATAGCTGACCGCGTTCTTGCCGACAAAGCGTGGGAACGAGTGAAAAGTTGGAATTCCGGTGTTAGTGAAAGAGCGAATGCTGCAGCTGTAGCAGCTGCAATGAAAGCGAAATCAGCAGTGGGTGGAGGGGGCTCGCGTAGTGGTTGCAGAAAAAAGAAGAAGGGTTCAGGAATTAAACATCAATCCGTGGGCAAACGCAAAACAGTCTCAAGACATAAACGTAACAATACAAAAATAGCGTCAGGTCTATACCTACGTCCTTACAGACAAAAAACATATTTGCATACCAGTGCGTGCATTGTCCGACAGTGATTTGTATGTGTACGCAAAACTTTTGAAAATACCTTATTTCAGAGGAGTTTTTATGCGTAACACTTTACCACGCAGACAGCCATGGAAGAATGAGAGTGCAGTTGTTAATCTGGACAGTGCAGAAGGACCTGGTACGCACTGGGTTTGCTACAAGAAGCGAAACAATCGAGTTTACTACTATGATGCGTATGGTAATATGCAGCCACCTCTTGAGCTGACACAGTATTTTGGAACCGACACTGACATTTACTACAATTACGAGCGTGAACAGTCACCACACACAGTCATCTGTGGGCATTTATGTTTGGACTTCTTAACGCGTGAGTGATCAGTAAGCGACAAGATGTCTTCGCTGTCGGTCACCTTAACAGGTACGAATGCTGCTGCTCTTGTATGTGACTTTTTCCCACCTCTCGAACTAACAAACGGTGAATGGTATGTAGGTCTATTGGACTTTACTACATACAACAGTATACCGAACGTGGTTGAGGGAAAAAACAATGTATTTTCAGTACTACGGGACGGAACAACGTGGGACTTGATAACTTTACCTACAGGTGCTTATGAAATCGTTGACATAGAAGCCTTCCTCAAAAAGCAGTTAGGAGACTCAAAGATTAGTCTACGTCCTAACAACAATACACTGAAATGTGAACTGACTTGTGCACTGGATATTGACTTTCAACAAACAGTGTGCGGTATCGGTGATATGTTGGGTTTCAAGGAAAAGCGTCTGCTTGAAGCGAATAAAACTCACACGTCTGACGCCACAGTTAACATTATAAAAGTGAACAGTATACTGATAAGGTGTAATATAGCGCACGGATCATACAAGAACGGTAAAAACGAGCACACACTGCACTCATTCTATCCGTCAGTCGAACCAGGATTCAAAATAATTGAATCACTTACAAACGTCATATACTTACCTGTGAATGTGAGTCGTTTGGACAACATAACATTATCTTTACACGACCAGGACGGTGACGCAATAGATTTTCGCGGCGAAGTCATCACTGTGCGTTTACATCTAAAACGACTATAGACATGGGCTTGTACTTTGTTTCTTCGCCACCGCTGCTACCACAGTCGTCAGCAATAAAAGAAGAAGAAGAAGAAGAAAGATCAGTTAGGTAACGCATCAGTACTCATTCGAAACTGAAACGATTAACATCAGTTAACCGCCGTTTCCTGATTTCATTGGGTTTTGTTGTAAACAAGTAACATGGCGAGTGGAAAATTATCTGTGGAGCAGCAACCGTAATTTGAAGACAGTATCACACACTTTTCATTTCATTCACACGCACCGTACGCAACAAAAAGATATGGAAACAATGATGAAATACGTGTGCCAATACAACAACAGGACGTCTTTACACTGCCGTCAGAAAGTTTCCTCTACATCGAAGGCAAGTTGGTTAAAAACCCTAGTGTGGCTGCAGATACTGCATTGAATGTGGAACTAGTGAACAATGCTATAGCATTTCTCTTTGAAGAGATTCGTTACGAGTTGGCGGGTGTGGTAGTGGACCATACCCGATACGTCGGTGTTACGTCAACTATTAAAACTTTTCTATCACTCAACAACAACACACGTGACGCAATGGAAAACGCGGGTTGGGTGGCGCCGACCACAAACGTATTAAAAGTGAATGATGACGGTGAATTCAACTTTTGTATTCCACTGAAAATGCTAATGGGATTCGCAGCAGACTATACACGCATCGTGCTCAACGTGAAACAAGAACTTATACTCCTACGCACATCTACCGACATAAACGCTATGGTTTTAACAAGCGGACAAACGACTGCTAATTGTCCGCAGATAAAGTTTAGTAGTTGAACTAGATAAAGTTTACTGGAAAATGCCTTATGTACATGTAGCTAATGCGTACAGATTACCACTGTTACGACTCATAGAGAAAGACCACCCGATAACTATGCCTTTTAGGACCTGGGAGTTGCACGAGTATCCTGCCTTACCACAGACTGAATGGCAGAATTGGATTGTCAAGACCTCGAGTCAGCTAGAAAAACCACGCTTTGTTGTGTTAGCGTTTTAGACAGCAAGAAAGAATGTACTGACGGCACACGCCGATGAATTTGATCATTGTAACGTGATCAATGCGAGACTGTTTCTAAACGACAAGTATTATCCTTACGATAATTTAAACTTGGATATTGGGAAAGACCGTTTTGCATTATTGTACAATATGTACGTCAGTTTTCAAAGTTCGTATTACCACCGTTTAGACGTCAGCCCAGTACTGACACCAGAATTATTCTAATCAAAAGCCCCGCTGTTTGTATTCGATTGTAGCAAACAAGACGATGCGCTTAAGTCTTCAGCAGTTGATGTACGTTTAGAATTTGAATCGTCAATGAATTTTCCTACACAGACGACTGCCTACTGTATGATACTACATGATACGCTTGTAGAATATACGCCATTGTCCAACGCGGTACATAGACGTGTTTAAGTCTTATTTTATACACATTTTGTAAATACTAGTTTTAAATATATATTTTCATATTTGTAACATTATAATATTGGAGCTGTGTGTGTATGTATTTTTAATTGTAAAACTAGTTTAGATACATTTTAATACTTGTAACAATATAATATTGAGCTGTGTATGTATTTTAATTGTAAAACTAGTTTAATATAATCTTGGAGCTGTGTATGTATTTTAATAAATGTATATAGTACACACTTTATTATTATTTGTATAACCCACCCTCCATAATGTATACTTACTTGCAACAAACAAACTAGTGAGCGTTGTCCACACACGTACCCTTAAATGCCAGAAATTGTATGCACACTGAAGTCTCGCAAGCTTAAAATTCAGCTATACCTAAAATATATCTTCAATTCGAAGTGTAATATAAAAAGTACAGTAAGAATATATTTCAGAAATTGTAATTTGATCACCCACACACATACACTTATGTGAATGAGGCATGTATTAAATTCAATAAATAATGCACGTGAAAATGTGAATAATTTTTACGTTTAAATAAAATCTGTACATACAATAAAATTACGTAGTGTAATATATAAATTACGTTTAAATAAAATCTGTACATACAATAAAATTATGTAATGTAATATAAAAGCACGACAAGAATAAATTTCAGAATTTTTTTTGTAACAGACATAGTAATTTGATCATACACCCATACATACTTATTTGAGCGAGTCATGTATTAAATCAATAAATAATGCACTTGATAATGTTTTTAATGCGAATAAAATCTGTACATACAATGTATTATGTTCACTTACCAAACTAGCATGTGTTGTCTCCACACTGTTAATGATGGACGTTGCCGTTGTACTCGGGTAGTGGAGAAAGCAAGTGTCTGTTTTGGAGTACATACTTTCTAATCCATAATTACCGTCAGCGCTACTAATGCGCTTTGAATAAGGGAATTCTTGTCAACGTTTGCAGTGAGAGAGAGAGAGACATACACAATGTGTGTGTGAGCAGGGCGTACATTGTCCGACAGCGATTTGTATGTGTACACATATTTCACTATACACCTCTGAAAGGAGAAACGGTTTGAACATAACGTTTGACAATGAGAGAGAGAGAGAGAAAGAGAGACTGTGAGCTAAAATTATTTAATCATCACACCGTCTACTCTACTCAATGTACACACTGAGAGAGAGAGAGAGAGAGAGAGAGAGAGAGAGAGAGAGAGAGAGAGAGAGAGAGAGAGAGAGGGGGGGGGAGAGGAGAAACGGTTTGAACATAACGTTTGACAACGAGAGAGAGTGTGAGCTAAAATTATGTAACCATCACACCGACTACTCTACTCAATGTACACAGTGAGAGAGAGAGAAAGGGTGAGGAGAAACGGTTTGACAACGAGAGAGAGAGAGAGAGGAGAAACGGTTTGAACATAACGTTTTGACAACGAGAGAGAGAGAGAGAGAGAGAGAGAGAGAGAGAGAGTTTTATACTTACATTCAAATGTGAGAGAGAGCGAGAGAGAGAGAGAGAGAGAGGAGAAACGGTTTGAACATAACATATGATTTAGGGAGACCGCTTAATGTATCAATGTTTGAATTTTTCGCCATTGAAAGTTGATTTCGTCGTCGTCACGATCGACTAACCGCACACACATATAGGTATATATATACATTATAACGTGTTGCTAATAATGTATCACACGTTTGAATTTCCCTCCCCCCCGCCACAGAAAATGTTGGCAAACCTGCTCATATAAAATATCTATACACTATAATATTAATAATACAAAGGGGATTCATGCATAGGTTGCTAAACCTGATCATATAGATTTACTATACATTATAACACACAACAAATTTGAACTAGTGCAAAGGTTGGTAACTCTGATCATATATTTTAATATATACACTATAATGCATCAAGTTGGAACCTCCCACCCACCACCACCCTCTGATATGCAAATCAGCTTTATTAAAAAAATAAAAAATTATACCGCACACACATATAGGTATATATATACATTATAACATGTTGCTAATAATGTATCACACGTTTGAATTTCCCTCCCCCCGCCACAGAATATGTTGGCAAACCTGCTCATATAAAATATCTATACACTATAATAATAATAATAATACAAAGGGGATTCATGCATAGGTTGGTAAACCTGATCATATAGATTTAATATACATTATAACACGCGACAAATTTGAACTCATGCAAAGGTTGGTAACTCCGATCATATATTTTAATATACACTATAATGCATCAAATTGGAACCACCCCACCCACCACCACCCCCTGATATGCAATCAGCTTTATTAAAAAAATAAAAAATTATATTCACGGATGCGGATGGTCCATTGAAACCCTCCCCACCCCCCACCGACCACCTTGATATGCAAATCAATTTAATTAAAAAAATAAAAAACAAATTAAAAAAATTTATTTGCGGATGCTGTGGTCCATTGGGATGCTGCGGGTCCAACGGTGGTGGCGGCATCTCTTAGATCTTGTTTTTTAGTGTTTTTTATTGTTTTTTAAGAAAGGCGGCATTCCTTTGTGGATCAGAACCGGCAGTTTCCCTCTACTTGTTTTTCTTTTTTTTTGTTTTTATTTAAAATAGCTTTTGCATATACAGTACTACTATCACTTACTAACAGCATAAGAAGCTGTCCTCACAATTAAAAGAATTATCAGATGCCAGTCCAGTTCAACTGAATTTTGAAAGAAAAAAAAACTATAGTTCAGAAATGAATTTACTATCATTAAAATAACTCGGGTTTTCCGGATATTAAGTAATGTAAAGAAGCATCAAGATTTAAAGCAAAAGTCTCTTTTTTTTGTTGTGTTAAGATAACTAGCTAGGTCACCACTTGACGAGAGAATCAAGTTGCAAATGCACACCTAGGAATTAAGTTAATTTTTTTTTGCAAAGTTCACTTACACAGCAACACCAGAAACATTGCTCCGAGACATACCTGTCGATATTGGCCGTAGCACATTAGCTACTTATAAGTTCCTTCATTTTCTTACATTCCATCTTGGCCTGACAATCGGGTCACGGTTGAACGAGCCGTAGACACCCCAGGGCACACCTTGGTACTCAACCAGCCATGATAAATAAGATACGCCCGGTATTAAAGAAAACAATTAAAACTTTCTTCAGAAGCCAGACAAGAAACGTCACGCCGGGTTGAAGGCTGAAGCGAGAGAGAGCTCGACACGAGTTTATGCCAAACAACCAACAACGCCCCCAAACAGCGGAACAGTGAAACTCAAGTCGCGCTGCGTCTCTACTAGATAGCCCGCGAGTATCCATATAGCACGCAACTAGGACCAACACGGCAATATAATATAAACAATTCTTATTGCCATAATTTGACTTAATCAATATTTGTAAGTTGCCATAACAAAATTCTTTAGTTACGGCACACCCCCACAACAAAAGTAGTCCAACCGGTTGGACGACACTGGGTCGGCCACAACAGGAGGAAGGCTGGGGACTAACTAAAACAGATTAAAAGGTAAAATTAGGCGGAAGTTGAAAACGAAAGGACACCGGAAAGAAGGACAAGGTGTGTGTGTAGCGGGGTGTGTGTAAGTGTGGAAGATACCGGGAGTGTGAGCGGTCGCGACCTAAAGTGATAGAAAGAAGAAAGGAAAAGAGAGGAACTAAAATCCCGATAAAACTTTAAAACCCCATTTAACCCCCCCTAAAGACAGTTAAAAACTCTAAAAGGTAAAACATTAAACCCCAAAATTATTAAAACCAAAATCCTCCAGAGAAGCCCCCCGAAAACCAAACCCAAGGACCCTAATTAATCCTAACTGGGGTGGCAAAAGAAAAATAAATATACCCTTAACTTAATGAACCTCCACTTGAGGACACGCCTTCAAATGCGACACATGGGCCACTCTCACCTGCATACCGCCCTCTAGACCCACCAGGCTGGCAGTAACCGGAGAGACAAACTCTGAAATACGGAAAGGTCCCATCCATCGATAACGAAGCTTGGCGGCGCGACCCTCCACCCTAGAGCTGAGCGGGTGGCTCCTACAATTTACCAACTTGCCCACCCTGAAAGGGTTGGGGACTCTCCCCGCGTTGTAACGGCGCCGCACGCGCTCGTGCGATCGGAGCAGAGCTCTCCTCACCTCTTTCCACCTGTGAGAGACCCCCCCCGTACGGCGAATCCGGAAGAAGATCCTCCAATCTCCACAAATTGCTAAGGGGGTGTGCAGGGGAGAAACCAAACTACCTCAAAAGGCACGGCTCTATGACTTTCATGAAAGGAGGAGTTGAAAGCCATTTGTAACCACTGAAGATTCTGGTCCCACGTGTTCTGCTGTTCCACGTGGTAAGCGATGAAGGCGGATCTAAGATTGCGATTGAATCTTGCGTGGGAAGGTTGCGGGTGATAAGGGGAAGTGGTTACATGTCGAATGCCGTGCCTGAGACACATGTTTCGGAACTGCCTCGAGATGAACTGGGGGCCATTGTCTGAGACATTGATGGAGGAAAGCCCGAAATGCTGAAAGATGCTGGTCTGAAGGGCTATGATGGTAGTAGCAGCACTTGCCTGACGCAAGGGAAGTAGCCAGACATACTTAGAGAAGGCGTCCACACAAACAAGGAGGAAAGAATTCCTGGCCTTGCTACGTGGGAAAGGACCCACGTAGTCGATGAAAACCTTTTCCATAGGTCTGCTAGCCACCTCAGAAGACAGCAACCCCAACTTGGTGTTCTGAGCGGGCTTGCTCAGACTACACAGATGACAGCACTTCACCCGGGTGGCGATGTCCCGGTCCATGCCTTTCCAGATGAAGTTCCTTCGAATCGCGGCGATGGTCTTAGAAACACCCAAATGGCCTCCCACCGGGGAATCGTGATAGTATTGGAAGGCCATGGGTACAAGCTTGCTCGGCAGAACTATCTTAGGAACCCGTCCTCTACGTTCCTTGCAGCAGAGGACGCCCTTGGACAGATGATAAGGAGTCTTAATCTCGCCTGATTTAATATTTTCGATGATCGGACCCAACGTCTCATCATCAAGCTGATGAGGGATAACATCAGTAAAGGCGAGGGGAAACTCCAAGAGTAAGGCGCAGGGTTCATCTATTGGCTCCTCACTGGGTAGATGGTACATACGTGACAAAGGTCGGCAACAACATTTTGGGTCCCCCGTATATGCTGTGCCCTGAACTTAAAAGATGAAATTTTGACCACCCAGCGGCCAATTTTACCCAGTTGACGGAGGTGCGCCAGAAGCCAAGAGAGAGCCTGGTTGTCGGTCTCTAAAAGGAACTCAGCATGTTCCAAATACCTTCTAAATTTGTCCACGGCGAAGACTACAGCCAAACACTCCAACTCATACACAGATGATTTCTTTTCAGTGTCGGTGAGGGTCCTGGATACAAAAGCTACTGGCTGACGAGCACCATCCACCTCCTGCGAGAGCACGGCGCCGATCGCCACAGAGCTGGCGTCCGACTGCAAAATAAAGGGCTTCGTGAAGTCAGGCATCCGAAGCACGGGCGGTGACAGAATGGACTCCTTCAGGGTCTCAAAGGCACGCTGCTTTTCGTCGCCCTACACAAATTTGACACCCTTTTTTCTTAAGGAATTTAGGGGAGCAGCAATCTTGGCGGCCCCGGGGATGAACCTCCGATAAAAATTAACCATCCCTACAAAGCGGGCCACCCCTTTAGCGTCCCGAGGAGGAGGAAAATCCCGAATAGCCTGAGTCCTCTCTGGGTCTACCGTGACCCCTTTATGAGACACAAGGTGACCGAGGAAAGAAATTTCCTCCTGGGCAAATTTCACCTTGTCGGGGTTTACCGTAAACCCCGTGCGCCTCAGGCGACACAACACCTCTCGGAGATGATCCATGTGTTCCCCTAAGGTGGTACTGTAATCAGAAGATCATCGAGATAATTAAACACGTACTGAAATTTTACATCGTGGAACACCGTGTCTAGTAGACGTGTTAACGTCTGAGCACCACCAGCCAGTTCCATGGGGACTCTCTTATATTGGTACAGGTTCCACGGTACGCAAAAGGCTGTGTAAGGGAATCTGGTGGTAGGCAGAATTGAGGTCAAAAATTGTGAAATAGCGGGCCTGCGAAAACCAGTCAAAGGCCGAATGCAGATCCGGGAGGGGCACCAACTCAACCTCTATATTTTGATTTAATTTACGGTAGTCAATAACCAGCCGATGCTTCCCTCCTGGTTTAGGCACCAAGAATGCTGGACTGGCATAGGCCGACGTGGAAGGTTCAATGACACCATGGTCAAACAATTCTTGAACCTTCTCACGCAAAATGGTCATTTTGGGAGGGGCGAATTTATAAGGGTGCGAACGGATAACCGAGGAGTCACAAAGGCGGATACGATACTCCAGATTATGTGTGAGTCCGAGATTGGCAGTCAGCACCTCGGGGAACTCCTCAGACAATTGACGGAAAGTGGTCTGTTGGGACTGGCTTAAATTATTAATAGACGCCGGGGGGTTGAAGTGCTTCAAACCCCTCCCCCGACTCATCCCGATATCCAAAAAAAGCGAATGCGCACGGCACGGTTAAACTTGATGAAACAAACGTGCCCCTGGATATCGAGAACCAGACCACTTTTCACGATGAAGTCCGCACCCAAAATACAATCGACGCTCAGATTAGGAGCTACACGAAACTCCCACACCCACGAAAAATAATTTATTTTAATTTTGAAGGCCACAAATTTTGAGGTAGGCAAAACCTCCCTCGAGGCCGTCCAACACACCACCGACGAAAGTGCACTCGCCTTAATTAAAGACTCCCTAACCAACTGCTGGTAAACCCGGGAGGAGATTAAACGCCGCGCCGATCCCGAGTCCACCAAGTCCTTAATACGGCCCTTTCCAACCTCCAACTCGAGATAGGGACACACGGAGAGACCAGGACGAATCGGCTTAGGATAGGGCTGTCCGGATGGGTGCCCAGTTTCAACCGCACATAACGGAACATGAGATGCGCTAACGCTACCACGTGTGGGGAGGGACCGGCGTCCCCTCAATCCCCCCCCCACGCAGGCCGTTTTTTGAAGGGCGGTTCTCACGCGAGACCTCAGACCGTTTGAAATGGCAATTCCGGGCCAAGTGCCCCATCTTACCACAAGTATAACAACTATAATTTTTCCTTTCAGAGGTGTCACCTCGTTGCTCCCGGGTAGGTGGCCGCTGTTGACCAGATGTGGAACAGGGGACAGGGAATTCGGAAATGCCGGAGCGAGTCTCATCATTCATCTGGATGGTGCGGGCAAAGACACAAGCTCCGCTGAGATCCGCGAAGCTTCGCGGTCTCTCCAGGAACACCAACCGTGACCTCTCCTGGGGATTGAGGCCCTCCAAGATGACACGCACCACCTCAGCCTCCGACACGTCCACACGCAGCACACGGGCAGCACTCTTGATTGAATTTATGAACACGTTTAACTTTTCCCCGTGCCCCTGAACTCTATAAAATAGTCTTTGCCGCATCCGGTCACGCAGCCTCCCGGTCATAAACAGCTCCAGAACATCTCTGTGGAAAGCATCAAAATCTCCGCCCGCGCCGAGATGCCAGACCACACGATCCAGTAAAGGCGCCCGACAATAAGGGTAGATCATATTTAAAAGAGAGGCACCAGTCACCCCATGGAAGTCATAAATCCCGAAAATCCCCTCAAAAAATCTCACCAGCTGGTCCAGATCCAGACCGTCGACCACGGGAAGCCGACGGAGGAGGTCATAGATGGGGTTCGGTAACGAGTCATATCTGACGCTGGCCAGGGTGGTACCAAAACCACGAGGGACTTCCACCTGATCACCCTGAAATCCCTGGGGGCGACTGCCCAACGAAATAAGAGGACGTTCCTCGACCAGAGCACTACATGCTTCCCCCAGGAGATCCACCCGCTCAGTGGCCACGGTCTGTTCGGTTTACTAGGACTCTCCGGAGCCTCCCCAGGTAGGCAAATTTTTGACTGCAGGGCCGTCGCAGCCCGCCTAACCTCTTCCTCCAGTCCGTGCTGCGACAACAAATTACGGAGACGAGCGGACAAGTGGTGCATTCTTTGGGTCACCCGCTGCCAAACTCGGGTAGAACTCCCTACATATTCAGAATCCTCCATCAGGGTGGAGAACTCCGTCCACTTATCCGAACACAAGGCTAACTCCTCCTCCAGATCCTCAATCTCGACTCTCTGGAGGGGGAAATCCCCCACAAGCAGCTCCCGCAGTTGTCTCCTCAAGGACGCTCTGGGGAACCCCACCCCGCAAGCGTATCTCAAACTGCAGCTCATCCTTATTAAAATACTCGGGCACCAGGCCGCGACCCTCGCGCCGACCACTATTCTGCCCCGCCTCTGACATCGTTCCTCATTACTAAGACTTTAATACAACCAAGCAATAACAATCAGGGCACCCCAGGGTTCCCGACCCGACACCGGACCAACAACCAAGACCAAGACAATATGCTGTAAGACCAACAAAGACAATGACAAGAACACGAACACAAACAAACAAATAGACACTTAACTCCGAACACCCAAAGATACAATCCGGAATCACTAACCCGCCTGTGCTCACCCCCAGGTGTCCCGGCCCGGCAACCGCTCCCAAAGACCAAATTTCTACAACAATGCTAAACACATAATTATAGTAAAAATATCATAATCAACCCTTCCTAGGCTCATTACATTCATTGAGATATGAGAACACACCACAAGACTGACAGAGCATGTCCAATTAAGGTATTGAGGCCACCGCATCAATTTCCAATTTTTGGTTCAGAGGTGGCCAGGCCTACGTCCAACCACGCTCTGCTACCATTTATGAGCCGCTCATCATTGACATCACAACACATTAAACATACAAAATTCAGAATTTTAACTTTCTTAAAATGTGTAACTAAATTCTAGAGCTTACCTGGATGACCGGCTCACTTGTTCAGAACTAGGAGGAGGCCTCCTAGTGGAAGAAAGGCCTCGTGCTGGGGAACCATTAGGCAATTTAGTTAATGAGGTGACCTCAATTTCCAAACTCAACAAATAACAAATTTATTGGTTTCTAAATCCTTTTAAAAGCCTTACAATTTTATGTACAATACATGTACTTCATAGTACCCAGAATATAGAAGTATTTATTTAAAATAACGTGTACTTCATAGTACCCAGAATATAGAAGTATTTTATTTAAAATAACAATGATCATGCAACAAAACCTCAACGGTAAATTTTAAAACCTTTACAAAAATATAATTTCTATATTTTGGCAATAAATTATTATTAACATTAATAAATAAAAAAAAATAAATCTAGAGGTTTTCAAAATTTAATACATCTAATAACAATAAGCTTTTACTTTTACAGGACACCTCTGGTTGTACTATTTTAATGTGCCTTTTTTTTTTTTTTTACACTAACAACATGCACTATCTGAAACCTCAATCAAAAAAAACTAAGAATGATAATTAGTAGTTATTAGTTATGTTCTTTAGTATGAAATTTAAAATATGTGTGCACAATAGTGATAATAACATTGGGTTAACATGGTAAGAGCATTCTTTTTTTTTTAACTGTATGTGCTCAATTTTTACTAAACTCTGTATAGCTCAATGGTTTTCTGATTTCATAGTGTATACCATTATTAAAGAAAATATCAGATAACCAGGTCTCTCAAAATGTAGAATGTTTTATACATACATATTTGTGTATATGAATGACTAGATCCATAACACTATTTATATTCTCATCATTTAACAATTAATTAATATAGTCATTCAACATATTTTAAACTGAGCAAACATATTAAGTTCCATTAGATTTATATATATATATATATATATATATATATATATACAAAAAAAATTTAACATCATATTCATAGAGAATTAAAATAAATCCTAAATCCCAAAACTTGTAGGGATATAACATAGTTTGAACCAGTGTGATGGACAGTTCACTACCTGGCATGACAAAGAGTTGCACTCAATACATATGACTTCATAATTTTCTTTTAACATACATGCACTTCACAATTTTCACACAAGACATTTACATGGATAACACTGATAAATACTGAGAGACTTTCTCAGAGAAATAAAGGAACCAGGTATGCTTCAATCTAGTAACGCTGGGAAGTGCCTTCACACTGCAAAGTTTAGGTAGAAACCAATTCACCAGTAGTGGCTTAACACATTTCGTTTTTCATGTTTTTCTTTTTTTTTAATAGCTTTTGCATATACGGTACTACTATAACTTACTAACAGCATAAGAAGCTGTCCTCACAATTAAAAGAAATATCAGTTGCCAGTCCAGTTCAACTGAATTTTGAAAGAAAAAAACTATAGTTCAGAAATAAATTTGCTATCATTAAAATAACCCAAGTTTTTCGGATATTAAGTAATGTAAAGAAGCATCAAGAATTAAAGCAAAAGTCTCTTTCTTTTTTGTTGTGTTAAGATAACTAGCTAGGTCATCACTTGACGAGAGAATCAAGTGGCAAATGCACACCTAGGAATTAAGTTAATTTTTTTTTTGCAAAGTTCACTTACACAGCAACACCAGAAACATTGTTCCGAGACATACCTGTCGATATTGGCCGTAGCACATTAGCTACTTATAAGTTCCTTCATTTTCTTACATTCCATCTTGGCCTGACAATCGGATCACGGTTGAACACCCCAGGGCACACCTTGGTACTCAACCAGCCATGATAAATAAGATACGTCCGGTATTAAAGAAAACAATTAAAACTTTCTTCAGAAGCCGGACAAGAAACGTCTCGCCGGGTTGAAGGCTGAAGCGAGAGAGAGCTCGACACGAGTCTATGCCAAACAACCAACAACGCCCCCACACAGCGGAACAGTGAAACTCAAGTCGCGCCGCGTCTCTACTAGATAGCGCGCAAGTATCCATATAGCACGCAACTAGGACCAACACGGCAATATAATATAAATAATTCTTATTGCCATAATTTGACTTAATCAATATTTGTAAGTTGCCATAACGAAATTCCTTAGTTACGGCTCAGAAGGTTATTTAACTCTGACATTTTATACTTAATTATTATCAGTAACTTATTCTAAATAAACAAAACATCTTGGTCCTTCCATCACATACTCTATTTCTTATACTAGGTTCTATTTCAGTATTAATCTGTTTTTGATACTGGGGTAATGATATTTTAACACTTCACTTTTTATATGCCCTGCTCTTGTTTTATCTATTATCATTCTACTGAATGTTTTATATTAAGAGTGGCAGTTCTTATTCAGAAACACCAGTATTATCAGTCATATAATATTTTATTTAATATTATTCATGGACACAAATAAACACTTCAAAGTTGTATTATTTCATAATCTACTTAGATTGTGAACTGCAATATTTACACATAAGGTTTATTTACATTTCTTTAACATTACCTTCCTGATCGCTCATAATTTTCTTCATTCTTACCATGTGCTGAAATACACTTCTGTCAGAATACTCTTTTTAGCTTCGTAGTGTGTCCCATTATCGGCTGCATATGACTGCCTTAGAAACACGTCTATATCCAGACTTTTATGTGCTTAACTCACTCGATGTGTTAATCATAGCATTTGAGCTCTAAGTAATCTCTGCCCTTGACTTTCACTATCGCTTTCTTCTGTATCCTTGCATTTCCACTAATGTATGAAGTTTTCGCTTGATCAGCTGTTCCGACAATTATACATTTATATCTCATTTCTAACCCTTTATTCATATTAATAACAATATCGATAATAACGTTCCTTACATTTCTTAACATATTTTTAACACATTAACATTCCTTACCATTTCTTATTTTTATTTAGCATAACATTCTTTACATTTCTTATTTACTTCCTTAACATTTTCTTTTCAATTATATCATTTTCTTAAATATAATTTCTAACCTTTTTACACATATTATTCCTTACTATTTAGCTCCTATTCTTATTAATAATCAGCAATATTATTTTTCATTTAAAAATAATTATTTATTACAATAAAGTGTTGACTGCAGTGTCGTTTGATTTCCACCCCTGTTAAGTTAACAATACATGTCCGTCGTCTACAGGAAATTCATTGTTTCTTTGTAGCATAACCCGTCATGTAACATTACCATCTTGCATTCTTTTATTGTGCGTACTTACCGTGTGAACGTTTGTTTTGACTGTGTAACTAACCTGTTCATAGGGTAACAATTTTATCCTGCCTGTTGGCCACACAAGTAGTGGTATAATGGGGGTTAAAATCACAAAGGAATGCCGCCTTTCTTAAAAACCAATAAAAAACACTAAAAAACACTAAAAAACATGATCTAAGAGATGACGCCGCCACCGCTGGACCCGCAGCATCCCAATGGACCACAGCACCGCGAATTTCCGCGAATAAATTTTTTTATTTTTTTATTTGATTTTTTATTTTTTTAATTAAATTGATTTGCATATCAAGGGGGGTGGGATGAGGTTCAATGGACCACCACCATCCGTGAATATAATTTTTTATTTTTTTAATAAAGCTGATTTGCATATCAGTGGGTGGTGGTGGGTGGGAGGTTCCAACTCGATGCATTATAGTGTATATTAAAATATATGATCAGAGTTACCAACCTTTGCATGAGTTCAAATTTGTCGTGTGTTATAATGTATATTAAATCTATATGATCAGGTGTACCAACTTTTGTATTATTATTATTATAGTGTATCAATATTTTATATGAGCAGGTTTGTCAACATTTTCTGTGGTGGGGGGAGGGAAATTCAAATATGTGTTATATAGTGTATATATTAAAATATATGATCAGGGTTACCAATCTTACATTATTGTGTATAGAGCAGGTCTGCCAAAATTTTTTTCTCTTCTGTGGTGGGAAATTCAAACTATATGATCATGATTGTTACTCTCTCTCTCTCTCTCTCTCTCTCTCTCTCTCATATTTGAATGTAAGTAAAACTATCTCTCTCTCTCTCTCTCTCTCACTCTCTCTTGTTGTCAAACGTTATGTTCAAACCGTTTCTCCTCTCCCTCTCTCTCTCCCTCACTGTGTACATTGAGTAGAGTAGTCGGTGTGATGATTAAATAATTTTAGCTCTCTCTCTCTCTCTCTCTCTCACTCGTTGTGCTATCTCTCTCTCTCTCTCTCACTCTCTCTTGATGTCAAACGTTATGTTCAAACCGTTTCTCCTCTCCCTCTCTCTTTCTCTTTCTCTCTCTCTCTCTCTCTCTCACTGTGTACATTGAGTAGAGTAGTCGGTGTGATAAATAATTTTAGCTCTCTCTCTCTCTCTCTCTCTCTCTCTCTCGTTGTGTATGTCTCTCTCTCGTTGTCAAACGTTATGTTCAAACCGTTTCTCCTCTCTGTGGTCATTACCGCGCATGTATATGAAATTAGAAAGTTTATATTTATTCGACAAATATTAACGCCCTCTCTCACTCTCTCTCTCTCTCTCTCTCTCACTCTCACTCGTTTCAACTGTGCAAGGTTTCATACCGTTTCTCCTCTCTCTCTTACCGTGTACATTGAGTAGTCGGTGTGATGAGTAAATAATTTTAGCTCTCTCTCTCTCTCTCTCATTGTCAAAACGCCGTCTTCATTTTTCAATGTATTAAATAATTAATTAATAGTTTTATAATGCAGTCAGTGTGATTGATCCTTGTTAGAAATATATATATTTGGCAAATATTAACTATGTATGTGTGTTGTTGTCAATGAACTACTTACCTGTGTGTGTGTGTGTGCTGTTACAGATGACAAATCCATACGTTAACGGCTTAGCAATCTTCAATACGCTCTTCTTCATGTGGTACAATACTTCTGTTTAATGCTTGCAGTTTACACACACATAGGTTCAGTGGTGTATAGCGAAATAAATTAAAATTATACACACATGAAAACGGTGGTTGAAATTCATACAAATCTTCTGATGTAACAGTTCCCACAAGTAATACAGTTCACAAAAAAAAAAATTAATTGTACACATGTTCAGAGGTGTATAGTGAAATAAAATAAAGCCATAATTTATTTAAATGGTTAAATATATTTTAAAATTCACAATATAAAATTGATTTTTTTTTTGAAAAGTTTATAAATTCGCAATTCATAAATAAATAAATACATTATAAAATTGATATTTTTTTCAAAAAGTTTATATATAATTGTGTCGTACTTGTAGGAGAAGGAACCTGCAACATAACAATACAAACAGTATAAAAATCATGTTAAATATCACACACACACACACACACACACATGTATAGTTGGCGGAATCAACGCTTTACGCGAGTAACTTCTTAAATTATGTGTCATTCTCTCTCTCTCATAAGTTAATGTCCATTCATCAAAACTTTGTAAATTAGAATCTGCACTACATTCAAACACATGCACACACAGTGATAAAAATTGTTTATTAAAAGTAGTTTGTTACCTTAACGAGGTACTATTTCCACCTGCGCTGTTTGGTTCCTCATGCCTCGAAACACGAGATGTAGGTCGCTAGGGTTTATATGACGGAGCTCTTCATCTGTAAAGACGCCAGCATATCTCTTAGGTAGATATACACGATAGCAGTGCTCACCATCTTCCAACGTTACAAGCACAGACTTCCCATATCTTGTGTCCACATGCACCATGTTAACGATCGGATACTGCTTGTTCACTGTTAATTCTGCACACCGTTTGTACTCAGTAGCAGAAACTGCATTGAATTTTGTGATAAACGACATTATTAGAAGTGAAGACGTCTGTATCAAACGAGGCGGAACTAAACAATGACTACAAAGAAGACTAGTGGAATGTAATGGTGGTGGTAGTTATCAGGAAATTTTTCATCCCCTGAAGCTTTGCATGTACATACATGCAGAATTATGGCTGTTACATAATATATATATTAGGAAAGCCTACAGACTACTAGAAATAGTTATCGCCTGCAGGCATATACAAGTTTCCTAACGAAATTAACAATGCTATGAGACACTCACATTAAAAATGTTTGTATAACAGAAAAATCATTAATTATCCACTCTCTAAGTGCGTACACATTATGATTTGTACATAGTGTAGAAGAAGAATTGCAATGTGTAAGACATAACGTACCAGGGAATAGATATGGTATGTTTTTAGGGCAACCAATGTCATCAAGATTTATTATATGATGATGGATTATTTTCGATTCTAAAAAACGTTTTTTCTCAAGACCCTTCACAAACACATATTTATATATGTTCGTATACGTTGTTAACACTGAAACAAGATTGTCGTACGGTGTCTCTCCTTCACTCCATCTCAGGCCATGATAGTTTGTCGTTAACCAGCAGTTGGTTCTAGTGTATTTCGAATTCGTAACGACTGTAGCAGGCGGGGCGAAAATCCAATGTCTGCATGCAAAACGTGTTATGTCCATAACCGACAACTCCTTTACTATATAATTGCCGTTGTCATCATAAAAGCAGTGAAAGTCAATTATTACAGCAGCGTTTTCCATTATACTATAAAAAAAGAAACCACACATTACAAACTAATATGTATAAACACAAAGATCGTTACAATAATGATAATAATACGCAAACTTACGTTTACTGCCGTCCGAACTGAAGTGTGAGGAGGCAATAACTAATGCTATCACAGTGAGAATTTTGTTGTTGTTTTTGTTTTTAACAGGTGGTGTAACGTGGAATTTTAGCAGGTGGGGGAGCAGAGTCGTCGTCGCCGTCGGCAATTAATTTGGCACGTACGCAAGTGTATCACGGCCATTGACTAGTATATAGCGCTAAGATTTTAATAAAACAATTATCAGTTTTAAACAACCGACTTAAAAAATATAGTTTACCTTGTGGTATGAAATTCAAACTATTAAATTGTCTCTCTCTCGCTCTCTCTCTCTCACACATTTCTGATTACTATACAACTAATTGCATGTATGTTCAGAGGGTTATAACGAAATAAACCATTGTGTATTCGCTAAATCCTCCTTTCACTTTCTAATTTGACACATGACACTCATTAGCAGCACCACCGCAAGTAATTATGGATTAGAAAGTATTTACTTCCAAAACAAACACCTGCTTTCCCCACCACCAGAGACCAATATATACGCAAGAAATTCAGTGATAATTTCTCATTGACTACTTGCGTGCGCTGATAAATCTATCACTACATTTTTAATAGTTGAAAGACTGTTTGTATTATTGTGCATCTCAGTATACGCAAGTTCCTGTGTAGTCAACATACGCTAGTTTGGTGAGTGAGCATAATTTATTGTATGTACAGATTTTATTTAAACGTAAAAATTATTTGCATTAAAACATTATTTATTGAATTTAATACATGTATGTGTATGCGTGCGTATGATCAAATTACAATTTCTGAAATATATTCTTACTGTATTTTTTATATTACACTTCTAATTGAAGATATATATTTGAATTTAATACATGTGTGTGTATGCGTGCGCGTATGATCAAATTACAATTTTCTGAATATTTTCTTAACGTACTTTTATTCTTAACGCACTTCTAATTGAAGATATATATTTTAGGTATAGCTGAATTTAGTGTGTGAGCTGCAATATACACAACGTTCGTCATTTTTTTACTTGTGTGTAGTCAACATACGCTAGGTTGGTGAGTGTACAGCATAATTTTATTGTATGTACAGATTTTATTTAAACGTAACAATTATTTGCATTTAAACATTATCAAGTGCATTATTTATTGATTTAATACATGACTAATTCAAATAAGTGTGTGTGTGTGTGTGTGTGTGTGTGTGTGGGTGTGTGTGTGTGATCAAATTACAATTTCTGAAATATATTCTTACTGTACTTTTTATATCACACTTCTAATTGAAGATATATTTTAGGTATAGCTGAATTTTAAGCGTGCGTTCTTGAGTTAAGCTGTTGTTGTAATCATATGGAAATTCATAATGTTTACCGGTTCGTTTGTTTTCCTACTCACAATCACTTTCACTCAAATAATTGATATTTATTTGTATTCATACACAGTCTTTTTATATTCAAACTATTATTATCTGAAACAGGACGGTATATATAGATTCGAGTGATATGTAAGACACTGTTATATGTTACTAAAATTATAGCAAATATTTTCATTCTAAGCATTTTACTGTTTAATAATAATTACAACCCAATGAAGGATATATAGTTTGATGCTTTATAAGTTTGTGTACACAGGTTGTATATTGCAAACCTGAAATTATTATTATTTAAATCTGTTATCTGTGTTTTGTATGGATTATTATTTAAATCTGTGTTTTGTATGGAGGTCATCTATAAATATCATGTCAGTGCGATACAACGTGTAACAATCGTAATTGGATTTGCTTTCAACCCAACGTGTGCGCTCGTTGTGTGCATGTGTGTGTCTCTGTGTGTGTGTGCGCATTGTGTGTGTGTGTGTGTGTGTGTGTGTGTGTGTGTGTGTGTGTGTGTGTGTACAACCCAACGGAGGATATATATAGTTTGTGTACATAGGTTGTATATTGTAGGCGTGAAATTATTTAAATCTGTTTTTGTATGGAGGTCAGTGCGACACACAACATGTAACAAACGTAATTGGATTTTGCGCGTTGCGTGTGTGGTTACGTTGCGTGTGTGTGTGTGTGTGTGTGTGTGTGTGCGCGCGCGCAAAAATAAACTTAATTTTCTCGATCTAACAAATAGTTGGTCTAAGCGTACATGTATTATGTAAATCATCTCTTTTTCAGTCATCCACGTAAGTGCATTTGAATTATTTGCGCATGCGCATAACAGCTTTTTTAGTACAGTTGCACACACATCGACACTCACTTGCAACAACGTCTTACTTACCACACGTTCATGTGCTAGAAATTGATATATAAAACGTTTAAGATACACTAACATAATACCAGCGTTATAACAGTACCTTTTGTTTTTCAGTATTCATTCATTCTCTCTCTCTCTTGAAGATCATGGCTAACCTTCAGCAGGAACGTGGGGAGGAGCAGACTGAACAAGGTAAAAAGTTCAATACCAATTGTCACAGTTAAGAAATTATTTTTTGTAATTATGTAGCGTACAAACTTGCTGATGCGAATTAACGTTTGAGTCATACCATGTCTATTGGTGAGTATGAAAAGTCTCTCTCTTAACATCGTTTAGAAATTGACATGTAGATGAAAATTTTTCATGTTCCATCATAGGTTTGTCACCTTCTTTCCAATCAACTAATTCAATTCCACAACAAGAGCATTTAACTCTATCGTCTATGAATGACATACTATGCCCACAAACATCGAAATTTCTAGGGTAGAAGTAGAACCCCGCAAACGCTAACTCGTCGGGGCTGATAAACGTCACTTCCCAATACTTGAATGATTTTATTCTTTCACTTTCAATACTAAAATCAGGAGTAGCCGACATCTTCACGGTTTGTAATAAACTGACATATTACCTCGATGAGTGTTATTTATTTACTACAAACATGAATTTGTGTACACGTTATTTATCATTCCTATTGGTTAATAATACTCATGTTTCTATTGTTTCAGTTGTGACTCGGTTTTATATCGAGAGGAACAGTAGTGTCCGAGGGTGCATCACAACCTTCGACTACCTTCCAGTGAACGTCAACGCGTCGGATCATGACATAGTATTCGTAATGACTGAGGCACGCCCTTTATTGCTTGAGGATATTCAGGCAGAGCAGGCACGTTTACGCAATATGAAGTGGCATATTGCGCGCAGGATATGTTTTACCAAAACCGTGGTAGATGGTGACAATGGTGAGGAGAAGAGGTAACGAAAGACGCCGTCTTCCACGGACGTTGTCGCACGTTGCTCGCGGACGACAGCGACGAGTTGAATTGTCTACTCGATGAATCCTACGATAAAATCTTCAATAGCATATCTAATTTTACCCGTGACGGGAGCGGATGGTCGATGGATGCTGTACTGAAGCTGGAACTGGTTGTTGGACGGTACCAGCCTCTAGCAGCGTCCTCCTACCTTCCAACCCCGCGAAAACTCTCACACACCAGGGCAGTAGTCAACACCAAGAACCCCCACGATGAAATGTGTTTTCTGTGGTCTGTTCTAGCCCAAATACACCCTCAAGAACGTAATAAAGACCGTGCTTCAAACTACATCCCCTTCATAAACACATTAAATATGTCTGGTATCGAGTACCCGGTTTCGTTAAAGTCCATTTCCAAATTTGAAGCACAGAATCCTAACATTTCTATAAACGTTTTCGGCTATGATATAGAAGACAATATCAGAAACGAATCAAAAAATGACGTTTACCCTCTGAGAATTACCTCGAAATAATAAGGATAAAAAATAAGGACAGGTCGCATCACATTAATCTTTTGCTTCTGACCGATACAAATAGCCGAAAACATTACTGTCTTATCAGTAACATGAGTAGATTGTTATCATCCCTTACAAAACACCGCGCTCAATCATTTTACTGCGACTACTGCCTGCATCGTTTCACCACAGAACATGGTCTGTCCGATCATCTCCCCTACTGCACACCTTACGGCGAGCAGAAAACCAAAATGCCCACGGAGGAGGAGAAGTTTATGTCCTTTAAAAATTACGCACACTGTCTTAAAGTACCCTTCACCGTCTACGCCGACTTCGAGTCCCTCATCACTCCGCTTCAATCGTGTTCACCTGGTAACAACGTCCCGACGACAGTGCACGAGTTAGGTGAATTCTACTCAGTCGATAGCAGCGGTGCCTGTCAGAAAATAACTTCTCCTCCTGTATCGTCCACATCATACGAAGCGATGCATATTCCGTCAGGTATCTCCTATGCTATCGTCGATCACACGCACAGCCTTTGGAGAGAGGCTAAAGTTTATCGGGGTGAAAACGTTGTATACACTTTCTTCTCGTGGTTGATGAAAGACGCCGAGGATATGATGAAGGTGGTACGACATAACGTACAATTAATTATGTCCGCTGATGACAATGTTGCGTTCACTAACGCCGCCGTTTGTCATTTGTGTGAGCGCCCTTTGACAGACGATGACAAGGTACGCAATCATTGTCATCTTACGGGAAAATTCTTGGGAGCAGCCCATAATAGCTGTAATCTGAGCTACAGGATGCCTCGTCATATCCCCGTCTTCTTTCACAACCTTCGTGGCTACGACTGTCACCATTTAATGCTTGGTTTAGGGAAATATAAGGACGAACGCGTATCCTGCATCGCAACATCCAGTGAGCGTTACGTGTCGTTCTCCCTGGGTCCCTTGCGTTTCGTAGACTCCTTTCAATTTCTTAATCGCTCTCTGGACACACTCGTTACCAATCTGTCCGCGTCCGGGAGCCAATTTCCTTTGCTTAGATAGGAAATGCTTAGACGGGGTTTCGATGAACAGACCAATCTGCTCGTACGCAAGGGGGTATACCCATACGCTTACGTTGACAGTATTGATCGGTTCAACGAAACACGTCTGCCCGCTCGTGAACACTTTGATAACCGGTTGATGGAATCATCTATTTCGGACGCAGATTACGAGCACGCGCAAAACGTGTGGAGTGCATTCAATCTGCGTACGTTTGGAGATTACCATGATTTGTATTTGTTGACAGACGTAATGCTGCTGGCCGATGTCTTTGAAAGTTTTCGAGACATGGCCTTACGCGATTACTGCTTGGACCCATGTCATTTTTACTCGCTTCGCGGACTCGCTTGGAACGCGATGCTAAAAATGACAGGGGTCGAATTAGAGCTGTTGACAGAAATAAATCAACAGCTGTTCGTCGAGTCTGGGGTTCGCGGAGGCTGCGTGATGATATCCAACCGTCATGCAGTCGCTAACAATCCTTTGATTCCAGATCAGTACGATGTTTCGAAACCGACCTCCTTCATTCTGTATACGGACTGTAACAATTTATACGGTGCAGCCATGTCGCAACCACTCCCTTACGCAGACTTCCGATGGCTCGATCGTAACGAAATCGAGTCCTTGGACGTACGTAATGTGAGTGATGATTCCGACATCGGGTATATCCTTGAAGTCGACCTACACTATCCTAATACCTTACACGACCTGCATTCCGACTACCCGCTTGCACCTATGCGCCAGCGCGTAACACACGATATCCTTTCTCCCTTTTCCGTTTACACGAGAATATATACAGATCATCGTATAACGAATCAGGGTCATCCGTAGAGAAGTTGTTAACAACTTTGGAGGACAAACAAAATTACGTTCTCCATTATCGAAATTTGAAATTGTATTTAAGTCTTGGTTTAGAGCTGAAAGCGACTCATAGGGTGTTGTGTTTTAAGCAAAGCGCTTGGTTGAAACCGTTTATCGATTTCAACACCCGCAAGAGGCAAGCAGCCGTCAACAGCTTTGAAAAAGACCTTTTCAAACTGATGAACAACGCCGTATACGGTAAGTCGCTGGAGAACGTACGGAAACATATAGACTTTCAGCTAGTCTCAGATGAACGACGGCTTCAAAAACTAGTTTCCACACCTAGGCTAAAACGTATGATTCGTTATACGAACGATCTGGTGGGGCTCTCACTCCGTAAAAAATCCATCGTTCTTTCTCGTCCCGTGTATGTCGGCTTCACAGTGCTTGACGTTAGCAAAACAATAATGTACGACTTTCATTATCGTTATGCTGTCGCCAAGTACGGCCGCAACGTTAGATTGTTAATGACAGATACAGACAGTCTGATGTATAATATTCAAACATCCGACTTGTATGCAGATATGAAGAAGGACTTGCACGTTTTTGACACCTCGGATTACCCTACGTTTCATCCTTGTTATAGCCTTAAGAACAAAAAGGTTGTCGGGCTGTTCAAGGATGAAACGTGTGGTCGTCCTGTTAGAGAATTCGTACGTCTCAGAGCGAAATGTTATTCGTTCCTTGTGGCCCACGAAGATCCCAGCAATGAGTGTCAAAAACGTGTGTGTAAAGGTGTACCTCGAGTTGCTATTAAGAGGAGTCTGCGACACGATATGTATCGCAAGTGTCTCACTGATCATTGTCAGTTTTCTGTCAGTGCGCTGTGTTTACGTAGCGATCACCATACGTTGTACACGATGCGCGTAAATAAGCAAGTGTTGTCACCGTATGATGATAAGCGCTATATACTAGACAATGGCCGTGATACACTTGCGTACGGTCATTATCGTATACGTGCCGACGACGATGACCACTCTGCTCCCCCACCTGCTAAAATTTCACGTTACACCACCTGTTAAAAACAAAAACAACAACAAAATTCTCACTGTGATATACCTACATCTCGTGTTTCGAGGCATGAGGAACCAAACAGCGCAGGTGGAAATAGTACCTCGTTAAGGTAACAAACTACTTTTAATAAACAATTTTTATCACTGTGTGTGTTTGTGTTTGAATGTAGTGCAGATTCTAATTTACAAAGTTTTGATGAATGGACATTAACTTATGAGAGAGAGAGAATGACACATAATTTAAGAAGTTACTCACGTAAAGCGTTGATTCGGCCAACTATACATGTGTGTGTGTGTGTGTGTGTGTGATATTTAACATGATTTTTATACTGTTTGTATTGTTATGTTGCAGGTTCCTTCTCCTACAAGTACGACACAATTATATATAAACTTTTTGAAAAAATATCAATTTTATAATGTATTTATTTATTTATGAATTGCGAATTTATAAACTTTTCAAAAAAAAATGAATTTTATATTGTAAATTTTAAAATATATTTAATCATTTAAACAAATTATGGCTTTATTTTATTTCACTATACACCTCTGAACATGTGTACAATTAATTTTTTTTTGTGTGAACTGTATTACTTGTGGGAACTGTTACATCAGAAGATTTGTATGAATTTCAACCACCGTTTTCATGTGTGTATAATTTTAATTTATTTCGCTATACACCACTGAACCTATGTGTGTGTAAACTGCAAGCATTAAACAGAAGTATTGTACCACATGAAGAAGAGCGTATTGAAGATTGCTAAGCTGTTAACGTATGGATTTGTCATCTGTAACAGCACACACACACACACACACACAGGTAAGTAGTTCATTGACAACAACACACATACATAGTTAATATTTGCCAAATATATATATTTCTAACAAGGATCAATCACACTGACTGCATTATAAAACTATTAATTAATTATTTAATACATTGAAAAATGAAGACGGCGTTTTGACAATGAGAGAGAGAGAGAGAGAGCTAAAATTATTTACTCATCACACCGACTACTCAATGTACACGGTAAGAGAGAGAGGAGAAACGGTATGAAACCTTGCACAGTTGAAACGAGTGAGAGTGAGAGAGAGAGAGAGAGGGCGTTAATATTTGTCGAATAAATATAAACTTTCTAATTTCATATACATGCGCGGTAATGACCACAGAGAGGAGAAACGGTTTGAACATAACGTTTGACAACGAGAGAGAGACATACACAACGAGTGAGAGAGAGAGAGAGAGCTAAAATTATTTATCACACCGACTACTCTACTCAATGTACACAGTGAGAGAGTGAGAGAGAGAGAGAGAGAGAGAGAGAGAGAAAGAGAGAGAGAGAGAGAGAAAGAGAAAGAGAGAGAGAGAGAGAGAGCACAACGAGTGAGAGAGAGAGAGAGCTAAAATTATTTAATCATCACACCGACTACTCTGCTCAATGTACACAGTGAGAGAGAGAGAGAGAGAGAGAGAGAGAGAGAGAGAGAGAGAGAGAGAGAGAGAGAGAGAGAGGGAGAGGAGAAACGGTTTGAACATAACGTTTGACAACAAGAGAGAGTGAGAGAGAGAGAGAGAGAGAGATAGTTTTACTTACATTCAAATGTGAAAGAGAGAGAAAGTAACAATCATGATCATATAGTTTGAATTTCCCACCACAGAAGAGAAAAAAATTTTGGCAGATCTGCTCTATACACAATAATGTAAGATTGGTAACCCTGATCATATATTTTAATATATACACTATATAACACATATTTGAATTTCCCTCCCCCCACCACAGAAAATGTTGACAAACCTGCTCATATAAAATATCTATACACTATAATAATAATACAAAGGTTGGTACACCTGATCATATAGATTTAATATACATTATAACACACGACAAATTTGAACTCATGCAAAGGTTGGTAACTCTGATCATATATTTTAATATACACTATAATGCATCGAGTTGGAACCTCCCACCCACCACCACCCACTGATATGCAAATCAGCTTTATTAAAAAAATAAAAAATTATATTCACGGATGGTGGTGGTCCATTGAACCTCATCCCACCCCCCTGATATGCAAATCAATTTAATTAAAAAAAATAAAAAAATCAAATAAAAAAAATAAAAAAATTTATTCGCGGAAATTCGCGGTGCTGTGGTCCATTGGGATGCTGCGGGTCCAGCGGTGGCGGCGTCATCTCTTAGATCATGTTTTTTAGTGTTTTTTATTGTTTTTTAAGAAAGGCGGCATTCCTTTGTGAGTTTCAACCCCCATTATACCACTACTCACACAGAATCTCTCCTTCGTCTCTCTTTACAAATGCTTCTCTCTCTCTCTCTCAGTAGTTTGGTTTAGTGAACCTACCTGAACAGCTGTGCGCGACTTCGCATGTCTTTTATGATAACCCCTGTAGTTTTTATAATTACAGTTATAATTATCGTTTGTTTTATACTTATCGTGCGTATAATTTTTATTATTATCATCATTTTGTGTAGTGTTTTGTATAGATGGTTTATTACGACTTTTCTCGTTACAGTGATAATTATTGTGTGTTAAGTGTTTTACACATATTTTCCTTTTATGTGATTTATCGCTGTGTGTGTAACTCGCATTTAGATATTTCTATCAATAAGTTATGATTGCTGAATTTTTATTTTTCTCTCTTCTTTAATGTTAATTATTTCTTTAGAATTATCATTATTAATTACGGACGTATTTTCTTTCGTATCTTCAATCATTATGTTTTCTTCCCATATCATCGTTTTACATATTTGTTCCGTATGTTTAACAATTATTTCACATACATTTTCTGTGATAGTGTCAATATGTGAGTTGGTATCACCAACCTTTTCTGTTAACTCTTTTACCTTCTCCGTAAATTTTTATGGTGTCCTGTTTAAAATTTTCAGTCTGTTGTTCTAGTCTAGTATTAAAATTTTCAGTTTGTTTATTTAAATTTTTATTTAATTCCTCCTTCAGCTGGACATTGTCTTGTCTTAGCTCATTTAAATTTGCTGTTAGATTTTCTGTTTGTTCTTTAAGTTTAGCATTTATATTTTCTGTCTGTTTTGTGCTTATTTCATCTACCCAAGTATGCATCATGGTTTGTAGTTCTTCCATGTTCAGACTTTCTGGTGCTGCCATGGTGAATTATTATTAAAATATTTATTTATAATTTATTGTTTGTGAACCGTATGCGAGTTTATTTTTATTTATTGTTTACTTATTATTATTTATTTATTTGTATCTACTCATATTACAATTACACCTGTTTGTTGGGGTGGGCGCCAGTTGCGTTATTACAATACAATACACACAACAAAATAAACAATATATAAAAATATTCATAAATAAACATCAATTATTATACATTAAATCCTATGCACACTTTTAACCATACAGCATACATTTATTTTATTAAATGTAGGCACATCGTGCCCCAAGTTAACGGGTGACAAAGTTTATAGAACGATACATTTTGTTTATGCAGGTTGTAAATACAAATTTATTTGTGTTTGAGGAGCCCCACGTTCTTGGGACGCCAAAATTATACAACGAATATAAATTAATTTGTGCTGTGTTTACATTCATACAACATTACTGATACCGTGTATGTATAATTGGAGTTCATGTGTAATCTTAATGAGAGTAGTCCTTTTAGGAATCGTAATATGTTTTCATTTCTTTATTCAAACAAACAAAATAAAAATAATAATATACTAATAATATTTACTTCACCATAAAATATACATCATCAATTGTTTCAATGTTTCTTTGTTGCCGTACACTCATCATGAAATAGATTTTATATCTTATGTCTTATATTAGCCATTCTATGTTAAACATTTCTTCGTTACAATATACATTCTTGACTACTCAGTCTGAATGTGTGCTTTATAAATTTGTTCTTACTTACATTATTATTCTATACTTGGCCTACATCTTACGGCTTTATAATCATTTTAAAGAAACTAATTGAATCGTTAGTCTTCTTTTATATTTCTAATTACTTTACTTTATATGCTTTCAATGGAAATTTAAAATTATTAAATCAATTGTAATTCTCCAAGCAAGGATTTAAAATATCTTTAAAATTCACTGTTCATCATTAAAGAAAATTCTACTACATTTAAATTACATTCTTTTATCTCTATCTACATAAATTTTATTTAATTTAAATATTTTTTATTAATGTGTTTCAATGTCTTTATTTTTTTATAATTATAAATTGTTTTTTCGTCACCTCAATTCTGCAGATTGTCCCATGTCCTCCAGCGATCTGTCGGTCCTCTCCTACTGAATGTCCTCTTGCATTTTCTGGTTCCACTTTTCGTCCTCCAATCACTCGTCCATCATGGTCCCATCGGCTAGCTGTAGAATGGAATCACGTGTTGCTCTGAATCAGCTACTGTTGTTATATAAACTGCCTCTATTGCTCTGCGTATCATTCCTCTGCTTGATGTTCTCTCGCCATCTGTCAAAGTGTTGATGTTTGTAGTTGTAGACTGTTTGTAGACGTCGGATAATTGTAGTTACTATTCTTTTTTATTACTTGAACTAACATATTGTCCGTTATACTTAACAGTTTATAAACGAACAATCTTGTCAATACTGGACGTAGCATCTAACTATGTCTGAAGTAATTAAAATTTCGTGTCACTGACGGACATATCGTACCACTGCAATTGAAAACTGATTGAAGAGTAATTAAAAATTCTTGTCGCTGATGGACATAGCATACCGCCACGACTGAAGACTGATTGAAGAGTAAATTTGGGTCTCCTGGGCTCGTATTTATATTCACCAAAAAAACCACACGTCGCCACAGACTTCTGCAGGTCAGACGCTGTCCACGGAGTCTGTTCCCCCACTCTCATCCAATTTCACATATTCTCACATTTTTGCCAATTGCAATGTCTAATGCGGATTTCAAGGTGATCTAATATTGTCTAATTTAATTAAAGATATTATACGTAATTATCATAATGATTGCATCATTAGTATAATTACTATGCTCTAAAAATCACACAGAATTCGCACTGCACACGTGTCTGATTTTTATGCATTTATGCATTTTTAGAAGTCTTTACACTCTTTCTAATATTTACGGTTTGCTTATAATTAAATAAAACTTTAATTTAGTATCTATTTGGGGTGAGATTGCAAACTTTCAGGCTTTAACAGGCTTCACGCACACACACTATTTACTTGCATGCACGCTCTCAGCGGCAATCGCGTGATGTTTTCCTGTTGAGTCCTGTTCCTACTGCAGCTTCCAATTTCACACCTGCTTGTCTATTACATATTACTAAAATTAATTTAAATATTTATTTTATTTAATACACGCACATTACAGCATATGGTTCTATTCTCGCAATACATTATATTAAATTCAGTACAGTATAGTAGTAGCATTTATAAAAATTAACAAGTTTAATTTAGCCAGAAAAAACAATTATAAACACACATACATGAATGATCGAAGCCTTTACATTTTAAAAAAGTCTATAATTTTTTTAACCAAATCGCCTAAGGACTATAGACTGCACTGTATTATTTTTACCAGCCCTTGCAGTTTAGATTAGTTACGTTTATGTTGATGAGCTCTGAATGGGTATAACGTTGAATTTATAACAAAACAGGTTGTTTTTAGTACAAATCGTATCTTAAAATTCACCAGTATAGTGGTTAAAAAGTAATTATTTTGAAAACGTACTCTGGATAAGCCGGAATTCCGGATAAATGAAGGGTGGTGGATAAACGAGAGTGTAGCATATTTAACTTTCCCCAGAATAATCATATTTCATCTGTTACATTGATAACTTGTTGATTACAAAAATTGTTCTCCTTAATTATATAAGAAATTTGTCAATCTTCTTCATTACCGCTAGCATGTGAAGTCAATTTGATATTGTATAAAGATTCTCGTTTTTTAAATTTATTAAACCATCCCGTACTAAACTGAATCTCTGCAACATTGACACTTTCTTGTCCAAGCGTGTTTTATAGCCACTGTATAAACTAATAGCTTTATCTTGATTTATACTTGGACTCACCTGAATACATTTCTGATGCTGGTCCTGAGTCCATACTACTAAAGAATTTCCATGTTTTCTGTCACTTTACCACGCTGTTTGGAGATAATGGTTGATGAAGTATTTCTGGCATTTAACACATGATTTTTTAAATTTATCTTTGTATTTCACGATTGAAAAAAAAATAGAACGACTGATATTCATTGATCGTCCAGTTGATGCATATTCATACATTCAGCATGTTTTATGATTTCTAATTTTGATTCAATAGTGTTCAGTTTGTTTTCATTTTGTGTGTGTGTGTTAAGATTACTGTGTTCAGTTCATTTTCTACAATACATTGTATAACACAAAATAGATTAAATGCTCCATGAATACCGTACAATTATATGTATTTAACTATACGTAGAGGAATATTGGGTTTGAGAATTGTCTTGTGGTGCAGTACAGTATACATTGTCAGTGTCAATGATCTCTGCTGTATCTTGTCTTAATGCCTCTACTGTAGTAGATGTGCGCTTGTCGTCATGCTTATTCAATTACTCACATCTCTCTCAGTGTTCGAAAGTCCGACTGCTGTATGAAATTAGAATAAATTGTATCAATTTTGAATGTCTGAAAGAGCAAAATGTGAGAATGTGAAATTCCTGAAGGTACAGGAGGAACATCTGTACATTAATATATTACGTTGTTTGTTTTATTTCTTAGGCATGGTATCCTTATGCGACGCTCTATCTATATGATAATAATGCACCAAGATCAGTCGAAGAGGTGACATCGAGAAGTATACTAGCAGCTTCTGAATACAATAAAAGATTAGCAACAGATTTCTTAAAATCATTCAATGCCCATAGTAGTGAGTATATATTATGAAGACCATATATATTGTATAGAATATATAAGACTAAATTAACGAAGAATTTTGTTGTTGTAATGGTTAAGCTTTAAAAACCCCATTCTACCCAAGACAGAATAGAATAGGTAAATGTTCACAGTGTTTAATGAAATATTTGTGTCATCTCCCTCGCTAGAACACATATAAGTCTATATATTAATTTCTGAAATTTATCTTCCACAACTATTTATAAGAAGTACAGTTATAGTTACCGGTAGTTAAAATTATAGATGTTCAAGTGTTAAAATATTGAAAACTATCTCCTTAAATTCGTAGTGACCATCAATCAATGAGTTTTTCAATGAAGGGTTAGTGAGGATCGGTAAAAAATAACACAAATTTTAACTTATTTGTGTCGACAGTGTTTATTGTCATCATCAGGACCTGTGTATGAATACAAAAGAAATATCAAACAAAACAGAACAATTATTTGGGTGAACGTGTTCGTGTATGTGAGTGTGTGTGCATATATGTAAACTTAGATAATAATTGTAATCATATTGTTGTAAATTATATCTACAATTATTGTTGTAAATTATATCTACAATTATTATCTAAGTTTACTTGTTAGATAAATTTACCATTAACTTGTGTTTGTTACATTGTGTCAACTATCTGATGTAAGGTCATAAAGTTCTACAGTTAGTGTGTAATTTATATGTTTCTAAATTATGATTGTCTTTAATACCAGCAGTGAGTGAAACATGTTAAAAATAACTTTTAATAATTACATAGTTGAACATCCTTCAATAAGAACTCAAGAGGGAAATCACTGAAAAGAATGTAAAGATCATTTGTATACAGGAGTCCTCCTTGCCAAAATGGATGATCCTTTCATCCTAAATTCAAAAACTTCTGCATGTTCAACTTATCACGAGAAGATAACTTTGGAGGCGGACTGGTTACACTTATCCATGATTCCCTGCATGTGGGGACTATGGTATGTGAAGACAAACAACAACATTGAATATATGAAGATGAAAATAAGAGTAACCAAGGATTGTGTTTTTACTTTAATAAACATGTACATACGTTCCCAAGGCATTCAAGAAAAGGACCTAGATGTGCTTATTCCGGATAGTCAAAACTTCATTCTGGTGGGCGACTTCAACAGCAAACACCTTAGCTGGAACAATGGGAAACAGAAATGGTCCAGTACTCTTCAGGTGGATCAAAACACACAAAGTCATCCTACTAAACCAAAACAAAGAAGCTACCTACCAATCTCCCTCCACAGGGACGTTAAGCACCCTGGACCTGACTCTGGCATCCCCAGCATTCGAAAAGTCAATAAAAAACTGGTGCATTGGGGAGGACTTGGGAAGCGACCATTTTCCAGTATTCTGTGAATTCACATTGACCAGGAAACTGGTGTACAATCCTTCTGTCATACATAGTAAATACAACATGAAGAAAGCCACCTGGGAAACATTCACGACCGCAAGTGAAATACTGGATGAACACTACTGCATAGAGACGATTAAAAAGCAATCCCCAAAAAAAGGCCGTACCAAAGTCCTAAACATATGAACAGTTGGTGGAATGATGAGATTAAAGCGCTCAGGAGAAAACGGCGAGGAGCAAGGAAAAAGTGGAAGGAAAAGCGTAACAAAGAATGTCAACAAACGTACAACAAATGGAATGCCATCTTAAGGAAAGCAATCCTAGCTGCAACACGTAAATCCTGGAAAGAATTTGTTGGTTCAATCAACATGAACACTCCTAGTAGTGAGGTGTGGACGAAGTTTCGGGCTATTGAAGAGGAGACTGGCAAAAAGATTGAGCAAATCAAGCCGGCATCGGGTGAATGGCTTGAAGAGGATAAGGACAAGGCAGAGGCTTTCAGCACGTTCTATAAGGAAAAAGCTGGAAACAAAATTCCGTGGCCAAAAACACTCACCCCTGAAGAAATGCAACTCACCGCCAGGTTTGAACTGCTATGGCTGTCCGATGACCCGGCCAACAAACCGTTTACGATGACAGAACTAAAAGCGGAAATAGCCAGACTCCGTAGTGCAGTGCCGGGAGCGGACAGCATTCACAATGAAATGCTTATGCATTGCTCTGTGCAACTGCTTGACAAAATCCTTCAACTCTTCAATACTATCTGGCATACAGGAAACATCCCCTAAGCATGGAAAACCGCTCTCATCGTACCCCACCCAAAACCAGGAAAAGCAAAAACGGAAATAAGCTCCTATCGCCCGGTCGTGCTTACATCGTGCCTAGGAAAACTTCTGGAATGACTAGTGAACACACGTTTGATGTGGAGACTAGAAACCAATAATCTACTAAGAAACACACAATTTGGTTTCAGAAAGCAAAGGAGCACAAATGATGCGCTGCTGATCTTGAAAAACAAAATCTATGAGGGCATCCAAAAGCAGAAATCAACAATTTCCTACTAGATTTCGAGTCTGCTTTTGACAAAACTCCTCATTCCACCATCCTACTGCAGTGTATGAGGCTGGGAATAAGGGGCAAAATGTTGAAGTTTTTGCCAAACTTTTTGCAAAATCGTCTGATCAAGACCTCAGTGAATGGGCTGGAGTCGAGCTGCACTAAAGTCGAAAACGGCATAGTTCAGGGTGCTGTAATTAGCCCTACTCTGTTCAATATCGCACTTTATGATATAAACACAGTGCTACCAGCTGAAGTACTTTGTGTAATATTCGCAGATGATGTAACGCTCTTTACTACAGACAAAGATCCAGTAAAAGCAAATGAACGGATGCAACTAGCTTTAAATCAAGTTGCCAAGTGGTGTGCAAAATGGTCCTTAAAGATATCATCAACAAAAACAGAATGCGCATTTTCTCAAGACGTAACATCCATGCAAGCTTCATCCCGCGCCTTACAATTTACAACAAGGCCCTGCGACTGAACGAATGCCCCAAATTACTTGGAGTCCACTTGGATAAAAAACTTCGCTGGAAAGATCACATAGAACATGTCATGGAACAATGCAGCAAACGACTAAATGCTATAAAAACTGTAGCCAGTCGAGACTGGGGGGCAGACACTGTATCCTTGAGAGCATTTTATTTGTCCTTTGTCAGATCCAAAAAGACCTACTGCTGTGAGATATGTTACTATATGAGATATGTTACACTCTACCGCAGCTACACACATTAACAAGCTACAGCTCATCCAATCAGCAGCTTAAAGAATTTGCCTTGGCTGCCCCAAGTCTACCCCCATTACAGCTATGGAAATAGAGCTCGGCATTGAACCAATAGACTTGTATATTAAAAAGCAAATATGGAACAAACATCTCAAAAACCAAACCCTTCCACCAACCCATCCAATCTTCTCAATGGTAGCCATGACCATTATGCAAGTATTCAGTAAAAGAGTGGATCTTCTCTCACGAGACATGCCCAACGAGACTCCATAGCCCATTGCTGCATACTTCAACAATAAAATTGGCACGATAAAATACACGATAAAATATCTAGCAGAATCTAACGGTTATGACAGAACAATAGTCAGTAAACTCCTACACAAAACAAACAACAGACAAAGACAGAAAACAACAAATTCATAACACTAACATACATCAACAAACAAACAGAAAAAATTGCCCACAAATTCAAAAAAGCAGGATACAGAATCGCTTACAAAACTACTAACAAAACAGAACACACACTATCAAAACGCATGCCCAAAGCACAAAACAATTTCGATCTACCCGGTGTATATAAACTAAATTGTTCAAATTGCAGTAAATTCTACATAGGCCAGACAGGACGTAGCTTCAAACAGAGATACGTTGAACACACAAAAGCACTCCACACCACTACAGAATCTACCTTCGCAAACCACCTCATTGAAGCAAACCACACATATAAAAACATCGACAATAACATGAACATACTACACGTACACACAAAAGGCCGAAAACTAGACACTCTAGAACAATTAGAAATATACAAACACACAAAAACAAATAAAAACGACATCCTAAACGAACAGACACAATTCAAATCGCACGCATTATTCGAACACATCTCACCACACACACACAGCTTCAATCTTTCGAAACACTTTCTCGTCGCCAACAACAAGACGAGCAGCGCTACTAACGACAGCCTCTGATGAAGCCTTCTATAGGTGAAAGCCGGTTTAGGCTGTAAGGTAAAACTTTACGTTTTTACTTATAAAAAACTTTGTGTTCCGAGTCGTCAATATTATAGTGATATTTAATTTGTTTTAGTCAGCATAACATGTGTTCGCTTTATGATTTCACAACTCAACCCAAATAATCCTTCTGCAACTGATCCGTCTGTAGAATTCTGGACTGAACCTGAAGGTAAGAAAAAGAGTAAAGTTTTTATAAATTGGAAAAATTATCTTAACGCAAAAAATACGTAAAGTTTCACTATCAGGAATCTCCAGTGTTCTGAGTTTGCTAGTAGGTAGTACACAACACCAATGTAACTAGAATAATAAGGTAGGCCACTCCGGCCAATTACGCTCCCATTGGTTGCTTCGCTCTGACGTCGACTGGTGGAAGAAATACGCGCGAGTCTTGATTTACCATGCAATCTTACCTGAGACAATGTCCTACTTAGCATCTCTCTACTGTTTACACGAAATATTAACAATAATTGTAATGAGCTATTCATATAGAAAAAGGATTAAACAACAAGATTAAATGGTTTGCGGCAAAAAATAATGGTAAAATTATTTCTACATTTAATAGAAAAGTAAGCAAGTCTGTCCACATATAACATTGACAAAATGGCACAAGATGTAAAATTAAGTCGGAAAGGAGGCGATATTATATATATATATCTATATAAAATTTTTTATTATTCGTTAATTTTATATTAATAGAATTATTTCAATTGTTATTAATTTACTTAGAAACCTCTGATGATACTGATATTTTTCAGTCAAACGTGCGTCAGATGTTAAAAAGAATATACGTAATTATACTACTTGCAGAAGAAACAAATTGAAAACTCACAAATTATATATATATATTTATATATATATATTACAACAGCACCAAATATTAACTATTTGGGGTTATATGTTTACCGCATACTGAAAGCATATTTAAACAAGTTATAACAGTCAAAACTCCAGTTGAATGTAGAGCGTTGAAAATAATGCTTTGTAAAGCGACGCACACGTGGTCATTATGTAATCAGTTCGCTGTACAAGGAAGCGACCACACCCAAACTGTTAATTATTAATATCTCGGAAACTAATAAATAAAGGCGAAATCCAACATAGCCAAAATGTTTACCGAAATATTAATAATGACGTGTGCAAATTTGACGCAATATAATTAACAAATGAAAGAGTTAATTAAATATAATTGAATAACTTCTGTAAAAATAGAGTTACAGTAATGAGATTTTAATATGTTATAAAGACAATAATTTCTGACAGATTGTATATTTTAGATTTCACACAACTTGGTTTGCAACCAAGTTATTGCAAAATTAAATAAGCACAGGATATCCGGGACGACAAATTGGTTCCGCTGATAGTAATATTAGAAATAATATCAATTCTCCGTCTGTGGGAACCTATCTTCATTCTCACGGACCAAGGGAATTCAAATTTTATGTAGTAGGGAGAGTGTGCCAGCCAATGAAATTACTTCACGCGAGCCCCGGCCAGTGCGGTGTTTTCTGGTTGAAACCTCACTCTTTTGCCAGTACTCACGAAGTTAAGACGTAGTCCTTCGATCGTCTAGTAACCAAAGTGGTGAAGATCAACAAGAAGACTCTACGTGGTCAACACACACGCAATTACGAACACACTAAGTACAGATAATCTGTATCGCTCGTAATTGTTGCGTAAAGGCGGGATACTCTTCAGTACATCAACCAAGCTTATTGTGTACTACCAGTTAGTCATAAGCACGCAAGAGATCCACCAGACTTCAAGACCAGACTTCAAGAATACAGCAGAGAGGCCGTCTAAATTATTGGTGAACAGCTGACGAGCAGAGCGACCACCCGAACGAAGCACACACACACACGCTGACGTGCAACGTGCGAATCGACGAGGGACAGGAACCAGTTCCAGCAGACAGCAGTAGACGTTAAAAATATTCACAAACAGCAAGGAAGCAGAGTGTTGCCGAATTTTGAACTCCACGACCGAATCCAGCAGTTCTAAGCAGAATTACTTTCTCTAACCAAGGACTCGAATCGACGAGGGACAAATCGGGACGATATCCTCTTCAGTAACAGGAAAGCAAAATCCACTTATTTATTTTTCAGATCAAATTTTCTATTTTTCAATTAAAACATTGTAATTCAAATAATTCAGGTGCCAAACAAAAAAAGCAAAGACTCTAGTAATTAAAAAGTAAATTCATTGTGATAATCTGTATAGCAGTTTAAGTCTTTAGTAAGTTATAGTTAAGAAATAGAAGTAGTATAAAAGCGCTATACAAATCTTAACTGACAATCTAATTATTAGATCATACTGCAGTATATCAGAAGTAGAATCACTAGAAATGAAATAACGTGAACTAGACTGTCACGTCTAATTTATTTTAATTAATTATTCTAATTAATTTCAGAGTTTTATATTTTGTTTCATGAACATTTAGATTCAATTTAATTAAATAAATTTAATTAAATCAAATCAAGTAATAAATTAAAATTTAAATTGCAATTAACTCGCCAAAGAACGAGTTTAGTGTTTTCAACTATTGACCAATCGAAAAACATTGATTCATTGTTTAGACTGTAAGATATTCATAATATAATAACTATTCTATTCTTGTGTGTTGTTGGAGTAATAAACAACGTTTTATTACCCCATATAACAGTGTTTTATTGTTGTACGATAAAGCCTACCAGTCTCACAAAACTCTCCCCCCTTTAAATAACCTATTTCGTGTGTTGTTGTAATAAATTTGAGATTACTAGCTTGCGAACTTCAAATCCAAAATCCACACGCCCTAGTCGGAAGAATCTGCAAGATCAGACAGCAGGTAGGTACTCACACACAACACGACATAACAATAACGCATAGAAGTAAAGTTGCATATGTCGCCCTGCACGTGGGGCCAGAAATTAAATTCAATTTAAATTTAATTTACACGTTAAAACAAACTTTGCTGTTTTACTTCTTAAAACAGCTGGCGTCCAACTAAACAATCCCCAAAGAGTTTTGTGACTGGTGTTCGTACAGCAGTAAAGTTATTGTGTGTATTTGAAACTGTTCTGTGTATTTTAAATTGTTTATATTTGAAATTGCTCTGTATTTAAAATGGAAACTGATAAAATGCTTAAACAGTTATTACAAGAAATTAAACGAAACGCGGCTAAAGCGGAACAAGCAAACGCGGAAATGAAACGCGATATAACGGAAAATATGAACGCGAAGTTTGAACAAATAACAGCCAATGCTGAGATAAATATCGCAGAATTAAAATCTAATATCGAAGCACAAAGAGTTAGTCTAACCGAGAAATTAGATCAAAGCAACGCTGACATAAACGCCGAGATTAAGCAAAGTAATAAACAAAGTAGTAAAGAATTAACTGCGAAAATAGACGAGAGCGTAAACGAGTTGACCGCTAAAGTCGTGGAAATCGGCGAGAGTAATAAACAATTAACGGAGAAAGTCGCGGAAATTGGTGAAAGAGTAAATACGGTCGATACTAAAATCAATGAACGGTTTAAGGTTTTTGAGACCACTATGCAAAAATCGTTTATTGAACAAGTAACACGTATGGAGGGCCGGTTCAAGGATCACATAAGCCGCTGCGAGAGACAAACCCAAGAGGTTTCAAAAAAAATGGAATCTCTAGAGGTAAAGATTCACGCGGACGTGACCGAAACGCAACGACGAGTAGATAAATTAGACGCTTCAATTGTAGAGACGCGATCTAACATTGACTCTAATAAAGAGAGTGTCTTACAAACGTTAAACGACGAGATTTTGAAAGTACGACAGGAGGTACGGAGGAGATCTGCTCCTAATATTTTGGTACAAGGTCCTGTCGACGAGAAAAATCGCGTGTATTTTACGGGGGAAAATAACGAAAACCCCATTGAATTTTTATTAGCGTGTGAGAGTGAAATGGCTAGAGTAGGTTCCCGACTAGAAGATCAAGACAAAATACAGTGGGTGGTTAACGCGATGCGTGACTCGGCGCGTAAGTGGTATAACATTGTACGCGATAGAGTGTCCACATACGCGGAGTTCAAACAAAATTTTGGAAGCCGGTACTGGAACTCGCATACCCAAAGACTTCTGCGCAATGAACTGGAATATGGCAGATTTGATAAGAAAATGGGTATTACCGCCGAAAATTATATAATCCAGCAGGTCGAACGCGCGAAGCATTTAACCCCAGCATTTGCGGAGATTGACATAGTCACGAAGCTTGCCTATCACTTTAATCATAACATTAGAGTAGCTGTATTTACGCAGGGTATTCGCACGGTAGACGAACTCCTCATTCTAGTGTCCCAAAGTGAGACGGTTTTTGATTTTGGCGGGTGGCGTTATAATCCCGATTTTCACCGAAATAATGAAGGGCAGAATACGCGACTACAGTACCATCAGCAACCTGACCAGAGACCGAGTACTAGTTCTACTCCACCCCAAACATCGTCAAAACCCCAAGATAAGACCTTTGAATACAAAGGCAAACAAAATATTGCTAGATCGAAAGGGCAATATAAGGGTAACGACGGGGCCCCGATTAGAGCTATGCAAACGGTTGAGATAGCTAGAACTGATACAATAGAGCAAGACAGCGATACTCCAAGTAATAAAGACCCCAACGAGAGAAAAAAGAATCGTAAGTTTCCAAAAAACTTGGAAACGGGCGCCTCCAGGGTGGAAGCGCCATAAATCATGCTAAAAAATATCGCAATAAAGTAGGTAAAAATAAGAAAAATGTTAGATTTAAGAAAAGTGGTTTTTCTACAGAAATTTGTATGCCAGTTGACAAAGTATTTCAACCGGAAGGGAAGGAAACGTGGTTGGCCGTCAACACAATGCAACAATGGGCGCCGACAATTGTACGTCCGGTAGAGCAGGAAAGTGACGATGACGTTCCCACACAGTCAGCGTGGGAAGACGTAGAAATCATATCCGGGGACGCGTACGAATTCGACGAGTACATAGCGGAATATTGTCGAGCCACCCATAAAAATGCATACGATATACTGGATGCACTTTAAAGATAATGTAATTGTATTATAATAATTAAAATTAAAATAAATAACTTGTGATTTATAATATTATTAATAATAATTGTAGATAGCTTGTGTAGTAATAATAAAGTTTTTCTATCGCGGTAAACAGCGGGCGTGTAGAAATGAACCAAGTGCAACGCAGGAAATAGTTACGTCACGCGATAACAACTACCTGACCGACATTTGAAAGTAGGTCAAGCAATTAGCTACGCGCGCCAGGCGATAACGGTTGTAAATAAACTGTCAGCAAATTCTTTTGTGCGTGTGCCACTGTTTACAAACAAAGATATTAGCCGTTCTAAAAACATTAATACACAAATGATTGCAAATGTAATATTATTAATAAATGTATTTAGAATTAAGTTGTATGTAATGGAACAACATTAACACACATGTATGTTTTTCTTTTGAATAAGTAATACAATGTATAGGTAATAAGAATAGTGATTACAGAATATGTGTGTAATGATTAAGAAAAAAAAATAACTGTAATTATTACATTCATTTTTTTTTTAAAGCGGGTGTGGGAATATATAACAGCACCAAATATTAACTATTTGGGGTTATATGTTTACCGCATACTGAAAGCATATTTAAACAAGTTATAACAGTCAAAACTCCAGCTGAATGTAGAGCGTTGAAAATAATGCTTTGTAAAGCGACGCACACGTGGTCATTATGTAATCAGTTCGCTGTACAAGGAAGCGACCACACCCAAACAGTTAATTATTAATATCTCGGAAACTAATAAATAAAGGCGAAATCCAACATAGCCAAAATGTTTACCGAAATATTAATAATGACGTGTGCAATTTTGACGCAATATAATTAACAAATGAAAGAGTTAATTAAATATAATTGAATAACTTCTGTAAAAATAGAGTTACAGTAATGAGATTTTAATATGTTATAAAGACAATAATTTCTGACAGATTGTATATTTTAGATTTCACACAACTTGGTTTGCAACCAAGTTATTGCAAAATTAAATAAGCACAGGATATCCGGGACGACAAATTGGTTCCGCTGATAGTAATATTAGAAATAATATCAATTCTCCGTCTGTGGGAACCTAACTTCATTCTCACGGACCAAGGGAATTCAAATTTTATGTAGTAGGGAGAGTGTGCCAGCCAATGAAATCACTTCACGCGAGCCCCGGCCAGTGCGGTGTTTTCTGGTTGAAACCTCACTCTTTTGCCAGTACTCACGAAGTTAAGACGTAGTCCTTCGATCGTCTAGTAACCAAAGTGGTGAAGATCAACAAGAAGACTCTACGTGGTCAACACACATGCAATTACGAACACACTAAGTACAGATAATCTGTATCGCTCGTAATTGTTGCGTAAAGGCGGGATACTCTTCAGTACATCAACCAAGCTTATTGTGTACTACCAGTTAGTCATAAGCACGCAAGAGATCCACCAGACTTCAAGACCAGACTTCAAGAATACAGCAGAGAGGCCGTCTAAATTATTGGTGAACAGCTGACGAGCAGAGCGACCACCCGAACGAAGCACACACACACACGCTGACGTGCAACGTGCGAATCGACGAGGGACAGGAACCAGTTCCAGCAGACAGCAGTAGACGTTAAAAATATTCACAAACAGCAAGGAAGCAGAGTGTTGCCGAATTTTGAACTCCACGACCGAATCCAGCAGTTCTAAGCAGAATTACTTTCTCTAACCAAGGACTCGAATCGACGAGGGACAAGTCGGGACGACATCCTCTTCAGTAACAGGAAAGCAAAATCCACTTATTTATTTTTCAGATCAAATTTTCTATTTTTCAATTAAAACATTGTAATTCAAATAATTCAGGTGCCAAACAAAAAAAGCAAAGACTCTAGTAAATAAAAAGTAAATTCATTGTGATAATCTGTATAGCAGTTTAAGTCTTTAGTAAGTTATAGTTAAGAAATAGAAGTAGTATAAAAGCGCTATACAAATCTTAACTGACAACCTAATTATTAGATCATACTGCAGTATATCAGAAGTAGAATCACTAGAAATGAAATAACGTGAACTAGACTGTCACGTCTAATTTATTTTAATTAATTATTCTAATTAATTTCAGAGTTTTATATTTTGTTTCATGAACATTTAGATTCAATTTAATTAAATAAATTTAATTAAATCAAATCAAGTAATAAATTAAAATTTAAATTGAAATTAACTCGCCAAAGAACGAGTTTAGTGTTTTTAACTATTGACCAATCGAAAAACATTGATTCGTTGTTTAGACTGTAAGATATTCATAAGATTATAACCATTCTATTCTTGTGTGTTGTTGGAGTAATAAACAACGTTTTATTACCCCATATAACAGTGTTTTATTGTTGTACGATAAAGCCTACCAGTCTCACAAAACTCTCCCCCCTTTTAAGTAACCTATTTCGTGTGTTGTTGTAATAAATTTGAGATTACTAGCTTGCGAACTTCAAATCCAAAATCCACACGCCCTAGTCGTAAGAATCTGCAAGATCAGACAGCAGGTAGGTACTCACACACAACACGACATAACAATAACGCATAGAAGTAAAGTTGCAATATATATTGTAAAAAAGAAATATATATAAATATTGTGATCAATAAAAATTTATTTTGGGTTTCGAGGTTTGACCAAGCTCCACGTTGTTATGCGCCAATTTGTAAAAGAAATAATGTATGTGATGGAGTTCTTCTTCGATCAGCCCCACGTTGCTGGCGGCAATTTGTAAAAGAAATAATGATCACCTATGATGACGTTTGAAAGCCCCACTGTTGTAAACCAATTTAGTAAAGAACTGCTTGTTAATTATGTGAGAACGTATGTTATAGTATATGCTACACGCTGGAAACGTCAAATTGAAAAGAAATCTTGTCTATGGGTGTAATTAGTTATAAGAGACTCCTGTGTAACAAACGCCAAGTAATACGTTGCAGGTGGCAATTCGTAACAATTAAAATGCTGTTACCTGGTTTAATTAATATGTTATTAATTAATATACCTTTCGGTTGTGACCGGTGAAACCCTCAGAACATAGATTATTAAGCCAACTAAATTATAATTATGTTCCTGAATTTATAATGGTATTATTCTATAGACTCAACTTAGTTCTCAGTGGTCGTGTAATATTAGCAATATGTATGGAGTATTTACTGAATGTAAGGGGTATTTGTTTCAACCCTAGTCACTCGATGGTAGAAAATTTCATTCAAATTTAGTATTAAACACCAGTTAGTTCAGCAATCTCCCGTCCCACCAGCTGCAAACTTTAAGCGCTGTTACTAGAAATAAGCGTACTTATAGGTTAGTTATTCGGAGTGTTTGTATCAGTCTGTTTATAAATTATTCCACCCACTACATATAGTATTTACTCTGCAATAACTTAAACGTTATCTCATACAATAAATGTACTTTATTTATTTTCTCTGATAATTAACAAGTTACGTTGTCTCAAAAAACAATAATACGACCCAATCGATTATCCAGACATATATCGATTATTAATCATTCAAATTCTAAAAACATATACACTTGAAAACAATAACAAATAATTCTTATCCCAGGGTTCGTATAGTTCTTTGAACCATTAGTAAGGCCAGGTAAAACGCATAATTAAGGTTGTTCAATTTACAAAAATAAAATTATTTACTTAAAATACAGTGAAATGAAAATAAGTTGTTTTTTACCAAACCGACGAAAACTTCGTCTGGCGGTGAACGTTTGTCAACAGTGGCCAAAATGCGACTTATCTCATCTTCACCCAGTGAAACTGCTCTGATTTTCAATAAAATTGATGGTGGTGTGTACTGGTAACCCCTCAGGAAATCTTCTGGCTTCTATTCTTCTTTTACGATCTTCACAATTCTTGGTCCCAGTGAACTGGAATTAGGATCTCAGCTTCTGCTGCCAATGAAGGTTATTTCGTCAAACCGAGTCTTCTGTATTTCCAATAATTCCGTTAATTCAGGCTTTAACTCTTTACTGGTCTTCAATTTATAGCATGAATTGGTTTAATACCAAATTCAGCGGAATTATTTAGTGAATGAGGTGAGAAGCTTTCAATTCTTTTTTATTGTATTCATTGATAATTTAGAGGGTTATTTAATTTGTATGATTCATTAGCATTCAAGTATAATTGTTTTACAAAAAGGCTTTTTCAATTTGGATATATATTTCCTTTATATTTATTCATATTTTTTAAATATATCGGTCCATCTCAACCTAGTAGCTTGTAACAATCAGAACGAAATTTCTTCAAAATCAACAAAACTGCACATTTCAGTTGCCTTAACAACCACGTTTTCTATATATCCTTGAGCCGGCATTATAGAATATTACTACTCCTTTCCAATAAAATACTCCATGCTTGGATTAATATTGAATCACATAAAATTCTCCCCTAACCTTCCTTACTAAACAGTAAATGTTTTACCAGATTTTCGTTGGACTGGGTTTACTAAAAAGGTATTAATTTCTTTTCACTAATATGGAATTTAGGCCTATAGATTCACTTACAACCATTATAACATTATTTGGTTTTTTAACTTAATTTTCTTTTTACCTGACCTACTGTACAATTAATTATTGGTTACATGGTTAATTACATGAATTTTAATTTACTAGTGGTTACTTTTTATATTAATTAACTGGTTCTGGAACCCTTTATTAATTTATGATATAATTGTCAGAACTACTTGTTAGACTTGAAACACTGGTCACACTCCTGATCCAGTTTATAAACATTAGTTAAAACAACAGTATTTTTCAACTTTATACAATACTGATAACTTAGTACAGTGCCTAACATTGGTAACTATACTGGGTAGTATAAAGACAAATCTAATATAAATATAAACATAATTATTGGTGAAGTATTATTATCAAACAACATCATTTCATTTTTAGCATATTCAAAATACAACATAAATACTCTGTAGACCTTAACATGTCACAGTACAAAAACAAACATTTTATTACCTTCACTCATTCATTGGTCTGGCTATTTTACATTAAATATTAGTCATTGCCTCCTTTTGACTTGAGGTACTTCTCAAGCACATGACCTATTGAACAACCTTAAGTCAGGGTATGGTCCTTGACCATATTTCATTCAATTTTTTTATGTAACGCTGGGGAGCCTCAACTATGTTACGTTACATAACACCCCCCCTTCGAAATAAGTTTATTTTGGTATAAACAAAGTTTAGCAAGAAATAAACGCATAACCTGTAACTGGCCAATTGGTTTCCTATTTATAGTACTTTTATATTTCAGAATTATCCGTTATATTATTATCATTTCTTCGTTCCTTCTTAAAATCAATTATTTCCCAAGTTTAAATCTTATTTCTATAATCATTCTTGTGACATTCTTTATTAATTATACATTTTGGATCTGGTTTTATTTAATTCTCTATATTTATTTGTGAGTTTTCCCTCTAATATTTAATTTTCCTAAACCTCCCTAACATTATAACTGGAATCGAAGCGGTGGTGCTCTATCGGCTAACCAATTACCGTCGTCCGTTACATACTTTCTGGGATCAGAGGAACATCATCTCTGCCCAGTTAAATGATTGCTGGAATATTCTACAGTCAATCTTCATTAATAAACCTCGTAAGGTAGTCATCATGTGACCTTCAATAAAATAATAAATAATAATAATAATAATACTCTAGGGATTATTCACTCTACTTTAACTCAGATCATATTGTTTCTTCATATTAATTCTTCCTTCTATTATACACTTCCCCTCTCCAATACTTGGCTATTTTATTGACATTTATTAATTGGTCTTTTTACGGATAATTCTTAACCATTTGGTTTTTTTTTTCTTTTCTTGTGATCCTTTTGACGGTTCCATTTTGGCTTCTTCATTCTCTTATCTTCATTGGCTCATATTCCTTTATGATCAATACAGCTGGTTATGAGATTTTGGTTAGTACTATACATTACATCATGTAGTTATATTCTTCTGGCACAATCATTATTATTCCTTTTACATTCTAAATTATATTTCTCACTATTATATTACATCATATAAACTCTTTTTGTTTTTTTGGTTTTGATGATTTTTATTAGGTTGAATCAGTGTAATTTTTTTTTGTTTTTTCTTTCATATTAGTTTAAAGCAATTTCTTCTAAATTGTATAGTAATGTATTCTTACTTATTTTTCGAATTTGGTTGTTTTCATTTTCAAAATTCTCTTTCTTATATACCTCATAAATTGTTTTCTTAGATACTTGTTTGTAAGTTGAGCTTACTTCATTTTTTTGAATTTTGGGGTATTTATTCTCTTCATTTTAAATTATACTGTTTCTGAATAATTATTGAGTAAGTTGTTCTTACAGTTTCTTTAGAATTTTGGGTTATTTATTCTCTTTATGTATTCCATCTATCGGCCGTGGTTTCTTCTTCATTTATTTCTTGTCTTACATCCTGGGATGTACTGGGTCGGTGGCCATCTCCTCTTAGGGGAATCCAGCGTTCTGGTGGGTTCTGTTGATTATAAAGTATTCGGACATTCCTAGATGGATCGTCCCTTCTTTGGTTCTCGCTTCCGGATCTGGATTCTCCGATGTAATTGCTCCGTTGTAAACACTCATTATCATTCTCCCCTTGGTGTTGATCACTCCTTGGACCATTCTCTTCGGCCCTTATAAAATTCACCATTTGTCTGGAAACCCGTAATGGACGATCCTCTTCGTAGTTAACCCGGCGGTAGTCCTCCTGACTCCGAATTCTACCCCCATTAGTTCTAGTATCTCTTCTATCGTTATTATTGTACTGGTTCCAGTCGGTGTCCCTATTAAAACTCCGACGTCCTTGGTAGTATGTCCTCCCGTTATAGTTATCGTACGCCCCCACATAATTAACTCTTCTGTAGTTTTGGTTTTGGTTGTTCGGGTTACGGTTACTGTTATCATAATTTCGGTTGTTTGTGTTCTGATTCTGGTAACTTGGGTTATACGACCGGTTATATTGGTTGTTCGGAATACTCTGTCTATTCCCGTAATTGTTTCCGTTGTTCCTTGGGCTGTTGTTGTTATTTTGCCGTTGGTACGCCTCATTACCATAATTACCTGGCCTGCCATTATAGTTTGTCCGGTTATTCGTCTCATGACTTTTATGGTTATTGTTTCTATTGTTATAGTCTGGGAAATCCCTGCTCCCGTACCGGTCGTTTCTCTGTCGACTCCTTCGATAATGTACCTCACGCTCGTGCTCTTCCAATAGCGTTGACATGGCCTGTATAGTTTTTATCTGTCCACCCGATCGTGCTATTGATATACCGTTATCATAGTGGTATGCTAACCTGGTGACGAGAATTTCCTCCGGGATTTTTGGTTCAAGGTGTCTTGCCAAACATACTTTTCCCAGGAAGTAGGCGGTAAGTGTTGTTCCTCTGCTGGCGTCATACCTTCCATAGCTGATGCTCTCCCTTACTACGTTCTGGGTGGCGTCTGACCAGTACCTGGCTTTAAAAGCTATTTTAAATTCTTCGTAGCTTCATATGTCGTGCCTGGTGGCTGTCCACCAGTTATCATAAGTTTCTTTAAAATGTTCGTCTAAGTAACGACGAATTATTGGCCACCTGTTTTCACCAGTTCTCATGATTTGTTCGCCGACCCGTTCCAAAAATTCCATTGGATTTCTCCTGTATGCCTTAAAGTTGATGGTCTCCCGGTCATCTATATGTTGTGTATATGGAATAGTGATCGATCGGTTGTCAACTGACCGTTGTAGGTTCTCGATTCTATCCTGGTTACGTTGTCCTTGCTCTTGTACTTCGTTCATGACCGTATCTAAATTTCGATGCTGGTTTCCGCAATCTGCTCGTATTGATTCCACTTGAATTCGGTTTTCTTCTTCTATATGGCCTATCTTGACCTCTAGTTCAGCTCTATTTCGTGTAATAGCTTCATCGGTCGCTCTCAGTTTTCTATTTGTTTCCGCTATCTCCTGTTTTCTTTCGCCGTCGCTCTTACCTACCTTCTGGCTGATTGCCTCACTAGCGTCCTCAATTTTCTTATTGAGATCTTGTCTTAACCCTTCATTCTGTTTATCAACATTTTCCCTTATTTCCTTGTTAGATTGTTCAATTCTCTCATCGATTCGTATTAGATTATCCTCATTGATTTTCTCAAAATCTGCTTTCATTCGTTTATTGTTTTCCCCAAGTTTTTCGTTCATTAGTTTGTTATCGTCTTGAATCAGTCTCAAATTCTCGTCATTCCTGTCAAACTTTTCATTCATTTGTTTGATTAAATTTTCGCTCAAAATTTCGTTTTGTTTTCTTGAGTTCTCATTAATACTGTCTATTTTATTTTCCAGCTTTTCTGAATTTTCATTTATGCTGTCTATCTTTTCATTGATCTGTCTAAAATCGGCCTTCAATCGTTCATTATTTTCATTTATGGTTTGCCTTAAAAGTTCACTAGTACTTTCCTTAATACTGTCTATTTTTTCATTAGTTTGTCTATTATCTTTTTTGATACTGTCTATTTTTTCATTAGTTTGTCTATTATCTTCTTTGATTTGTCTAAAGTTCTCCTTATTTTCCTCATTTATTTGTTTATTGCTTTCCATTATTATCCTCAATAGCTCCTGCATACTCATGTCTTCCATTCGGGCAGATTTATCTGGTTGGTCCCCTTGGGCATCCTCTTCCACTATTTCCTTCTCTGTGATAATTGCTTCAGTTTCTTCTTTATCACCCATTGTTTGTTCCATTTCACTGTCCGTAAATGTTTCTATCTCTCGTTCCTGTCCACCTTCTTCCTTCTCCTTCTCTTCTGCCCTCTTCTTCGATCTGCCTCTGGTATTGTGCATTCCTGTGCCTCTAATGGTTGCCTGCTCAAGTTAAGTAACAAATAATATGATTTTTTACTTAACTAAAGCCCACTCGTTGAGCGCCAATTTGTAAAAAAGAAATATATATAAATATTGTGATCAATAAAAATTTATTTTGGGTTTCAAGGTTTGACCAAGCTCCATGTTGTTATGCGCCAATTTGTAAAAGAAATAATGTATGTGATGGAGTTCTTCTTCGATCAGCCCCACGTTGCTGGCGGCAATTTGTAAAATAAATAATGATCACCTATGATGACGTTTGAAAGCCCCACTGTTGTAAACCAATTTAGTAAAGAACTGCTTGTTAATTATGTGAGAACGTATGTTATAGTATATGCTACACGCTGGAAACGTCAAATTGAAAAGAAATCTTGTCTATGGGTGTAATTAGTTATAAGAGACTCCTGTGTAACAAACGCCAAGTAATACGTTGCAGGTGGCAATTCGTAACAATTAAAATGCTGTTACCTGGTTTAATTAATATGTTATTAATTTTATACCTTTCGGTTGTGACCGGTGAAACCCTCAGAACATAGATTATTAAGCCAACTAAATTATAATTATGTTCCTGAATTTATAATGGTATTATTCTATAGACTCAACTTAGTTCTCAGTGGTCGTGTAATATTAGCAATATGTATGGAGTATTTACTGAATGTAAGGGGTATTTGTTTCAACCCTAGTCACTCGATGGTAGAAAATTTCATTCAAATTTAGTATTAAACACCAGTTAGTTCAGCAATCTCCCGTCCCACCAGCTGCAAACTTTAAGCGCTGTTACTAGAAATAAGCATACTTATAGGTTAGTTATTCAAAGTGTTTGTATCAGTCTGTTTATAAATTATTCCACCCACTACATATAGTATTTACTCTGCAATAACTTAAACGTTATCTCATACAATAAATGTACTTTATTTATTTTCTCTGATAATTAACAAGTTACGTTGTCTTAAAAAACAATAATACGATCCAATCGATTATCCAGACATATATCGATTATTAATCATTCAAATTCTAAAAACATATACACTTGAAAACAATAACAAATAATTCTTATCCCAGGGTTCGTATAGTTCTTTGAACCATTAGTAAGGCCAGGTAAAACGCATAATTAAGGTTGTTCAATTTACAAAAATAAAATTATTTACTTAAAATACAGTGAAATGAAAATAAGTTGTTTTTTACCAAACCGACGAAAACTTCGTCTGGCGGTGAACGTTTGTCAACAGTGGCCAAAATGCGACTTATCTCGTCTTCACCCAGTGAAACTGCTCTGATTTTCAATAAAATTGATGGTGGTGTGTACTGGTAACCCCTCAGGAAATTTTCTGGCTTCTATTCTTCTTTTACGATCTTCACAATTCTTGGTCCCAGTGAACTGGAATTAGGATCTCAGCTTCTGCTGCCAATGAAGGTTATTTCGTCATTTAAAATGCATATTAGTTCTGGTATCCAAGTCACGTATGAACAGTAAATTATTATAAATAAATCACCTTATATCCATCGTGTGACTTCGTTACGTCGATTAAAATGACGCGTTTCGGAACATCTGTTCCATCATCAGATAAAATCGCTCTATTGAGGTCGTTAAAAACACATGTTACACATAATTGTCCACTACGTAATTTACTTGCTTCTTAAATGGTGCGCACCACGACAAAGCCGATCGGACACTGAACTATTATCTGAGTGATTACGCCTAAGCAGGTTCAAAGCTGTATCGTATAGCGGGTTGGATTTAAAATTTAAGTGGTCATTCAATATGAAGTCTCGGCTGTTTATGTTATTATATGCTTTGTATATTTCGAACTCCTCTATTGTGTCCATGTAACGGACTTTGTTGCACACATGTAGGGGTATTAAATTAGATTTAAAATCAGTATAATTATGATTGTGTAAGATTAAGTGGCGGGCAAAGTTGGACTTGATATTATTTAACAAAGTGAGATTATTTAGGTGACGTTTTGGTGTGTGTTCCTTAAATCGTTTGAGGAAACCTCTCCCCGTTTGACCAATGTAAAAACTGTTGCAGTCGTTACATGATAATTTATATATGCCGGATTTCTTTTCTAAAGGTATGGGTTTTCTATGACGTAGTATTTTTAATAGACTATTGTTTGTTTTGAAGGTAGCAGTAATATTCAATTTATTAAATGTGGAGGTTAGAATCTTTGGCATTATATTTGTGTATGCGGTAGAAATAAAAGTTATTTTTCTATCCTTATCTATTGGGGGCTTGGATTTTCGAATTTTATGTTGCTTGATGAGATTATCAATCAATACCAAAACACGTTGATTGATAATCTCATCAAGAAACATAAAATTCGAAAATCCAAGCCCCCAATAGATAAGTATACAAAAATAACTTTTATTTCTACCGCATACACAAATATAATGCCAAAGATTCTAACCTCCACATTTAATAAATTGAATATTACTGCTACCATCAAAACAAACAATAGTCTATTAAAAATACTACGTCATAGAAAACCCATACCTTTAGAAAAGAAATCCGGCATATATAAATTATCATGTAACGACTGCAACAGTTTTTACATTGGTCAAACGGGGAGAGGTTTCCTCAAACGATTTAAGGAACACACACCAAAACGTCACCTAAATAATCTCACTTTGTTAAATAATATCAAGTCCAACTTTGCCCGCCACTTAATCTTACACAATCATAATTATACTGATTTTAAATCTAATTTAATACCCTACATGTGTGCAACAAAGGCCGTTACATGGACGCAATAGAGGAGTTCGAAATATACAAAGCATATAATAACATAAACAGCCGAGACTTCATATTGAATGACCACTTAAATTTTAAATCCAACCCGCTATACGATACAGCTTTGAACCTGCTTAGGCGTAATCACTCAGATAATAGTTCAGTGTCCGATCGGCTTCGTCGTGGTGCGCACCATTTAAGAAGCAAGTGAATTACGTAGTGGGCAATAATGTGTAACATGTGTTTTTAACGTTTAACGACCTCAATAGAGCGATTTTATCTGATGATGGAACAGATGTTCCGAAACGCGTCATTTTAATCGATGTAACGAAGTCACACGACGGATATAAGGTGATTTATTTATAATAATTTACTTATTTCGTCAAACCGAGTCTTCTGTATTTCCAATAATTCCGTTAATTCAGGCTTTAACTCTTTACTGGTCTTCAATTTATAGCATGAATTGGTTTAATACCAAATTCAGCGGAATTATTTAGTGAATGAGGTGAGAGGCTTTCAATTCTTTTTTATTGTATTCATTGATAATTTAGAGGGTTATTTAATTTGTATGATTCATTAGCATTCAAGTATAATTGTTTTACAAAAAGGCTTTTTCAATTTGGATATATATTTCCTTTATATTTATTCATATTTTTTAAATATATCGGTCCATCTCAACCTAGTAGCTTGTAACAATCAGAACGAAATTTCTTCAAAATCAACAAAACTGCACATTTCAGTTGCCTTAACAACCACGTTTTCTATATATCCTTGAGCCGGCATTATAGAATATTACTACTCCTTTCCAATAAAATACTCCATGCTTGGATTAATATTGAATCACATAAAATTCTCCCCTAACCTTCCTTACTAAACAGTAAATGTTTTACCAGATTTTCGTTGGACTGGGTTTACTAAAAAGGTATTAATTTCTTTTCACTAATATGGAATTTAGGCCTATAGATTCACTTACAACCATTATAACATTATTTGGTTTTTTAACTTAATTTTCTTTTTACCTGACCTACTGTACAATTAATTATTGGTTACATGGTTAATTACATGAATTTTAATTTACTAGTGGTTACTTTTTATATTAATTAACTGGTTCTGGAACCCTTTATTAATTTATGATATAATTGTCAGAACTACTTGTTAGACTTGAAACACTGGTCACACTCCTGATCCAGTTTATAAACATTAGTTAAAACAACAGTATTTTTCAACTTTATACAATACTGATAACTTAGTACAGTGCCTAACATTGGTAACTATACTGGGTTGTATAAAGACAAATCTAATATAAATATAAACATAATTATTGGTGAAGTATTATTATCAAACAACATCATTTCATTTTTAGCATATTCAAAATACAACATAAATACTCTGTAGACCTTAACATGTCACAGTACAAAAACAAACATTTTATTACCTTCACTCATTCATTGGTCTGGCTATTTTACATTAAATATTAGTCATTGCCTCCTTTTGACTTGAGGTACTTCTCAAGCACATGACCTATTGAACAACCTTAAGTCAGGGTAACGTCCTTGACCATATTTCATTCAATTTTTTTATGTAACGTTGGGGAGCCTCAACTATGTTACGTTACAATATATATATATATATATATATATATATATATATATATATATATATATATAATATGCCTGCGTGGGTGGGTGCGCGTACGTGCACACGCATGCGCGCATGAGTGCGTGTATAAACATTTCTGTGTAGTATAATATATTTGAAACAAGCTTCCAATTATTATAATTATAATCAATATCATAATCATTTTCTTTATCTACATTTTCATTGTTATACCATTAAAAACTGAAGCTAGTACGTTTAGTTGTAAACATAAATGCTTTTATCAACGAAATGAAAATGGTTATTTAGTTGATACATACCTTCATAGGTGACTTAAATTTTTGAAGACGAAGCTACCCAGAGCCGACTCTTTGTTGCTGCATACTTTTCAAGTGACTTGAGTTTGAGCTGTTTGTTCAGAAGGCGGATTCTGATGAATGTTCTTGTCCTGACGTACAAACAAATGACTTTCTCGTCCACCTCTGGAAATTTAGATTTGAGTAAGGTGGCCAAATAAGAGATAACTTTCACTTGTTTTGAAACTGTACGTCCGTGGAAAGAAGTAAAAACTATCTCAAACTGAATCAGTTTTTGTAACCACTCGTCTGACGAATGGGTAAGCCCCCCCCTTTGATATAATCGATATCCAGTCATGACTATGTTCCCTGGAAAGACACAATGTTTCGCCTCTCACACCTAGACTTTCATCAGTGAAGCGGCACTTGAATGCGATGTACCCGGCCAGATATTTTAAGGCATCTTGAGGAACATCGTTCTCACTTGCAGACGGGGCCAAGTCCTCTGTTTTTAACAATTCTGCTTCGTCGGTGTCATTATTCAGAGAACTTGGTATTAACGTATGTTCAACTATGTCTATGCATAGTTCATTGGTAACAAACTGGATGAAATCCTCGTCAGAGTCATTTGATTCCATAACTTCGGTGGAATGAATGCTACCATCCTCAGCCACAGACGCACTTCCAGATAACGATATATCGTCCGTGCTACCCGTTAAAAGCAAGAGCCTAATTCTGTTGCGCACTTCAAAGGGAGTGGGATTATTATAAAAGACGCCTAATCCCCGAATTCGTGAAAAAAAGTTTTCAAGGCAATCTTTCAAGGTAGTAAACTTTTTTTACTTGCTACTCGCATGTTAGTTATTACTTCCAAAAACCTTTTTAAAGTATTTTCTTGGCTCCTTAAATTCATGCCGTACCCACTTCTGAGGGGCGTTTTCTGGTCTTTTGGAAGTCTCGAGTTTAAAACATCAAATGCATCGTTTACCAGTTCGATGAAGCTGCTTTCGCGATCTTTATTTGCAACATACTTCAGCGCCTTTGCTGTACGATTAGAAAACAACTGTGCAGCAAATCTTACATTTTGACGAGATCGACCAGTTACGTTAAGGTGTATCTGACTAATATTGTGTAAAATCGTCAATTCTCCTTTCTGTTGCTGTAACAGATTTTCGATTGTATCCTTTTTAAGCTCAGTGCCGTCGCAAAGTAACAACCCATGGTCTAGAAAATGATTTCTAAGAAGCTTCAAAAGATGAGGTACGTGACAGAAAACCCACACCTTATTGTTTGTAGTCGGGTTAATGAAGAAATTTTTTTCTGTGTTTACATCTAATTCCTTCCAGACTTTTGAATTCTTTCCCCCCATATCACACGTCACAGCCGCTACATGAATATTACTGCTCTCAACGGCACTGATAATGATTTTAAGCAATACATCTGTCATGGTCACATCAAAATCATAATAAATGGGTTGCTTCCACTTGGCAAACAGACCTCTAATCATGACCACCTGAACATTACTGTGGGGCCCCAGAATTACGTCATCTGATGAATCGTAGCACACACGTTGTAACGATACAATTAAACCAAATCTCGTACCAGTAATAAAAAAGATAATTCTTAATATAAAAGTTACTTCATATGAAATAAAATGTGTAAAAAATGATTAAAATGTAAATACTTTGACATGACGTACAACAATATTACCCAACCCAAGTGATTGAGCCAAAAAACATAAACATAAAGAAGGGAACCACGTAACATACTTATTAAAATGTAAATATTTTGACATGATTAAGCCGACAACCCAAACATACTTAAGAAAATGTGATTAACAAAACAATGATGGACACAGAACTAAAGGAGAACCAAACCAAGATGAAGAATGAAGATGAAGATTATTGAAGAAGAAGAAGAGGAAGAATGAAGAGGAAACAGATAAAACCCAAGGGAAACTAACACACATATATAAAAGGGAGAGATTGTATGTTAAAGATAGAATACGGTCAATAAACCTTAAATAATTATATATTGATAAAACCAATGTTATTATTAGCATTAATTTAACATATGTATCCAATTTTTAAGACAATACAATTGTAAAACAATGTAGTATAGGAAGGGTACACTAACCCTGTCAGAAAGGTTAGATTCAACCCAAAACACAACTAGCCTAATATTGTTTATAGTAAAAATAATACTAAAACAAAAATAGTGAGAAATGGTAGGAGTAGGTATAGGGGTTACCCATTAAATAACACTAATTACAAAACAGTGAACCAAAGTGAAGTGTTTTAGTGAAGTGTTAATGCCCTAAAAATAGTGAAAGTCAATGTGAAACATTCAAATTAGAATGCTAAGGAAATAGACACTCTTTAAAACATTGATAAATCACCAATGAGTGGAGTGGAATTATAATTAGTTGAATACCTAGATGTAATTAAAAATAGTATTTAAAATTAATATAAGGGAAGCATGTGACATATCAGGGAGAAAGCCCAGTACCATAACTTGTGTTAACATGGCATGATAGGATAGAAGTAAAGTTTGTTATTAAAGATTAAAATTATAAAAAATACAACACCCCATGTTGAAAGGGGAATTAACCTTCATAATATTAAAGAAAGTAATAATGTTTATCACCCTAGTTTATAAGACAAGAAAGAAATCAATGTTAGTACTAAGAATAATTTATGACTAATAAAGAATAGTTGATTCAATGTTAAAGAAGGAATATGACTGAAGGGGGACTTACAGTCCATAAACCTAGCTATTATATTTTAAATGAAAAGCAATGAAAATGTATGTTGAAAAATAATTAAAACACAAACAAATAAATGAAGCCCATCAGGCTGAATTCAGAATGTAATTTAAAAGGGAAATACACTAGAAAACAATCATGGCTGTTTGTAACTAGGAAAACAGTTAACTGCCAAGAACATTTCAAATGCAAATTGTATCAATTTCACAAAAAATCTTACTAATCTAAGAACAGTGAATGGACAATGATTGTATATCAGTTATTTCTACACAGAAATATTATTGTAATAATTTAATTCAAGAAAGATATGTTATTTTTTAAATGTCAACTAATTAGACTATAGTTAAAGTGTAACAAAATATGACCTTATGAGGTATCATTGTAAACTTTGAAAGGAAAGAAAAATAATAGTGATGTCATTTATTATCCCAAAGGAATTATAAGAGAATAAAATCATTGGGAAAATACGTAATAAATTTGAATAAAAATTCAAATTCCTCTAACAATGTAAGTAAAGAGTAATTAAACAACCATTGAATTATTAGTTACTATGACAACAAGTCATTTGAGGCTTATTTTTCCGTTAAATTATACAGACGCTGAAGAAACGAAGCGTGGGTACGCCACGCAAGAAATTGGACAAACTAAAACTTTAATTTAAACAGTTACAACAAGTCGAATAGTGAACCGAAATGATCCAATGTGAAGAGACGTCGATCTGTACAGAATTAGTGATGACCAGGAATAAAATTAAACAAACTAATTAAAGAAAAAACCCAGACCAGTTTGAAGAAGATGCTGGAAGCCTACAACCAGCCCAAATTCGAAAACTACACGCCTACCCATGATGACCCTTCAACGTGAAACGAACTGATAAGTACCGAATAATTTATTACTCCTAAAAAACCCCAAATCACTTAAATTATTTTCAAATGATAAAATTTCTCACTATTTAAAAAATAGTATTTTCTTTCAAAGGTAAAGGCATAATTTACTCACTTATATTAAAAACATCTATAAAGATAACCTTATTTGTGAACATAACTACTGTAACAGAAATACGACACTACAGAACAAATTGTACAAACACATTATAAATCCTAAGTACCTATAAGGTATAATAGTGTACTTTCTTTTCATGTAATCAACGTTTATGTCTATTTTCATGATCAAAAGAACCCCAGATTGTAAAAACATATTAATTTGTTAGAAGCAACTGAATGATAGCGTTTTTCAATCAATTTTGCCAACCTGAGGTGTTTTGTGTTTCAAGCTCTAAGCCGGAGCATAATATTATAAATGTGTTTATTATTCAATTGTCATGTTTATTAATAATTAAATGTGTATTAAAAAGCGCAGTACAGAACAATACTATCTTGTTATTTCATAGGATTTTCTGTTGTAAATATATGTGTGTTAGCGAAGTTTAAGTCATAGCCAACTAGCGCTTGTCACGAGTGGCCGAGTTGACAACCTGTGTAGCAGCGGGAATAATTCGAACGCCACAGCTGTCCATGCTAATACCACATATTACTTTAAAACTAAATGTTTTAATTGTTTTAACAAAACAATTTGGCGCCACCCGGGAATCGTAATCCCTATGAATTAACAGGTAGGTTGTACTGGTGACATTGACAACGCTACGGACTCCAGTAGTGACGTCGATTTATGTAACAACCAGTGTGAGGCAAACACACTACAATCACACTAATACACAAAATAAACAGGTGTGAGACATTTTAACAGGTACGACCTCAAATAATTGTTACATATTGACGACTCCAACGCGGGGCTTTAAGAAAGAAGGACGTACCCCTGTAATAATTGTTACATATTGGCGACCAGCAACGTGTGGCTGGTAAGAATAACTAGCGGCGATCATGAATAGACACGGGATGGTTACGAGACGCAAAGGGAAGGAAACACCAGACCAAGAAGGAAACCCAGAAGAAGTGGAGGAAGTTGAAGAAGTAGAAATGGAGGAAACGACTGGAGAATTGTCAGAAGAAAACCCACAGGAGGACCAAGTGGAAAATCCAAATCCACCTGAACCTGAACCTGAACCTGAACCGGAAATAGAAGCAGAAGCAATGGCAAATAACCAACCAGTCAAACCGACAGAAGAAACGAATTTAAATAGCATGATGAAGTTCATGATGGAACAATTTGGACAAATGAATAAAAAATTAGAATCAGACAAGGAAGATTTAAATAAAAAATTAGAATCCGACAAGGAAGATTTAAATAAAAAATTGGAAAAACTGGACATAAACAGCGAAGATTTGAAGAAGCAAATGAAGGAGAGTATAGAATTCCTGAATGATAAAATAGAAAGCAACCATGAAGACTTGAAAAGAAGTCAAGAGGCATTGGAGAAGAAGAGTGAAGAACTGAAGAAACAGATCAAGAAGGATCTGGAGATAGTAAACAAAAAGATGGAAACTAATCATGATGTTCTCCAAAGGAAAATCGAGGAAGAAAGTAAGAAAACCAAGGAGGAATGGAAGCAACAACTAGTCGAATGTCGAGAAGAGATTAGACAAACGGTAACAGAAACCAACAAAACAGTAATACAAATCAGGGAAGAATTAAATAATAAAATTAGTAACGTTGAAGAGGAAGGTAAATTGAGGGCGACGGAGTTCTACCAAGTCCTTACTGAAGGGTGCCAAAGGAATAAACAAGAAGCGGTCAAGGAATTAGAGGAGAGGCACCAAGAGCTACAACTGGATGTAAACAATCGGGTGGAGAAGGTGTATACCGTCATAGACAAAATCGACGGACTGACCCGAGAAAACCGAGAAAAAATCCAGGGAATCAGCATGCGAGAGAAACAGATGCAGGAAGAATTAGATGCATTAAGAGAAAAACCATGTAATCACACACAGTTCATAACCAGTGAGAACAGAGAAATGATCAATTTTCGTAGCTACAGGAGAAACCCGATAGAATTCCTCAAACGGGTAGAAGAGCTGATAGTGAAGAACCGAGAAACCAGATGGTCTAGTGTGAGGAGTATGATCGACGAGATGTTTCGTGACACCCATGACAATTGGTGGACGGCCACAAGACCTGAGATAAATGATACTCAGGAATTCAAGAAACAGTTCAGGGAGAAGTATTGGTCCGAATCAACACAGAATGTGGTCCGCAATGACATTAGTAACTGGAGGTACGAAACACAAGGAGGACACACGTTAACATCGTATTTTCTGGGAAAGGTATGTTTAGCCAGAAATTTGGAACCCAGGATACCGGAAGAGTCGTTGGTGATACAACTGGGTTACCATTACGAAGAGGCCATCCAGAAGGCCAGGCAACAAGGCCAAATTAAAACAATCCAAGGAATGGTTAGCTTACTGGAAGACCTGGAGAACGATAACCAGTATCGAAAAAACAGGATTACAAACCAGAGATACAATAAGTGGAATGAACACAATAATACACCTAATTTCCAGGGACCATACAATTATCCACAAGGCAATAATCGAAATAACTGGGGCCGGAATAACAACAATAATAATGCAGAACCAACATTCAATGGAAACGATCAGCATCGCCATCCAAATAACCAGCCTGGTAACCAAGGACAACAGAACAATCACCCAGGGAGTCCAAACAATAATAGAAGCAGCCCAAATAATAACAACCGACCAAGTGGGAATTATCGAGGAGGAGAACCTGAACAACGTACCAACAGTCGCCCCAATGACCACAATTATTACGGCAACCGGTATCATCCCAATTACCAGTACAACCGGGGACCCGGGGGCAATCCAAATAGGAGTGACAATCGACGTCATGTAAATTTTATTAGTGGTAGAAGGCGGAATAACCACCGAAGATACAACTCAAATTGGCACCAAGAGCCATGGTACAATGCATCCAACGAGACTGACAACAGACCATCAGTGAACAGGAACCATGAACCACTACAAAATGGAAATAACCAGCAAAATGTGCCGCACAATGAAACAAACGACCAGCCAAGCAACCTGGCCGTCAGCCAGCAGCCACCTTTAAACTAAAAAGGCCAGTGATAAAGTATGAACGCCCTTCACATGACCAATCACTTGGGTTGATACGTCAAACAATGTCAGATAAACAAACTAAAGGAATCACGATAATTTACAACAATTATTTAAAAAATATTCGAGAAGAACTTCTCGAGGAAGAGGCCACTCAATTACCACAGAGCAATAGTGAAATTGTTCATATAAAGGCAACAATAAACGGTACCATAACCAGTATTCTGGTAGACACGGGGTCTAATATCTCTCTCATTAACCAACCCGAGTTAGAAAGAATTCAAGCTCACTCTCGAACACCAATACCTACATTGCCGATAAATAATATAGTCATCATTGGCGCAACGGGCAGACAGAACAAAACAGTGAAAAAGCAAGTGTCATTGGAACTAGATAATCTAGAATCCACCATCTCCATTGTATTTCTCGTGGCAAATGGGCTACCTTTCAATATGCTCATCGGATGTGATATACTAAGAAAGTATTCAGCGATAATAAACCTGCAGAAAGGAGTAGTGTTGTTAAATTCAGAACAAGGAACCTGGTCCGTGAACATTATCAATTGTGTACCAAGTCCAACTGCTTTAAGCCAAAACACAGAACTGAAAAGTTATTATTGCCAGAGGCATGAGCCAGATGTTACCATAGTAGAGGAGGAGGAGCGTAAGACCTTATGGAACCAGAAGTTGGAAGAGATTATCACCTTCCAAAGAGAGCGGCCTATGCAGGAGATTAGTAAACAACAATCCAAAAAATTAATCGCCATTTACAATGAATATCAGCATGTATTTTCGAACATCCCCGGAAAGGTTAAGGGATATCAATGTAAAATTCAATTCCGAGAACCAGTGGACTTCCACCGGAAATCATATCCAATAGCACATTCTCTAAAAAACGAAGTTAGAATGGAAATAAATAGAATGATTGCCGAAGACATAATTGAATACAGTCATTCACAATATACCAGTCCCATAGTTGCCATCCCCAAGAAAAATGGCAAGGTGTGAATCTGCCTTGACGCTCGAGAAATAAATAAGATGATTATAAATGACAGAACCTCACCAGGAGAAATAGAAGAAATTCTGAAGAGATTCCACGGAATCAGATATATTAGCACTTGGGATACTGTATGTGGGTATTGGCAGGTAGAGCTGCACCCACACAGTAGACAATACTTAGCATTCCTGTTCGACGGTAGAAACTACCAGTTCAAAAGGCTACCATTTGGACTAATAAATTCAGTAGCAGTGTTCGTGAAGTGCATGGACCAAGTGTTAGGTCAAGAGGCACTGGAATTTACTTCAGTGTACGTTGACGACCTACTTATTACGTCAGCAAACTGGACGAACACTGTGAAAGAGTCAGACATGTGTTGGAAAAATTATCTAACAACAATATCACACTTAAGTTATACAAATCAAAGTTCATTGCTAAAGAAGTAAAATTCTTAGGATTCAACCTAACTGAAGAGGGAATCTCTCCATCCCAAGAGAAGGTTGACGCCATACAAAATTTCCCATCACCAAGAAACAAAAAACAGTTGCAATCCTTCCTAGGGGTATGTAATTACTACAGGAAATTTCAGACCAACTACTCCCACCTAACAGCTAAATTTTCCAAGCAGTTATCTTCAAAAGAAAAATGGACGTGGGGAGTGGAACAAGAAGAAGTGTTTAAATTAATCAAACAAAAATTTGTTGACACTGTTATTTTACACCACCCTAATTTTGCAAAACAGTTCTATCTAAACTGCGACGCTAGTGATGTAACTCTAGGCGCAGAATTATACCAAGAAGACGAAGATGGCAATCACCTAGTCATTAGCTTCGCCAGCCGAATACTCAATAGCTGTGAGCGTGACTATAATGTTACAGAAAAGGAGTTGCTCAGCATAGTATTCGCGTGCGGCAAGTTTAGGACGTACATACTTGGATATAATATAACGGTCCGAAGCGATCATAAATCAATATCGTTTCTAAAACAATGTAAGTTGAATCATGGCCGACTTACTCGATGGATACTTGCCTTGCAAGAATACCACATTACATGGGAATATATTCCAGGACGAAAAAATATAGTGGCTGATGTTTTGTCCAGAATAAATGTAGTAAATCAGACATTTGAAGGAGAAAAGGGGAAGATAGCAAAAGTGTATTATATGTTGAAGGATAGAAAAGACCTGGAAGATATTATGAACCAAATAGTGTTGCAACAAGAGCAAGATACAAAAATATCCAACATCAGAAGAAGACTGATGGAGTCTGAAGCCATTATTAACCAATTTTACTGTGTGTACAACAATATTTTATTTATGAAAACAAAAAAGAACCAAGATACTTGGAAACTGGTAATACCACATGTGAAATTACCTATTTATTACCATTTAAATAGATTAGTAAACCATACCATAATAAAAAAAAACTTGCACTTACCGTTTGCGAGTTCTTGGGTCCAGGGTCTCATACGTACTTTGGGATACAAACACAATTTTTAAGGTTACGTGAATAATTTACACAATACATTTTTATGAAGAGAAATTAATTTTGTTTAATAATCAAATAGTGCGATTTTATAACTTTGTTTTCCAAGTAAATTGTCTTACATGTTTTTAAAGGTTGGGTAACTCTTGTTTATACATCTTATTTAATAGCCTTACATAATATTACTTACGTCTAAGAAGATAGCCCAGCTGCTCACACACTCTCACATTCTTAAAAACAACCCCCGTTACCCTAATTGATTAATAGAATGCATTATATAAAATCCCCGCCTGCAACACGTTCATCCGTGACCTCGTGGCCGCCCCGTGTTAAGTTTGTAATCGTCCCGAAAAATAAACCAAAAAAAATAACAAATATGGATGTTGTTGTTCTGTAGTTATTCCCGCATCACTGCCACTGTTTTAAAAAGATTGATTCACTTTTACTGCCACATTTTTTTAAATTTTGAGAAGAGCTAACCCCTTCGAGATGCACCGGCCGGTACTTCTTGTGACGAACTGCTGCAAACTTTTTGTTTGTACACTGTTAATTTTTATTGACTGTTTCACACTTTCTAAGATAGGCCAAATTTGTTTAACGGCCTATCTTGTAAACCCGAGGCCCCTGTTTTAAATTCACAATTCTATTGTCTGGTGCTGCTTACTCTCTGATACCAAACTGCACACTCTGATGACACACTGTAGACTGTGTCACAAGGCTGCTGCTATGTGATTGTGCAATGCGTCTGGCAATTGTTTTGACTGACTGTGTGTATGTTGCATTGCTGTACTGGAGGCTCCTTACAGGTGAAGTCTGGCAATTTAAAAGTGATTGAATGGGTGATCTATGTTAATATAGAATTAAACTGTGGTAGCTCCCATATATGAAGTGAATTGTACACTTTTAACAAAATCAAAACCAAGATTAATAAAAAATAAAAAACCTTCCAATTTGACCCATTACACACAATCATTAGAAAATCAAATCATCAAAGATTATCATGTGAGATACGGCCACATGGGAACAATTAAAATGGTAAAAGCATTAGAAGAGGATTTGTTTATAAAAAATATTGCAAGAAAAGTAAGTAAAAACATAAAAACCTGCACATTGTGTCAGATGGTCAAAACCAATAACGAAAGGAAGGATGGAACGATGATACCCATCACATCAAATGCCAAATTAGAGAAGGCGTTCCTCGACATATGTGGACCATTCCCACGTAGCGGAGGACGACACGGCTACAAATTCATTGTTATCATACTTGACCATTACACCAATTACACCAAATTATATGCTATAAACAGAGCCACAACAAGGAAAATATTAGACATTATCAAAAATAAATACATTATAGAAATTGGAAGACCGTGCATGTTAATAACAGACCACGGAATGCAATTTAAAGGAAGAAAATGGCGAGAAGAGTTATTAAAATTAAATATTAAAACTTATAAAACATCAGTCTACCACCCTAGCAGCAATCCCGCAGAAAGAATGTTGAGGGAGGTGGGACGCATTTTGAGAACTTATTGTCATAACAACCAGAGAGAATGGTACAAGTATTTACCTTCAACCGAAGTGTTTTTAAACATTAGTTACCACCAATTCACTGAGAGTACGCCTTACTTGATGATGTTCGAGAGGAAGCCAAACAGAGAGATACAAGAGATAATAGAATTCCCAAAGGACCCAGAAGACCCGTATGACAAAAATAAATGGTTCAGCCTAATACTAGAAAAAATTGAGAAACAAAAGGCCAAATATGCAAAGAACCAACCCAAAATAATCAAATATAAAGAGGGAGAAAAAATACTGATTAAAAATCGTGAACTGGCAAGTACCATGGAAGGTATAGCAAAGAAATTATTATTGTTATACACCGGTCCGTATATCATCACAAGAGACAATGGTAATAACACTTACCAAATCAGTAATATCAATACAAGGAAAATCAAGGGAGTTTACAATCAAACTTCAATAAAAAAGTTTTACGAGGAAGAATAAAACCATTGTGAAATGAAACCAATTTCAAAATTCTAAAAGAGATTGTAAGAGCAGCTTCAAGTGCCGCTTCATTGATGAAAGTCTAGGTGTGAGAGGCGAAACATTGTGTATTTCCGGGGAACATAGTCATGACTGGATATCGATTACCGGTATATCAAAGGGGGGGCTTACCCATCCGTCAGACGAGTGGTTACAAAAACTGATTCAGTTTGAGATAGTTTTTACTTCTTTCCACGGACGTACAGTATCAAAACAAGTGAAAGTTATCTCTTATTTGGTCACCTTACTCAAATCTAAATTTCCAGAGGTGGACGAGAAAGTCTGTACGTCAGGACAAGAACATTCATCAGAATCCGCCATCTGAACAAACAGCTCAAACTCAAGTCACTTGAAAAGTATGCAGCAACAAAGAGTCGGCTCTGGGTAGCTTCGTCTTCAAAAATTTAAGTCACCTATGAAGGTATGTATCAACTAAATAACCATTTTCATTTCGTTGATAAAAGTATGTATGTTTACAACTAAACGTACTAGCTTTAGTTTTTAACGTTATAACAATGAAAATGTAGATAAAGAAAATGATTATGTTATTGATTATAATTATAATAATTGGAAGCTTGTTTCAAATATACTATACTACATAGAAATGTTTATACACGCACTCATGCGCGCACGCGTGTGCACGTACGCGCACCCACCCATGCAGACATATTATATATATATATATATATATATTATAACGGAACCAAATATTAACTATTTGGGGTTATATGTTTACCGCATACTGAAAGCATATTTAAATAAAAGTAACAGTCAAAACTCCATTTGAATGTAGAGCATTGAAAATAATGCTGTGTAAAGCAACGCACACGTGGTCGTTATGTAATCAGTTCGCTGTACAAGGAAGCGACCACACCCAAACTGTTAATTATTAATATCTCGGAAACTAATAAATAAAGGCGAAATCTAACATAGCCAAAATGTTTGCCGAGCTATTAATAATGACGTGTGCAAATTTGATGCAATATAATTAACAAATGTAAGAGTTAATTAAAATAATTAAATAACTTCTGTAAAAATAGAGTTACAGTAAAGAGATTTTACTATGTTATAAAGATAATAATTTCTGACAAATTGTATATTTTAGATTTCACACAACTTGATTTGCAACCAAGTTATTGCAAAATTAAATAAGTACAGGATATCCTGAGCGACAAATTGGTTCCGCCGGATAATTATATTACATAAGAATTCTATTCTCCGTCTGTGGGAACCAGACTTCATTCTCACGGACCAAGGGAATTCTAAATTTTATGTGGTAGGGAGAGTGTTTCGACCAATGAAATCATTTCATGCAGCCCCGGCTAGTGCGGTGTTTTGTGGTGGAAAAATCACTCTTCTGTCAGTACTCACGAAGTTAAGACGTAGTCCTTCGATCGTCTAGTAGCCAAAGTGGTGAAGATCAACAAGAAGACTCTACGTGGTCAACACACACGCAATTACGAACACACTAAGTACAGATCATCTGTATAGCTCGTAATTGTTGCGTAAAGGCGAGATACTCTTCAAGACATCAACCAAGCTTATTGTGTACTACCAGTTAATCATAAGCACGCAAGAGATCCACCCGACTTCAAGACCAGACTTCAAGAATACAGCAGAGAGGCCGTCTAAATCATTGGTTAACAGCTGACGAGAAGAGCGACCGCCCGAACGAAGCACACACACACACACGCTGACGTGCAACGTGCGAATCGACGAGGGACAGCAAGCACTTCCAGCAGACAACAGCAGACGTTAAAATATTCACAAACAGCAAGGAAGCAGAGTGTTGCCGAATTTTGAACTCCACGACCGAATCCAGCAGTTCTAAGCAGATTACTTTCTCTAACCAAGGACTCGAATCGACGAGGGACAAATCGGGACGACATCCTCTTCAGTAACAGGAAAGCAAAATCCACTTATTTATTTTTCAGATCAAATTTTATATTTTTCAATTATAACATCGTAATTCAAATAATTCAGGTGCCAAACAAAAAGCAAAGACTCTAGTAATTAAAAAGTAAATTCGTTGTGATAATCTGTATAGCAGTTTAAGGCTTTAGTAAGTTATAGTTAAGAAATAGAAGTAGTATAAAAGCGCTATACAAATCTTAACTGACAATCTAATCTTAGATCATACTGCAGTAGATCAGAAGTAGAATCACTAGAAATGAAATAACGTGAACTAGACTGTCACGTCTAATTTATTTTAACTAATTATTCAAATTAATTTTAGAGTTTTATATTTTGTTTCATGAACACTTAGATTCAAATTAATTAAATAAATTTAATTAAATTCAAATCAATTAATAAAGTCAAATTTAAATTGCAATTAACTCGCAAAGAACGAGTTCAGTTTCTTTCAACTATTAATCAATCGAAAAACATCGATTCATTGTATAGACTATAAGAAAATTCATAAGATTATAACCATTCTATTCTTGTGTGTTGTTGGTGTAATAAACAACGTTTTATTACCCCATATAACAGTGTTTTATTGTTGTACGATAAAGCCTACCAGTCTCACAAAACTCTCCCCCTTTAAAGTAACCCATTATGTGTGTTGTTGTAATAATTTGAGATTACTAGCTTGCGAACTTCAAATCCAAAATCCACACGCCCTAGTCGGAAGAATCTGCAAGATCAGACAGCAGGTGGGTACTCACACACAACATTACATTACAATAACGCATAGTAGTGTAGTTATAATATATATATACAGGCCCGTATTTTGGATGTATAACGCCCCTGTGCAGTCATTAATTTTACGCCCCCTATTCCCTGAGCTAAACTTCAGTGTCGCTATTCGTTTACAGACTATGGACAATAAATTGTTTAATTACTTACTTCAATTTTAAACTGTATTATAGACAGTATTTAAACTTAACTGAATACACAATATATGAAACAAAGGTGCAAGTTAAACATTTATACATTATTCTGAAGACGATATATGGTAAACACATAGAAAATAATCACTACAGTTTAATAACCTCAGTTAAAAATATCACCGAAACATCCAATTTGGTCAGTCAAACGTATATGGTAGAAACACTGCAATTTGATACTAACCATTTTGTGAAACTTACCGAACTTAGAGAAATGACTTTCTTCTGACTTTTGCATTTGCAAATGCATTTATCACTTCCTCAAAATCCAGACTGACAGTGATGTCTGATTCTATGGCGAGCACTCCAAGACTGACCAGTCGTTCTTGATTCTGTGCTGTCCGTAGATAGTTCTTGATTCGTTTTAAAACTGAAAATGACCTTTCAGCAGAACAGTTTGTTGCTGGAGTACAGTTGTAGATCTTCAGTGCAGTGTACACATTTGGGTAGACATCACTAATTTTCTTCGAAGTCAACATTCTGCAGAGAAATGGAAGAGACGATAATTTGTTACCATCTTCTGTCTTCATAGATAACAGATAGCTTTTCAAATGGATGCATTCTTCACCAAAGCTGCTTTCTATGTCAGAATCATAAATGGCTCGAAGTTTCTCTGCAGCATCATAAATTTGAGGAGCTTCTAGTTTGGTGATATTTGAGAGAAATGAAAATATTAAATTATATTCTTTGTAGACATTAACTCTCTTCTGTAACTCAGTCTGGAGAGTTTGTATGATCTTGGAATATGAAATTTCCATTCGTCTCCAGATCTTGTCATGTTCCAAGTCATCTGATCCTAGTTCTTCTTCAGGACTTTCTGGTTCTGCTTCTGATTCAGATGATTCATCAAAAAATCGCCTACGTTTAATTTGACGTTTTGGTCTTGAAATCTCAACAGCTGAAGAAGAAGGAACTGATTCCAGACTCCTGATCTGATTAAGTTTCTTTTCAGCTGATCTCTGTGATTGGGGAAACAGGTCTGAAGCTCAGTTAAATACACTGTAAGAGAGTCGTACATTTCAATAACAGTGGAAATGTCCATTTCCTGAGCTTGCAATTTTTTCATGACTTTGCCAAATTGTTGAAGAATAGAACCCCACACTGATGTCATGAATGCTACCTCAATGCTATTTAATTTCCTAAGAAGACCCTCAGCTTGACATCTACCTTTACCCGTTTCATTTTCTGAAATAGTTCTTAATGCAGAAACCACTGCTTTCCAATCTGCATCCAAGCTCTTGCAAGCATCCTCACGTGCACACCATTGAGTTGTTGACAGTGATTTCAATGTCATGGTTACAGAATCAAAAAATGTTTCCAAGATATTCCATCTCCCTGTAGAATCTGCGAAGTAATTATATAAACTTTGCAATAACTCAAAAAACCGTACTGCAGCAATACAGCATTTCACTGCTTGTGAACCAAGTAGATTCAGTGAGTGAGCTGCACATGGAATGAAGAAAACAAGAGGATTTCTTTCCTTGAGTCTTGCTTGCAAGGCAGAATATATTCCAGACATGTTGGCCGCATTGTCATACGATTGACCTCTACAGTTATCAACTTTCAGACCATGTTGTTCTAAAGAATTCATTAGTGCTTCAAAAAGCTTTTCTCCAGTATGGCCTGTATTTTTCATAAAACACAGAAATCTTTCAACTGAGAGCCCACAATCAGTTACATATCTAACAACTACACTTAACTGGTCATTATGAGATAAATCTGGCGTAGAATCTACTATGACTGAACAATATTTAGAAGAAATAACTTCATTGCCTATTTTTTCACTCACTGACTTTCCCATAAGATGTATTAATTCTTCATAAGTTGCTGGTGACAAGTATGATGTAGATCCTTTTCCAGGATTACCGAACCGTGCAATATGGTCAGCCGGAAAAGAATCGTACTCTGCAATTAATTCCAAACACATCATGAAATTTCCATTTTTCACAGAGCCAAACTTCTTTTCATCTCCACGAAATGCTAAACCCCTAGAAGCTAGTTTTTTAACTACAGAAACAACTCTTTTTAGTACATTTCTCCAATATGTAACTTCATGTTCATGCTGGCTGAACAATCTTTTGTCAATTCTGTTCCTCTCATTTCCTCTACTTTTCAATTTTAACAAGCAGTCTCTGTGAGAAGCAGAATTTTCATGTTCGGCTATTCTTATGCCAGCATGGCTCCAATCATTGAAACCAGATGTTGCAAACTGAGATGTACCACCGAATAATTTGCATGGGGCACAGAACAGTGATCCTTGGTTGGGAGAATAAACAAGATATTCACGGTTCATAAATTCCCCATTTACTAAAATCCTATGGAATAGTTTCTTGCTGCAAAACCGTTGTGTTCCATCAACATATCGCCGTGAGGACTGTGAAAAGTCAGCGTCTTTGTTTTGATTAATACCATTTTTTATCAAATAATCCCGAGTGTGATCAGCGTTTTCCCAATAGAATGGATCATTACTAGGAATAGACACTGCAAAATCCACTTCTGTAGAGAGTGTAGCTTGTTCCTGTACTTCGAGATTTTCGACTTCCACATTGTCTTTACTGTTTTCCACTATAATTTCACCCAAATTTTCAGGCCTACACTGTTCACTTTTGTTTTCACCACTGAAATATGAGTCCAGTCGAGGTATTTTCTGCAAAATTTTACTCTCCTTCTGTCTTTTTTCCTCAGCTTTCTTGCGATATGCAGCACCACTTAACCTAGATCGCCCATCCATACCGTCCCTAAGCTATTATATTTTAACGGAAAAACCTATAGAAATACTGTTTTGTAGAACATTTAAAACTGAATAATTCACTGTCAACAGTTAAAATACTCGGCGTATCGTATAAAATGCCTTGATTTTGAAAGTTAATAACAAGTTGGAACCACGTGGAACGATGAAACGCCAACTTAACTCTGAATTAATAACAACATACACACCAAAGAATATGCACACTACTGCATCCGCGTAGGTGTACGAGCCATGAGCGTCTAGCCAGTAATTTCAATATAGGTGCTGCCATCTTGAAGAGAAGTGGTGCACTAATAGTACCATACTACTTTAACCCTTTGAACAGTGACAACTCGGTCAGTATGCCGGGCCCCTGAAAGTGGAATTTTTTGAAATTTTGTAAAATGTATTTTAATGCAAAATTGTCAACTTCAATTATAAGCAAAATGATTAAAAATGTATAAATAATGTTAAATTAAAATTTTCTACTTACTTTAAAAATTCTTCTGTGTGTGAAAAAAAATAGACACTTCGTCACCCGATTCACAGTTTGTAATATATTCACGAATTTCGTCTTCAGTCAAATATTTAGACATTTTGCAAAGATAGTTTATCAGATTACTAACTCTATACTCAACACTAAATCCAAATTTTACGTCCTATAATTTAAATAATACGAATAATAAACATTATTTATAAACGAAAACACTGCTCACACCTTTACACTTTCGTACACAACGCAGAACATAACCTCCAAACACAACGCTGAAGAGCACGTATAAAATTATTCACCACAGCCACGTAAATTACATCAGCCTAAGAAGGAATGAATACCAAATGTTTCAGAAACTATCCGCTAGAGGGCAGCACGAATACCATTCCAATAAATGACGTATGACAGCAATACTAACGAAGCAAAAGTTGAAAACGTAAATATACGTGATTACTGATTTTGGCCCGTCTGACAAAAAACGTGTATATACGTGATTACTGTTCAAAGGGTTAATGCCAGAGCCAGAATGCTAATCTACTTCGGGCTTTATAATGATATGAAGCGATGTTTTTTTTTAACCAGGTATATTTTGCCGCCCTGTGCACCTGCACATGTTGCACATGCCTAAATACGGCCCTGTATATATATATAATTTGTGATGTTTTCAATTTGTTTCTTCTGCAAGTAGTATAATTTCGTATATTCTTTTTAACACCTGACGCACATTTCACTGAAAAATATCAGTATCATCAGAGGTTTCTAAGTAAATTAATAACAATTGAAATAATTCTATTAATATAAAATTAACGAATAATAAAAAATTTTATATATATATATATATGTATATAATATCGCCTCCTTTCCGACTTAATTTTACATCTTGTGCCATTTTGTCAATGTTATATGTGGACAGACTTGCTTACTTTTCTATTAAATGTAGAAATAGATTTTACCATTATTTTTTGCCGCAAACCATTTAATCTTGTTGTTTAATCCTTTTTCTATATGAATAGCTCATTACAATTATTGTTAATATTTCGTGTAAACAGCAAAGCGATGCTAAGTAGGACATTGTCTCAGGTAAGATTGCATGGTAAATCAAGACTCGAGCGTATTTCTTCCACAAGGCAACGTCACGCGCCAACAACAGCTGATCGCTAGGTTAGCGCGGGAAGCCGGAATTGCCCCCCTGACACAACACAACGACAATCAACTGATCACAGTAGCGCCAAATTCTGAGCCCCATGTTGACCTCTGGCAACATTAATAAAGAGCATTTAGATACAGATTTTTCACAAATAACTAATAACACGTCACTTTCCCAGTTGGCTTATCTGATTTACAGGTAACCCAAATTGTAGTAACGGTGTTAATTGTCATACAAACAGTGAAAATTGTGTTTTTGAAAATAGAATTTTTAAGATTGATGAAGCACAGAAGTACATAATGCTTGTATATTAAACACATGTGTTAGTTGAGCTCAATACATTAATGCACAAATGTTAAACAAAATGTGTACACACACATTGAACCCTATATTTTTGTTCATGTGGAGTAAGCCAAAAGGCAGTATCCCCCCGACGTGGATTTTATTCTGTAAGTGGTGGGAAATTTTGGTTTTGCAGTTGGTAATAATCAGCTGGTGTATTTACTTTAATTATTAAAATTTATACATTAATTATTGTATACATTAAAATATTAATTATTGGAAAACTGGCTTGTGTAGGTTAGTTTATCACAATTAGGATGTTTTTAATTGTTGTAACGGGGCAAACCAAGTGGTTTATTTTAATTTCATAATAATTGTAAAAAATCTGTAGTAACCCACGCCGAGCAACATTTTGATAATGAAAGCTTGACATTTTTGAACACCCGGTAGTCAGCCTCGTGCCAAGCAGAGCGAAGTACAAAAGCAATTAGCGCCTTGGAATGTGTACGAGCGTGTGTGTGTGTCACCTTTTGTGACGTAGAAGTGACCACGTGGGAAAGTAAAAGAAATTCCATAGCCGAACATGCGATGGATCAATCACAGAGTAGGAGTTGGCAACGCCTAACGCCTGGTAGGTAGGCAACCACGCGCACGAGGTTGACACAGTCGTCGCCGAGCAGTTGGACACCACTACTTAAACAGTACAGTCGAAAATATAACGCAGCCTCGGAATTTCGGTAGACCAACGTGAATTAAGTAGCCAAGGTCTACCGAAATAGTCTAATATGTAACAGTGTCAGTGAAATCTACGTAAACGGACAGAATTAGAACAGTGTTTAGTGATGAAGGTGAGAGTAAGTAGAGAGATGGCGGGACTAGACGGATAACATGTGGAGGTACAATGTAAAAGTAACTATTGCAACTCTAAGTGAAGTAAAACTATAATTATCAATGAGCTCAAATAAGAGGGGGTAAAGAAATATAAAAAGAAAGAGTGAGAGTGTGTGTACGTAAAAATAAAAGGTGAAAATAAAACGTAAAAGTACTGGTTTATAAGTAGGGGTTATAATAAAAAATACTATGTAATAGATGTCAGTAGAAAGAAATATAAAAGTAAGAGAAAGAAAGAAGTGATCAAATTTGAATAAATAAATAAGATTCGTTTTAACAGAATAAATATGTGTTAGAGTAGTTATTTCCCGTTACCATTTCCTAATACTTTGTGCTAAAAAACTCGTCTAACGTTCCGGGGAATTTTCTGAATTGTGGGAAGTCAGATTGCTAAATTGTCCAGTGTTTAATTAAGGTAAAGTATAAAGGTTTCCATATCTGTCCTTCAAAGATATTGGTGGCGGCCCTGAACTTCTGATGGTGTATGAAAAGTTAAGTCAGCGAGAAAAGATCCCAAGGTAAGATTCTGGCAGAGTATATTTTTTTTTTAATTTATAAATGTTCGTTTCTTCACATTGTGTTGCTGCACAATTTATTGTATGCTCTGATATACCGTATTCTGTTCATACAGAATGCACAATTTTTTTAATTTTGTTATCTGAGAACAAACAGACATGGGTGTTTAGTTCAAAGCATTATCTTTTGTTTTGTACACAAATATGAATTTGAAAGAGATAGAGAAGGAGAATCAGTCTCACCTCGGGCATTTGTGTTTCAGCTACAAATATTATTGACGGGTTACGGAAAGGCATAAGGCTGGCGCAGATAGGAATACACATGTTTAGCAATGAAGCTGTACCACCTGAACCAATGATAATTTTTCTAACTGATGGACAGGCAAATGTTGAAATATATAATACTGATGATATTGTCAGAGAAGTGGAGTTACTAAATACAGACAGGTAGTGATTAATTAATTTTTACACAGTTTTAAACCACATTATATACATGTTTAGTATATAATATATAAATCTTATTCTGTTTGGTACAACGCGTCTAACAGAAAGTTATATGAAACCTTATGAAGATGTATTTTTCACTAACAAACAGATTTGATCTACATTTAATTCTTATTTTACCATATGTAATATTTTAATTTTTTGTGACAATAATATAAGAATAATAATTGCCCACTACCTAAGCAGTCTAGGCATTTGGCAGTGTACGTTGCTCTTGTACACGTTCGGCATACAAGGAAGGCAGCATGGCCAACACACTACGCTTCAGTCACCCTGTATTACACCTGTATGTTATCTCAGGTACTGATTTCCATAGGCTGAGTTTTAGGGGGATGAAAAAAATGCACCCTAATTTCACGGTGCGCCTGAGAATTCCAGGATTCATACCACTATTCTACAAAGCCCACTGTTATACAGTACTAAGCATATATTGTAAAAAATATATGTTATTTTAAATATAATTGTATATAAAATTGTTAGAGTGACTACATACATAACCCAGTCAAATTCGACACAAAAAGGCCAATCGAGAGAAATAAATCCCGGAGTTTTGAAAATTGGCACAGTTGTTCCTTGGTACCTAAGTTTGAAGAAAATAAAAAGTCCTGGTGGGTGGGGGGTGAGCTAGATGGAGGGGGGGCGTTGAAAGGTGACTTTTTTTAGTTTCTCGCTCATATCTCCGAAACTATTACTCATAGCAAAAGAATTATATACATACAAATTGAAGGTGACAAACTTTTCCAAAAAAATGGTCCTATACATTTTTTACGTAGGACCAATACTTTCGGAGCTATGAGCTTCAGAAGTTTTCATATTTACTCAGGACTAGGGTTTATTGCATACTCCTTCATTGTAAATGGTTTCAAACACATGCATTTGTACATAATATGCATATAAAATGAAATTATAGTCGATAGTATTCAAATTAGCAGTTTTACAGTGAAGGAGATGAACGACGGCCGGTGGGGTGGGGGGTAGCCAGGCGTGCAAGCTGCCTGCCAACAAGTGCAGCTGCTCGAGTAATAGAGGGGAGAGTCGACGGGCTGGTTTGGGTTGACGGGACCTTTTGTTCTTCCCGACCGGCCTCGCCACATGTTTTTCGTTCAATACAAGTAATACAACCTCGGTCAGTAATGCGTTGACTGTTGCTCCGTTCGTGTCGTGAGTTTTTTAGTGTTGGAAGCTAGTTTACGTTTTCTTCACATTGGTGAAACTATTATATAAATTATATAAGTTACTGTATAGTATATTACATATAGTATATTATAAACTATTATATAGTGTAATATACTGAGTTTTTTAGTGTTGGAAGCAAGTTTACGTATAAACTATTATATACTGTATATTATATATAGTATATTATAAACTAGTATAAACTATTATATACTGTAATTCCACCCTCGCCTCATAATGCCTGAGAGGTGTTTGATTTGTGATGAGACTGTTGAGAGTGATAGGAGTGTTGTTCGTGAAAGAGGAATGCAAGGGCTACTGAGGGCCAGCATTGCAAGGCACAATGGGAAGAAGGACCACAACGAAACCTGCGGAGTTATTCACAGTTCTTGTCAAAAAAATTACACCAGAGCAGACACCATTGCTGCTGTTTTGAGAAACGAGCCATCGACCTCACAAGTGTGCTCTCGGCGCTCCAGTGCACCTGAATTTGACTTCAAAGCCAAGTGTTTTTTTTGCTGTGAAGTGATTGATGATGAGTTTCATCGGAAACAGAAAAAAACTGTCGAACAACGTCAGCAAGTCTACGAGGTACGCAGCATAGAGATGAAGAAAAATGTTTTGGATGCTGCCACTCAACGGGGGGACGAATGGGGACAACAAGTATCAAGACGGATCAGTATTGTTGGTGATTTGGTTGCTGCTGAGGCGATTTACCATGACAACTGCTGCAAAAAATTCTTTTCAAGGAAACGTTGAACCGGTGTAAAAAGAGGACGTCCTGTCAATGATTATGTGGCAACTGCTATGGAAGAGATCTACACTTTTCTGAATGACAAAGATGACTGTCAGTATTCCCTGGATGAGGTGATGGACGCAATTACCGGGGAAAAGCCGTCGGTGAAAACAGTCAAACATAAGCTGAAGGAGACATATGGTGATCGTTTAATAATCACCCAGCTGCACTCCCAGCACAAGACTGTGCTTTGCTTTCGGGAAGTGGGTCACAAAATATTGAATGCATTGTGGTATGATAGCAGTTCGAGGGGAAGAACTGCAGAAGAAGAATGCTTGAGAGTGGTTCGAACTGCAGCTGGTATAATAAAAAAAGACATAAAGAGTCAAGCTTACGACACCAGTCGTTACCCCGCAAGTGATGGTTTCCTTAATGAGGCAGAGCAGATGGTCCCTTCTACTCTCTCTGTTTTCTTGGAGGAACTTTTAAGTTCAAGGACCCAGGATCAAGTGAAAGCTAAGAGAAGAGAAGTGTCTCTTTCCCATGCCATCATAAGCGCTGTTCGCCCTCATTCTTTTGTTTCCCCTATCATGCATGGTATTGCCTTCTTCATACATCGGAAATTTGGTGCTAAGAGCTTGGTGAACTTGCTATCAAATTTGGGGTTCAGTGCCTCATATAATGATGCTCAAATGTTGGAGGTATCTGCCATTCACAATCCTCAACAACCCATATCACCAAGTGTATTCAGCCAGTACATGTTTGACAATGCTGACTATAACGTTGCCACATTGGACGGCTTGAAAACATTCCACAGCATGGGCGGTATCAAGTGCCTCACCCCAGCACGAAAGCTTTCTCCTGCTCTGCCGGAGGATGAGAACAGCCCCCTCTGCTCAAGACGTTGGCACATTAGGGTTCCTTTCACTGGAGATGTATGAAAACATTGGTAAAATTGGGCTGAAGGCTATTGTTGTTCAGGACATGAGCGATCGTTACCCTGTTCCAGACTTTCCTTTTCCCAAAGTGTCAGATGTTTTATGGATTGCTGGTAAGTGGCTCAGGATTGAGGGCACCCCTGTGTGGAAGGGTTATATGCGGTGTTTGTATGAAGGAGAGTCTCCAGAGAGGAGTGCTGTACTGCCACTACCATTCATAAATGCACCTCCTAGTGACTACAACACAATTTACACAGCCCTGAAATATGCAGCCACCCAGTGCCACCAGCATGGAATGAAGACTTGCTACGTGACTTTTGACCAGTCACTTTACGTCAAGGGCCGTGAAATTGTGTCATCATGCCTAGACGACCCACTAATGAAATCAGTTGTAGTAAGATTGGGCAGCTTTCACCTTTTAATGTGGTATTTGGGAGGCATTGGCCACATAATGGCTGGAAGCGGTCTGAAAGAAGTGTTGTGTACTGTCTTTGCTGCAAATTCAGTAGATAAAAAGCTGACTGGCCATGCCTTTAGCAGAGCTGTACGAGGACACCTGCTTGTACAGACTGTCTTGAATGAAATTATTCTAAACAGTCTAGAGGTGTCAGATGAACAGAAGAGAGAAATCACCGAATTGTTGGCAAAACTGAAAGATGACACACTCACCGAAGATATGATGAAGCAAAATGCTCAATTGGCCCTCCTCCAAGAACAAATGAAAAATCCACTTTTATCCTTGAAGGGGGACATGGACCCACTGCTACCCTGTGGGCTCAATATTTTCACATGGTATCCCTAATGAAACAGTTCATCGAAGCAGAACGTTCTGGGAACTGGGAATTGCATCTGTGCTCTATCCAGCAAATGATACCTTTCTTTCATGCAAGTGGCCACTTGCAGTATGCCAAATGTGCTCATTTATATCTACAGGATATGCATGCTCTTCCCACTACCCAGCCCCACGACTTCCAAGGTTTTGCCAAAAACGGGTATTTCACAGTGAGTAGATCAGATTCTCCCGGATCAGGAAACAGGTCTGATATGACTATAGAGCTCACTCTAATGCACGGCATGAAGACTCATGGAGGGCTGACAAGTGGGCGAGGTATAACTGATGCCGTGTTGGCAAAGTGGGTTGGTGGGGCATCCACAGCAACTCCAATTTTCTCTGCATTGGAAGACTTTGCTGGCCTGCACTTCTCAACAGGTGAGCAGCATGTGGATTACCGTGCGTCACGGCAAACAAGAAATGATGAAGACAGGAATAAGCTCTTTGAGTGGTTTGCTCTGCACCCTCCTTTTTCAGAATCACCTGTACTAGTATCCCTGGCAACAGGTATTGTTGCAAACAGTGATGTAAATTGCCACAAAGCCCTGGAAGAAGGAAAGAACACAATGAGGAAGGTGATAGGGCAAAAGTTCGGAGAGCTCGAACAGGCTCGAAAAGACAAAGTCTTATCCTTGGGCTCCATGAGCAGCACTATCAAAATTAATAATGTATTTGAGGTTGTGGATCCACTTCTCATATTCCAACGAGTTGCAATTTCCAAGAAGAATGACGAGGATCTACAGGACCTTCTGTATTACAAATTGGCGCCTTTCCCCTTAGCTCTTTTCGATGACAGCGGGATGAGAAAGACAAAGAAGTCTGCTTTATATGAATTTTTCCCAGTTCACGAGAACACTCCAGATCTCAAACTCGGCGTAAATGTGATTGATGGTGGCTTCCTGTTACATCGCGTTAAGTGGAGTACAGGCTCAACTTTCTCTGTTGTCTTCAACCAGTACGTGACTTACATAAAGAGACACTACGGTGAACACTGCACTGTTGTGTTTGATGGCTACGCAGACACTGTCAACAGCACAAAACATGCTGAACAACAACGTCGAAGCACCACAATGACGTCAGTTTACATTGATTTCACCGAAGGAATGCCAGTGACGGTTCAGCAAGAACACTTCCTTGGTAATGAGAATAACAAGGCTAAGTTCATCAGTATGCTGTCACACAAAATGATCACCGAGGGAATTGAAGTGAGACAGGCTGAGCCTGATGCTGACACAAAGATTGTGTCATGTGGAGTAGAAAAAGCAGCAGTCAACAAAAATGTAGCTGTCATACGCGAGGACGTAGATTTGCTGGTCTTGTTGACAGCATTAGCTCCACCCGAAAGCAACCTTCTGATACATTATAACAACCATATGACTCAACAACTAAACACATTCTACCTTTACTCATTTACTATTTCTTATAAAGTTCAAACCTCAGAAAAATCATTTAATTGTATGACCAAAGTTCATATGGTTTTTTGTACGTTATATTTGTGGTGATAAATGATAATAGTTGGGAGTTTACGACAATAATCAAGCTTTATTTGATTAAATGATTGACCATATGTAGGTAGGAATTTTATAACGAAATGGAAGTAAAGTAAAATGTTTTAATAAAGAAATTAAATGAATTTGAAAGAAGTTAACTTAGAGAAGGTGTGTAAATTTTAGTAAAATTTGAATTTAAAATGTGTATGTTAACGTAACAATGATAATGTTTATTTTGAGTAGTTGTTAAGGTGTTTAATTAAGTAAATTGTAGAATTTTGTGTATTTGGTTTGTTTGTATTCAGTGTACCTAAAGTAAGGTTATGTTCATATGTTGGCAAAACATCAGCTGATGCATGGTGTTATATGTATAGTATATTTTGTGTACTTAATTTATAGTTTCAGTTGAATTTATGGTAATAATAATTTTGTTTCTTTTTTATTAATTGTCAAATATAGATATCTTTCTGAAAGTTAAATTCATTTAATTCATGAAAAAAAAAATTTTTTTTTGAAATGTTAGTCGTAGATTGTTCTAACTAGAAGCGATTCGAAGGTTACAAAGATAATGGAAGTTAATAAATACAAAATGAAGTTGAAATTAATTGACTGGTTTTGAATAATGCAATTAAAATAATTAATTGAAGGAGATGACCTAATTAATTTAAAAATGTGAACTTTGATAATGAACTCAAATTTATTTGGTATTGTAAAAGAGTGGTAGAATTATTCACATTGAGAGAGAGAGAGAGAGAGAGAGAGAGAGAGAGAGAGAGAGAGAGAGAGAGAGAGAGAGAGAGAGAGAGAGAGAGGATATTATTTGATGTTATTAGAAGTTACAAAGACTTATTAGAGAAAATAAAGAGAGAGAGAATTAGTAATATTCCTCTGGTGACTTGAAATGAATATATTTCGTTTAATTTTTTATTCCAATCTTTATTTTCAGGGTAGGTTGATCTTTGAGGTGGTGTCCTAAACTCCTCTCTCTCATCCTGGATCAAGTTGAATGAATGTCTATTGTGTGTGGCACTATTCTGGCCTAAAATTTCACTCAACCATTCACCCTGTTCGTTGGTCAGTGTTATTTTCTCACTGCCAATGTCAATAATTGCTGAGTGGTGCCTTAAAGCATTGCACCTAATCATAACCTTAAACGGTAACCCTTGGGCCACCAGAAACACCACTTGGATCACCTTTCCGTTGCTCGATACATCTATTTGTACCTGTTGTCTTACTGACTTGTTCATTTTGCCAGTAGCACCTACTATCACCATGTTATTAATTGGTAGGGTATAATGTCTCATCTACGTTATAACATCGGGAACCTGTGCATACTTACCTCAGCTCAATTGCACGGGCTGCCATACTCGTAATTAACTTATTATTAATTAAACCAGCTGTAGTTATAACTAAAGGAACTTTTACATGGGGGTCTGATGATTTATTCACTCAATGTTTTAGTGTAAAGTAACGACATCTCTTTATTAAACCATTACTACAACAGCTCTACATAAATATTCCCACATAAGGTTGTCTTAATAAAGATTATAATTTATCAAAGATTTTGTAAAAAAGGGGCTAACCCATATGGATTTATAAGTGCTAGCATTATCCACGGATCCGGGACTTTAATCTTGTTTGTGAGTTAAGCTCACTTATTCATATTCTAAAATACTATTTGGAGGGGGGCCCATTTGAAGAATGGACTTAATCTAAAAAGTTTGTATCAGTGAAGCTATATATGTATATCAGCATTACTTGGTACTACAAATATTTTGAATCCTAAGACATACTACATCTTATAAAGTGATTATCATTAAAGTCTTTATATATTTATTTAAACTGTCTTTAACAATTCATTTGTTAGAATTTTAATTAATCACGGAGGACAAGTCTCCGTGTCACCTGAGATATCCAGAAGTTTACTCGATGTCCGGGTCCTTGGTCCTTGTGGTGTTCGTCAGCGGTTGATCTTTAGTGGAGTTAACATTTCTGTTGAAGTTCCAGAAGTGATTAGTTCATAATGAAGTAGCGTTGGGGTCCTCAGAAGTCTAGTAGTTAAACATCGTTAGTAGTATAAGTGCCGTAAATGTTCTTGTTTGTTGCAGAATCGCACGTCACATCATTGTTTATAAAAGTTCCCACTTTTGGTAGCTCGTACCATATTATTTTAAAACAACATAGACATCTTACAAATTATACAAATGAGATGTCATCCCTTACACAGTTATTTATTCCTTTTGGTTGTTACATTTAAACTTATTAGCACACTAATTTGCCACTACTTTTCGCTACACATTGTTATATCTGTCCTCTAAATAAAAACATTTTGTCGTTCTCCGGGACTTGGTTCAAGCGTGTGTTTTCTACGCGAGCGCTTCATCTCGAGTGAATTACTATGTTAGGACGGGTCAGTTAATCGCGCGGAGTTTACGCGTAGCAACAAAATAGTTCCACATTTATTCTCAATGTAAGGGGTTAAAGTTTGACCTTTTTAATTATCCAAAGATATTCTTTATTACAGAATTTATTATAGTACACTATTCTGGTCTTGTTTATTTATTTATTTAATATCAATTTACAAGGATTATTAGTTTGTTTAAGGGTCGGTATTCAGGTTAATTCCGGTTAGCGGATGTCTATGCAGGGTTAATTAATAAGGGTTTCCCTATCTGTACACTCGCATTCCTTTTTTTTATTATTAAAGCTCTTTATTAAGTATTATTATGATTTATGATAGCGATAAAAATTTAGTTTAAATGTGCGATTTATTAAAATTTAAATTTCTCAGCTTTTACATTTCCTATTTATTATTTATTTTATTTTTTAATTTATGAAATCGTCACAAGGGTTGGTATTGGTTCTTTACTTATTGCTTTAATTCTATTAAACTCCACTTTGTCAATGAGTGATACATTCGCTCCTGTATCAATTATAATTTCAGTTGCTATCCCTTGCAATTTAGCATTGATAAAAATTATTTGATTGTTATCTTTCTTCTCTGAGTATTGTCCTTCTTCCATAAGGTCATTTCTTATATCCCTTAAATAATAGTTTTCATTGATCATCTGGACTTCATTTCTTGTGATATCTTTGTTTATTCGCCCGTCCAATTCCCGCAGCGATGGGCCGGTCATAGTTCTCACTGCTGTCTAGTTTTCCGCCCGGTCTACTTGCTGGGTATTTGTTGTGGTTTCCCCAAGGTTTCTTGGAGAACGATCTCGAGAGCTTCCCCTCCCGGGTTGGTTTCCTTCCTCTTCATCTCTCCTATTATTATTATTCGGATACCTCCGGTCATAGTTTATATTGCGTCTCCATTCTCGGTTTCCGCCACTATTGTTATTATTATTTTGGCTGCGGCCGTTATTTTGGTTGCGGCTGTTATAATTGCCTTGGTTATTTCTATAATTGTTATTATTATAGTTACGGTATTTCTATTATTATGGTTATTGTCATTATTCCCATTTCGGGGCTGGTTTGACCTTGGTTGTTGGTCTCTCCAGTTATCTCCCCTGTCCATCTGTGACTGGTCATACTGCCTCCTTGATTTCCTATAATAATCTTGGTGTTCATAACTCCCAAGCAGTCTCTCCATGTCGGCTATTGTCTTGATCTGGCTGCATAGGGTGGCTTGTACAATCCCTTCATCAAAGTGGTGTGCCATTTTGCTAATTAAGCATTCTTCGGGAATTTTCGGTTCCAGGTTGCGTGCTACACACACCTTCCCGAGAAAGTAGGCTGTTGGTGATTGGTAATGGGTGGCGTTGTACCTTCCATGGCAGAGATTATCTCTGATTATATTTTGTACTGACTGTGACCAGTATTTTATCCTGAAGGTTTGTTTAAATCCCTCATACGTCGTTATCTCATTTCTGACAGCCGACCACCAGTTGTCGGTTATTTCTTTGAAGCTGTCATCCAGTAGATTCTTTATCATTGTCCAGCGGTTCTTTTAGTTCTCTGTAAACATTCATCCACACGCTCTAGGAATTCCACTGGGTTCCTGCGATAATTCTTAAAGTTTATATTTTCTCTGTTGTCCAGCATATTATGTTGAACACTGCAGGCTGGTCTATAGGCCATTCTGTCGAGATCTTCTCTCAAGTTCTTTAGCTGCACTTCCTGGATGTTATCAATTCTTCCTGTACTATCATTCATTTGGTTTTTCACTCTGTTCATTTCCTCATTAACTCGTTCGATTTTTTCTGAGGTGTTAGTTTGTAGTTCTTCCAATCTTTCTTGTGTTCCTTGCTATACCTCTGCTATCCTAATTTGGTTGATGTTGTCTGCTTGGTCTATTCTGGCGTCTAACTCTGCCCTGACCTGTACAATTGTTTCTTTGTTTTGTTCCACTTGTTCGACTATTTCGGCTGTTTGTTGTTTTGTTTCTTCATTGTATTCCTCTACCCTTTTGCCAAGTGTTTCATTGATATTTTCAATTTTTTTCGTTTTAAATCTCCCTTTTGTCCATCAATAATTTCTCTCAACTCTTTGTTAGAGCTATCAATTTTCTCGTTTATTTTCCGAAAGTCTTCCTTAGTACTCTCATTTGTACTATCTATTTTCTCATTTATTTGTCTTAAGCTTTCTTCATTTCGGTCAAATTTTTCCTCCATTCGTTTAAAATTCTCATTTGTCTGTTTGTTATTCTCCTCATTTCGGTCGAATTTTTCATTAATTTGTCTAAATAAGTTCTCGTTTGTCTGTTTTCCTCCTTCATACTATCAAATTTTTCATTTGTTTGTTTAGTTTGTTGCTCCATTCGTTTAAAATTTTCATTCATTTGTTCCATGAATTTCAGTAAATTTGCATCTCCTCTGGCCCCTTCTTTATCACCCGCCTGTTGTTCCATTTCGGTGTCTTGTTGTTCTGCTGTTTCAGTCTCTTCTTCCCGTTTATTCTTCCGTTTCTTGGTCCTTTGCCAAACTTTTCGTTACTCCTCTCGTATGCATTTCTGTTTTTTCTGACAGTCGCCAGCTGAAATCGGGTTTCCTGTATCGTTAATAATTACGTTAGGATCGGTAATTTCCCCAATTCGAGCCCACTAGTTGGACGCCATCTGTAATATAACAGTGTATTGTCGAGTGTTGATATGGTTGCGGGTTTATTTTGTTCAGCCCCACGTTGTTGACGTCATCTGTAATATAACAGTGTAATTGTGGGTTTATTTTTATGGTTTATTTATTTTTTTATTTTGAAGTGTGTTTAGTTTAGTGTAAATTGCCTCCACTTATGTCAAATACGGATTGGCTGCCGCAATTGATTGTCCTGGAGCGCCCCGTTATTTTTCCAAATGCTTCGGTCCATTCGCTGCTCACTCTCCTGTTGAATTACCTACAATTGTCCTGTAAACCTTCAAATTATCTACAATGACAACTCCTTTGATTCCAAATAACAAAATTTATTTTCATTAAAGTTGTTCAGAGTAAGGATCTATAAAAGGGAGTATTCGCACTCGCCATCTTTGTTCCGAGACTGACATAATATTATGGTGCCGCTTGTGTATACATGAGACGCAGTATAAGTTTGTTTTCGATATTACATAAACTATTATAGTTTTTCGTGCCAAAAATATAATTTCAAAGTGTTACTTCTCCAGTGTCCATACTCCTGTCCGTTCTTGACATATATCGTGCTATCATTTGGTTTTTCCATTTGAATGCTATTAGGGCTGTGTCTGCCTTCCTTTCTTCTGTCTTCTTTCTCTCTCTCTCTTCAATATGTTTGTTTCCATTGTTCTTCTGGTGGCTGTCAGTACTGATGTTTGGTAACTCCCTCAATTTGGTTTGGGTACCGTCATCTATCTTCTGATTGGGTACTTCCGTTAATTGACTCCTCTTCTTCCGCAGTTCTCTTATCTCTCTGGCGTATCCTTCGACAATCCGGTCCCATTTCTCTTGATAGCCTTCCTTTTTCTTAAAATATTTTACTCTTCCTTTGGAAATCCGTGGTTGAAATGCTTTGTTGGTCATCTTCTTCTTCACTGTTACATAATCTTCCTCTTCGTTCATTGTCTTGAAACTCCTCCGATACTCCTTCCTGAAGGTCCCTTCTTTATGGTTGACGATTGGTAAGTTGACCATATTAATCAGGCCACTTCTAGTCATTTCAATTAATTCTTTTGTAATTCTTGCCTTCCTTGGACGCATGGTTCTTCTTTCTTCCATCTTCACCTCTTTCTTTTCTTTAATTATTTGGATCTTCTTTTCTCCACTATCTTCAGGCTCTGGATTCGTCGGTTCCATGGTTTTATTTTCAGGTACTTTTTCAATCTCCATTCGATCGTCTACTATGAATTCTCTTCTTATCTTCTTAACACTCTCTTCTGCCTCTTCACAACATCTTTTTATTGCCTTTCCCGATTGCTTGTAATCATCCTTCACTACCGTGTTTATTGACTCCACGATCTCCTTGTCATCTGCCTTCATTCTCTTATTCATTCGGTCTAATTTCCTGTTGATCTTGTCGATTTTTATTCCCAACTCTGCAGATAATTCTTCCTTCATTATGGCCATTTTCTTCTCTAATACTTCTTCAGTTTTCTTTTGCCCGTCTTCCATCCTCCTGTTAGTCTCACTTATTCTATCATTCAATTCCTCCTTTAATAATTCCATATTTTTCTGACTCTCCTTCTGGCCTTCTTCTATTTTCTGGTTCGTGGACCGACTGGTTTCTTCTATTTTATTGTTCAAGTCCGCCTTCAGTGACTCTATTGATTTGTTGGTCTCCCTGTTGGATTGGCTACTTTCGTCCATCTTTTTATTCATTATTTCCATCTTCTGGTCTGTGGATTTCTGGCCTTCCTTTAGTGACTCCATCATTCTTTTCATCCACTCTTGAAACGCTGACCCTCCTATTGACATTGTTTTTTCAGGCTGGCTTGTTTCCAGTGGAATTCCTTGTGGTATTATTTCCGGCTCCTCGTCATGTTGTTGAACCTCCTCCGCCGGTTCAAGTGGTTTGTCCTCTATTTCCAATAAAATTTCTTCGACGTCTTCCGTTGACGTAGCCTCCTTTTCTTCCATTCTGGCCTCCCTCTCTGCTTCTGATGCCCTCTTTCTCGACGTTGATCTCCTTGTGCCGTACATCTTGTCGCTGGCAATGTACCTGCAGTCTCTTGACGGATTGGGGTGATTAGATTATTGGTTATAGTATGTTTTTTCCTAATCCGCGCCCAGACGTTGGGCGCCACGTTGTAATACAACTATTCTGTTGTTGTATTGTATACTGATTGATATAGTGGTGTAGTAGTGTAATTGCAGATACGCACCGGTATCTACGATAATGTTGTTTTATAAAATGTTCTAATTATAATTATTATTGTTATTAGTTTGATTGTATTGTCGAATAGGTGGGTATCGATGGTTCGCTTCTTTAATTTACAATATTTCTCGCACTCCGTTAGTAACCTCCCTCACTTACCACACGTGGATATCGTAGTCCTGTTCGGTGACGGTTCAGCTGAAATACATACACTGCATATACAAATAGATATTCTAGTTGAATATCCAATGTGACTATCATAACACAATATAAATGATATAATGTCTAAATAAAGTTCTGAATTATTAGAACTATTTGAATTCTCCGCCACCTTTTGGTAGAACTGACTAAGAATAAATGAGCTAATTTAAATTTGAAATAATACTCTTTTTTCACTGGTAATAAAATGTAGAGGTTTATTAACGGTTAAAGATATTATAAAATCTTTGAACAATTGACACTCAGTTGCTAATAACCTTTCGGGTAATAATTACAATTAACAAAATTTAAAATAAGACTCTGCTTAGCCTCAAGGCTGGTAAACCTGTTGATTATACAATAGTTTAATTTTAAGAGGTTATGTCCTCTTGTATCAGTTAATTACCATGTTCGTGTGGTTCTTTTAGGTAGCATGATACCAGGTACAAGATGTGGCATTAATAACAATATTAAATGAACAATAATTAAAAACAAACAAACAAATATAAAAATCGAGAATTAGTACCATATAACTGATAGTTATGGTATTATCGTACGCGGGAATGCGCACGCAGTCTACAGTGTTTATTTGACAATCAACAAGCACGTTGGCTTGCACAGCTAAAATGTATTACTTTATTTCAATAATTCACCTTAAGAATTATTTCCTTACAAGAGAAAAATTTATAAAAAAAACTCTTGTTATTATTTCCATCGGTTTGGATTTACTTGAGAACAGACTTGTAACAGAGAAATTGGCAAGTTACAGTTACGACTTTAAGGTTATCTTATGACGTGAATTGTTGTTATGGTTAATTATCTTTAATATTTATTTCTTCTTAAACTAAGTATAGACATATTATTCATAATAGTTTTGATGTGTCATTATCAGTATTGTATAATACTCTTTCGCATGAAAGTTAAAATATTTATTTTCAAATATAGAAAATTCAAGAAAAACAACGTTAGTCAATTGAGCGACTATTGGTATTGCTCGTATTTTGTAATAAATACTTCAAATATGATTCTTTTTATTATGACAAATAATTAAAATATTTGTTCAACATATTAATAATTGCGAATTAATACTTCCATTAATTCTGATAAATTCCATCATTATTTTTGATACTTCGCTTTTTACTGACTTGCGTAGTAATCAACATTACGTATTTACAGAAATTTTCTTTCTGTTTCAATGTTAATTAAATAAAAAGAATTGTACTCCCTGTTTTTATCTTTTACACAACACTCGTAAGTACGATCGATATTGTACACTAATCGTACTTAAATATTATACACTCCGCACATTTCACTCGTTTATGCTAGTGTGGTTTGTAGGTTATATGTGTGTTTTGATTAACTGATGTATGTTTGTCGCGCACAATTCAAAATTTAAACTTCTTCATATCGGCGAGTGACATGACCTGTCTGTAAGATTACTGATCATGAACTGTGATGCTCCTTCGAAGCGTCTGTGGCTCGTCTGCCAATGTTCATTCATTCGATTGGTTGAAAAAACTAAACTCTCTAACCCAAAGCACTTTATTTTCTTAAAATATTTAATTTTTTACCAATTTTGGCCTTTGCGTTTGAGGCTATATGACGTCAGCACTGGTACAAAAAATAATTGAAAAGTGTAAAATCGTAATAACTTTCTTAATATTCGTCTTATCGTTAAATGGTTAATGTAAGTAAATTGCGGACATCCTGCGCTTTAATTAAAGTCCAAACAAGATTATTTTCCGTCCATTACTTCAATCACTATAATAATTTTATTGATTTTTTATGGTGCATCTTATATTTCATAAGTTTATTACACCAAATTTAATTATTTATACTAAAACACTTTTAATTAAACGCTCTGAGTCCATATCTCAACTGGTTTAATTCTAAACTTGGGAATTATTGTCACCCAAACAATATCTTGTTATGGCGTCTTTGGGCGTCCATATTTGATTTTTCACAAATGTACTTAAAACTAATTTTTCTTATCTAATAACACTAATACTGTAATATAATAATAATAGAAACATCTATTTACATAATTTTATACTTGAGTATATGTATAGGGCTGTAATTAATATACTATTTACATTGTTTTAGTACCCTCCTATCTCTTTTCTTACAATTGTCACTTTACTTCTGGTTTTTTCTATACAATTTAGAGTATGTAATAATTGCAATTAGTGTACACTCATTGTACCTAATTCTCTACATATAATTGCTAGCTTTTAACTATCTTAGAACCCTTCAATTTTTTGTAATGGGTCTGTTTACATTGTGTCATAGCATGGTAGTCAGTTATTTTTGTTAAAACAATAATTAAATTGTTATTGTTACACTTGATTTAGTTTTCCCAAGTAGTATCAGGCATTCTTCTGATTCTTGGTAATAGTTTTACCTACTTTTAAACAAGTTTGTATGCTGTATTTTGCACAAATAACTTGCTCCTCATTGCTTGTTTACATCTGGCTTCCACTATCATGGTCATTTGGTTTTTAATAATTTATATATAAAATGACTATTCTTATGGTCATGGTCTGTTCTCAAAGTAGCATTAGGTGTCCCTCTTACTACTGGTAACACTCTTAACAATCTTTGTTCAAGCTTTAATACAGTATTTTGCTTAACTAGTTGGTTATACAATGTTTCTGCTTACTTCTGGCTATGTGTTCTTAGTTAGCTAGTTTACAATATTTTGGTTACAAAACTGTTATCATTATGTTCAGAATCTGTTCTCACAGTAGTACCAGATGTTTATCTAACTACTGGTAATACTCTCATTATTCTTGGTACTTGTTTTACCATTGTATTTTGTCTAACTAATTGGGCATACTAGGCTTTATTTCTGCTATCTATGTGCCATCACATTTGATCTGTTTTATTTGCATTGTGTTGCAATATAATACACTGTCTATTGTGGTGTATCATTACTTATAACAAATTCTTGATTGACATTATAGTTGATGGTTATTTATTTACATTAACATGTATGATTTTCTGTTTCATAGGTGTCTTTCCTATGGGGTTATGTAACAATGTACAACATGTTCTAATGCAGCATTTTGCTACTACTAACATGACTTCAGTATGGTATTTTACTACAATATTTTAACTGTTTTAATACACATGTTTACACTACTTCTTCTTAAACAATAACACAAATCTTTTTGTACTAATTACAATATCTTTCTTGTCATTGGTTGTATCTAATTCCTGTCACTTTTGTTTGATATATAACAAAGGTTTTTATTGTCAGTTCTCTATGAAGAATAATATAATTTTTCGATTTTATTCTATTCTGGTGGTCTTATGATTATCTATATTGATCACAATCTTTATTAAATTAGTCACACTAATTGTCTGTGTATATTTGACTATTTAATTCTTGTTGTTTACACTATGAAATTAACACATGTTCTTGCACTATAAACCTTATCACTGGAATTGTTTGTGTGGTTTATTTGGTTAGAATTAGATAACTGTTCACAGGTTTCACACTTATATTAAGCACTCACTGTAATTGTTTGTGGTTTCTTAATGGGTAAACACTGTTTTTCTCCTTTCATATTTGATAATCACTATTCCTTTGGTTACTATTATTGTCTCTAGTACACTTGGTTTATGCTGAGTCCTTGCATGGTCTATCCATTTTCTTCTCTCTTCATGGTATGTTTCCTTATCCTTCTTCTTTCTTCTTCTTCAATATTTTCATTGTAGTCATTGTTTCCATTTGGTTCCCTCGCTGTTGGAATTTATTGGTCCTTATTTTGTTGGTTGCCCTCACTGTTGGATCCTATTGGGTCTGGTTACTGATATTTTTGTTTTGGCTCATGGTTATTTTCTTTCTTCATTTCGTATTTGATGCTGCTATGTTAATACTATCTTCCTCATCGTTGGATTTTTATACTAATATATTTGTAGATACACACTTTTATACACATAGGTTTATTTATCTAGACATACTTTCATGCTTTTCTCTTACTTGACGTTATATTAGCTTATTTTATGTAACTGCCATATTTGGTAACGTTACATATGCCTTCCTATAAGAATTGATTAATTCTGAATCATCATACTTTATTTTTCATTGAAGAATTCATCAATTGTTGTACGTTTCCATGTCGATTCACATGTTTTTTACATATATCCCTTCACTTTCTTCTATTTGAATCATAATTATTTCTTCTCTATGTAATCATCTCCCTTGTTTATTTAGTTCCCTAATTCCCTAACATAAGCTTAGCTGGGGCAGTTTAGAGCGGCTCACTTTGGCTATTCAACTCTACTGGCCATACTAACTTCAATAAATATGGAGGCAAATCATCTCCTTCAATAATAATAAATGATTGCTGGCATTATTCATCAGTCAATTCATCTCAAATAATCAAAAAATAATAATAGTGGTCGTTCTTCCGACATATAATAAATATCCTTGGGATTAACTCACGCATCTGCGGTTTATACATCGTTATACTCTCTTTTCTTGATTCAACTCAACTAAATTCTTCACATATTATAGGGATAGTTTGTTTTACATTTCATCACTGGCATACTCTCATGATTATCTTCGTTAGTATATCACTCTTCATTCTTCTTCATCATTGATTAATCTTTTCATTTTGTATCACATTGAACGTCATCTCGTCATATTCTTCATTTCAGGTTTTATTCTTCTAGATATAATTCGTAAATACATTTATTTTTTCTCCTTTCTCATGGTTTTAGTTGGTATATATTCCATGTGGTATTGGCTTTTCTCTAGTAAAATACACTAGAAACAATGTGGTTGTGTGTGGTTGCTTGTCTACATTAATGCACTTCTTTGGGTTTGTTCCTCCAACTTCTCATTTGCTCCTTCTTCCTTCACTTATAGTACGGGTAGGATGTTAATTCTTACTTGTTGACTTGGCTCTTGGAAATTATATGTGCCTAGGATGGAATGCGTCAGTCTCGTATTGTACTTTTCCTTCATTAGTACTCTATTATTTATAAATACAATGTTCTGAATCCTTTACATAAATTCTCTGGGAGCATGTTTTTACACATTATAAAATTACAATATATTCAATGTTCATTACATAGTTATACAGTTATTTCTCATTTAATATAAACACATAATAATCTTCATAGCAATATTACATCCCTTCTTCTTTAGTCAACATCTATTTTTATAATTATACTTTCATTTTTTCACTTTTTAACAAACAATAATCTTCATGGCCACTTTTCATTTTTCATCTTGATATAGTCAACAGTTATATTTACAAGTATATTTTCACCTTTCATTTCATCTTCATAACAAATATTTTCATCCTTTACATAATATTCAAAATAAAATAATTCTTATCGCTATTTTTTTTTCTTTTAATTTTATACTTTAATTGCCGATATATCTTTTCATTGAAGCTTGGGTCAGCATGACTGGTTATCATAATAGTCGGTCCCATAATTCAGTGTATTTTTATTTTTTCATTTTAACCATAATCATCGCTCTCCCCTCTTCTTGTCGTTCGGACTTCTCCAGTGTCCATACTCCTGTCCGTTCTTGACATATATCGTGCTATCATTTGGTTTTTCCATTTGAATGCTATTAGGGCTGTGTCTGCCTTCCTTTCTTCTGTCTTCTTTCTCTCTCTCTCTTCAATATGTTTGTTTCCATTGTTCTTCTGGTGGCTGTCAGTACTGATGTTTGGTAACTCCCTCAATTTGGTTTGGGTACCGTCATCTATCTTCTGATTGGGTACTTCCGTTAATTGACTCCTCTTCTTCCGCAGTTCTCTTATCTCTCTGGCGTATCCTTCGACAATCCGGTCCCATTTCTCTTGATAGCCTTCCTTTTTCTTAAAATATTTTACTCTTCCTTTGGAAATCCGTGGTTGAAATGCTTTGTTGGTCATCTTCTTCTTCACTGTTACACAATCTTCCTCTTCGTTCATTGTCTTGAAACTCCTCCGATACTCCTTCCTGAAGGTCCCTTCTTTATGGTTGACGATTGGTAAGTTGACCATATTAATCAGGCCACTTCTAGTCATTTCAATTAATTCTTTTGTAATTCTTGCCTTCCTTGGACGCATGGTTCTTCTTTCTTCCATCTTCACCTCTTTCTTTTCTTTAATTATTTGGATCTTCTTTTCTCCACTATCTTCAGGCTCTGGATTCGTCGGTTCCATGGTTTTATTTTCAGGTACTTTTTCAATCTCCATTCGATCGTCTACTATGAATTCTCTTCTTATCTTCTTAACACTCTCTTCTGCCTCTTCACAACATCTTTTTATTGCCTTTCCCGATTGCTTGTAATCATCCTTCACTACCGTGTTTATTGACTCCACGATCTCCTTGTCATCTCCCTTCATTCTCTTATTCATTCGGTCTAATTTCCTGTTGATCTTGTCGATTTTTATTCCCAACTCTGCAGATAATTCTTCCTTCATTATGGCCATTTTCTTCTCTAATACTTCTTCAGTTTTCTTTTGCCCGTCTTCCATCCTCCTGTTAGTCTCATTTATTCTATCATTCAATTCCTCCTTTAATAATTCCATATTTTTCTGACTCTCCTTCTGGCCTTCTTCTATTTTCTGGTTCGTGGACTGACTGGTTTCTTCTATTTTATTGTTCAAGTCCGCCTTCAGTGACTCTATTGATTTGTTGGTCTCCCTGTTGGATTGGCTACTTTCGTCCATCTTTTTATTCATTATTTCCATCTTCTGGTCTGTGGATTTCTGGCCTTCCTTTAGTGACTCCATCATTCTTTTCATCCACTCTTGAAACGCTGACTCTCCTATTGACATTGTTTTTTCAGGCTGGCTTGTTTCCGGTGGAATTCCTTGTGGTATTATTTCCGGCTCCTCGTCATGTTGTTGAACCTCCTCTGCCGGTTCAAGTGGTTTGTCCTCTATTTCCAATAAAATTTCTTCGACGTCTTCCGTTGACGTAGCCTCCTTTTCTTCCATTCTGGCCTCCCTCTCTGCTTCTGATGCCCTCTTTCTCGACGTTGATCTCCTTGTGCCGTACATCTTGTCGCTGGCAATGTACCTGCAGTCTCTTGACGGATTGGGGTGATTAGATTATTGGTTATAGTATGTTTTTTCCTAATCCGCGCCCAGACGTTGGGCACCACGTTGTAATACAACTATTCTGTTGTTGTATTGTATACTGATTGATATAGTGGTGTAGTAGTGTAATTGCAGATACGCACCGGTATCTACGATAATGTTGTTTTATAAAATGTTCTAATTATAATTATTATTGTTATTAGTTTGATTGTATTGTCGAATAGGTGGGTATCGATAGTTCGCTTCTTTAATTTACAATATTTCTCGCACTCCGTTAGTAACCTCCCTCACTTACCACACGTGGATATCGTAGTCCTGTTCGGTGACGGTTCAGCTGAAATACATACACTGCATATACAAATAGATATTCTAGTTGAATATCCAATGTGACTATCATACACAATATAAATGATATAATGTCTAAATAAAGTTCTGAATTATTAGAACTATTTGAATTCTCCGCCACCTTTTGGTAGAACTGACTAAGAATAAATGAGCTAATTTAAATTTGAAATAATACTCTTTTTTCACTGGTAATAAAATGTAGAGGTTTATTAACGGTTAAAGATATTATAAAATCTTTGAACAATTGACACTCAGTTGCTAATAACCTTTCGGGTAATAATTACAATTAACAAAATTTAAAATAAGACTCTGCTTAGCCTCAAGGCTGGTAAACCTGTTGATTATACAATAGTTTAATTTTAAGAGGTTATGTCCTCTTGTATCAGTTAATTACCATGTTCGTGTGGTTCTTTTAGGTAGCATGATACCAGGTACAAGATGTGGCATTAATAACAATATTAAATGAACAATAATTAAAAACAAACAAACAAATATAAAAATCGAGAATTAGTACCATATAACTGATAGTTATGGTATTATCGTACGCGGGAATGCGCACGCAGTCTACAGTGTTTATTTGACAATCAACAAGCACGTTGGCTTGCACAGCTAAAATGTATTACTTTATTTCAATAATTCACCTTAAGAATTATTTCCTTACAAGAGAAAAATTTATAAAAAAAACTCTTGTTATTATTTCCATCGGGTTTGGATTTACTTGAGAACAGACTTGTAACAGAGAAATTGGCAAGTTACAGTTACGACTTTAAGGTTATCTTATGACGTGAATTGTTGTTATGGTTAATTATCTTTAATATTTATTTCTTCTTAAACTAAGTATAGACATATTATTCATAATAGTTTTGATGTGTCATTATCAGTATTGTATAATACTCTTTCGCATGAAAGTTAAAATATTTATTTTCAAATATAGAAAATTCAAGAAAAACAACGTTAGTCAATTGAGCGACTATTGGTATTGCTCGTATTTTGTAATAAATACTTCAAATATGATTCTTTTTATTATGACAAATAATTAAAATATTTGTTCAACATATTAATAATTGCGAATTAATACTTCCATTAATTCTGATAAATTCCATCATTATTTTTGATACTTCGCTTTTTACTGACTTGCGTAGTAATCAACATTACGTATTTACAGAAATTTTCTTTCTGTTTCAATGTTAATTAAATAAAAAGAATTGTACTCCCTGTTTTTATCTTTTACACAACACTCGTAAGTACGATCGATATTGTACACTAATCGTACTTAAATATTATACACTCCGCACATTTCACTCGTTTATGCTAGTGTGGTTTGTAGGTTATATGTGTGTTTTGATTAACTGATGTATGTTTGTCGCGCACAATTCAAAATTTAAACTTCTTCATATCGGCGAGTGACATGACCTGTCTGTAAGATTACTGATCATGAACTGTGATGCTCCTTCGAAGCGTCTGTGGCTCGTCTGCCAATGTTCATTCATTCGATTGGTTGAAAAAACTAAACTCTCTAACCCAAAGCACTTTATTTTCTTAAAATATTTAATTTTTTACCAATTTTGGCCTTTGCGTTTGAGGCTATATGACGTCAGCACTGGTACAAAAAATAATTGAAAAGTGTAAAATCGTAATAACTTTCTTAATATTCGTCTTATCGTTAAATGGTTAATGTAAGTAAATTGCGGACATCCTGCGCTTTAATTAAAGTCCAAACAAGATTATTTTCCGTCCATTACTTCAATCACTATAATAATTTTATTGATTTTTTATGGTGCATCTTATATTTCATAAGTTTATTACACCAAATTTAATTATTTATACTAAAACACTTTTAATTAAACGCTCTGAGTCCATATCTCAACTGGTTTAATTCTAAACTTGGGAATTATTGTCACCCAAACAATATCTTGTTATGGCGTCTTTGGGCGTCCATATTTGATTTTTCACAAATGTACTTAAAACTAATTTTTCTTATCTAATAACACTAATACTGTAATATAATAATAATAGAAACATCTATTTACATAATTTTATACTTGAGTATATGTATAGGGCTGTAATTAATATACTATTTACATTGTTTTAGTACCCTCCTATCTCTTTTCTTACAATTGTCACTTTACTTCTGGTTTTTTCTATACAATTTAGAGTATGTAATAATTGCAATTAGTGTACACTCATTGTACCTAATTCTCTACATATAATTGCTAGCTTTTAACTATCTTAGAACCCTTCAATTTTTTGTAATGGGTCTGTTTACATTGTGTCATAGCATGGTAGTCAGTTATTTTTGTTAAAACAATAATTAAATTGTTATTGTTACACTTGATTTAGTTTTCCCAAGTAGTATCAGGCATTCTTCTGATTCTTGGTAATAGTTTTACCTACTTTTAAACAAGTTTGTATGCTGTATTTTGCACAAATAACTTGCTCCTCATTGCTTGTTTACATCTGGCTTCCACTATCATGGTCATTTGGTTTTTAATAATTTATATATAAAATGACTATTCTTATGGTCATGGTCTGTTCTCAAAGTAGCATTAGGTGTCCCTCTTACTACTGGTAACACTCTTAACAATCTTTGTTCAAGCTTTAATACAGTATTTTGCTTAACTAGTTGGTTATACAATGTTTCTGCTTACTTCTGGCTATGTGTTCTTAGTTAGCTAGTTTACAATATTTTGGTTACAAAACTGTTATCATTATGTTCAGAATCTGTTCTCACAGTAGTACCAGATGTTTATCTAACTACTGGTAATACTCTCATTATTCTTGGTACTTGTTTTACCATTGTATTTTGTCTAACTAATTGGGCATACTAGGCTTTATTTCTGCTATCTATGTGCCATCACATTTGATCTGTTTTATTTGCATTGTGTTGCAATATAATACACTGTCTATTGTGGTGTATCATTACTTATAACAAATTCTTGATTGACATTATAGTTGATGGTTATTTATTTACATTAACATGTATGATTTTCTGTTTCATAGGTGTCTTTCCTATGGGGTTATGTAACAATGTACAACATGTTCTAATGCAGCATTTTGCTACTACTAACATGACTTCAGTATGGTATTTTACTACAATATTTTAACTGTTTTAATACACATGTTTACACTACTTCTTCTTAAACAATAACACAAATCTTTTTGTACTAATTACAATATCTTTCTTGTCATTGGTTGTATCTAATTCCTGTCACTTTTGTTTGATATATAACAAAGGTTTTTATTGTCAGTTCTCTATGAAGAATAATATAATTTTTCGATTTTATTCTATTCTGGTGGTCTTATGATTATCTATATTGATCACAATCTTTATTAAATTAGTCACACTAATTGTCTGTGTATATTTGACTATTTAATTCTTGTTGTTTACACTATGAAATTAACACATGTTCTTGCACTATAAACCTTATCACTGGAATTGTTTGTGTGGTTTATTTGGTTAGAATTAGATAACTGTTCACAGGTTTCACACTTATATTAAGCACTCACTGTAATTGTTTGTGGTTTCTTAATGGGTAAACACTGTTTTTCTCCTTTCATATTTGATAATCACTATTCCTTTGGTTACTATTATTGTCTCTAGTACACTTGGTTTATGCTGAGTCCTTGCATGGTCTATCCATTTTCTTCTCTCTTCATGGTATGTTTCCTTATCCTTCTTCTTTCTTCTTCTTCAATATTTTCATTGTAGTCATTGTTTCCATTTGGTTCCCTCGCTGTTGGAATTTATTGGTCCTTATTTTGTTGGTTGCCCTCACTGTTGGATCCTATTGGGTCTGGTTACTGATATTTTTGTTTTGGCTCATGGTTATTTTCTTTCTTCATTTCGTATTTGATGCTGCTATGTTAATACTATCTTCCTCATCGTTGGATTTTTATACTAATATATTTGTAGATACACACTTTTATACACATAGGTTTATTTATCTAGACATACTTTCATGCTTTTCTCTTACTTGACGTTATATTAGCTTATTTTATGTAACTGCCATATTTGGTAACGTTACATATGCCTTCCTATAAGAATTGATTAATTCTGAATCATTATACTTTATTTTTCATTGAAGAATTCATCAATTGTTGTACGTTTCCATGTCGATTCACATGTTTTTTACATATATCCCTTCACTTTCTTCTATTTGAATCATAATTATTTCTTCTCTATGTAATCATCTCCCTTGTTTATTTAGTTCCCTAATTCCCTAACATAAGCTTAGCTGGGGCAGTTTAGAGCGGCTCACTTTGGCTATTCAACTCTACTGGCCATACTAACTTCAATAAATATGGAGGCAAATCATCTCCTTCAATAATAATAAATGATTGCTGGCATTATTCATCAGTCAATTCATCTCAAATAATCAAAAAATAATAATAGTGGTCGTTCTTCCGACATATAATAAATATCCTTGGGATTAACTCACGCATCTGCGGTTTATACATCGTTATACTCTCTTTTCTTGATTCAACTCAACTAAATTCTTCACATATTATAGGGATAGTTTGTTTTACATTTCATCACTGGCATACTCTCATGATTATCTTCGTTAGTATATCACTCTTCATTCTTCTTCATCATTGATTAATCTTTTCATTTTGTATCACATTGAACGTCATCTCGTCATATTCTTCATTTCAGGTTTTATTCTTCTAGATATAATTCGTAAATACATTTATTTTTTCTCCTTTCTCATGGTTTTAGTTGGTATATATTCCATGTGGTATTGGCTTTTCTCTAGTAAAATACACTAGAAACAATGTGGTTGTGTGTGGTTGCTTGTCTACATTAATGCACTTCTTTGGGTTTGTTCCTCCAACTTCTCATTTGCTCCTTCTTCCTTCACTTATAGTACGGGTAGGATGTTAATTCTTACTTGTTGACTTGGCTCTTGGAAATTATATGTGCCTAGGATGGAATGCGTCAGTCTCGTATTGTACTTTTCCTTCATTAGTACTCTATTATTTATAAATACAATGTTCTGAATCCTTTACATAAATTCTCTGGGAGCATGTTTTTACACATTATAAAATTACAATATATTCAATGTTCATTACATAGTTATACAGTTATTTCTCATTTAATATAAACACATAATAATCTTCATAGCAATATTACATCCCTTCTTCTTTAGTCAACATCTATTTTTATAATTATACTTTCATTTTTTCACTTTTTAACAAACAATAATCTTCATGGCCACTTTTCATTTTTCATCTTGATATAGTCAACAGTTATATTTACAAGTATATTTTCACCTTTCATTTCATCTTCATAACAAATATTTTCATCCTTTACATAATATTCAAAATAAAATAATTCTTATCGCTATTTTTTTTTTCTTTTAATTTTATACTTTAATTGCCGATATATCTTTTCATTGAAGCTTGGGTCAGCATGACTGGTTATCATAATAGTCGGTCCCATAATTCAGTGTATTTTTATTTTTTCATTTTAACCATAATCATCGCTCTCCCCTCTTCTTGTCGTTCGGACTTCTCCAGTGTCCATACTCCTGTCCGTTCTTGACATATATCGTGCTATCATTTGGTTTTTCCATTTGAATGCTATTAGGGCTGTGTCTGCCTTCCTTTCTTCTGTCTTCTTTCTCTCTCTCTCTTCAATATGTTTGTTTCCATTGTTCTTCTGGTGGCTGTCAGTACTGATGTTTGGTAACTCCCTCAATTTGGTTTGGGTACCGTCATCTATCTTCTGATTGGGTACTTCCGTTAATTGACTCCTCTTCTTCCGCAGTTCTCTTATCTCTCTGGCGTATCCTTCGACAATCCGGTCCCATTTCTCTTGATAGCCTTCCTTTTTCTTAAAATATTTTACTCTTCCTTTGGAAATCCGTGGTTGAAATGCTTTGTTGGTCATCTTCTTCTTCACTGTTACACAATCTTCCTCTTCGTTCATTGTCTTGAAACTCCTCCGATACTCCTTCCTGAAGGTCCCTTCTTTATGGTTGACGATTGGTAAGTTGACCATATTAATCAGGCCACTTCTAGTCATTTCAATTAATTCTTTTGTAATTCTTGCCTTCCTTGGACGCATGGTTCTTCTTTCTTCCATCTTCACCTCTTTCTTTTCTTTAATTATTTGGATCTTCTTTTCTCCACTATCTTCAGGCTCTGGATTCGTCGGTTCCATGGTTTTATTTTCAGGTACTTTTTCAATCTCCATTCGATCGTCTACTATGAATTCTCTTCTTATCTTCTTAACACTCTCTTCTGCCTCTTCACAACATCTTTTTATTGCCTTTCCCGATTGCTTGTAATCATCCTTCACTACCGTGTTTATTGACTCCACGATCTCCTTGTCATCTCCCTTCATTCTCTTATTCATTCGGTCTAATTTCCTGTTGATCTTGTCGATTTTTATTCCCAACTCTGCAGATAATTCTTCCTTCATTATGGCCATTTTCTTCTCTAATACTTCTTCAGTTTTCTTTTGCCCGTCTTCCATCCTCCTGTTAGTCTCATTTATTCTATCATTCAATTCCTCCTTTAATAATTCCATATTTTTCTGACTCTCCTTCTGGCCTTCTTCTATTTTCTGGTTCGTGGATCGACTGGTTTCTTCTATTTTATTGTTCAAGTCCGCCTTCAGTGACTCTATTGATTTGTTGGTCTCCCTGTTGGATTGGCTACTTTCGTCCATCTTTTTATTCATTATTTCCATCTTCTGGTCTGTGGATTTCTGGCCTTCCTTTAGTGACTCCATCATTCTTTTCATCCACTCTTGAAACGCTGACTCTCCTATTGACATTGTTTTTTCAGGCTGGCTTGTTTCCGGTGGAATTCCTTGTGGTATTATTTCCGGCTCCTCGTCATGTTGTTGAACCTCCTCTGCCGGTTCAAGTGGTTTGTCCTCTATTTCCAATAAAATTTCTTCGACGTCTTCCGTTGACGTAGCCTCCTTTTCTTCCATTCTGGCCTCCCTCTCTGCTTCTGATGCCCTCTTTCTCGACGTTGATCTCCTTGTGCCGTACATCTTGTCGCTGGCAATGTACCTGCAGTCTCTTGACGGATTGGGGTGATTAGATTATTGGTTATAGTATGTTTTTTCCTAATCCGCGCCCAGACGTTGGGCGCCACGTTGTAATACAACTATTCTGTTGTTGTATTGTATACTGATTGATATAGTGGTGTAGTAGTGTAATTGCAGATACGCACCGGTATCTACGATAATGTTGTTTTATAAAATGTTCTAATTATAATTATTATTGTTATTAGTTTGATTGTATTGTCGAATAGGTGGGTATCGATAGTTCGCTTCTTTAATTTACAATATTTCTCGCACTCCGTTAGTAACCTCCCTCACTTACCACACGTGGATATCGTAGTCCTGTTCGGTGACGGTTCAGCTGAAATACATACACTGCATATACAAATAGATATTCTAGTTGAATATCCAATGTGACTATCATACACAATATAAATGATATAATGTCTAAATAAAGTTCTGAATTATTAGAACTATTTGAATTCTCCGCCACCTTTTGGTAGAACTGACTAAGAATAAATGAGCTAATTTAAATTTGAAATAATACTCTTTTTTCACTGGTAATAAAATGTAGAGGTTTATTAACGGTTAAAGATATTATAAAATCTTTGAACAATTGACACTCAGTTGCTAATAACCTTTCGGATAATAATTACAATTAACAAAATTTAAAATAAGACTCTGCTTAGCCTCAAGGCTGGTAAACCTGTTGATTATACAATAGTTTAATTTTAAGAGGTTATGTCCTCTTGTATCAATTAATTACCATGTTCGTGTGGTTCTTTTAGGTAGCATGATACCAGGTACAAGATGTGGCATTAATAACAATATTAAATGAACAATAATTAAAAACAAACAAACAAATATAAAAATCGAGAATTAGTACCATATAACTGATAGTTATGGTATTATCGTACGCGGGAATGCGCACGCAGTCTACAGTGTTTATTTGACAATCAACAAGCTCGTTGGCTTGCACAGCTAAAATGTATTACTTTATTTTAATAATTCACCTTAAGAATTATTTCCTTACAAGAGAAAAATTTATAAAAAAAACTCTTGTTATTATTTCCATCTGGTTTGGATTTACTTGAGAACAGACTTTTTAACAGAGAAATTGGCAAGTTACAGTTACGACTTTAAGGTTATCTTATGACGTGAATTGTTGTTATGGTTAATTATTTTTAATATTTATTTCTTCTTAAACTAAGTATAGACATATTATTCATAATAGTTTTGATGTGTCATTATCAGTATTGTATAATACTCTTTCGCATGAAAGTTAAAATATTTATTTTCAAATATAGAAAATTCAAGAAAAACAACGTTAGTCAATTGAGCGACTATTGGTATTGCTCGTATTTTGTAATAAATACTTCAAATATGATTCTTTTAATTATGACAAATAATTAAAATATTTATTCAACATATTAATAATTGCGAATTAATACTTCCATTAATTCTGATAAATTCCATCATTATTTTTGATACTTCGCTTTTTACTGACTTGCGTAGTAATCAACATTACGTATTTACAGAAATTTTCTTTCTGTTTCAATGTTACTTAAATAAAAAGAATTGTACTCCCTGTTTTTATCTTTTACACAACACTCGTAAGTACGATCGATATTGTACACTAATCGTACTTAAATATTATATACTCCGCACATTTCACTCATTTATCCTAGTGTGGTTTGTAGGTTATATGTGTGTTTTGATTAACTGATGTATGTTTGTCGCGCACAATTCAAAATTTAAACTTCTTCATATCGGCGAGTGACATGACCTGTCTGTAAGATGACTGATCGTGAACTGTGATGCTCCTTCGAAGCGTCTGTGGCTCGTCTGCCAATGTTCATTCATTCGATTGGTTGAAAAAACTAAACTCTCTAACCCAAAGCACTTTATTTTCTTAAAATATTTAATTTTTTACCAATTTTGGCCTTTGCGTTTGAGGCTATATGACGTCAGCACTGGTACAAAAAATAATTGAAAAATTTAAAATCGTAATAACTTTCTTAATATTCGTCTTATCGTTAAATGGTTAATGTCAGTAAATTGAGGACATCCTGCGCTTTAATTAAAGTCCAAACAAGATTATTTTCCGTCCATTACTTCAATCACTATAATAATTTTATTGATTTTTTATGGTGCATCTTATATTTCATAAGTTTATTACACCAAATTTAATTATTTATACTAAAACACTTTTAATTAAACGCTCTGAGTCCATATCTCAACTGGTTTAATTTAAAACTTGGGAATTATTGTCACCCAAACAATATCTTGTTATGGCGTCTTTGGGCGTCCATATTTGATTTTTCACAAATGTACTTAAAACTAATTTTTCTTATCTAATAACACTAATACTGTAATCTAATAATAATAGAAACGTCTATTTACATAATTTTATACTTGAGTATATGTATAGGGCTGTATTTAATATACTATTTACATTGTTTTAGTACCCTCCTATCTCTTTTCTTACAATTGTCACTTTACTTCTGGTTTTTTCTATACAATTTAGATTATGTAATAATTGCAATTAGTGTACACTCATTGTACCTAATTCTCTACATATAATTGCTAGCTTTTAACTATCTTAGAACCCTTCAATTTTTTGTAATGGGTCTGTTTACATTGTGTCATAGCATGGTAGTCAGTTATTTTTGTTAAAACAATAATTAAATTGTTATTGTTACACTTGATTTAGTTTTCCCAAGTAGTATCAGGCATTCTTCTGATTCTTGGTAATAGTTTTACCTACTTTTAAACAAGTTTGTATGCTGTATTTTGCACAAATAACTTGCTCCTCATTGCTTGTTTACATCTGGCTTCCACTATCATGGTCATTTGGTTTTTAATAATTTATATATAAAATGGCTATTCTTATGGTCATGGTCTGTTCTCAAAGTAGCATTAGGTGTCCCTCTTACTACTGGTAACACTCTTAACAATCTTTGTTCAAGCTTTAATACAGTATTTTGCTTAACTGGTTGGTTATACAATGTTTCTGCTTACTTCTGGCTATGTGTTCTTAGTTAGCTAGTTTACAATATTTTGGTTACAAAACTGTTATAATTATGTTCAGAATCTGTTCTCACAGTAGTACCAGATGTTTATCTAACTACTGGTAATACTCTCATTATTCTTGGTACTTGTTTTGACATTGTATTTTGTCTAACTAATTGGGCATACTAGGCTTTATTTCTCCTATCTCTGTGCCATCACATTTGATCTGTTTTATTTGCATTGTGTTGCAATATAATACACTGTCTATTGTGGTGTATCATTACTTATAACAAATTCTTGATTGACATTATAGTTTAATGGTTATTTATTTACATTAACATGTATGATTTTCTGTTTCATAGGCGTCTTTCCTATGGGGTTATGTAACAATGTACAACATGTTCTAATGCAGCATTTTGCTACTACTAACATGACTTCAGTATGGTATTTTACTACAATATTTTAACTGTTTTAATACACATGTTTACACTACTTCTTCTTAAACAATAACACAAATCTTTTTGTACTAATTACAATATCTTTCTTGTCATTGGTTGTATCTAATTCCTGTCACTTTTGTTTGATATATAACAAAGGTTTTTATTGTCAGTTCTCTATGAAGAATAATATAATTGTTCGATTTTATTCTATTCTGGTGGTCTTATGATTATCTATATTGATCACAATCTTTATTAAATTAGTCACACTAATTGTCTGTGTATATTTGACTATTTAATTCTTGTTGTTTTCACTATGAAATTAACACATGTTCTTACACTATAAACCTTATCACTGGAATTGTTTGTGTGGTTTATTTGGTTAGAATTAGATAACTGTTCACAGGTTTCACACTTATATTAAGCACTCACTGTAATTGTTTGTGGTTTCTTAATGGGTAAACACTGTTTTTCTCCTTTCATATTTGATAATCACTATTCCTTTGGTTACTATTATTGTCTCTAGTACACTTGGTTTATGCTGAGTCCTTGCATGGTCTATCCATTTTCTTCTCTCTTCATGGTATGTTTCCTTATCCTTCTTCTTTCTTCTTCTTCAATATTTTCATTGTAGTCATTGTTTCCATTTGGTTCCCTCGCTGTTGGAGTTTATTGGTCCTTATTTTGTTGGTTGCCCTCACTGTTGGATCCTATTGGGTCTGGTTACTGATATTTTTGTTTTGGCTCATGGTTATTTTCTTTCTTCATTTCGTATTTGATGCTGCTATGTTAATACTATCTTCCTCATCGTTGGATTTTTATACTAATATATTTGTAGATACACACTTTTATACACATAGGTTTATTTATCTAGACATACTTTCATGCTTTTCTCTTACTTGACGTTATATTAGCTTATTTTATGTAACTGCCATATTTGGTAACGTTACAATATATATATATATAAACACTTTCACTGTGAAATTACATTTATGTTTTGATTTCCCAGACGTTTCGACATAGTGTTCGTCTTCCTCAATGGGATTTAAAATACTGAAAGTCTATACAAGTAACGGTTATGGGATGTGGGTGTGTGTGGTGGGGGTTGTTGGTGGGTGGGATTGGCGCTGGGATTCAAAGCGTGTGTATGAATCAATGTTGTGACACTAATTACCCTTTTAATGCATTAAATCATAAAATATTTTACTCTCCACTTACCTTTAAATTTTACCAAATTTTCTTCTTCGCCCAGAGTTCGTCACACGAACGTTGAAATGCAAGTATGATCATGAGGTTATATTAATAACAGACGCAACTCGCATTTATGAAGTTAAATACAGTAATTAAAACTTTATTTTACTCTAACTTTCTTCATTTCTTTACCTCAATTTCTCTCAATCAATCTATTACCTCTTGCCAAAATTTCAAAATAAATAAAACATTCTTATGATATTTATAACATGATTGGATATACTACAATTATATTAAACATCTTACCTTAAAGGAGGTCGCCCAACCTGCTCACACACACACACACACACACACACACACACACACACACACACACACACACACACACACACACACACACACACACACACACACACACACACACACACACACACACACACACACACACACACACACACACACACACACACACACACACACACACACACACACACACACACACACACACACACACACACACACACACACACACACACACACACACACACACACACACATTCCATTACAAAACCCCTTTTTACATATATATATATATACCCCATTTTATTCGAAATAATTATGAATTCGGTGTCATACTGTTGCGCAAGGTTCCTGCTGGCCGCGTCGTTTCTCCTCGAGCTAGTGACGCGTCACTCACTAAGTTCTCTTTTTAAGTGTCCGAAAAGTTTGTGTTAAAATTTTGATACTGCACTCACTGCACATTATTAGTTTTAAATACTGCCTTCACTTTCGATTAATATTGAAACTTTATTGATGAGCCCCGTTTGGCAGGCTGCCTGCGCAGGCGAGCGTCGGTGAGGAACTGCGAGTAGTGTCTCCCAAGTACCCCACCACTAGGTTTCTTGGACAAGACGGAAAACAATGCCTTGTGCGTTAAAGTCATTGTTAATGTTCAGATAACGCATGCAACTCCCGTGTATTGGACGTCGACGAAATCTGGTGTCCACTAGTTGACGTCGTTGGAAAGCCGTGTCCTTAATCTTATATCCGCCGTGTACCGAGCACGTGGTTGAACCAATTCACGCAAAGCCATTTTGTGCGACTTTTGTTTAGCGTAGGTTGTGCGCTCCGCAGGTGTTTGTGCGACTGTGCACATTACACAGTACTACAGTTCTGAGAATTCAACAGTTGTGGGCGACACGACACATTCCATTGTACTGACTTCACCTTACTGTTCTTTGTTTGCTACAATTTATATTGCCATGGTACGGACCACGCAGATGAAAATGAATTGTTACAAACTTTTAATAAAATAAAACCCCTCACTTTTAGCCCTGTTACAATACCCCCCCCCCAATGAGAGATCTTCTGCCGAAACAGAAGAAATCTCATTTCTAAACCCCTAAGAGGATCGGTGAGTATATGGTGCCAACAACCCCCCATTAGTTCTTATACATCATGGGTAAACTACCCCCCTGGCTCGGCGACTATGGTCGCACCTGAACGAGATTACTGGACTTCTTTATTCAAGATCCCAACACCATAAAATCGAACAGACATGCACCGCCGCGCACCTAACCTTCTAACATGCCACCCCAAACTCCAAACCCTTGGGCTTATTCCATGCCAGATCCTCAACCGATATGTTCCCCCTTACATGCATACTGGGCTGCCTTTAGCAAGTACTGAGCGCATACATATACTCATTAATACCTACTTTTATTGAAAAATAACGTTAAATTAAAAATCATTTAAGTTACTTCAACTCTATTAGTTCTCTTCAATACTAATATCAATTAAAAAATAAATTGAATATCTTACTAAAACATGAATGCACTTACTCTAACATTTGTTTACAAATATATTCTAAACAATATAATCCAATAAAACACTAGTAAGACACATAAACAATCATACACTTGAAACTTAAACATCACCTATACGGCAGGCATAAAAATCAAATTTTTTTTTTTTAATTTATCAAAATATTAATTTTATCAATTTCGGAAAAAATCAAAATCATTTAATTCACTTAAGCAACCAAATTACATCAATCCATTGCCAGAAATTGGTCTAGTTTATAACGTCAACCATCAGCTGATCTCTCTGGGTCAAGTCAATGACCTTGACACACATATGTCACACAGAGCTATATCATAAAATACATGAAACATCTTTAAAATTTTTTATCTTCAAACATAATACTATAAGACATTTTAAAATTAACATGGTTATCATTACAATCAACAATAGAATCGACCTTTAAATTAATTTTTAAAAAATTACACATTTATTGCTTTAATTAGTTTCAACTTCTATCAGAATCTGTCACTTGGTTCAATTAATTCTTACATTTTGACTATGACTTTCTTTCTTTAATAATCTCAATCTCCATTAGTTTGGGTGACTTAATTATTCATAATAATTTGATTTACAACTTGGCATGTATACATTTATAATCTTCACCTTTTCTTACTCTAATACTCATTAACAGCTTTAACTAATATGACAACCCTCTATCAAAAACATCTATCAAACATTCTCTAAACCCAACTTGCTACTCAACTCTTATCGCATCATTCTACCCTTATATAAAAAAAATACTCTCTACCCCTTTGTACTCAGGATGTGTGTTCCCTCCCAAAGCTCACTCCCTTATCTGGTTCCTGGACTTCCCCTAGGCAACCCTTTCCGGTGCTAAACGGTCCCTTCCTGTCCCAACACCTTTTGTTGCAGACTCCTTATCACACTGTAACCCCACTTTAACTTAAGCAGTTAAAAAAAATTTTTTTTTTTTTGTAAAGAGGGGCCACAAGTTAATTATAACTAGGCAAAAGCCTAGAGAAGCCAAAAATGCGCTGGATCCAGTGAGACGGGACTTGCAATGAAAACTCAAGAATTAAACAATTAACAAATCCCTTTATTATTTTCTATCTCATTAACAATTAATAAAAATAAATAAACACAACAGTAATCTATCATTCCCCCTTAAATAGTTAATTAAATAAAGTATACTTTCTCAACAAGGCCACCTGAAAATATTTATTGAAACCAAGAAAATAATTTGCTATGTCACACTATCAATGAATTGAAATTTAAAACCATAACTAACCTTGAAATAAAGCTTCCATTAAAATATTAATAAAATATAAAATTTATTTTATATGTTTCTTTTAGAATGCTTCATATACTTAATGAAGATAAATGGTATAGATTCCTTGCTAATATTAATTATAATAATAATCACTCAAACAAATTAAATAAATTTTAAAGGTGACAATTCATATACTTGTTATAAGGTTAAATAAAATAAATTATTTCCTTAAAGAAATGATCAGCAATGATTAATTGAGATAGAATACCTGTTATAAAAAAATGAAAAGGATATACCTACATGACTCCATGTATTAACTTTCTTTTATAAAAAGACATTGAACAAATAAAACCCTATATCCAAAGTCCCCACCAAAAATACACTAAATGCATAATTCTTATAACCCCCAAAATGTACACAGAAATATACACACATAACATGTTCCACAATACAATTACATTATACAATAGTATACAATAAAATATACATAAAGGTCTCTTGCCACACCCTTTTTATATTACCCTTTTGGTGTATATAAATTCTTACTTTTTCTTTATAATTATCCCTGTTAGGATTACAAATTTATTTTTATATTATATATTACCCTCATGGTGTGGGTTGATTACACATCAGGTGTATAAGATAATGTTTAAGCATACAGTCGTCCCCAGGACATAATAAAATTCAAAACTAAGTGCCTAAGTGGCTAAGTGCCTAATGCAGTTACACCATACTACCCTTCTGGGCTCTATAACAGTGAGAAATTAAAAATATTTAAAATAATGAACGCCCCCCAGTTATCATAATTAATTTAAAGAATTTATATATACTGAAATATGGCCAATTAATGAAAAGAGAAATATTGCATAATATTATAACCTTGTGAAAAATACACTTGGCCCAGAGACGGACATGTTAATAGCTTGATGATTCAGCTTTCAACTTGTCTCAACAAACAAGTTGAAAGGTGTTTCGACATGCATTCCTTCTGGTTGAAACTTGTTGAAAATGCACCTACCTCCCCAGTAATTTTTATACAAATGAATTAAACTGAATTTTTAAATTAAGAAAATATATATAAATACTACTGAATTGAACATGGTAAATTACTAATAGCAAAAATGACTTAAAATCTGTAAAGAAACCCCTATAATGAAATAAGTGGAAATCTATGTTGATATGAACTGTGTAATGCATGCCAGTCTCTGACCTGACAATTTTACCAGAAATATACTGAAATTTACAATTAATTTTGCACCCAGTCCACACACTAAACTGTCCCATCAATTGGGGATCCAAATGAAAGTTTAAAACTTGAAATGTTGTAGTTGATAGATATATATAACTGGTCACTGAGTATGCTTGAGTGCTGACTCTACGTGTAATTAATAATTGGTTTTGTATCACCTGATTTCATCCATGAAGGGTATTCTTTTTATTAGGTGACAATCTTGTGGCCGACATTTTAGGTGTTGGTGTGGTCGTCCAAATTCCTCCGGTAGCGAGTAGAGCTTAGGATGTTCATAGTTCAGCCATGTAGTAGGTCTTTTTCTCGTCTATATCGGTGAACCCTAATTACACCATATATTTTTAGTCAGAGAACACAACACAAATGCCCCACTAAAGTTTGCACACCCTCCAAAATACATATATAAAGTCAACACCGCTATTGAGCTACTTAATTAAACTTGATAAAATTGATATGGCCAACATGCCTTATTTGAACATCTTTATAACCGTAATTCTTCATAATATTAACATCACCTAATGTGAGTTACCTTGTTTGCAATTTAAAAATTAATTTTGGCTTTGTACCATCTCATAAACTTAATACTTAGCGTGAATATGTAGATACCACGTGGTTAAGAGTTTGTTTAAAATACATAGTTTTTACTACAGAAAACAATATGAACTGGACATCATTTACCTTCAAAACGTGCCTGAGTAAGTTCCCAGATATATATATAAAGTTTTACTGTTAATTGTAGCAAAATTCTATACCACTTAAACTAACCACGCATTGTGCAATAAACTAGATTGATGTAACTCGAATCTCGTCACATCGATGTTAGATAAATTTTAAACTTAAATATTTTGTATTCAATATACTTTACTTTTTAGTGCCGAAATTCTGACACTTAAATGAATATGGTTTTATTAGATTTTAAAAACTTTACCATCAGATTGCGTATTGCACAAGGCATGGTGCAACAGGTGAACAGAATCACTTACTCAGGCTTATTAAAAAAACAGTTTTCTCCAGTGAAATATTGTAGTCAATTAATATGAAAGTAATAGAGAGACTTACCGCAGCCATTTATAGAATTATCTATACATAGTAGGAAGACTGGTAGTTGTTGAAAACTTCATTTCTCTACCGGAGAAAAATGGCGTTGACCGTCAACCACGAAGTATTTTGTCAGACAAATTTAATCAGATAATTCGGCTTCGTGTCCGTTTGCGTACCGCAATTAACGCCAGGAAGCAGCACCTGGAGTTTTCATTCTGCCAGTTGTCGGCAGGTGCCGACACCGACCGACGTTGTCTAAACTAAACCGGTAGCTTTTCCTATCCCCACGGGTAGGGTGCAGCACTAATTACCGCATTAAATTCTGTACTGCCTATAACTCCAGGCGGTATATTCAGTCTTTTCTCGCCGTCTTTCCGCTAGAGATCAGCCCACTCTCCAATTGTAAATTACTGAAATCGCGCTGAATCTTACAGGTTCAGCACACCCTCACCCCAAAAGGGCAACATAGTTGCCCCAACATTAAAGGCCAGGAGGGTACCCTGCAGTGTACCTCTCCTCAAAACAAACCGGTGGACGTCGTGGTTAGGTTGGCTCAGCTGAGCTTGCTCTCAGGAAAACAGAGTCTCAGAAAGAAAACGAAAGAGAAGAAAGAAGATATGTATTATGTAAGTGTGCGGGTGCTGCACGCTGACCTGATCAGGGTCAGCCCACAGCAAAAGGAGAGAGACAGCTAAAAGACTAAGGAAAGATTACGGTACCGGAGATTTCCGACCTCCTGAGGCTCGCCCCCTACGCCAGAACACGACTTCCACCATAAACCAGGACATCCGTCCTATCTTTACGGGGACTAACCCTCTTCGAACTTTTCGATAGCCCTCGACAACGTTTCAGTTTGGAAATGTGGCTTATTACCATCTTTTGTTTGTCTCCCGGTACGCCCAGCCGGGCCGTCACCGGTGACGTGAATCCTAGGATACGGTATGGCCCCGACCAACGGTAGCATAGCTTCGCAGCACGTTTGTCAGCGGCTGAGCTGAGTGGGTGGCTTTGGCAATAGACCCAGTCACCAATCCGGAAGGGGTTTGGAATACGCCCCTGATTATAACGCCGACGGACCCGCTCGTGCGCTCGCAGCAAATTCTTCCGAGCCACTTTCCATCTCTCCGCAGTTTTATTATTGGGCTCCCGCGGCAGAAGATCTTCGATATCCCAGAGGTTGGTCAACGGGAGTGCGGGCGAGAATCCAAACAGAATTTCAAAGGGCACGGCCTGATGACTATCGTGTCTGGCCGTGTTGAAAGCTAATTGTAACCACTTCAAATTCTGATCCCAGGTGGTTTGTTGCTCAGCATGATAAGCAATCAAGGCGGACCGGAGATTCCGATTGAATCTCTCCGCATGGGACGGTTGTGGGTAATAAGGGGAAGTGGTTACGTGTTTGATGCCACTGGCGAAACACATACGCCTGAATTCACTCGAAATAAATTGCGGGCCATTGTCCGAAACAATGATGGTCGGAAGACCGAAATGCTGAAATACATGGTTCTGTAGAGCGTTGATGGTCAAACGAGCGGTTGCCTGCCGTAAGGGCAGTAGCCAGGCAAACTTTGAAAAAGCATCTACACAAACAAACAGGTAAGCATTACCTGACTTGCTATGGGGGAACGGCCCCACGTAGTCAATAAACAACTTTTCCATTGGTCTGCTCGCCACCTCAGATGATAACAACCCTAGTTTGGTGTTCTGGGCAGGCTTGCTCAAGCCACAAAGATGACAGCTCTTAACCCTTGTCGCGATGTCCCTATCCATGCCCTTCCAGATAAAATGTTTCCTAATACTGGAAATGGTCTTCGAAATTCCCTTGTGGCCTCCGATTGGGGAATCATGGTAATAGCTGAAGACCATGGGCACTAAATTGCTAGGCAGCACGATTTTAGGTGCTCGTCCTTTTCTCTCTCGACAACAGAGGACTCCCTTGGACAAGAAATAAGGGACCTGTACGTTACCCTCCTTGATATTTTGGATGACTTGACCCAGCACTTCGTCATTTAACTGATGGGGTAACACATCAGTGAAGGCTAATGGAAAATCTAGAAGAACGGAACAGGGTTGCTCAGCTTGGGCATCACTGGGTTGGGAAAACATGCGGGACAAGGCATCTGCAACCACATTCTGGGATCCCCTGATGTGTTGCACGGTGAACTTAAATGATGAGATTTTCACCACCCATCTACCAATTTTACCCAGTTGCCGGGGATGAGCCAGAAGCCATGAGAGAGCCTGATTGTCGGTCTCGAGCAGGAACTCAGCATGTTCCAGGAAACGCCTGAACTTGTCTAGAGCGTACACAACAGCTAAACACTCTAGCTCATAAACGGATGATTTACGTTCTTGCTGGGTCAACGTCCGGGAGATAAAAGCCACAGGCTGCCTAGCGTCGTCTATAACTTGGGAGAGAACCGCCCCGAGCGCAACCGAACTCGCGTCCGTCTGCAAAATGAACGGCTTAGAAAAGTCGGGCATCCGCAACACCGGTGGGGAGATAATGGCTTCCTTCAATGTAGCGAAAGCCTTCTGTTGGTTTTCCCCCCATATAAACTTTGCGCCCTTCTTCCTCAGTTCATTCAAGGGTGCGGCAATTTCAGCGATGTTCGGTATGAAACGTCGGTAAAAATTTATCATACCGACGAATCTCGCTATGCCCTTCGCATCCCTAGGAGGAGGAAAGTCACGGATGCCCTGTGTCCTCTCTGGGTCTACCGTCACACCCTTATATGAAACTAAATGGCCCAAGAAAGAAATACTCTCTTGGGCGAAACGAACCTTTTCGGGATTGACAGTGAGGCCAGCCTCTCTTAAGCGACCCAACACCTCTCTTAAATGCCGCAGATGATCTTCGAAAGTCTCGCTGTATACTAAAAGATCGTCGAGATAATTAAATACGAAACGGAATTTCACATCGTGAAAAACCGTATCGAGAAGGCGAGTAAGTGTCTGGGCCCCCACAGCCAAACCCATGGGAACCCTTGTGTACTGGTACAAATTCCAGGGTACACAAAAAGCCGTATATGGTCTACTTTCTTTGGCAAGAGGTATCTGATGATAGGCCGCGTTCAGATCGATAATAGTATAAAATCTGGCCCCACTGAACCAATCAAAGGCCGAATGTAAGTCTGGGAGGGGAACAGAATCCACCTCTATATTGGCGTTCAACTTCCGGTAATCAATAACCATTCTTTGTTTGCCCCCAGGCTTTGGCACTAAAAATGCTGGACTGGCATAGCTGGAATGAGAAGGTTCAATCACCCCTTGGTCCAACAATTCTTGAACCTTCTCTCGCAGAATGGTCATCTTTGGAGGAGCAAATTTGTAAGGGTGTGACCTTACGATTTTCGAATCAGTAAGTCGAATTTTATATTCCAGCAGGTGTGTGAGTCCCAAAGTGGGAGTTAACACCTCGGGAAATTCCTCACACAAATAGTCTAAGGCTGTCTGCTGGGATGGAGTGAGATGATCTCGTGCAGAATCGGGACAAGCTACTTCTTGGATACCCGGCTTAGCGCCCTGGTACCCAAGGAACGGAATTAAAACTTCCCGATTGAATTTAAAAAAACATTGGTGCGCTTGGATGTCCAGCACGAGACCACTTTTTGCGATGAAATCGGCACCAATGATGCAATCCACTCCCAGAGCAGGAGAAACCAGAAAAGGCCACACCCAAGAAAACCCATCGATTTTGATTTTAAAGGTAGTAACCCGGGAGATAGGCAAGATTTCCCGGGATGCAGTCCAGCATATCATTTTGCAGATGACAAGTCCGACTCCTTAATCAAGCCCTGCTTTTCAAGGTCCGCAATACCCGAGATGAGATGATGGATCGGGCTGAACCGGAGTCAACTAAGGCTCTGAGCTGACCCCTCTTTACCTCGAGCGACAGAAAGGGGCATACAGAAAGTTGTTGCGAGGTAGCGGACTGGACCTTGATGATAGAAGATTTGGATTTTAACAACTGCCTGGAGGTCGGCGGAAGTTGAACAGAATTAGAGCGGGGGGAAGACATCCTCCGAAATATCTTCCCCTGTCTACCTAGTTTTTTGGTGCTGGTCTAGACAAAGGTGGTGCTGGTCGCGCGCGCCCTCGCGTGCAATTTCTCGCCACGTGTCCCGGGCGGTTACAATTGTAGCAAATCACGGCTTTCGTTTGCTCGCGATTTCGAGCTGGCTGGGCCTGTCGGGGGAAGATAGGCTCTCTGGGCCCTTCCGATTTCTGTGGTCTTGGTTCGGCTCCTCTACTATCTCCTCTCGCATGGTCGGTCATCTGCATGGCCTCGGTCATGACGCAGAGCTGGTCCAGGTCAGCAAACCACCGCGGCCGCTGGGCAAATACTAGTCGCAGCCGGTCGTCGGCAGAGACGCCGTCGAGAATGTGTTCTTCCTCCGACATGCCCATTACCAGTATACGCGCTACTTCGCGTATTCGCTGCACGTACTGGGCCAATGTTTCGCCCCGCGCCTGGACTCTATAAAAGTGACGATGGCGCAATTGCTCCATCAATCTACTAGGGATGAACGCCCTCAGCACCACCCGGTGGAACTCGTCCACACCTTCTTTGCGTCGCATCACCTCCGCCACCCTGTCAGCCATGGTACCGCGACAATAGGGGAAGATGAGCTTGAGCACCGTTCTCTCCAACATCCCCGGGTAGTCCTTCAACAAGAAGACGGTTTTAAAAAAAGGTATGAGTTTGTCCGCCTCCAGTCCATCTACGACTGGAAGTTGTTGTATAATGTGGGTAAGTGGGTTGGGCAGTTTATTGTACGTCGCCGCCCCCAAACCAGTTTGCACAGGTTCTACCTCTCTATACGAAGAAGTATTCACGGCTGAGACCACGCACTCCTCAGCAACCGGAACCGGAGTGGATGCTCTTACAGGTTGTGACTCCTGGAGGGTTGAGGTAATCTCTTGAATTCTCTCGGGTATATTATATGGCGGCACAAGTTCACTGCCTTGTGCTTGTAAATTCTGCAGCCGAAGAATTACGTGCTGCATACGCTGCCGGATCCGCCGGACACCGAGAGAGCATCCCGGTCCCTCCTCCAAACTTTCGACGGAGTGAGCTAACTCCCGCAGCTCATCCCACTTCTCCGTACACCCTTCTCACTCACTCTCGGGGTCAGAAATAGTGACCCTAGAGAGCGCATCACCCGCGGCCAGCGCTTCTCGGAGCTGCCGCCGTAAAGTATGTACATTGCCTCGAGGTTCTTTGCCCCGGGCCCGGAGCTCGAACTCAAGTTCCTCCCGCAAAAACAACTCAGGATTAAGTGTACTCATCCTCACTTCGCGGTCGGCACACTTAACACACAACTTTAAAAACTAATGCTAAATAATACCGGAATCTGAAAAACTCAAGTACTCTACTTCCATTAAGTAGACTGCGGGTCCACCTACCGATGCGAGAAACTAGCCCACTAACTGAACTGCTCTCACTCTATTACACCAGACAAAAGGAACGTGACGCACACACAACACACATAACACGAAAAACAAAACACCGACCAACGAAAATTTATTTTAACCATTTCTCATGTTACTTCGGCTACCATTCATCGGAAGAAACCGACTGCCGATCGGGCCATACCGCATAATCAAAAAAAAACAACAACACCTCCCCAAATATGGGCAAGGTAATACTCCAACCAACCAAGCACCGAACTGCGATAAGTCCCGTTTCCCCAGGGATTTCCCCTTCTAGAATTTCTCACCACGTGGCACTATCAACTATTCAAGGCGGGCAAGTACATATACATATATCTCAAAACCTTAAAGCTAACAAAAATATTTTCAACTTTAGATATAGGGCCTTTTAAAATTTTTCTAAGTTCTATTTGAACTTAACATTGTGGGAGTTCCAAAATGTTTCCTAAGTTTGCAAGCCCCGTCACACCCACAGGACCCACGGGTTGACCCTAATCACAACCGCGCTCTGCTACCAAATGTAACCCCACTTTAACTTAAGCAGTTAAAAAAAATTTTTTTTTTTTTTTTGTAAAGAGGGGCCACAAGTTAATTATAACTAGGCAAAAGCCTAGAGAAGCCAAAAATGCGCTGGATCCAGTGAGACGGGACTTGCAATGAAAACTCAAGAATTAAACAATTAACAAATCCCTTTATTATTATTCTATCTCATTAACAATTAATAAAAATAAATAAACACAACAGTAATCTATCATTCCCCCTTAAATAGTTAATTAAATAAAGTATACTTTCTCAACAAGGCCACCTGAAAATATTTATTGAAACCAAGAAAATAATTTGCTATGTCACACTATCAATGAATTGAAATTTAAAACCATAACTAACCTTGAAATAAAGCTTCCATTAAAATATTAATAAAATATAAAATTTATTTTATATGTTTCTTTTAGAATGCTTCATATACTTAATGAAGATAAATGGTATAGATTCCTTGCTAATATTAATTATAATAATAATCACTCAAACAAATTAAATAAATTTTAAAGGTGACAATTCACATACTTGTTATAAGGTTAAATAAAATAAATTATTTCCTTAAAGAAATGATCAGCAATGATTAATTGAGATAGAATACCTGTTATAAAAAAATGAAAAGGATATACCTACATGACTCCATATATTAACTTTCTTTTATAAAAAGACATCGAACAAATAAAACCCTATATCCAAAGTCCCCACCAAAAATACACTAAATGCATAATACTTATAACCCCCAAAATGTACACAGAAATATACACACATAACATGTTCCACAATACAATTACATTATACAATAGTATACAATAAAATATACATAAAGGTCTCTTGCCACACCCTTTTTATATTACCCTTTTGGTGTATATAAATTCTTACTTTTTCTTTATAATTATCCCTGTTAGGATTACAAATTTATTTTTATATTATATATTACCCTCATGGTGTGGGTTGATTACACATCAGGTGTATAAGATAATGTTTAAGCATACAGTCGTCCCCAGGACATAATAAAATTCAAAACTAAGTGCCTAAGTGGCTAAGTGCCTAATGCAGTTACACCATACTACCCTTCTGGGCTCTATAACAGTGAGAAATTAAAAATATTTAAAATAATGAACGCCCCCCAGTTATCATAATTAATTTAAAGAATTTATATATACTGAAATATGGCCAATTAATGAAAAGAGAAATATTGCATAATATTATAACCTTGTGAAAAATACACTTGGCCCAGAGACGGACATGTTAATAGCTTGATGATTCAGCTTTCAACTTGTCTCAACAAACAAGTTGAAAGGTGTTTCGACATGCATTCCTTCTGGTTGAAACTTGTTGAAAATGCACCTACCTCCCCAGTAATGCACCTAATTCCCCAGTACCTACAGAAAACAATATGAACTGGACATCATTTACCTTCAAAACGTGCCTGAGTAAGTTCCCAGATATATATATATATAAAGTTTTACTGTTAATTGTAGCAAAACTCTATACCACTTAAACTAACCACGCATTGTGCAATAAACTAGATTGATGTAACTCAAATCTCATCACATCGATGTTAGATAAATTTTAAACTTAAATATTTTGTATTCAATATACTTTACTTTTTAGTGCCGAAATTCTGACACTTAAATGAATATGGTTTTATTAGATTTTAAAAACTTTACCATCAGATTGCGTATTGCACAAGGCATGGTGCAACAGGTGAACAGAATCACTTACTCAGGCTTATTAAAAAAACAGTTTTCTCCAGTGAAATATTGTAGTCAATTAATATGAAAGTAATAAAGAGACTTACCGCAGCCGTTTATAGAATTATCTATACATAGTAGGAAGACTGGTAGTTGTTGAAAACTTCATTTCTCTACCGGAGAAAAATGGCGTTGACCGTCAACCACGAAGTATTTTGTCAGACAAATTTAATCAGATAATTCGGCTTCGTGTCCGCTTGCGTACCGCAATTAACGCCAGGAAGCAGCACCTGGAGTTTTCATTCTGCCAGTTGTCGGCAGGTGCCGACACCGACCGACGTTGTCTAAACTAAACCGGTAGCTTTTCCTATCCCCACGGGTAGGGTGCAGCACTAATTACCGCATTAAATTCTGTACTGCCTATAACTCCAGGTGGTATATTCAGTCTTTTCGCGCCGTCTTTCCGCTAGAGATCAGCCCACTCTCCAATTGTAAATTACTGAAATCGCGCTGAATCTTACAGGTTCAGCACAACACCACCCCCCTTACAAAATTCCCATCAACTAATTACTCTCCCAATACGTTACTTTCATTTACAAAATATCTCCCTTATTTATTAACTCAATCTATCAATCAATACTCTACATATTTTCCCCATATCTACTGTGTCACTATCACATCTCAAATTCTACATTACTTTTATTCATAACGATAATATTATTCTCTCTAACACCCCTTTAAGCTTAACATGGACTGATCTAAATGTCCTACCAAAATATTAATCACCCAAAATCAACTTTACCACCTTTTACATTACCTTTAAAACTCTTAACTATCTCAATTCATTTTATCATCATTTAAATTAAAATCTTTAACCACATTGAAAGTCTATTATTCATACATTTAATTACCTTGGAAATTTGTAAATTATTTATAAGTGACATATAACACATCTAACTACAGCCATCAGCTGACGTTCTAGGTCGGGTGAATGACCTTTGTTCAAAAATGCTACACAAAATTATATAACGAAAAATACATAACACATATTTATAATTCTTACACTCTAACATAACAAGATTAATGACCCACTAACATGATAACCAAAATGTAATAAACATCTACTGTATCCATTTTCTCAAATCAAAACAAAATCATTTAATCAGCTCAGTATTGAGTAGCCATTCTTCAGTTACAACAAAATTTTTAATTCGTTACCTCCATGAGTAACCCCCCTGCCACACACACTCTTGTTTTCTGATGGTGGACTGTTGTGCCCATTTGCATTCACAAGGACGGCATTGGTGGAGGAATTTAACATCTCCTTGTCCTTGCTTCTGCGTTACATTTTAAAATATTTAGATATCATCATATCTCTGTTACAAATTTATATGCCCTTAAAACGGTTCTACCACCTGGTTTACTGTTCCCACGTGAACAGAGTGGCAGCCGCTGTTCCATAGTTCCGGGGATTTCCCCTAAAGTCACCCCCTTTAATTTCAAATATACACAAATTTCAAGCACAGCTATGGTCAAATCTACAATTGTTGGCCATAGCTGGCCGCCATCCAAAACCACGATTAGTGCTGGTAAGGCAGTAATTGCCCGAAAAGCGGAGAAATCATCTCTACATTCGGGCATGTTCTCTTCATCATTATGATACACGGCACGGCAATAAATCAGCATATAATATAAAATTATACAAAAGTTGTGCCGTGTATTTTACGCCAGTTTGGCCTCCGATGGAGGTAACACTCTCTGTTACCCCCAACACTTACCGCTATCTACCATGGCACATGCCACCACAGCAATAGCATACTAATAACTAAATTAACCCTTCTACAGTTGCAGTCTCTACATTCCATAATTACATCACTTCTATTAACATCAAACAACCCCCCAAAATTGCCCACATATCTTGTATGAAAACATAACATAACATAATAAACAAATAGACATTAACCTTGATCATTGACATTTTTACATTACTAAACAATTCTCATTTAAATAAATTTTATAGAAAATTATGAACATTATAACTTGAAAATTTTATTAACTCTTCTATATATCATCATTTCATTATTTATCACTTACTTCAATTAGATTCCTCAAAAATTTCAAATTTATTATTAACATTTATTTTATCTCATATTTCAATTATTATTACCTTTTGACTATGGTTTCTATTTAGTAAAATTATCTCAGATTAGTTTCATCATTGAGTTTAAAATCATTTCAACACTTGTAAACATTTTACTCTATTTACTTGTATTATAGAATTTATACTCACAGTACATCATTCAAAACATATGATTCCAAAACAATACATCTCCTTTACCTTCTGAAACAATAACGATAATATGATTCCACAACTAAATACATCTTACATTTATTCGTTTATTAATTATTATCAAATTTAGATCTCATAAAATAATTTAAATTCATCATCAAAATTCAAATATATAACATATTAAATCAATCAAAATATTTTACATTTCAAATTACTTTAATTAAATCAATTATTGAAAACACAACATATTTTAATTATTATCAAAACAATTACAAGTCATTAAGCATCAACTCTCATTATTTCTTTTGTCTGATAAAATATCATTATTATTGAAATCAATGTCTATTACATACACATTGTTTACCTCACATACTTGTTACAATACATACACAATTAATTTCACTAAAATTTATTTACAAATCTTGTGATATTTCACTTTTTTTATTTAAATATATATATATAAATGTATTTGTCATATAAAATCTCTAGTAACTTATATTCGGGTCTGTTTACATTGTTCGAGTTAAACACGTGTGTCACATCTACCATAATTATGGTATCTACCATAATTATAGCACCTGTTTATTTCAGTTTCGTTATATAAATTTTTATTACCTAAGGATCCAGGATTCTGCTCAGCGAGAATGCTGACAGAGATGGTCATTGAAATGAGAATACATTTAATTGCAGTAACTATTATCAATCGTAATTTATTCAGGAATTTCTTTAATCGTGTACACCATATAACAACTTGACACGGCGGCCATTACTAATTTCCGCCCTTTACTATCACCACTCCTTTATGTTTAATTTTAAAGGCTAATTCAAACAAGTAATTTTACTGGCTATGACTTAGTTTCATGATCATGTGATTTGATAATATCTAATTATAGTCAACGCAAACCAACCCCCATTTGGAAGTCAACATTTAACGTTCACACCTCTCTCACTCACTCACATTCATACAAACATTTCTGAATTTACTTTTGACTGTGTACACATCATGATTATATTTTTTATGATTAAAAGAGCTCCTTAAATAAAAATTTTGGTTGCCACTTCCCTTGTCAGTAAACTGGACGTTCTAGTAGAGTGTCACATGTTGATTCCAAACGGCGTGGTTACATTTTCTTGGCTACACTGAATTTACATTTAACACTTTTAATATTGCTTTATACTGCTCAAACTCTGAAAGTAACTAACACTGATTTGCTTTTGATTACATTGTTAACACTTTGCAATACTTTAAACTTGACTATTTCAAGCCAACACTATTGTTAGCGTGTGGTCGCCATGATGAACTTCTGTGTACTGGGGCGAAAATTATGCAAATCTTACGTATGTGTGTGTGAGTAAAACGTCATCGTTCTTTGTTTCTCATTATATAATAGCCTGGTTAGTTACGTATTTTTATAACGTCATGGTGGTTTTATGACGTTTGGCGTTGTTGGCCAATGAAACGTGAGCAAGTAGCGCCGTTATTAGTAGCTGTAACCATTATAAGTCTTTTTAGCTGCACGTACACTGCTGTCCTTGAAATTATTTTGTCGTCTCGGAACTGCGTCGTTGTCGGCAAAACCAAGGGAAATTATGTCACCCATAGAAATGACTTTAAAACATCGGAATACAATAGTTTGCTACCTTGCATACCATATTTTTTATATCGGACTTTTTTGTACTGTCACAAAACCCCCTCAATGAAAGGTTTTGTGTCGAGACACAAAAACTTTCATTGACTCATTCACACCTCTCTAAAAGGATCAGCTCAGATATGGAGCCACAACCCCCTGTAGTGTTACAAAAAAAATATAAATTCAATCACTTACCCTTGGTTCAATGATGAGGTTCGCACCTTCTGACCTTACTGGACTTCTCCAGAGAGATCCCTACACCATAAGGCCATGAGGCACTTTACGCTCCTGTTCTGACTCACCGGCCAGCTCAGGACCGCGGTCACCACACCATAAAACTCTGAAACATTCAATACAAAATTTTAAAATAGTGGCCTTCTCTATATCCATATCCACAACTGATATGTTTCCTCTTAGTACGTTGGTTTGCATTTTGGGGCATTGGTTTGCTTAATTCTAAAAATTTCACACAATGTATAACAAGAATTAAGATAGAAATTGCTCCCCTTCACAATCCGGTACCTAGTACACATTTCTGACTTCTGTCAACTATCTTCACTCCCTTTTATCCCATGAAAACAATTGTTCTTAACCTAAACAACAATGTATTTTACTGCTTTAGCAACAACCATTAACCCTAATAATTTACTTCATATAATCTTACAATATCTATATCATGGCAGACAATTTAAAAGTTTTATAATTTCTTTACGACTTTTTCTTACATTTAACCTTCTTTATAACAGAATCATTTCTAGAGAATGGACAAACTTTACAAAATTTTAATCTTATAATCGTTACTATCTTGGTAGTAACCTCCTATCCACACACACTATTGTTGTCATAATAAAACACAATAAAACATTGTACATCATAAACATTAAACACTAACATTGAACAATTCACATTACTTAATTCATATTTACATATCTGGTAGCAGAACTTTATCAGCTTTCGATTAACTTTTATCATTTAACATTCATTTAGATTCTATGCAAAATTCTCAAATTTGTCATTTACCTTTCCATTTACCTTACCTTTCTACTATGCATCTTCCCTTTCTAACCCTTTTTCCTTATTAGTTTGGGTGACTCTCTATTATTCATTATTCTCTATCTTATTTTGGCATCTGTCAACCTAACCTTACTCACCTCTTTTTTCCACTAACAACCGCTTCTAACCATTTACATATAATATGACACCAATATCTCAATAACAACCCCCTTCACAAAACCCATTTAAAACCTCTGGCACCGCTCATTTTTTGTACTAGTATGTGTGTATTCCCTCTAACCAACTCATTCCCTTATCGGTTTCTGACCCTTTCAGATAACCCTTTCCGGCGCTATACGGTCCCTTCCTGTCTCAACATCTCTCGTTGGACTCCTACACCAATACCCTTATTACAAAATATCACCATCAACAACAAATATAATTACCACTCACATTACTCACCTCTACATATAATCACTACCTACTGTGTCCCTAAAATATCTAACACCTCTTTATATATTATCAGCATCTCAGCACTTTATTTTTCCTAACTCCCAATAACTTTATTCAACTAACTCCAATGCCCTGATTTATCCTTATTCCCAAACTCTTTACAACATTTCACATTAATATACCATTAGAAATTCATCACTTATCTGCTAACAACACCTTTCATATCCAAATACATTACCTGCTTAATCATTTATTACCCTTAGAACCTGAATCTCACAATATCATTTAAACCTTCTTCAGTTATTTAAAATCCTACAATACATGTTTACACACAAAAAATACATAAAATACACAACAGCAAAAATACACAAATACATAGACATCAATACACAAAATATACAATTCACATAATCATTAAATCATTTACCATAATCGGTCCTAATCAGTCCATTTTTAAAAACACTGTCCACACAATTAAATGTTCATAACACAATAAACAATACACAACTACCCCATATCGTCAAATAATAATCTTATCTTAAGTCTATACAACTTATTTTCCCTGGAAAACATTATATCACCATCATGAATATAGTACTTATTTAAAATTTTATATTCTACAAAACTATCATAATTAATAGGGTTATTCCATATCAATTTATCATATAACTTGTCACGATCGGTTATGGTCCTGTCACCTTGAGTATAATTAGTCACAATCAGATAAGTTACTAAGTCATTATTTTCATTATCATCTCCTACTACTGCTATATCAGCTTCATTACAAGGTAAGTACTTATTATTTTTATTATATATCATCTCTACTCCTAACCTTTCCTTAAACTCTTCATAATCTCTGCTTATCTTAAAAATTTCTACCTCCCTCTTTCTCTCACAATATCTCTCACTATCATACCATCTCTCTCTCTTAAAACATCTCTCATAATAACTCTCCCAACAACATTTCTCTCTCTCAATATATTTCTCTTTATCATACCATCTCTCTCTCTTTAACCCTTCAACACACACTATCATTCCATTATCATTATATTCAATTCCCCATAAAATTTCATTTATACTACCAACCTCCACACTATTATCACCTATTACTATATCTTTATTTATTTTATCGTAATTTTCTACCCCACTTACCTTGTCTTTATTTTCATTCAATTTATCTGATTCTCTACTATTCTCTACCCCCATTTTACTCTCGTAATTTTCATCTACTTTATTCTTTTGTCTATCCAACTTCTCATTCACTAATGCAACTATTTTCTCTTCCGTTTTATCGAAACGTGCGTGCATTTCATCAACTCGTTTATCAAAATTAAAATTTTGTTTTTCGATTTCGTTTTTTATTTCGTCACATTTTACATTAAAATTATTGTTCTGTGTATTGAAAAGCATTTGCATCATTTTCATAATTTCGTTATTCTCAGCCCTGTTATTTGGGACTGGTGTTGAGTGCACTATTTCTTCACTCATAACTACTGATTCCGTCATGCTTATTTGACTATTATTTGTACTATCAGTTATGTTTAATAAAGAACTATTTTCTTTATTCTCTGCCATTATAAAATTTGTTAATGGTTTGTCGCTGTATATTATCGTTACCACCTAACCTACAACCGCATTCTCATTTTCAATGTCCACTCTGCCGCAATTCAGGCTTATTATATAAAATGTATTTATATATTTTATATAGTCCCTGTTCGGGCGCCATTTGTGATATTTCACTTTTTTTATTTAAATATATATATATATAAATGTATTTGTCATATAAAATCTCTAGTAACTTATATTCGGGTCTGTTTACATTGTTCGAGTTAAACACGTGTGTCACATCTACCATAATTATGGTATCTACCATAATTATAGCACCTGTTTATTTCAGTTTCGTTATATAAATTTTTATTACCTAAGGATCCAGGATTCTGCTCAGCGAGAATGCTGACAGAGATGGTCATTGAAATGAGAATACATTTAATTGCAGTAACTATTATCAATCGTAATTTATTCAGGAATTTCTTTAATCGTGTACACCATATAACAACTTGACACGGCGGCCATTACTAATTTCCGCCCTTTACTATCACCACTCCTTTATGTTTAATTTTAAAGGCTAATTCAAACAAGTAATTTTACTGGCTATGACTTAGTTTCATGATCATGTGATTTGATAATATCTAATTATAGTCAACGCAAACCAACCCCCATTTGGAAGTCGACATTTAACGTTCACACCTCTCTCACTCACTCACATTCATACAAACATTTCTGAATTTACTTTTGACTGTGTACACATCATGATTATATTTTTTATGATTAAAAGAGCTCCTTAAATAAAAATTTTGGTTGCCACTTCCCTTGTCAGTAAACTGGACGTTCTAGTAGAGTGTCACATGTTGATTCCAAACGGCGTGGTTACATTTTCTTGGCTACACTGAATTTACATTTAACACTTTTAATATTGCTTTATACTGCTCAAACTCTGAAAGTAACTAACACTGATTTGCTTTTGATTACATTGTTAACACTTTGCAATACTTTAAACTTGACTATTTCAAGCCAACACTATTGTTAGCGTGTGGTCGCCATGATGAACTTCTGTGTACTGGGGCGAAAATTATGCAAATCTTACGTATGTGTGTGTGAGTAAAACGTCATCGTTCTTTGTTTCTCATTATATAATAGCCTGGTTAGTTACGTATTTTTATAACGTCATGGTGGTTTTATGACGTTTGGCGTTGTTGGCCAATGAAACGTGAGCAAGTAGCGCCGTTATTAGTAGCTGTAACCATTATAAGTCTTTTTAGCTGCACGTACACTGCTGTCCTTGAAATTATTTTGTCGTCTCGGAACTGCGTCGTTGTCGGCAAAACCAAGGGAAATTATGTCACCCATAGAAATGACTTTAAAACATCGGAATACAATAGTTTGCTACCTTGCATACCATATTTTTTATATCGGACTTTTTTGTACTGTCACAATCTTCATCATTAATTGTTCAATTTTACCACACTTTATTTCCTAATTCAGCAGGGTCATAATCATACATCAAAATATTTAATATATTTAAAATGTCCATTTATTGATATCTGATCTAACTGCCATCGTTGTAGAATAGTCTTACTTTTTTATAACATTTCTCATTCTTATTTACACTCCATTTATTATTATTATTATAATAACCCTCATCAACATAATATTCGATACCATTATAACCGATTGACTCATAAAACCGGTCTACGTTTGTGATTTTAATTCTGTCCCCATAAGTATTTTTACTCAACATCAAATAATTTATTTTCTCATGTTCATTTACTATACTCATTAAAACATCAGGTAAGTTATTATTATTTATACAAGTATCATCAAAAGAATTATCAATCTCTATTTTACAAGGTAAGTATTTTATATCATTTATCTTCACCACTTCTAACATCTCTTTCAACTCATTATAATTTCTCTTCAACTGATATAATTCTATCTCTCTATCAATACACAACTCTCTCTCAAAACATCTTTCATCATCATAACACCTGTCACTACCCCCCTGAACTATCTCATTCCATGCAAAGGGCCATACAAACTTACTATATGTCTTGGCACTTCCAAGATCATCACAAAAAATACAACTACAGGAGGAAACTGTCCTCATTAACAATCTGTGAAACCTCTGTTTCACTATAAACTTGGGGAAAATTTGAGCTTTGCCCTACATACTCACCTAATCCCTCTTGCCACTCTTTCTCTAATTCATCAACACGAATTACTACTCCGTTACAACCCATTACTCTCTCACTCTCACTCACTATTTTCAATGTATCACTCTCTGATACCACATTTTTACACCTATCATTATAATTTTCACTTGTTTTACAATCATCACTTACCTTGTTATCAACGATTTGATTTGCTTTACTTTTAATTTGTTTCCCTACTGACTCTACCACTTTCTCAATATCTTGTTTCAATTCGTTACACTCACTCTCACACTTAATTTTGACCTCATTAATATCAAATTTAAGTTCGTTAAATTTATAATTTTGTTCATTGCATTTGGTGTCAAATTTACAGTTCATTTTCTCTAAGTCATTTTTGACTTCTTTATTGTGTTCTTTCAATTCATTAAGATTACTATTTATATTTTCAGACATTGTTTTCATTAACTTAAATATATCGTCCATCGACAACTCTTTGGCTCTTGTTGTCGTTGGAGTAGATTGTGCTGCTACATTATCGGTCATCATTGACTCTGTAAGAGTGTTTTCTAAACTTAATTCTTGATTCTCCATTTTGCAATGGTACAATTATTACTTTTAAATCAAAATACTAACATATATAACATATACTTTTCACACAACAATGTATTCTATTTACATAACACTTTGTTACTTCTCGTATTTTTGCGTATCATTACTCAACCTTAGATCAAACTTGCATCTTATTTGTAGGTGTGGAATTTACTGAAATTTAATTTCTAAAATTCGTCCAAGTTCGTGGCGCCATTGTGACGTTAATTACCCTTTTAATGCATTAAATCATAAAATATTTTACTCTCTGCTTACCTTTAAATTTTACCAAATTTTCTTCTGCGCCCAGAGTTCGTCACACGAACATTGAAATGCAAGTATGATCATGAGGTTATATTAATAACAGACGCAACTCGCATTTATGAAGATAAATAATTAAAACTTTATTTTACTCTAACTTTATTCATTTCTTTACCTCAATTTCTCTCCATCAATCTATTACCTCTTGCCAAAATTTCAAAACAAATAAAACATTCTTATGATATTTATAACATGATTGGATATACTACAGTTATATTAAACATCTTACCTTAAAGGAGGCCGCAAAGCCTGCTCACACACACACACACACACACACATTCCATTACAAAACCCCTTTTTAAATATATATATACCCCATTTTGTTCGAAATAATTATGAATTCGGTGTCATACTGTTGCACAAGGTTCCTGCTGGCCGCGTGGTTTCTCCTCGAGCTAGCGACGCGTCACTCACTAAGTTCTGTTTTTAAGTGTCCGAAAAGTTTATGTGTTACAATTTTGATACTGCACTCACTTGCACATTATTAGTTTTAAGTGCTGCCCTCACATTCGATTAATATTGAAACTTTATTGATGAGCCCCGTTTGACAGGCTGCCTGCGCAGGCGAGCGTCGGTGAGGAACTGCGAGTAGCGTCTCCCAAGTACCCCACCACTAGGTTTTTTGGACAAGACGGAAAACAATGCCTTGTGCGTTAAAGTCATTGTTAATGTTCAGATAACGCATGCAACTCCCGTGTATTGGACGTCGACGAAATCTGGTGTCCACTAGTTGACGTCATTGGAAAGGCGTGTCCTTAATCTTATATCCGCCGTGTACCGAGCACGTGGTTGAACCAATTCACACAAAGCCATTTTGTGCAACTTTTGTTTGGCGTAGGTTGTGCGCTCCGCAGGTGTTTGTGCGATTGTGCGCATTACACAGTGCTACAGTTCTGAGAATTCAACAGTTGTGGGCGACACGACACATTCCATTGTACTGACTTCACCTTACTGTTCTTTGTTTGCTACAATTTATATTGCCATGGGACGAACCACGCAGATGAAAATGAATTGTTACAAACTTTTAATAAAATAAAACCCCTCACTTTTAGCCTCGTTACAATGTATCGAAAAGTATGTGTGATCTGTAATGTAGGCCTAATTGTTCATTTAATATGTTGTTTGGTTGTAATGTGTGATATCTGTAAATTTCAAATTGTTCTGCTGTGTTTAGTTTTCTACTTTTAGGTAAGTAGTGTAGTATTTCCATGTTGTGCTCTATGTTTGTGTAACTGTGGTTTTCGTTTTGTAAATGTGTGGCAAATGTGGAATGTATGTAGTATGTGGTGAGGACTTTTAAATGTTCAGAATACCTAGAGGAAAAAGATCTTCCCGTCTGGCCGATGTAGAATTGGTGACAATCATTGCAGTTTAATTTATAAACCCCTGTTCTGCTGTGTGGGTCAGTGTCTTTGTTAGTATTATTTATGTGTTTCCTGATGGTGTTGTTAGTTCTGTAGGCTACTTTATAATTGTGTTTCCTAAACGTGTTAGCAATTTTGTGTGTGTTGGAATTGTAGTACAGTATGTGAGTGTGATGTATTTACTGGGTTGTGTGCTGTTGGTTTTATGTGTTTTACTTTTTGTGTTTAGGATGCGTTTGTATAGTTAGCTTATTAAATAGGGATTGTATCAATTTTTGATTGCTATATATTTGATGGTGTTGAGTGCTTCTTGGTAGTCATGTGTGTTTAGGGGTACTGAAGTGAGCCTATGGAGCATGTAGTTGAAAGCTGCGTGTTTGTGTTGAGTTGGGTGGTTGGATGAGTTATGTATGACCATGTCTGGTCTGGTAGGTTTTCTGTATTTTGTATGTGTGTGTGTTGTGTGTTTTGGTGATTGTAAGGTCCAAGAAGTTTATGCTATTGTTTTGTTCTAATTCAAGTGTGAATTTTAATATTTGGTGTATAGTGTTAATGTATTTGTGGAAATTTTCAATTTGTCTTTTGTTACCGTTGTATAGGAGTAAAATGTCATCAACATATCTGTGTCAATACATTATTTTGTTGGTGTATTTGTTATTGTTTAATATGTGTTCTTGTTCTATGGTATCTACGAATATTTCGGCTAGTATACCTGATGTAGGGGAACCCATGGGTAGTCCATCTGTTTGTGTGTAAACCATGTTATTGTGTGAGAAATAGTTTTGTTCAGTGATAATTTTAGTGAGATGGATGATCTTTTTAATGTGTGTTTCGGCTGTGTTATTTAGTTTTAGTAACTGTTCTAGTATAGTTAAGGTTTCTTTTATGGGTACATTGGTGTATAGGTTTGTTATGTCAAATGAAGCTAGTGTTGAGTTGTGTGGACTGTGGACATGTTGAGTTTTATTCACCAGATCTGTATTATTTTTTACGGTGGTATTGTTTGTTAAATTTATGTTATTTCTGGTTAATTTATCTAAGTGTCTAGCTATTTTGTGTGCAGGTGCTTGTGTGTTGTTTATAAGTGGCCTGATAGGAATATTAGGTTTGTGTAATTTTGGTAGTGCATTCAGTGTAGGGGGTTTTGGTTTAATTTGTTTCATATATTTGATGTTGTCTGGTGAGATTATGTGTTTTGTGTTATTTAGGATTTTATTTATTTGTTTGTGATATTTTGGGGTGGGGTCTTTGTTTAATTTAGTTATGTTGTTTTCAGTAAAATCTGTTTCGATTTTGTTATTTAAATCTTGTTTTTCTATTATGACATTTATGTTACCTTTGTGAGCTTTGAGTATGGTTAGGTTGTGTCCTTGTAATTTGCGTTTTATATTTTTTAATGTTTGGATTTCATTGTTATGGTGTTTTTGTTCGTATTATTGTGTGTGTTGTAATTCACGTTTTATATCATGACGTATAGTGTCATGGTCTTTTCTAAAACATTAAGTTACTTTAATCACCTTACTCCAAAACAATTACAATTCATTTGCATTATAAACTTCATAATTATTCTAGTTGTTTATTTAGTCTGGTATACCATTATTATTATTATTATTATTATTATTATTCAGCTGATGCATGGTGTTATATGTATAGTATATTTTGTGTACTTAATTTATAATTCCAGTTGAATTTATGGTAATAATAATTTTGTTTATTTTTTATTAATTGTCAAATATAGATATATTTCTGAAAGTTAAATTCATTTAATTCATTAAAAAATAAATTTTTGAAATGTTAGTCATAGATTGTTTTAACTACTGGTGATTCGAAGGTTACAAAGATAATGGAAGTTAATAAAGACAAAATGAAGTTAAAATTAACTGACTGGTTTTGAATAATGCAATTAAAATAATTAATTGAAGGAGATGACCTAATTAATTTAAAAATGTGAACTTTGATAATGAACTCAAATTTATTTGGATTAAGTATTGAAGTTTAAATAATTTATTTTTGATTTCAAATGATAATGCAGGACAAACAGTTAAAAGGTTTAATTAATAGAAAACAATTAAAAGTTGAGTAATGTGAGGGAATTTTATTTAGATGGGAAGATGAAATGTTTATGTTAATTTGAAGTTGGTAATGTTTGTTTTGAGGTTAGGTTTGGTGAAAAAGAATGATATGTTATTATTAAGAAAGCACTTATGTACGCACCCTGTACTTTGCTAATGACAATCCAGTATGGCTAAGAGGGGGATATATCAGTTGAGGATCTGGTTTGGTGTAAAGACCAGTTAGTGATTTTTTATTGAATGTTACAGAGTTAGGTGATACTGTGGTGAGTGGTTGTCTGATTTTACGGTGTTGGGATCTCGATCAGAGAAGTCCAGTAGAGTCATTCAGGTACAACCATAGTCACCGAACTAGGAGGTAAATTACCCATGATTTAGTAAGGAAATAAGGAGGAACGTTGGCACCACATCCTAGCTGGTCCTCTTAGGTTTTAGCAATGAGATTTTTTCTGTTTCAGCAGAAAACCTCTCATTGGGGGGGGGGGGGGTACTGAAATAGTACAGAATCAAGGGGATTTATTTTATTCTTGTATCAATAGTAATAACGGGTAATCACCCAGACAGAGTTTCAGTTTTAATAAGCAGAGTGTACTTTTGAAACACACAGTTGCCGGTTTGTGCAGTAATCCCGGCAACATGCGCAAATCCTGGAAAATTGGAATGTGTCCGAGTGCGCGGATGCCCGTTCTGACAGAGTGAAGATCACGTACGGTTTTGCTGGTCGCCGATTGTGAGTCTACGATAAATAGCGTTAGCCAATGAAAACGCAAGTTGCTGCTCTCAGGATGCCAAGGCCCATATTGAAAACGAGCCACTAAGCGTCAGTCGGTTTCTAAACTAAAAACCGCACAGTTGCATTGGTGCACGGTTCGCTTAATATATACTTACAATGTAGACCGACCGACCAAAAATGTGAAAATTTGTGTACATAAACAATAAATAAGCATCAGTCATCGTCGAAACTCGAAAACTCACCCGGTTCAGTAAACAGGCTCAGTTGAGCCAAAATTTAATAAAAGTGTTAAAAAATATGTTTAAATTACAAGTAAAAATGTGATACAGTATTTTATGGTAAACAGTGAAATAGCAGATAGCCAACAGTGATCAAAATTCAGAACAACCAAGTGGACAAAAAATGGACTGATTCAACACGTGCTATTTATGGAGACAACAGGAAAGTAACTGTTTTAAACTAATTAAATCAATCTATAAGAGTTAAAAAAGAGCTCTAAAGTAAATGGAGAAAAAAGTGTGAACGATAAGAATGAATGAGCGGGTACTGGGTTACCTTACAAAAAATTTTACTCTAATTATAAGAAGGAAATATATTGAATTCTGTTTTGTTTAAATAATAATCAATAATTAAATAAATAGAAATTAAGGATATTACAAAAAAGAGAATACAAAGAAATGTTAAATAAAGTAGAGATAGTTATCAAATGCAATGAGAGTCGAAATTATTTAAATAATACGAAATTAAAATCACACTTGCAGGCCACGAGTTCGCGTGAAGAATCCTGGACCCGATAAAGGTAAAGAGTTTGGAACTGGGGTAAATAAAGTTATTTATATATTAATTGATATTTTAAATTAAATGTAGCATCTCAATTGGCGCCTCGAACTTGGACAGTTTGTACAAATTCATTTTTGTACAGACCACACTTACTCGTGAGTGTAAGATGTGATTTAGAGGTTAAGTTGTATTACGCATAAATAACGTCCATAAAATGATGTTAGATTATGCTATATTTAAGTGATTGATAAAATAATTGAAAAGTGTAAAATTTTGTTGTTCATACATGTAAATTAAGAGAATCGTTTAACCGAAAATAAGTAAATTTATAAAAAATGGAAAAAATAACGAAAGTGATATAATTTACGTAAATGACGTTAATGAATCAGCCATTGTGAGTGGGCTGGAAATTCATTCGACCCCGAATGTAATTTAAAACAATAAAATAGATGAATCAAACATCACAGATGATTCGGGGATTCAAATAACCCCAATATCAACTAACAAAAACAATCAATCTGACAATAGTGATGTGATGAGGTATTTGTGCGGCATGAATGCAATGTTGTGTATTAAAATAAATTCCTACTGCATACATACGTTGTTTACATGAAATACATAGTACAACATAACCTACTACACAAACACAATTAACCTCACTATAAATTTATCTACCATTTTTTGTCATTATTTTACTGTTTCCACACCTCATTACATAAGTTAGCCAAGTAATTACCGTAAACTAAAATAATTAAATGTTCATTCACTATTTATCTAACCACCATCATCGAAAATTAGTCTTATGTTTTTATAACACAACTCACTCTTAATTATTTTCATTTTGTTATCATTATTATAATAACTATTTACTATTTCACATTGTTCTGTTCTACCCCCATAATAATCTACTGGATTATCCCCCTTTATTATTAAATCATATAACCTGTCTACATCATTAATTCTGTTCTTGTCACCGTCTGTATTATTGTCTATCACCCTTAAGCATTTTAACCTCTCCTTATTTTCAGAATCATCTATTATTAATATCCCACGTCTATGTATAGGTAAGCTTTCAATATAATTATCACCATTATTATCATCTATTGCTGTACCATTCTCACAACAAGGTAAGCCTACAATATTACTAAGTCTTTCTCTCTTTATTTTCTCTAATAAGTCTTCGTAACTTCTAATAACATCAAATAATATCCTCTCTCTCTCTCTCTCTCTCTCTCTCTCTCTCTCTCTCTCTCAATGTGAATAATTCTACCACTCTTTTGCAATACCTCTCATCATAACACCACTTCACTTTTTCTCTCTCCATCCACACAAAAGGCAACACAACGTTATCATGACACATCCTGGCTCTTCCAGGGAATTCATGGTACACCGGGGACCTACTTAGAGACACCTCGTCTCTCACATAATTACTGGAGGAAACCTTGTCCTCATAACTCACTAGCAGAGTCCTTACTCCACTTAAACAACTGGGAAAATTTGCCCTTCGCCAACCTAACCTCTCATCAACCGCTATCTTATTACTACTCTCTATTTCCACTAAAACTTCATCGCCACTATTATTATTCACTTTACTCTCTGACACCACATTTTTTAATTCTCGTATATCGCTGTTAACACTTTTTATTTTGGTATTACTTGTTGACTCATTACTATAATTACCACTTACCTCGTTATTTATTTCTTCACTATTTTTCGTCATCATATCGCTACCACTGTCACTTACATTCTGATTAACTATCTGAGTTACTTTACTTTTAATCTGTCCCTCTACTGAGTCTATTACTTGTTCCTTAAATGTCATTAAATGTTCGTCAATCTCATTCAGATATTTATTCATATTAATTTCAAATTTAACACTTTGTTGTTTCATATCATGCAAACGCTTATCAAATTTTTTGTCAATATTATTTATGTCACCCTTTAACTCATGAAATTTAACTTTCTGTTCATCGAATTTAACACACAACATTGCATTCATGCCGCACAAATACCTCATCACATCACTATTGTCAGATTGATTATTTTTGTTAGTTGATATTGGGGTTATTTGAATCCCCGAATCATCTGTGATGTTTGATTCATCTATTTTACTGTTTTAAATTACATTCGGGGTCGAATGAATTTCCAGCCCACTCACAATGGCTGATTCATTAACGTCATTTAAGTCAATTATATCACTTTCGTTATTTTTTTCCATTTTTTATAAATTTACTTATTTTCGGTTAAACGATTCTCTTAATTTACATGTATGAACAACAAAATTTTACACTTTTCAATTATTTTATCAATCACTTAAATATAGCATAATCTAACATCATTTTATGGACGTTATTTATGCGTAATACAACTTAACCTCTAAATCACATCTTACACTCACGAGTAAGTGTGGTCTGTACAAAAATGAATTTGTACAAACTGTCCAAGTTCGAGGCGCCAATTGAGATGCTACATTTAATTTAAAATATCAATTAATATATAAATAACTTTATTTACCCCAGTTCCAAACTCTTTACCTTTATCGGGTCCAGGATTCTTCACGCGAACTCGTGGCCTGCAAGTGTGATTTTAATTTCGTATTATTTAAATAATTTCGACTCTCATTGCATTTGATAACTATCTCTACTTTATTTAACATTTCTTTGTATTCTCTTTTTTGTAATATCCTTAATTTCTATTTATTTAATTATTGATTATTATTTAACCAAAACAGAATTTAATATATTTCCTTCTTATAATTAGAGTAAATATTTTTTGAAAGGCAACCCAGTACCCGCTCATTCATTCTTATCGTTCACACTTTTTTCTCCATTTACTTTAGAGCTCTTTTTTAACTCTTATAGATTGATTTAATTAGTTTAAAACAGTTACTTTCCTGTTGTCTCCATAAATAGCACGTGTTGAATCAGTCCGTTTTTTTGTCCACTTGGTTGTCCTGAAATTTGATCACTGTTGGCTATCTGCTATTTCACTGTTTACCATAAAATACTGTATCACATTTTTACTTGCAATTTAAACACATTTTTTAACACTTTTATTAAATTTTGGCTCAACTGAGCCTGTTTACTGAACCGGGTGAGTTTTCGAGTTTTGACGACGACTGATGCTTATTTATTGTTTATGTACACAAATTTTCACATTTTTGGTCGGTCGGTCTACATTGTAAGTAGATATTAAGTGAACCACGCACCAACGCAACTGCGCGGTTTTTAGTTTAGAAACCGACTGACGCTTAGTGGCTCGTTTTCAATATGGGCCTTGGCATCCCGTGAGCAGCAACTTGCGTTTTCATTGGCTAACGCTATTTATCGTAGACTCACAATCGGCGACCAGCGAAACCGTACGTGATCTTCACTCTGTCAGAACGGGCATTCGCGCACTCGGACACATTCCGATGTTCCAGGATTTGTCGCATGTTGCCGGGATTACTGGACAAACCGGCAACTGTGTGTTTCAAAAGTACACTCTGCTTATTAAAACTGAAATTCTGTCTGGGCGATTCCCCGTTATTACCATTGATACAAGAATAAAATAAATCCCCTTGATTCTGTAACGTTTCAATACCCCCCCAATGAGAGGTTTCCTGCTGAAACAGAAAAATTCTCATTGCTAAAACCTAAGAGGACCAGCTAGGATGTGGTGCCAACAACCCCCCTTATTTCCTTACTAAATAATGGGTAATTTACCCCCTAGTTCGGTGACTATGGTTGTACCTGAATGACTCTAATGGACTTCTCTGATCGAGATCCCAACACCGTAAAATCAGACAAGCACTCACCACAGTAGCACCTAACTCTGTAACATTCAATAAAAAATCACTAACTGGTCTTTACACCAAACCAGATCCTCAACTGATATATCCCCTCTTAGCCGTACTGGATTGTCTTTAGCAAAGTACATGGTGCGTACATAAGTGCTTTCTTAATACTAACATATCTTAACAAAGACCATGACACTATACGTCATGATATAAAACGTAAATTACAACACACACAACAATACGAACAAAAACACCATAACAATGAAATCAAAACATTAAAAAATATAAAACGCAAATTACAAGAACACAACCTAACCATACTCAAAGCTGACAAAGGTAACATATTGTGATAATAGAAAAACAAGATTTAAATAACAAAATCGAAACACACATTAAAGAGATCATCCATCTCACTAAAATTATCACTGAACAAAACTATTTCTCACACAACAACATGGTTTACACACAAACAGATGGACTACCCATGGGTTCCCCTATATCAGGTATACTAGCCGAAATATTCATAGATACCATAGAACAAGAACACATATTAAACAATAACAAATACACCAACAAAATAATATATTGGCAGAGATTTGTTGATGACATTTTACTCCTATACAATGGTAACAAAAGACAAATTGAAAATTTCCACAAATACATTAACACTATACACCAAAAATTAAAATTCACACTTGAATTAAAACGAAACAATAGCATAAACTTCTTGGACCTTACAATCATCAAAACAAACAACACACACACATACCAAATACAGAAAACCTACTACATCAGACATGGTCATACATAACTCATCCAACCACCCAACACAACACAAACACGCAGCTTTCAACTACATGCTCCATAGGCTCACTTCAGTACCCCTAAACACACATGACTACCAAGAAGAACTCAACACCATCAAATATATAGCAATCAAAAATGGATACAATCCCGATTTAATAAGCAACTACACAAACGCATCCTAAACACAAAAAGTAAAACACATAAAACCAACAGCACACAACCCAGTAAACACATCACACTCACATACTGTACTACAATTCCAACACACACAAAATTGCTAACACGTTTAGGAAACACAATTATAAAGTAGCCTACAGAACTAACAACACCATCAGGAAACACATAAATAATACTAACAAAGACACTGACACACACAGCAGAACAGGGGTTTATAAATTAAACTGCAATGATTGTCACAAAATCTACATCGGCCAGACGGGAAGATCTTTTTCCTCTAGATATTCTGAACATTTAAAAGCCCTCACCACAAACTACATACATTCCACAATTGCCACACATTTACAAAACGAAAACCACAGTTACACAAACATAGAGCACAACATGGAAATACTACACTACTTACCTAAAAGTAGAAAACTAAACACAGCAGAACAATTTGAAATTTACAGATATCACACACTACAACCAAACAACATATTAAATGAACAATTACATTACAGATCACACATACTTTTCGATACATTGATTGAATCCCAGCGCCAATTCCCTCCCACCAACAACCCCCACCACACACACCCACAACCCATAACCGTTACTTGTACAGACTTTCAGTATTTTAAATCCCATTGAGGAAGACGAACACTGTATCGATACGTCTGGGAAATCAAAACCTAAAAGTAAGTTCACAGTGAAAGTGTTAATATATATATATATATATATATTTAGTCACTTTTTGCTTAGTCACACATCATATGACATAACAAACATGTACACCAACATCCCAGTAGAAGAAACAATTGACATAATAATAAACAAACTTAAAGAACAAAATGAAAACAAACAATATATAACCGAAATAAAAAATAGTCTCCAACTAATACTAAAACAAAATTACTTTGAATTTAATAGCAAAATTTATCATCAGAAAGAAGGTTTAGCAATGGGATCACCATTATCAAGCATAATAGCAGAAATATTCCTACAACACATAGATACCAAAATACAAAATATCATAAAATCACATGACCCAAATGGCATATGGATAAGATATGTAGATGATGGGCTATATGTATCAAATAACAAAAACACAAAAGCAGAGAACATACTGAAACAAATCAATAACATACATCCCAAAATACAATTCACAGAAGAAAAAGAAAAACATAACAAAATCAACTATTTAGACATAACCATCACAAGATACAACAACCACATACAATATGCAATATATAGAAAACCAACTTCCACTAACATCATTATACCTAACCATTCTGACCACCCACCACAACATAAAATGGCTGCATTTTATTCGCTATTTAACAGAATGTACAAAATTCCCCTAAACAAACAAGAAACTGACAAAGAAAGAAATATAATATACCAAATTGGTTATGAAAATGGATACAATAAAAATACTGTGATCAAAATAGAAAATAAAATCAAATATAAAATAAAAACTGAACAATTAAGAATAAATCAAACTGAACAACACATAAATAATAACAACAACAAAAAATGGGCCACATTCACATACATAAATAATAAAATGACAAAACTAACAAAACTATTTAAAAACACAGACATAAAAATAGCATACAAAACTAATTAAAATAATTACAAAATCTAAATAGCTCACACAACATAGATAATACAACAACTAACGGCATATACAAAATTGAATGCCAAGATTGCAATAAATGTTACATAGGACAAACAAAAAAACAGCTGAAAAAACGTTATTTTGAACACCTAAATGCATACAAAAAACCAGAAATATATAAATCCAATTTAGCCACACATGCAATAAACACAGGACATGAATTCCCAGACATAACCAATGTAACACTAATAAAACATATACCACACAAAGGCACCATAATGAACATTTGGGAAAATTTATAGATATATAAACATAAAACAGAAAACAAACTAATACCTGAACAATTACAAATCAATACAAAACATGACACAATATTCAAAGCACTCAACACAGAAAATATACAAAAAACTAACACATACACCACAATCACACACAATAAAACCAATTTGAAATACCAGAAGCCAACAGGAAGCCACAATAATAATAGTCAACCAACAAAACATATGTACTTCACCAGACAAAAAAACCGGAAGGCTGAGGATGGGTACAAGATAGTACCCGAAACATGTTCCAATAAAGGATAAAAATAACATCTTGAGATAAATTTAATTATAAATATTAAATGTAATATATATATATATATATAAATTACCTTTTTGCTTGACTTTTGTTTGAGCTTGTTGAAATTTTTTTGGACTGTGCTTTCAACTAGGGTTCAAAGTCTCTAATCCATGTTTCGTCAATAGCGACAATTTGATACAAGAATACTTGACCTTCAACATTGAATCTTTGTTTCAGCAAGGTTTCAATGTCGAGACAATTCTGCTTCTGTTCAGCAGTCAAGCAATGAGGAACCCATTACACAGAAAATTTTCCCTTCTTTAAATCATTTGTCAGAATATGGAATAATGTTGGTAGAATCCCTGTGGCTTCAGAAAATTCCTCACATGTCACACAACGATCTTCTTCAATAGCATCAGCCACAAATTCCACACTTCATTCATCTGTTGATGTTGGATCATCGTCAGTACTCACATGCCCACCACAAAAATGATTAGCCCAACAAGAAACTGTACTATGAACTCACCACAGACTTCACTTAAAACACTGTGGATTTCTGTGCGGTTTTTGCCATGTAAAATTTTGATCTTAATGTATGACCTTTGATCCTCAACAGTCGCAGTACCCGAGACCCGTGCAGGATCCATTTCTAACTCTCGTTATTTAAACACAGAGTATGCTATGAATGAAACAAAACACGTGCTTCTGGCTCAAGCCTTTGACTGCAACTGGTGTAATTTTCAGTGTTGTTGAATTGTCCAATCTGCAGTACTGCCAACTTGTGCATTATTAATGAATGCCCCTTGTATTATGTGATGGAAGCGTAAAAGGTTCACTGTAGTTTAAATGAGCTATTTGTAAACAGATGACTTCACTTAATCATGTAAGCACACGATAGTGTAGGTAGACAAATATAGTTACAATTAAAGGAAATTGTAATGTTTGGCAGTGGCAGAGTGTTAGGCCATATTAATTGCAAGTTGAAGCTAGTTGTAGAGCTGGATGAAGGAGGGGTTTGAGTCAACCTCACCTTTACTGTCAATTGATGGACCGACTATAATTCACATGGTTAGGAGACAACAGTCACTTTTTAAGTTTTTTGAACCAATTTTAATTGAATGTTTCGTTAGATGAACTACAAGTATTGTTAAGCATTTAAATGACATCTGCAATATCTTCTCTGAATTATAGTATAATGTATGATGAGTTTTATTTCCATTAACCATTACCATTACAAGATAACAGCTAGGTAGTGAGATAGGGTACGTTTTGGAAGTATATTTAGCAGTCACATTCTCCTGTGTAGGCTGCAGTAACTGCTTTGTGGTTAGAGGCTGCATTACTTTTGGTGTTGGATTAGGCTGGCTTTTTGTACAGTCAGTATTCTTTAACTTTTTTGAAGAGGGCTTGCAGTTATGTTCTGCTCTAGATGGTGGTAGGGACTCTTGTTATCATTATGATAGTTCAACAGGGAAGATGAGGTACCTGGAGTACTCTCATAACTTGTCTGGATCGATTCCGATCTGACGGATTTATAAGAAATTGTGAATGATGGAGCACACCTGTATAATTGAAGCTGTTTATCTTTTTCTTTTTAAAAATTGTGATTTTTCTTTTGGAGCTGAAAAATAGATTGTGACAGTACAAAAAGGGGCATAATTATTTTCCTATTGTGTAATAATCCGAGTGATGTAAAACTGAATAAAATATGACTTTTGACATTGGAATGGAATGAATCAGACCGTGTGACATAGTCATTGACATCACAGAACGAAATAAATGTAACCATATATGGGCACGAATTTTTATATTCCAACTGACGTCATGAGAATACCACCAGACGAACACACGTTTTAGAATACTGAGACGCCAGTCGTAGAGGTGGGCCGATATACCTGTAACAGGTATTTTGGAACGATATTTTTGTGGAACGGATGTAACAGTGACTGAAAAGTTGAAATACCTGTTATTTGCGACGACGCTGTTCCGAGTCGAGACACACCGCCCTTGCTGTTCTGAGTCTTGGCACACCCCCTACGCTCCTACACACACACACACACACACACACACACACACACACACACACACACACACACACACACACACACACACACACACACACAGAAAGTACACAAGTAACAAGTAAACGAATACGCCAAGGCCAAATACTAGGTGTAACAAAATATCGTTGGTACGCAAGGAACAGCCAGTACACGAGTATTTAAAATACTAGGTATTTCAAATACTAGTGGTATCACCGATACACAAGGAACAACAAGTAAACGCGTATTACAAATACTAGGCGTATCAGAGGAACAGTAGTATTTTCGGAACACCTACTATTTTAGGAACAAGTAGTATCAAGTGTATTTTGAGTAGGAACTGGTACGAAGCCACTTTTTTGTCCTGAATACTTCATTCTGCGCAAAGAGACGAAACTGTTTTTAATAAAGGAAAAAATTCATCCATTTATTCTCGTGTGATATGCAGATATATAATACAGATTATGTGCTAATAAATTATATATTATACTAATCACCAACTTGGTAAATTTTGAAATAATGAATTATATTGTGTTATAACCTATAGAGTGGCTGATGTTGATAGGCTATAATTATACTTTTTATTAATGTGATTTTAACTGCACTACACATCTCACATAAATGATTAGATTGTTGTAATGGACGTTTATGCACTTAATCAAGTCTTGTTCCTTAAATCTAGTTCCTTAAGGGTAATTGGTTTAAATTATGTCCGATGAAAATTTATTATTGTTTTGAACATAAATTTGTATTTATTTATTTTTTAAGTAAATACTTTTTTCCTAGCTAGGTCTTCTTGCTTACCACTGGTGGTATGCCTACCACCGATCGGGAACCCCTCCCCATACTATGGGAAGCCTGTTTAAGTATTGGTGTGACAGTTGTGGGTTGTGTTAGGTTAGGTTCGCATACGTTTTATTTTTAAAATTTTGGTGACATGGATCCAAGAAGAAAAACGAGTGACGTATGGAGTTTTTTTGAACCAGTTAGTAAGTATATTGCGTTGTGCAAGATTTGTAAAACAAGTCTATCGTATAAAAGATCAGTTAGTAATTTAAAAAAAAAACCTTTAAAAAGAAAGCATCCAACAACATTTACAAAGAAAGCATCCAACAGTTGCTCTTCCTACTATATCCACCCAAACTGCTGTGCAATCTTTGCCAAGAACAGAAACTTCTTCAGGTGATATATTGCAAATAGGACCAGATGTGCAAGAAAACTTAGTAGTTGAATCTTCCTCCCATTTTTTTTAGTCCAGAGAGACCAACCACTTCAAGAGCTACTGACACCTTCCAAAAACAACCGTCTTCATGTCAGTTGCCTGTTGCAACAACTAAAAAACAAATGTCAATATCAGCCTCCATACCCAAAAAATTAGCAGTATCTGATAAAAACAAAATTGATGAGGCCATAATGAAACTTTTTATTTGGGATCTTCAACCATTTACAGTTGTTGAAGACAGAGGTTTCCGAAATTTGATGAATACTTGCACCCCTAGTTATCAAATTCCTTCTAGAAAGTATTTTGCTAACACACTGTTACCAGCTTATTATGAAACAAAGGTAAATGAAATGAAAGAATCTATTAAAAAGATGCACCAAGTGTTTGCTTAACAACTGACACATGGTCTTCTTGAACAAGTGAAACTTTTAACGCAATGCACATTACATTAATCGGGATTTTGAAATGAAACATATACTATTAAACTGTTCAGTTATCAAAATAAATAAAACATCTCAAAATTTAGCAGATGAAATTTTGCGTATTATAAATGAATGGGACTTGTCTAGAAAAATTCAATTGTTATTACTGATAATGCCATCAATATTAATAGTGCTATACAAAGCATACTTAAGTGGAAGCATTTTGGATGATATGCTCACACATTAAATTTAATTGTTCAAGATAGCCTGTTAATTGTAAATGACATAATCAAAAAAGTAAAAACAATTGTAACATTTTTTAAGAGAAGTAATATTGCACATTTAAAACTCACAAAATATCAAGAACAGATAGGTGTTCAGCAACCTAAAAAACTTCTGCAAGATGTTGTAACACGCTGGAATTCTGTTTACTATATGCTTAAACGACTTGTTGAACTGGAGGACGCTGCAAAACTCTCTGGCATTACTAACAACAGACATAGAAACATTAACAGCTGAAGAATGGGGAATTTGTAAAGAACTGTGTGCTATTCTGCAACCTTGTGAGGAGGTAACAAAAGAAGTGAGTGGAGAGAAATATATCACCGCCAGCCAGATAATACCTATAACGCAAGGATTAAAATTATCAATACAACAGGTAAGTGTGAAATTAACTAAACCACTTATCAGAGAAATTGCACTTAAACTTCTAGAAGGAATTTCTGTAAGGTTTGCTAATTTGGAAAAAAGCAAAACAATTTCACTTTGCATGATGCTTGACCCCAGGTACAAACACTACTTTTTTGAAGACAATACTTCTCTAGAAAATACAAAAAAATATGCAGCTGAACTAGTATCTTCACAAATTACAAAAAATTCAAGAACCAATACAAGCATTGAAACCAAAGGAAATCTACAACCTAACATAACAGAGGAGGAAACAGTTTCAATTTGGAACCATTATAAAAACCAGATAAGCAAAGTTAAACAAATTGGGACACCATTATCAATGGCTATACAAGAAGTAGATAAATATCTTCAAGACACACCAATAGAGAGAAGCGAAAATCCCTTACTGTGATGGAAAAATCACGAACGTGTATACCCTAATCTTGCACATTTTGGGGTCAGAACTAGATGTAACATGGTTGCAACATCCGTTCCCTGTGAAAGGATATTTTCCAGGGCAGGAATAATTTTATCTGAACAAAGAACACGATTAACATCGAGGAAAGTGCAACAGCTGATATTTTTAAATACAAATTTGAAATAGTGTCTGAATAACTGAAATTCTAGTATTTTAAAAACCATTCAATAGTTTAATTTTACCTATAATGTAAATATCACTATTGTTTGACGACTCGGAACACTAAGTTTTTTATAAGTAAAATCGTAAAGATTTACCTTACAGCCTAAACCGGCTTTCACCTTTAGAAGGCTTCATCAGAGGCTCTGATGAAGCCTTCTAAAGGTGAAAGCCGGTTTAGGCTGTAAGGTAAATTTTTACGATTTTACTTATAAAAAACTTAGTGTTCCAAGTCGTCAAACAATAGTGATATTAGTTAAGTAACGGACACGTCATGGACAACGAAATCCAAGAACCTATAATGTGTTATTTGAGTGAAGCAAATTGTAGTGTGAACAGGTGTGACAAAGATTAGTTCATGACTTGTATATTCTGTGTACACTGGTGAATGGATCTGAAGATTATCCAGGTATGTAATGTATTTAATTTACTTTTGTTGTTGCTTATTATTATAAGTTTCTATTTATTTATTTATATTTATTTTGTTACAGTTGTTTTTATTATTTTTATTTGTAAAATTTTGTTTATTCACTCTTGTGGTCTACTGTTATTTTTTTATTATATGTTTCTGATGTTTTTTCCATATTATTGTTTTGGTATTACTTGTACTCTAAATTATTTCATTGCCCTGAGTTTCGCAACTGATTTGTCTATCTAATGTTAGTTTGTTTACTCCTAGTAAAAACTTAAACTGGTATTCCCAAAGGGAGATAGGCCTATAAATTCTCTTGTTTCTTATTTTCTTTTAAACAGTAATAGTTTATTAAAGTCACAGTGTAAAGTAACCTGTTAATATTTTTAGTTTCAATTTATTTCTTCTAACAAATTATATAGTATAGGTTATATAATATCTTCAAATAAATACACTGCAAGTAGGTTTATTAATATATTAATAGGTTTATCTAGGTGAAAATAAACCTACTTGTAGTGTATTTATTTGAAGATATTACATACGAGACCTGCAGGAAACTCAAAATGACTTACTTACAAAGGATAATATAGGTTATGTATAATTAGTGTGAAATAACAGGTATTTGTACCTGTTATTTTTTTAGAACGGTATTTTCATAACTATTATTTTAAAATAACAGTTAAGTCCACCTCTACCCAGTCGAACTTCGAATTGTTCCAGAATCTAATATATGATCCAGCCAGCAAAGAGGGGGTACCACGTGACCAGCCTTTAAAGTATACGCTGACCGACCGCTATGGCACAAATCGATCAGCATAGTCAACCCATACGGATGTGTTTAACCCAAGTCCGCAGACAAAGTCGATTTAGGCCTTCAACAAGTGAAAATACATTTAAACCAGTGTTAAATAGATTTCTTCAATTATAAAAGCAGTTATCAAAATTAACTAACAGTTTAACCAGTTTTCGTGAGTGTTGGAGAAGAAAAGAGTTTTGAACAAGCTATGGTGTTGTAATGAGGCAATCCTGAGTAGGTGTCATTTTATTCAATAATATTGTGAAATAAATATATAAAGTGTTGTAAAAGTGAATGTAACCAGTTGAAGGGCGGTAAAAGTGAATGTAACCAGTTGAAGGGTGGTCTGCAGCAACGGTGATTCATATTTATTCTGGCCTAAAACATTAACTGTATGATGATGTCAACAACCAATCGCATATCTAACATCATTTTGTGACCACATATGCCATAACACGTCATATTACATTTATGCCTGTCACTCAACAACGACGTGAACCACACACAAAACAGGATGATGCGTCATAAAGAACAGTAAATAATGCATACGTTTGAGACAATTATGTTCTGACGATGAAAATTCAAATAGCCGAGAGCGGCGAATAATTGGTTAGCTGTGGTGCATCCGGCATCTCGCAGCTCTTAGAACCCGGACTGTGTCGCAGCCAGACGTTAAAAAGTCTGGTTGTGCAGTTTTAAAACTTTAGTTCATCGAAAGTCGGAAATCACATATTACTTACTAGCAGGATGGCAGAGGAAAATCACCAGAGCCAGTGAGAACCACAGATACGTCGCGGGAGTATATTTTGGCCCAGCAATTGGAAAACAACAGATTCCATTTACACGCGGCGTAGATGAAGGCAGCCTTTATGTTCACATTCAGCTAAATGTTTGTAAAAATATACAGGTACCTGTTAAAATACCACTAATAGAAATTGATTGCCCCTGAATGATTAAGCGCTATAAAAAATAAATAAAAGAAATGGAATTATAATTATTTAATTTGGGAGAGAGTGAAAGTAATGGAATGCACGTGGTACTGGTAAATCTAAGTTGTGAATGAGGAAGTGAAGTAAGATTTTAAGTCAAATGTATTAGAGAAATGATTAATAATTTTTCAGAGGAAAATATTGCATTAAAACACATTTTTCCATAATCAAAAGGTGTTGTGTGCAATCTGTTTGCTCGCACGCGCCTATTGCGTTCTTGATCACTGTAGCCAAAGTTTCGCATAAACGAACCGTGGAATTTCTGACAGGAGATTTTAAAAAGTCAGATGCGTTATTTGGGTTGAGTGTCATCCACAAACACTCTGGCGACTCTGGGCTCTTCTGAAGGTAAGCAGGTGAGTATATTACAGGTGCTACATCTACCAGCATTACTGAACATAAAAAAAATTCACGGAGGAAAGTTTAGTTACAATTGGCGACCCTGCCAGGATTTTTGCGGGTGTTTAATTACGTGAAATATGGTCAATGGAGGTTGCAGTGATCAGGGACGAGTGTAGGTTGTGTAATTGACAACACGTAGTTAAAATGAGAATTTTGTGTCAAAATAAACAAACCTCTTGAAAATAAATAATTAAAAATAGCAGATAAAAATAACGAAGTCAGCATAACTGACGAGACATTTATGAGTGAGATGCAAGTCCACTCAACTCCTGTGAGCCAGCTCGAGGGAAGTTCCACCGAGTCAGTTGACGTAAATGGCTCACCAGTCCAGTCAACCCCCATCTCAACCAGACACGAAAGTAAAACAGATGAAAATAAAGTCATAATAGCAATGATGCAGTTGCTATTAAAGCAACAGAATAAAATGTTAGATAAATTTGAGAAGATCGATAATAAATTAGAAGAACAGAAAATTTACAGTAATAGTAATTTCAGAAACATAGACAGTAAGTTCGAAGAACAAAAAATTGAGACCCATAGTAAGTTTGACAGTTTTTAGAGTGACTAAATGTTAAATTCGAGAAGATCGATAATAAATTTAAAGAACAAAATATAAAAAATGAATAGAATTTTAAAAATTGGAAAGAACAAATATTAGAGTCAGTAAACTATAAGTGTGGCGAACAGATCAAGAACTGGAAGATAACCTAGAAGATAAAATCATTAAAGTAAATAAACAAACAACAGACCAGATTGATAAACAGATTAAAGAGTAGTGTGTAGAAGTAGAGAGTAAGGGCATGAATACAATTAATAAGAATAATGATGATATTCAAAATAATAGTTATAAAAATGAGTTAACAAGTAGTAGTGGTAAGATAGTTGAAAATGAGGTATTTAAAGGTGATACAGTGAAAATTAATAGTGATGATGAGAATATAGAAATAGTAAGGTAGAGTGAGAGAGTAATGGTAGTAGGGGGTTGTTGTGAAGGGGTAGAAATCAGTGTTGATGAGTTAGAGAGAGAGTATGAAGAGAGTTATTTTGTGGATATGGGGCAGAGGGTAAATTGTCCCCGGGTTTATTGTGAACCAAGGTGTTTACAAATGTTTTTGAAGGGCGAAAGTCCCTTAGTGGAAAACGATGTGTTTTCGAATTGTTCCCTGAGTTTTTGTGGTGTTCCTGGAAGAGCCAGGAGGTGTTTTTATGTAGTAGTACCCTCTGCATGGAATGGTAGAGAAAGAGTGGAATGGTGTTATGATGAGAGGTATTTTAAGAGGGAGATATAGTTGTTTGAGGTTAGTAGAAGTTATAAGGAATTAAGAGAGAGAGTGAAGAAAGAGAGAGTTGATGATTATATTGAATTCTTACCTGGCGATGTAGTTAGCGCAGCAAGAGGTGATAATAATGTTGACAGCTTACCTGTATATAAGATGGGGTTACTAGTAATAGATAATTACTATACTAAAGAAATGATAAAAGATTTAATCGTAACAGATGATACTAAGGGAGAATTTACCATACCAAATGTCGACAGAATTTTTGAATTAGTAGTATGCAATGATGTTTTTGAATACTATATTGATACAATGGATGAAATTGATGATGATAGTTATTATAATAATAATAACAATATGTATTTAATAAAAAATGAATTGTGTAGACGTAAGACCAGATTATTATTCGATGATGGTGGTTAAACATTTAGTGTTATGAACATTTAATTATGTGAGTAGGGGTTTTGAAATGGACTGTATTATGAAATGATTTGTGTTAAACTATAACGAATAATAATGTGGATTGTATATACTTTTGTGTTGATGTTAAATGTAATGATGTAGCAAGGTAAAGTATACTCAACTTTGTGAATTTTGTTAAAGTAATGAAATGTGTTTGATACAATAATTGAATTAATTTGAAAGGAGATAATAAATGAAATATTGTATAAGATGAATGTTGATAACAAATTAAAAATGTTTGAGAATTTAATGGTATAGTAAATGATAAATAATTGATGGTTGATTAGTAAAAAGTTCAATTGAAATTAAAGTATAATGTTTATAATTTTATATGCAAATTTAAAGATGAACTATTTATTTTTATGTAATAATCACAATATTAATTATGGGTGTATTATGTTTTATTATGTTGTATTATGTAAGTGTAGGGATCTTAAACATGTATTGTGTGTTTTAAATGCGATTCCCCACTTTCGGGCGGTCGCTGCCTCACCAGCACTGACCGTAGTTTTGGCTGACAACCAGCTGTGGGCAGACATTATAACCTGACCATGATTGGTTGCCTTTTTGAAAATTGGTGTGACATAGAAATTAACAGGGGGGTGATTCAGGGGAAATCAAACCGGAACTATGGAACAGCGGCTATCACCCGTTCGCGTGGGAACATAAAAAGGAGGTAGTAAGATACTGTAAACCCTAGTGGTCAGATAATCCGAATTTTTATTTGTAACGCCGAAGCAAGGACAGGAGATGACAAAATTCCTCCTTAACGCTTCAGTCCTTGTAGAAGCAACTGGGCGCAACAGTCCTGTCATGGGGGGACATAGAGAGATGGATGGCCGGTGGCAATGTTACATGCTGTGAGGGTGCGACTTCACCTTTGGGGACCTAGCCCTAATTGGCCGAGTAATAGTGTCATACCAGATATCGGGTTGCCATGAGGTCACTGACAATTGTGTAACGCGGGGTATCAGGGGTTAAGGGAAATTAGTTTAAGTTGGGGGGATTAGTATAAGTTGATGTAGAGTGAAGGAAGTATATAGTAGAAAGAGGAGGGTGACCGTGTTGTCACTGAAATTTTAATAGTGCTTAAATCTGTATTTTCCTTGCCGCCAGGCAGCCTAATTTGTCTTATCTGTTGTTTATATTCAAAAGTAAAGGAGGCAGTAAGATACTGCGCTAGTGTTAAGAAAAATTCAAGAGGTTTACTTAATAAGTGTAAAAGAGTGATTTAATTAAGAGACAAGAAGTCTCATATATTTTATTTCCAATTGGAATTGAGGAGGAAAGTATAATGAAAAGAGAAAAGAATTTAGATTAAGCCATTTATGTTATATTAAGAATTTGTAAACGTGTGATAGAGTAATAGATTCATAAAAGCCAGTACTACTAATAGAGGAACCAGTACGAAATAAAAAGGGAACATATCAGTTCAGTATGGGGAAAGATGTAAGGCCATATTGTAATTTTTAATTTTGTTGTTTCAGAATCTGATAAGTTGTGGCGGCGGCCCTGTGCTGGCTGGTGCGTCAGGGCAGGAGCGTCTAGCGCCTGAGTGTTCTTGCGGTGTTGGGATTCTTGCGAGAAAGTCCAGTAAGTTCATTCAGGTGTGGTCACGATCGTCAGAGCAGGGGGTAAGTACCCATATTTTACTAAATTTCAGGGGGGTCACGGCGCCTTATAATGACTGATCCTTTAGGAATGATTGTGTCAAAGAAAGTTTTCATCCTTTGGCACGAAACCTTTCTTTGGTGGGGTTTTGTAATGGGGCAATCCTGAGTAGGTGTCATTTTATTCACTAATATTGTGAAATAAATATATAAAGTGTTGTACAACTGAATGTAACCAGTTGAAGGGTGGTCTGCAGCAACGGTGATTCATATTTATTCTGGCCTAAGACATTAACTGTATGATGATGTCAACAACCAATCGCATATCTAACATCATTCTGTGACCACATATGCCATAACACGTCATATTACATTTATGCCCGTCACTCAAGTTAAGCCCACCTCTAGCCAGTCGAACTTCGAATTGTTCCAGAATCTTATATATGATCCGGCCAGCAAAGAGGGGGTACCACGTGACCAGCCTTTAAAGTATACGCTGACCGACCGCCATGGCACAAATCGATCAGCATAGTCAACCCATAGGATGTGTTTAACCCAAGTCCGCAGACAAAGTCGATTTAGGCCTTCAACAAGTGAAAATATATTTAAACCAGTGTTAAATAGATTTCTTCAATTATAAAAGCAGTTATCAAAATTAACTAACAGTTTAACCAGTTTTCGTGAGTGTTGGAGAAGAAAAGAGTTTTGAACAAGCTATGGTGTTGTAATGAGGCAATCCTGAGTAGGTGTCATTTTATTCAATAATATTGTGAAATAAATATATAAAGTGTTGTAAAAGTGAATGTAACCAGTTGAAGGGCGGTAAAAGTGAATGTAACCAGTTGAAGGGTGGTCTGCAGCAACGGTGATTCATATTTATTCTGGCCTAAGACATTAACTGTATGATGATGTCAACAACCAATCGCATATCTAACATCATTTTGTGACCACATATGCCATAACACGTCATATTACATTTATGCCCGTCACTCAACAACGACGTGAACCACACACAAAACAGGATGATGCGTCATAAAGAACAGTAAATAATGCATACGTTTGAGACAATTATGTTACAACGACGAAAATTCAAATAGCCGAGAGCGGCGAATAATTGGTTAGCTGTGGTGCATCCGGCATCTCGCAGCTCTTAGAACCCGGACTGTGTCTCAGCCAGACGTTAAAAAGTCTGGTTGTGCAGTTTTAAAACTTTAGTTCATCGAAAGTTGGAAATCACATATTACTTACTAGCAGGATGGCAGAGGAAAATCACCAGAGCCAGTGAGAACCACAGATACGTCGCGGGAGTATATTTTGGCCCAGCAATTGGAAAACAACAGATTCCATTTACACGCGGCGTAGATGAAGGCAGCCTTTATGTTCACATTCAGCTAAATGTTTGTAAAAATATACAGGTACCTGTTAAAATACCACTAATAGAAATTGATTGCCCCTGAATGATTAAGCGCTATAAAAAATAAATAAAAGAAATGGAATTATAATTATTTAATTTGGGAGAGAGTGAAAGTAATGGAATGCACGTGGTACTGGTAAATCTAAGTTGTGAATGAGTGAGTGAAGTAAGATTTTAAGTCAAATGTATTAGAGAAATGATTAATAATTTTTCAGAAGAAAATATTGCATTAAAACAAATTTTTCCATAATCAAAAGGTGTTGTGCAATCTGTTTGCTCGCGCGCGCCTATTGCGTTCTTGATCACTGTAGCCAAAGTTTCGCATAAACGAACCGTGGAATTTCTGACGGGAGATTTTAAAAAGTCAGATGTGTTATTTGGGTTGAGTGTCGTCCACAAACACTCTGGTGACTCTGGGCTCTTCTGAAGGTAAGCAGGTGAGTATATTACAGGTGCTACATCTACCAGCATTACTGAACATAAAAAAAAATTGATGGAGGAAAGTTTAGTTACAGTGTAACATAGGGAATAACTTTGGCAGATAAGTACAATAAAACCTAGGTTGACTATACTACAAGTCATGGCTATCTACCCAATATAAAATTAAACCATTCAAATAATGAGATCTCTGATTTAAGGGGGGTTTTACAGAGTGAGAGAGAGAGAGAGAGAAAGCAAAGTGCTGGTTCGCCTTACTAGAAAGTAAGTTTGTTGTGTTTAATTGCTAATTATGTGTATACATTGTTGTGTGAATTGTTATCACCAGATAAATATAAATAGGGGCAACACCCCTTTAAAATTCTAACTGCAAATAAAATGCAATTTGCAATATCGATATGACCATGTGTTTAGTATAACTTATTGCGCTGCAACCTAGTCTGTTTCCATCGTCAAAGTCTCGCCTAACGAGCTTTTGAATCTTCTGAGACCAGGGAAATAAAGTGTAAATTAAGCAAGCATTATTTAATACATAGAGTGAAATGGTTTGCATATATAACCTTAAATATGCTGGCGACCCTGTGATGAAATCTGATGAAATGCAAAGTAAGTGTTAAAAGTACATCGCCGAGGTAGGTAATATTTTGGGCAGGTATATTTAAAAAGTGTTAAGAACTTTACAATTGGCGAAATCCTGCCAGGATGTTTTTAAATAAAAAGATGAGAACTTTACAAGATTACTTTTGTATACAGAAGTAGAGAATCTCTTTCCTTCTTTTAAAATTTTCTACACACTAGATTCAGAGACATAGCTTTACTTGTACTGGCAGCTAAATTAATTTGTATAGCCCAATGTAAATCAATGTGTGTCTATTTGCAGAGTTAGCATCTACAGTCTTGGCTTTGGATATGATGCTGATATGAACTTTTTACGCAAACTGTCACTCAGCAATAAGGCTTTTGCCAGAAATATATATAAAGCATCTGATGCAGCTCTACAGTTGAAGAATTTCTATGAAGAACTTTCTTTCCCTGTTTTAACAAACGTTACTTTCAATTATTTTCCTGGTCAGGTAAGTCAGTCATCATCATCATCATCATTATCATATCTGTCAATGGAGTGTGGTTAAAGACTGAAGTTTGAAATATTTTGTTGTTTTTGTTTGTAATTCTGGGTATGAATTTATAACATGTATGATATTTTCTTTATGCTGGAACTATTTATGGACAAAAAGTTTATTTGTAAAGTGATTGTAAAGGCACAGCACAAAATAGAGTCAAGTTCTCAAGCACACTGTAATTTACTAGTAATTCAGTAAAACTGATTTTTGATTTGTCTGAGTTCACAGTTGTCAAGCCGTCCATTAAAGTTGTGTTAATGGTTATAATCACAAACAGAATTAACACTGTTGCACAGCACTATAGAAAAATTATTCCGATTACTCTGTGAAGCTTGAAACTGCTAATCGGAATTATTTTCTATAGTGATGTGCAACAGTGTTAATTCTGTTTGTAACAGTAATTCAATAGGCCAGCACTGACAATGTTAATAGGTAGCTAAACAGGTTGATTTAATCACATAATTTAGTTTCCTACTAATTCATCATCATCACCACCTGCAAGGATTAAACCAAGGATGGTTTGTTCCGGTTCCAGACAGTCTTAAAAGTCTAGATCTGGTCACTCCAGTGCTTCCTCGGATGTCCCACACCTCTCCATCTCTTCAGCTTATAGTTCCATTGTTGTTTGGGGATGCGGCAGTCATCCATTCATCAAAGATGTTACCACCAATTCAGCTGATACTGGGCAATCCTGTCAAGTATTCTCATAATATTCAGTTCCTGCCATATACCTGTACTTTTTCTATGATCATAGAGAGTATACCCTGCCGCATGCCTGAGAAATCTCATTTCAGCCACTTGGATATGACAGGCATGGCCTTTCAATAAAATCCAATTCTCAGACCCATCAAGAAGTGTTGGAAGGGTCATCACTTTGTAGAATTTTAGGCGTGTTTCTTTACGTGGTGACTTAAGAGTTCACCTGATGGTCCCGCACATAAGGCTGACCTTACGCAACTTATTCACAATGTTGTTGCTTGTACAAGGTGCGGCAAAAAGATCTGATGGTTTTTAATTAATGACAACTCTCACATTAGTCAACATTTTTACACGTTTATTTTTTTAATACATTAGGGTACATATGCCATTTAACAACCAATTAAACATTCATGAAAACTGAGTCTTAGGATTTGAAGATGATGTCATCCAAATGGAGTCCATTTTTTGCCATGCACTTATCAAGTCTTCCGGAGAAGCTGTCAAAAACATGCCCCAACATTTGATTTGATATAGTAGCAATTTCCTGGCACATTCCCCTTTTCAGCTCGTCCAATGTGTGTGGTTTGTTTACGTACACGCTTGATTTAAGGAACCCCCACAAGAAAAAGTCACACATGCTGAGGTCTGGGGAATGGGCAGGCCAAGCAATGTCACCATTACGAGAGATTAGGTGCCCAGGAAACTTTCCTTTCAAGTAATCCATCACAATGTTAGCTGTGTGAGCAGTTGCCCCATCTTGCTGAAACCAGACATGGTTGCGAAGTAGGTGTCTCCTTAGTTCGGGTATCAGGAAATGTAGCATTGACAGGTAATACGCTGCATTCACTGTAACTGTTTGCCCATTCTCCTCAAAAATGTATGGCCCAATAACACAGTTCTTCATAACTCCACACCACACTGTCACTTTCGCACTATGAAGATCTTTATGAAGTTCATGCAGCTCTTTAGGGTTTGTATCCGACCAATAACAGAAGTTTTGTTTGTTTACATAGCCAGACAAATGGAAATGAGCTTTGTTGTTCATTATGAGAATCGTGTCATCAGTCATCGAGTCAATAATTTGTTCTGAAAATGTTATATGACAGGCGTAATCTTGAGGCTTCAACTGCTGAACGGTGGCCATTTTGTAAGGGTTTAAGTGCAAATCAAAATGCAGTATTCGCCATACAGTGTGATCAGAGAGATGCATAGCAACAGCGTGTTTACGAGCTGGCCGGTGTGGGCCTGCCTCCACAGCTTGTCTTATTCGCTCAATGTTTTCTGGTGTTCTGGCTGACCTTGGTCGACCTGTTGACTTACGTTTTAGAGCTGAACCTGATTTTCTGAAGTTTTTCACCCATGACAAAATTGTGTTTCAGGATGGAATACGTCCTCTTCGACCCACGTTGAAGTGTTGGCAAAACTGACATTGGGTAGCAACACAAGAATCGCCACTTTTAAAAAACGCTTCAATTACAAAAGCACGGTGCACACCTGACCATGGCTTCTGAAATGGTGGTATGAACCAAAATGGCGTCGAGTATGCAGTTGATTAAGTCACTCCCCACCACCACTATATGCTTACTCGCTCTGCTGTGCATCGATGAAAACCGGCAGATCATTTTGCTGCTCCTGTATTATAAGACACATTGTAGCCCAGGTATTCAAAATTGCTGACTTGTTCCAAGACAGTAACATCTATAACAATTTTTGCCCAAATTGGATCACTTCCATGAAGAGCCATTAACTTGGTCTTAAGCGTGGATATTTGTAATCCAGAGTCTTTCCCTACTAACTAAATGATTAAACCACTAAAGTTTCAAGTACAGAAGCTAGTTTTGTGTAGACAGTTCGTATTAGGAATTTCCATGTAAGCTTAACTTCTTGAAAATGTATAATACTTAATGTTCTGTTAAATGTTATTGCATTTTTTATAATATATTTTCATTTATTCAACACTCTGATTGTTACAATTTTTTCTTGATCCTTCGTTTGTCATGTATATTTACGTTTTTTACAATGAATTTTTCAGTGAAGGGTTAATGAGGATCGGTCAAAAATAACACAAATTTTTAACTTATTTGTGTCGACGTTTTGATAATGTTTATTGTCATCATCAGGACCTGTGTATGAAATACAAAAGAAATGTCAAACAACAGAACAATTATTTGGGTGAACGTGTTCGTGTATGTGAGTGTGTGTGCGTGCGTATTATAACATCACCAAATTCAGATAAATTTTGATAACAATAAGTATGTATAAAAAATGCTAAATGATATTATGTTTGAATAAATAAATTATGTGGAGAGTAAAATATAAATAAAAGGTAATTAACATGGAAGGAGAAGGAGTAATAAACCGAAAGTGATTAATAAAGAAACTCAAATAATAGACTGACAGACAAACAACATTGACCCAACACCAGAGATTGGCCAGTTAAGAAACCAAAATAAAGAAAACAAGACGAATGAAGGAGAAGAAGAATGAAAACCAAGAGAGAACAAACCCACGAGGAAGAAAACAAAATGAAACGCGTCAAGAAAACTAGACAAGAAAAAAAATAGAAAAGGGAGAAGTAATGTAATCCAAAACAATAAAGACAATGAAACCGGTTAAGAACCAAAACTATTAATTAATGTTAGAATTGATAAAACGACAATTATAAACAGTCAGTAATGTGAAACAATGTATAAAAGTACACTAACCAAAAGAGTTAGGGATATATGTAATTTGTTAACAAAGAAAGACACAATATTAATAATTTTATTTAGATAGTGTGTAGAGAAAGAGAATAAAATGATGAGAAGTAAATGGAAGTTGAACTAGTGAAAGTGATTTATCCTAGAGTGATATAATACAAAAGAAACACTAAGTAAATTATAATGAACACTAAATAATTTAAGAAGGTGCAAGTGAAAAATAAATACAAATATTGTCTATCATTAAAATAGTAAGAGGAGAGTAGGCTAAGGTAAAGACTTTGTAAAATAACCTATGTTTTAGTTTTAAGAGTGAACAATAACATCTAACAAAGTTACAATGAATAATATTTAGAATAGAACGTTGATTCAGTAAATAATGAACACTAAGTAGTGATATTCACTGTGACGACTAGGAAATAGTATTGTTATAACTTAAGAATGTATTGTAAAAGTTTAAAGGTGTGTTTCACAAGGAAAAGTAATAAGATGGTGTTAACAGGGAAGGGAGAGAAAAAAGCATTAGAAAATAAGTCTGTATTAACATTAAGTAAATACCCATGTTATAAGGGGAGTTTAATGAAAAAAAGTTCAATAGATGTGAGATTGTTTAGCACCAGAACAACAAATAAGAAATAATGAATTGTATAAACTATTGTTTATGAATTGGATATGGCTGTAAGAGTCATACAGACCATAGACCCAGATGTTATATGTTATATTGGAGATGAATAGCAAATAATTAGCAAGTAAGATTGAATAACACAGTTGTTACTAACCAAGATCACAAAAAGACTAAATTAAAACACATCCAGAGACATTAAACCTAATTATAAATGCAAAATAACAATTTAGGACTAAATGAAATATATTGTGTATGAAGCTATAAAAATCCAGTAATGGCTACTTAAATGTGAAACAGGCCTAACGGTCAAACATAAGCAATTACTGATTGTATAAAAACCACCATGTAATGGACAAATCCAAGGTGACTAATTCACCAAGTATGAATGGTAGTTATTATAAAAAACCAAATATTAAATTAAGGAATTATATAAACAAAGACATGTAATTAGTAAGTATGAAATTAATTGTAAACTTAGAAAACTTGGTAAAACCCAATATTGTGGGGTACCAAAATAATCTTTGTGAGAAAGTATAAATGACAGTGCAAATAGATAATAACTAAGAAGGAAGATAAGAGGAGGAATGAAGTCCGAAGATATGGGAAGATTTGAAAGGAATTCAAAAATTGATAACAATGTATTCATGTTCAGCTCGCCCAATGAAATTAATGATGTAACCATGGAAACGACCGTTTAACGAGGTAATTACCGTTGAATACAATTACTTAGAAAGTGACGCTATCGCAAGCCAAATGCGAAATTTCTGTACACATTTTCATATTTAAAACATCTTAAAAGTAAAACAAAGTATAGAAATCGATCGTAAAGAAGTCTGATGGATACGGAATACCATTACCAGAGGGAGAAGACGTTTAATTGAAGACGAAATATCTAAATAAGTCCAAACAACTTTGAAAAGATGCCGAAACTTGATTAAAGAACAAATGAATTATATTGATGCCACAATCCTTCCTTCTCGACATCCAGAGTAATACCGTACTACAACGCTGTTAAGTATCAGTTAAATTATTTCAACTTCCAAAAATACACGCACTTTGAATATTTCTCAATGTGTGTTGAATACCACTGAATCATTTTTATTCTCTTGCAAGGATTGAATCGTAATATTAAATCACTGAAAATTTGTTAACTATAGAACGAACCTCATATTTATGTACGACTTTTAAACTTCTTGTATGACACTCAAACAAAACAATTACCACTACACATTATCCTACTTAAGGAAAAAACATTGTAAGGTTGTGTATTTTTAATATTGTAACTGCATCAGAACTTTTTAACGTGATCCAAAGAGCCCACAAACATCAATCGAAATATTTGTTGATTGGCATATTAAAAAGCCATACTGTGTTTATTTGTATTCAAAAGTCGATTGTTTAACCCTGGAAAGAGTCTTATAAAGAATTATCCGGTGCAGAATTGTATATGGAAAATTAATTACAACTTGTGTCTATAAAATATTAACTTCAAATTAATAATAAATCTATACTGTGTGTGTTAAATAGTGTTTTATTTTCATTAGCAAAGAGTATGTTTAAAAATATAATGTATAGCGAAGGTTTCTGATGCGACGTCTAGCGCGCAAGTAGCGAATACTGCAACTGCTAACTCGATTGACAGAAAATTGAGAAAAGGCGGGACGGATTGAATCGTCGCCTTGTTCAAATAGAACATTGATAAGGAAACAATTTTAATTGATTTATATAAACAATTTGGCGCCACCCGGAGATTATCCACTACGTTTGAACCTCAGATCGGGAACCACGATACCTGGTCCCCAGTACGTTCGCTACGGGCCCAAACATCGTGAATTACATCGCCGTGCGAGGACGCAGTGGTAAGAAACACAAACACATTTTTACACTCAGACACACTGTTATATTTTACAGAGGTATACTGAACGAAGACGAAGACGAGACACGACCGTTATATAATAAATTGGCTTCCATCGCGGGGCTTGAAGGAGGCGTGACATCTTGTATATAATATTATGTATGTATGTATGCAGGGGCGGATCCAGAAATTTGCTCGGGGGGGGGCACATTCTGGCAGTTTTGGGCCCCTCCTCTCCAGGGGGGGAGGTGTTGTTAGAAAAAAGTCTTATTATCAAAGTGTCTGTTGAATCAAACGATATAAAAATTAATATAAATAAATAAATAATTAAATATATTAATATAAATACAAAAACATTAGTTTTTTAACATAATTTATTTATTATTGTATTATTATTATTTGAAAAATAATAAAACAACCGATTTTGATTTTAGAAAGTATAATGTATTTGTACAATTTTGAAATAATATAAAGTAAACTTATAACAGGAATTTTTTATTTAATCTATTTAAATTTTCTTTAGAAATTTGACTTTCATTTCACTTATAAAACTAATCTAATTTTTACACCATTACTTACTCTCTATACAATAAGAATAAGTGTTATCAATAAGGAAAGTAAAACATCTAAATAAAAATAAGCACAAATACTAATATAGAATTATAATTTACAAAAATACACATATTCATTATCAATACTCTGATCTAGAAATATTAGGTGTGAACATATTTTATATAATAAAAAATTATAAAATTATAAATTAAAAATAAAATTATAATAAAAAATAAAATATAATAATTGTTGTAAAAAATTCGGGTTTCAAAGGGTTAACTAACTGAAAATATCATAATTGCACTAGCTACATAATTCATTTTATCCAGTGTATTTTCGAACCGTCTGGGGGGGCACGTGCCCCCATGCCCCCTTTGGATCTGCCTATGTATGTATGTATGTATGTATGTATGTATGTATGTATGTATGTATGTATGAGGAAGGGAGACAGTGTGTGAGAGGTAGTGTGAAAGAGAACAAGAGAGAGAGAGGTAGTGAGTGTGAGGGATAGAGAGTGAGAGAGCGATTTCAGGTTGGAGTGAGAGGCTGTGAGAAGGAGTGATAGGGGGAGAATTGGTGAGAGAGAAGGTGTGATTGTGGACATATACATGAATTTACAATATTCTATAGTACTCTTGACTATAATTTATAACAATATGATTACAATTATTATCCAAGTTTACTTGTTAGATAAATTTACCATAAACTTTTTTTGTAACCTTATGTCAACTATCTGATGTAAGGTCGTAAAGTTCTACAGTTATTGTGTAATTTGTATATTTCTAAATTATGATTGTTTTTTAATACCAGTAGTGAGTGAAACATGTTAAAAATAACTTTTAATAATTATATAGTTGAACATCCCCTAATCTGTTTTTAGTTATAGGTAATATATTTTACTATGCTATATATTGACTGCTGTATGTATAAACGTTTTGTGTACCAATCCAACATCCATTGTTGATTACTGTTTCTTTAATTAATTAAAATATCATTATATATAGCAATTTAAATTGTAATAGTGTATAAATTAAGTTCTGTGACACTATAATTTTCTCATTTTCTTAAAGAAAACATTTGAAGATGTAAACAAATTATCTCAACTCCTTCACATATACAGTGATACATACATACGCATGCACACACACTCACATATACGAACACATTCACCCAAATAATTGTTCTGTTGTGTTTGACATTTCTTTTGTATTTCATACACATGTCCTGATGATGACAATAAACATTGTCGAAACGTCGACACAAATAAGTTAAAAATTTGTGTTATTTTTTACCGATCCTCACTAACCCTTCACTGAAAAATTCAATGATTGACGGTCACTACGAATTTAAGGTTTTTTACAATGTTGCAGGTTGACAGCACATTGTCAAGCCGAGTTCATTTTCCAGAATATTTTTTTAATGGGTCAGAACTAGTGGTGGTTGGGAGACTTCACAATACAAATCAAAAACAAAGGGGACCTTTCAATGCTGGACAACTGGTAGCAAGGACATCCAATGGCACCAAAATTTATCCCATTATTTTTGAAGGCTCTCATTGTCCACCTATTCCTCGATACTCTACAGTCAAACATGAACCTAGTAAGACAAATTTTATATATTTATACAGGGTGGTCCATGGGAACATAACGATTTTAAAAATGAAATAAGTAATGTAAATTATATTTTGTTTACTTTTATTTTATTATGTAATTGCATTCAATTTGATGCCATTTACTGATGTAAGTTTGTCTTTTAAATAAGACTTCTCTCAAATTTCCTCCATCATTGTGTATGAACTGGTGCAGTTTGTCCCATAGATTTTTCATTGCTTCTTGCACCATGTTATTTGGTATGGCTGTGATTTCTTCCTGTATGGAGGCCTAGAATTCATTAATGCCATTAGCTTTACTAAGAAACACTCAAGACTTGAGTTATCCCCACAGAAAATAGTCACATACTGACAGATCTGGAGATAGTGTTCTATTCATGCAACATCTCCTTCTCTGGAAATCACATCACCTGGAAACATCTCTCGAAACACCGCCATGGATGCTCTGGCAGTGCAGGCTGTTGCTCCATCCTGCTGGAGCCCACAACAACACAGTTCAGGAGCAAGGAATTTCTGTAATATCACTGTGTATCAAGTAGAAGTGACTGTCACCATTTGTCCTTCCTCTTCAGAAAAATAAGGACTATGATCCCAAAATTTCCCACAGTATACCAGACAGTGCTTACTATCCACAACTTTATCGTATTGCTACTAGGAACAGCATCATGACATGGACAGCCCTGATCATAGTGCCAACTGGTATCCATCACAAAGGCAGACTTGCAATTTGTAATATTATTGCAGTCTGCCTTTTACCGTTACGGTAGTAAGTGCGTCTCAAGACTACATATTATTGGCATGTGTTTAAAACTTAGTCCTTTTTAAGTAGTTGTGTTATAGTAACATTAAAAATACGAATTTGTGAACTATCGTGTAGGATTAATGTACTTTTAGTTACTTTCTGTTAGTGAGTGAATTATCCTGTTATTTATTTATTTGTAACTGTCTGTTCACAATTTCACTTCAAGGATCAACAAAAAAAGAAAAAAGTTTCATTGTTCATAGTGAAGGTCACGAAATTATTAGTAATATAATTGAAAAATGTGATGAAGAAAAACGATAAAATTTGCTGACATACACACTTAATCAAGTAACAAAACGAGCTGCGTATTACTGTGATAAATCGGAAAGCTTCATTAAATACTTGAGGAAGCAGAGAAAATGCAGTCCAGATGGAAAACTCTCCACACCGGGGAAAAAACGTAAAACATGTGAGAAAAGGATACTTTTTCTTGATGATTTTGATAAATGTGTAGTAAGAAATATTGTTCAAGATTTTTATAAAAATCAAAACATTTTGCCTACTGTTAAAAAGCTCCTACCTATCATGAAAGAAAGAATCATTTTCCATGGGGTGCTAAATCATTAACGCGAGTGCTTAAAAGTGTGGGATTCAAATGGAAGAAATGTAAAGTAAAAGAAAAGTGTTAATTGAAAAACCAGAAATTGTAATGACGCGTTAGAAGTACCTTGTGCAAATTAAAAGCTTTCAAGAATCAGAGAAACATATTTTTTTAGATGAAACATGGGTTGACAGTAATATAACTGTAGATAAATGTTGGCAGTCAAATGAGGTTTCTGGTGTGTTACTGAATTACAGTGCGGGTAACAGATTAGTGATTTTACATGCAGAAAGTAAAAATGTCTTTATTCCAGGTGCTAAACTTTTCTACAAACTTGGAAGTACTAGTGGTGACTATCACGGGCAGATGAACTATGAAAATTTTTAAAAATGGGTTGAGAATAAGTTGTTGCCAAATATTCTGCTGGAATCAGTAATAGTTATGGACAATGCGCCGTATCATTTTTAGCTGAAAAGATTCCGACAAAGTATGCTACGACACTTGATATGATATAATTTCTGATAAATTAGGGTATTAATTGCAATGAAGGTATGAGAAAGGAACATATTTTTCAAATTAGAGAACTCCATTGGCCCAGAGAAAAGCAGTACAAGATTGACCAATTTTTATTTAGCAAGGCCACACTGTTGTACTGCTTCCTCCCTATATGTGTTACCTCAATCCTATTGGACGTGCCTGGGCAAAAGCTAAAAACTACATACGAAATTGCAACAGTCATGGAAGTCTTAATTTTACGGAATTGACTGAAATAACTGAGCAAGCAATAATGTCGGTAACTGAAAGTGACTGGGGTAGGGTACTGCAAGAAAGCTGGGGAGGTAAAGGACTACTACTGGGAAAGTGATGGAATAGTGTCAGACGTTATTGACAAGATTATTATCACATCAGGTTCGGATGATAATATCAGCAGTGACAGTGGTGACAACATAAACAGAAGTGACAGTGACTCTGATTGCAGTTTCAGTACTGACAGGGAAGAAGAAACAGATGAGGAGTTAGCTCGCCCTCTTTAAAATATAAGTCATCTATTACATTTCGAAATGATAATCCATGTGAAATTAAAATTAGATTTCAATACTAATAATATTTAACAGTGCCAATTCTTGTACAACACAGCGTTGCAGTTATCTGGCTTAATGCTCAATGAGAGGAAAGTGAGTTTTGATAATGCATGTGAATCGGTATTTCTCAGTAATCGCTGATTGTTTTATGCAACTGCACGTCCGTGTGTCTATGCTCTCTCTCTGCCCGCATTCCTCTCAGAGACTTGGAGTTCAGTCTAATGCAGTACCCAAGGTCGCAGCCAGTCTGAGTTCCGCTTGCATGCCAGGGTTGCCGTGGACTACCCTGTACATAATTTTTCAAGAATAGATTACTTCTGCAAGTATATTTTAATTGTAATCAGTGTGTATATATATATATATATATATATATATATATATTATAACAGGACCAAATATCATTAATTTGGAGTTATATGTTAAGGGTATAATATATCGATGTTTAAATAAATTTTAATAGTTGAAACTCCACTCATATGTTATAGCGATCATAATAACGCATTATTCAGGTGAACGCGCCTATGCCAGTGACCGTTACATAATCAACTCACTGTATAACGAATAGGACCACGCCCAAACTTTCAATTATTAATATTTTGGAAACCGGTAAATTCAGGCGAAATCCATTATAGCCAAAATGTTTGCCGAAATATTAATAATGGGGAGTGCGAATTTTATGCAATATAATTAAATAATAACAGAGTTAATTAATTTTATGTTAATAACTTCCGTAATAATTGAGCTACGTAAAAGAGCTTTTAATATGTTATAGCTATAAGAATTTACAACAAATTGTATATTTTAGAATTAGCACAACTTGGCTTGCAGCCAAGATAATTGCAATATAAAGTGCCACCGGAAATCCGGAACGACAATTCAGTTCCGTTGTGTTAAGAATATTAATAATAATATAAATTCTCAGTCTGTGAGAAAGTAGTTTCGTCCTCACGGGATGAGGTGATTCAAATTTTTGGTAGTAGGTAGAGTATGTCAGCCAATCAAATCATTCGAAGAAATTGGAACGAACGCGGAGTTTTGGGGCTGATCAAACACTCGACTGCCAGTATTCAAGAAGAACAGACGTACAGCTTCAATCGTCTCAAAATCATAGTTTTGTGAAGACTCATCTGAAGACTCTACATGGTCAACACGCCTAATTACGATCATCATAAACAGATCAACTGTAACGACTCGTAATTACAGCGTTCGGTCAAGATACTCTTCCACACCAACAAACAAGCGTACCGTGCACTACATTAACTGTGGGCGTATGCACGCAAGAGATCTACAAGACTACAAGACCTTACTTCGAGAATATGACAGAGAGGCCGTCTAAACCATTTACGAATCAGCTGACGAGCAGAGCCACAACTCGTAATGACACACACACACACTGACGTGGAACGTGAATCGACGAGGGATCTGAAGCAGTTCTCGCAGACAACTACAGACGTAAAACTTCATCAATAGCAGGCAAGCAGAGTGTTGCTGATTTCCGAGCTCACCGCCAAAACCCAGGACGCTCAAGTAGATCACTATCTCTAGCTGATTGGACAAGGACAGCGAGGGACATCTGGAGCATCTCTACAATCCTCTTCAGAACCAGGAAAGTCAAAATCACGTTATTTATTTTTCAACAGTTAAATTTTTCTTTCTTTTTTAATTAAAATCATTGTAATATAAATCATTCAGATGCCAGAAATCAAAGACTCTAGTTAAATAAGAATTATTCACGTGTGATAATCTGTATAGCCAGTATAAGTAATTAATAAGCATTAGTTAAGAATTGATAGTAGATAAAGAGAAAAGCGCTATACAAATCTTAACAAAGAATTAAATAATTTGCTCATACTGCAGTATACGTGAGTCAGATCACTAGTAAATAAAGGGACATGAACTAGATTGTCATGCCTAGTTTATTTTGAACATTTTCAAGTAACTTTGCAGTTTTTATTTCATTTGAATCATTTTTAAAATTATTGAAATTAAATTGAATTAAATTAAATTGATTAATAAAATTCTGAGTTAAAATAACTTCATTGAAAATAACGAGCTCAACTTCTGAAAATTATTAATCATTCCGAAAACATTAGACAAGATTTATTCACTGTTTAGTTTGTAAGAATATTTGAACTTATAAGCATTTCATTCTTGTGTGTGTTTGGAGTAATAAACCCCGTTTTTATTACCCCACATTGTATTTTGATTGCTGTACTACGGAGCCTACCAACCTCACAAAACTCTTCACTTTTAAAATAACTTATTTAGTGTGCTGTTGTTATACACTTGAGTTTACATACTTACGAAATCAAATCCAAAATCCACACGCCCTAGTCGGAAGAAAACCGCAAGATCGGACAGCAGGTAGGTGCTCACACATTCACACAACACAACAACACGTTAATAATAAAGTTATAATATATATATATATTGTAGTAAAACTACATAAAATTAAATATAAATAAAATAATAAAAGTGTAATGTGTTGATATGGAAAAGTTTTTGTTAGTTATAAATTTTTTGTTAATTAATTAATTTATTTAATTAATTAATAATCAATTAATTTAATTAATTAATAATTAATTAATTGTATGTCTTTCAATTAATTTCGATTAAATAAATGCGATTTTTCTGTTTTGAAAATATTTGTTTCTATAGATAATCTATTTATGTTGTTGGATCTATTATCCTCTCTTCTAACTTTGCTGTTCTTCTTCTTCCTTCTGGTATATTTCTTTAATGACTCTGAATAATTTTTAGAAGAAATAAATAACTAGTCTTTACTACACAAATAATTATAAACGCTTGTAACTGAATAATTATGATGTTTATTTATTAACATTTAAAATTATGCGCCACTCTGATGCGCGTGGACCAGGCTTTAGTTGAGCTCCACTCGGGTCACTAGTGAACAAAATGACAAAGTATATGTTTACAAAATTAAATATTTCGGATTCTTTTAACTGTCGAAATGGTCAGAGAGGGCAAGGAACAAGATACAATGCTTACAACTATATTAAGATAAATTATTATTGCTGAAAAAATAACAGTATTATGCAAATTGTCAATTATTAAAATAAAATTGAACCATCCGTAGAATGACGTCACTGACTCGGGAAGGTGGTGTCCCGTCGCTGGCAGCAAATCCAGTATGGCCACCGTCACCTCGACTTCTACGATGCAATACCGACGTTATATTTGATCTTCTCCCTCAGAAATAAATGAGAATTCCTTTCTCTGTGAAGTTGTAGTATTCCTGGAAAATAGTGTGATGTGTTCTTCCGTCTTCGGCGATGTCGTTCTGTGATTGTTTGTTGGTGCAGTGTTCTGTGTTTAATTATGTTGAATTCGTGTCCTGCTAATATGGTTTAAAATTTCCTCAAAATGGTGGTTCCTTTCTCATTCTTGTAACTGGTATTATTATTGTAGTTGTTATGGATTAGTTTGGTGTTAGTTATCAAATGTTGGTGTTAAATTTCATTTGGTAACCTCTGTTACACTTTTCGAGGTTGCTCACAATGTTTTTTCACTAATTTATATTTTTTGGTCTTCCGTCAGTAATTTCTGAACTGTTCACATTAATGATTAACAATAGACTGATGACTGAAAGTCGTCGTTTTGGGGTAATTTATAAAATGTCTTTTTCCTCTTACCATTGTCTTTTTATAAATTTACATGTCTTGGATTTGATTTCAACTCATAAACATACATAACAAGTTTTCCTATTTATTGCTGTAACTCAATTATTTATTAATTTTACGAAAATCTAACTATTCAGCAATATTCTTAAGTTAATTTTACATAATTTGATATATAACTGGGTCTGTTTTAAGTTCAGATAAGCCTAAAATTTACAATTTTTGATATTTATTGTAGGCCTCATATTTTTTACAAATTTAGTATTTAAATGGTTTACAAGTGCTTTTATGTTAATACTTCCATGAAATAATATTACTCACTCCATAATTATTGCTTGTTGTTAATAATTTGTTGTTATAATACACCAATATTGATTAATTTACTTTTTATTCGAGTTGAGTACTCTTTAGGCCTAGTTTTATTTATTTCCTAATAAAGTTAATTTTCTTCTTTTGTTATTACATTTGTCATTATTTGTATCTGTACTGATTACATTTTCATATTTTTGTGTGGTATGGACTAGATTCTATTCATTATATTATTATGTAGTTTTGTTTGAATTTATTTATTTGAGTTTGACTCTATGATAGATGATTTTGATTTACAATGCTGGTTTGTTTTTCTATTGTGGTGTGTTAGTTAGTTTGCCTTATACTTTTTATATGGTTTACAATTAAAAAAAAAAAATATACAACATTCTATTACCTACTTGCCTTCTCTGCCTTAACAAACTTGAAAATTATTTAACATTATTTTGAATACAATAGAACATCTTATTATTTACTAATTTTTTATGTATCCCTTAATTATAATAAAAATATCTTATGCCTATTTTCCTTAATTGTCTTATCTAATTATAACAAAATACCTTATCTATCCTTATTTATCTAATATATAATTTGATTGACAAAAAATAAAAACATCTTATTATTAGTCATACTCTCAGTTATGAACTGTCCTTTGGTATTTATGTCCTTCTTATAACTTATTTAACTGCAATTAAAACATATTAGTAATAATATTTCTTATATATAATTTTAAACACTCCCATTACTAATAATATTGTCAGTCATTAGGCTGTCTTTGATTCTTATGTTTTTTCTAGTATCATTCTACACTCATGGTAGTCCTTTTAAATCATTTTTTTCAACTCCTTCATTGAATATTTTTATAGATTTTTAACTATGTTGTTCACTATACTCACTGTAAGTTCTAACTTTTATTATATCACTTCACTTTATATTTTCTACACTATGGTAGTCTTTTTAGTGGTTTGTTTTTACATTAGACTTATCCTTAGTTTACAATTTAGTTTTAATTGTATTGTATCCTGTAACTTGAGTCACTGGGTCTAACATATATGGGTTTTAATTTAGTTTCAATCGGGTATGTATTCCTTTATCAACATTTTGGGAATAGCTCTTCTTATTTCTATGTTCTTTTTAGGAACCTTGACATATTTTGTCTCTTCTTTCTTATTATATAAGTAAATTCCTCCTCTTGTGTTTTCAAGTCTTTGTGGCATTAATTCAATGCATCTTATTTGAATATTCGGTTTCATTTAATGTTTATTTACAGCTCTTCGTTAACTTGTTATTTGTTTCGTGTCTTGGGGTTCGTGTCTCTGCTTCTTAATTTAATAAATTTCCCTTTTGTGTTTACCTTTTTATCTTTTTTCTTTCCTTTTTACTGCTCCCCCAACCTACTGGGTATACTGCTGTTTTATTGGGTTTCTATATAGTTGGTTATTCGTATATGGACCAAGAGTTTTCTTTGTTATTTAGTTTGATTTTATTAACATTTTACCGACTTAATGTACAGTTTCTTTAGTTTAATTTTTAACCATTTATTGTTCTCACTCACTATTGACATTTTCTTCTTTATTCATGTTGTATTAAATTAAAATTTTAATGTGATAATTCTGTTATGCTACATATGCTCTCCTGTAAAAGTGATTAGTTCAGATCATACTCTTAGTATGGATGAAATAATTACTACTAATTCTTTTTATTTACCATATTTTCTTCGTGATTCCACTTTATATACCTTCTTTTTCCACCGTTGCTTTCTCTCGGATGATATGTATCTCCTTCATTAGCTTCTTTTTTCATTAATAAGTAATCATCAATCTTGTGTATAACATTATCATTTTATATCCTTTCTTATTTGGTGCTTCCTCACCGGTATGTTTACTCCCTAACATTCCCTAACAAATGAGTTGGAACAGTTCAGAGTGGCACTTTTGGCTTCAATCCCTGCTGTCCAATACTTCAATTAATTGAGCCCAGAGGCATTATCATCTGTGCTCAAAAAATAAGACTGATGGAATTTTTCTACATCCAGTCATAAAAAATAAATAATCAGTAAAAGTAGTCTCTTTTGACTAATAATAAACATCCTTGGATTCTTCATTTCATAATATTTTATATCAATTAATACTTTTATACACTTGACTCTTCTTCTCTATTAAAGCTTATTCCATATTATGTTGTTTAGGTGTGTGGTATAATAGACATTTCATCGTTTCATCATTTCATCTTCTTATCTTGTTTACATAGTAATTAGGATTTATATAGATTTTTTCTTCCACTTGGTATCCAATGAGTTATTTTAATGCTCATGGCATAACATTAATTATTTCTTTATCACTTATCACTATAATAGTGGTTATTACAACAATATTATCATCATGGTACCAGGGTTTTTGGTTTCTGGTCTTAATATTTGGTTTTTACTTAGTTGGTCCTTCTTCATTGTTCATCTCTTTGTGAGTTTGGTTAAGTTGTTTTGGTTAAATTATATAATATTCTGGTTTCTTCTCTCTTTTTCTTTTCATTTGAAATTCTGTATCATTTTTGTCTTAAATTGTCTCATTTACATTGTTGATCATAGTGGTCATAGTTAGCATAGACGCTATTACAGTACAAACTGTAGTATGGTTTTTATATCTGTGATAGTTTATTGAGGGGTTTTTCTCTTTATTAACACAGGTTTTTATGAGGATTTGCTACGTTCCTTCTTATAACAACTTTAACATTTATTAATATATTGTTCTGGTAACATTAAGTTATTCAATTGTTTAATATTGGTTGTTCTCTTTATTTACTGGAACATGTTCTTTTTGCTTTGTCTCTGGAGAGTTTGAGAGAGTTTACACATTTGTACTCCATTTACTTTCAAATTTTTTATGTAAGAGTTCACTCAAATTATGAGTGTAATTTGTTCTTACTCTTTTAGAAATTTGTATCTCTTTCTTACAAAATTTCTTTTTATATTTAATAGTTATATCTCCTCATTTGTATGAGTTGTACTTACTATTTTTTAACTTTAGATATTTTTATTCACACAAAATTCTTTTTGTTTCATAATGGTTTTTTCAAATAATTGGTGTAAGTTGTCCTTACCATTTTTTTTTTTTTTTGTAATCTTATTCATCAAAATTCGTTTTTATTCATAATAGTTTTTCAAATCTTTGGTGTAAGTTGGTCTTACTATTTTTTGAATTTTGTAATTTTTCTAACAAAATTCTTTTTGTTTATTCATAATAGTTTTTCGAATCTTTGGTGTAAGTTGTCCTTACAAATTTTTGAATTTTGTAATTTTTATTCCTACAAAATTCTTTTTTTTTATTCATAATAGTTTTTCGAATCTTTGGTGTAAGTTGTCCTTACGAATTTTTGAATTTTGTAATTTTTTATCTCTCCTCTATATATTTTTTAATTGATAATTGATTATAAGTTCCTTTTACTTTATTTGAATTGATGTCTTTTAATACATACGTATTGTTGTTATTGTTTTTAACAATTAGATATGGCTATTTCTTTTATGAATTTGCTAACTGCTATAATTTTTTATTGTTCGACTAAGCTTTTCGTCATTACTGACATCTTCAGGTCTTAAACAACGTCTATCAACTGTACGTTGTAGGCTTTTATACTTTAGGCCCCTCCCCTTATGTCATCGCCCCTCCTATTGGTTCTAGCTGCTACCGCTCTTCACGGGAACTTTGTCTACCTTTTTCCGTTAGGCATTTTTCTAACGTCCGTCAAATTGTCGGACAATTTGACGGACGTTAGAAAAATGCCTAACGGAAAAAGGTAGACAAAGTTCCCGTGAAGAGCGGTAGCAGCTAGAACCAATAGGAGGGGCGATGACATAAGGGGAGGGGCCTAAAGTATAAAAGCCTACAACGTACAGTTGATAGACGTTGTTTAAGACCTGAAGATGTCAGTAATGACGAAAAGCTTAGTCGAACAATAAAAAATTATAGCAGTTAGCAAATTCATAAAAGAAATAGTAAGGATGGCTGCTAATTTAAACAATACGAAGAATTAGATATGGGCCGGTATACAGCAGTAACAACTTTTTGGTAATGCCTTCCAAAGTACTGGGTAATTCCCTGTTTTTCAATAGCACCTTTTCTCCGACTTCATAGCTTATTATCTTCTTAATCGCCTTTTGATACTTGTTCTTGCGCCTTTCCTGGTCTTCTGCCAATTTATTATAACCTGATTCGATTGAACTTGTATTCTTGACTCCTGGGGAATTCTATTATGTCTTGTATTTCTCTTGGAGGCGGTTTTTCATACATTGCCGTGTATGGTGTGGTACCTATAGCGGGGTGATATGCCAAATTAAGGAATTCTTCGGTAGCTGATAAATATTCTTGCCACTTCCTTTGTTGATTATGGCAATAAGTCCGTAATATTCTTCCGACTTCTCGCAGCACCCTCTCCGCTGGATTACTGCTGGGGTGGTAGACAGACGTCTTGTACGTTTTAATGCCCAATGTATTTAGAGTGTTTTTCCACCTCCTACCCTTAAATTGCGTTCCATGGTCTGTGATTATGGATGCCGGGCTCCCTATCTCTGGAATATAATGATTTGTTATCACTCCTAGAGTCTTCAAAGTGGTGGCTCTGTTCACCGGGTACAGTTTTGTAAATTTCGTGAAGTGATCCATCATTATAATAATGTATTTGTATCGATGGCGTCCGCCACTGCGGGGAAATGGACCACAGATGTCCAGAAAGACCTTTTCCAGTTTTGCTTGTGAGGTAATTGGTATCATCATACCCTCTTTTCTCTCATTGTTGGTTTTCACCAATTGACATATCAGACAGGTTTTGAGGTAGTTTCTCGTCTTTCTATTTATATTTTTTATATGGCAATTCTCTTCTATCGCCTTGATCACCTTCATGGCTCCCATGTGACCGTATCGGAGATGATAATCCAGGATGATATCCTTCTCGATTGTAGTAGGGATTACGATCTTCCATATCTCTTCATCAAGGGATGTTTTGATGAATGATATTTCATTGTGTATGCAATAAAACTTGGTTATTGTGTCATCTTGGTTGGAGAGACGAAGTTTAATATGGTTTAGCTTCGGGTCGGACTGCTGGTGTTTGCTGATGTCCTGCACTATCTTTTCTAGATCGGATCTGCCCTTAATAATATTATAGATCTTCAAGATGCTCTCCTTTTCGCCTTTGAACGTCTGTTCTTCCAAATTTACTCTCGACAACACGTCGGCTACTACATTTTTACTCCCAGGAACATACTCCCACTGTATATCATATTCCTGCAGGGCAAGTACCTATCTGGTCAACCTACCATGGCTTAACTTGCATCTTCTAAGGAATGATATTGATTTGTGATATGTTCGAACGGTCACTGGATATCCGAGAATATACGTCCAAAACTTCCCACAGGCAAAGACTACACTTAGCAGTTCCTTTTCTGTCACGTAGTAGTTCTTTTCACACTGGTTAAGGGTTCTGCTAGCAAAGCTCACTACTAGATGGTTTCCACTTTCGTCTTCTTGGTACAATGTTGATCCCAAGCTAATGTTACTAGCGTCACAGTTTAGGAAGAATGGTCGGTTAAAATCTGGATGGTTAAGCATTACTGCTTCTAAGAACTTCTCCTTAATCGATTTGAAGGTTTCGTCTTGTTCTTGACCCCATCGCCACTTATTCTTGGACGATAACTGGTACTGAAATCGGGTCGTCAGTTCGGAATAATTATTTTGGAACTTCCTGTAGTAGTTACACAGGCCTAAAAATGATTGTAGTTGCCTTCTGTTTTTTTTTGTATAGGGAATCGTTGTATGGCATCTACCTTTTCTGTTGACGGTGTTATTCCTTGACTGTTCAACTGGAAACCCAAAAATTGTACTTCTTTAGCTATAAGCTTGGACTTGTCTAGCTTAAGGGTAACATTATTCTTAGCCAGCTTCTTCAAGACTTGCTTCACACGGTAACAATGTTCTTCCCAATTGGTTGATGTTATTAGGAGATCATCAACGTAGACAGTCGTGAATTGGAGCGCTTCTGGTCCGAGTATTTGATTCATACAGGCGACAAAAACAGCTACTGAGTTCACCAACCTGAAGGGCAACCGCTTAAACTGATAGTTGCGCCCTTCGAAGATGAACGCCATGTATTGCCGGCTTGCTGGGTGCAACTCCACTTGCCAATACCCTCACACGGTATCCCACGTAGTAATAAACTTCGTTCCATGGAATCTCTTCAATATCTCCTCAATTTCGCCAGGTGAGGTACGATCGTTAATAATCATTTTATTTATCTCACATGCGTCAAGGCAAAGTCTTACCTTCCCATTCTTCTTTTGTATAGCCACAATTGGACTAGTGTATGGCGACTGACTGCTTTCGATAATATCCTTACTAATCATGTTCTGGATCTCTGTGTATACGGCTTCCTTCAAAGATTGTGCTATGGGATATGACTTTCGATTGAATTCTACCGGTTCTCTGAATCATATGAAACATTGGTAGTTCCTGATCTTTCCAGGTTCATCCGAAAATACAGCTCGATATTTTTCATATATGTTGACTAATTGATTCAGCTGGTTTTCATCTAATTGCTCGGTGGTATTGTGGCACTGGAAGTCATGTATCTCCTGAATCTTTTGTGGCCATAGGTCATCCTCCGTATTCTGATGTACTAGCTTGTTGTTTGACGAGTAGTTTGACAAGTAATTCACTTTATTCTTGTGGTTGATAAGTTGTTTGGAGTCTAACATCTTGTTGTTAGTTAAATTGGCTACCCAGGTCGAACCTTCAGAATAGAGTGATACCTTCCCTCGGCACAAGTCGATAACTGCTGAGTTCCTACGCAATATGTCACACCCTATCATGATGTTGAAAGGTAATCCGGCTGCAACAAGAAATATCATATCCACACTAACGCCCTGACTGTGGACACTTAGGGATACCTGTTTTCTTATGGTTTTGTTCTGCCGGCCGGTAGCTCCTACAAGCACAATATTATTAATAGGTACTACTGGTAAGTTTTTGTGGCATTCCTGCTGTATCCGGTCCAATTCATTATGATTTATTATAGAGACATTTGCTCCAGTGTCTATCATTATGGGAACAGAAATGCTCTCGATTTCTGCAATTATATATATGATTTCATTGTCATTATTATTAATGTTTATTTCGTTTACTTCTAGCAAGTCCTTACGGATATCTTTCAAATAATTATTATATATTATTGTAAAAGTTTTCTCTTCTTCTCTCGATTTTATCTCTTGGCCAAACCCAGCAGATTGGAGCAGTAAAGGGTTATTGGGGTTTATTACTGCCTCCGTTCGTTTAAATGCTCTGCATCATTACAGATTAGGCTGTTAGCAGCATCAACTTGGAGTCCTGAAACTGCTTCGTTTGGTTCAGCACGATCATCCTGTTGGGCTTCCATTACAGGTAGTCTTCGTTGATTGTCCAGGCTGGAACTGCGTCTGGGTTCATACTCTCTGTAACGATTACTTCCCTGACTTCCTTGAAAGGTCTCATACTCGTAGTATCGGCTCCTTCGTTGAGGCTGGTATCTCCTCTGTCCACTGCCTTCCGCTCTGATGTAGTTAATATGGGGTCGATATGTCCTGTAATTATTATTATTACCTCCATTCGGGTAATTTCTGTTATAATTACCATGATAATTGTTATTAGGGGAGTTGGGGTTTCTCTGACCATTTGGAACATAATTACAGTTGTTATAATAACCGTTGTTGTTGGGTGGACGGTTATTATTATTATTATTATTGCCCTCATTATTATTATTTCTGGGAACATTATTATTATTATTATTATGGTTATTATACCTAGTAACATTATTGTTATTACAAGGGTTATCATTGTATTCGGCATTATTCCGGTTTGCGGAATTATAATTATTGTTGTTGCCATTCTGCCGATTATTATTATTTGAATTACTGGTGTTATTTCTTGGTTCCGGCCTTTCGTATCTCCTGCGACTTTGGCGGTAGTAATCCTCGTGCTCATACATTTCTAAAAGCTCGTCATTGCTTGTACAGTCTTTATTTGACTGTTTCTTCTAGCTCTTATAATATCTTCCTCATAGTGGTATGAGAGCTTGCTGACCAGGCATTCTTCCAGTATTCGGGGCTCTAAATGTTTGGCCACACACACCTTTCCCAAGAAATACGCGGTTAGAGTCTGGTTTCCATACGGGTTATATTTTCCGTGACAGATCCCGTCTCTGGCGATATTTTGTGTCGATTCAGACCAATATTTGGCCTTGAATAGCCTTTTGAATTGTTGGTAGTCGGTCACTTCATCTCTTATCGCCATCCACCAATTATCAGCTATCTCCTTGAATGATTCGTCAAGTACTTCTTTACTCTCCCTCCAGCGATTGCCTCTGTGTTTAGTGAAGTACTCTTCGATTCTGGCTAGGAACTCCATAGGTTTATTTTTATAAAACCTGAAGTTAATACCTTCACGATTCTCGTTATTAGGACAACTGGTAATGCTTGTCGGTCAACTATGGAACAGGTCTATATCTGTTTGATTCTGTTGCACCTGACTGTTGATACTGGTCACAGCAGCTTCAATGCCGTCACACTTTTCTGTGAATCGGTCCTGCACTCTCTCCCAGTCTTCACGTGTTTCCTTTAGTTTTTCCTCTAAAGTCTTTCTATTCGTTTCTGCAATGTTGTTAACCTTAGTGTTTATTTCTGTCTTGATACTCTGTACTTCTCATTCGGTCTGACTCCATCTTTCGTCAGCCCTTGTAATCTTTTGTTTGATCACCGTTATTTCCTCTTCTACCTTCTTGCTGATTGTTTCATTGTTTTCAGCTATCTTGTGACTCAATTCTTCCTTCAATACTTCCATCTTTCCATCTAACCGGTTCATGTTCTCTTGGTTAGTCTCCCTTAATTCTTCTCTTAATTGTTGGTTATTATTTTCCATTTTCTGACTTGTTTCTTCCATCCTCTGGTTGGTCTCTTCCAGTTTTTGGCTTATCCGGGTTAATTCCTCCTTCGACTGTTTACTGTCAGTCTTTATTTCCTTCATTTGTCCTCTATTTTCTGAATATTTTCCTCCATCTTCTCCTCGGTCTTCTTAATATTTTCCTCCATTAATAATTTATTTTCGTTTTTTATTTAGTCCACCTTCTCCTCCATCTTCTTACTATTTTCTTCCATCTTCTTACTATTTTCTTCGATTTTCTTATTGGTATCTCCAATCTTATTACACAATTCTTCCTTTAATTCTTCCTTCGTCGTTTTAAATTCTCTGAGTAACATCTCCATCATTTGATCCAATTTTGTATCTTCTTTTGTGGTGGATTTCTTTGACTGTTCCTCCTGTGGTGCAGGCTTGTTTGGTTCTGCTGGCGGTAATATAGACTCCACATCTTCCACGGGTGTCGCCTCCTTATCCTCCATATCTATTTTTTGTTCGGCCTCCACAGCCCTTTTCTTTGATGTCGCCCTCCTGTGCATCTTGTTTCTTTTTCTGACCTGTTGACAGCTGCCGAGCTAAAATAGGAAACTGGACGAATTGTCCTTATTTTATAAATCTATTGACTACTATTTTCAGCCCGTCAGTTGGACGCCAATTTGTAGTAAAACTACTAATAAAATTAAATATAAATAAAATAATAAAAGTGTAATGTGTTGATATGGAAAAATTTTTGTTAGTTATAATTTTTTTGTTAATTAATTTAATTAATTAATTAATTAATTAACGGTATGTATTTCAATTAATTTCGATTAAATAAATGAGATTTTTGTGTTTTGAAAATATTTGTTTCTATAGATAATCTATTTATGTTGTTGGATCTATTATCCTCTCTTCTAACTTTGCTGTTCTTCTTCTTCCTTCTGGTATATTTCTTTAATGACTCTGAATAATTTTTAGAAGAAATAAATAACTAGTCTTTACTACACAAATAATTATAAACGCTTGTAACTGAATAATTATGATGTTTATTTATTAACATTTAAAATTATGCGCCACTCTGATGCGCGTGGACCAGGCTTCAGTTGAGCTCCGCTCGGGTCGCTAGTGAACAAAATGACAAAGTATATGTTTACAAAATTAAATATTTCGGATTCTTTTAACTGTCGAAATGGTCAGAGAGGGCAAGGAACAAGATACAATGCTTACAACTATATTAAGATAAAATATTATTGCTGAAAAAATAACAGTATTATGCAAATTGTCAATTATTAAAATAAAATTGAACCGTCTGTAGAATGACGTCACTGACTCGGGAAGGCGGTGTCCCGTCGCTGGCAGTAAATCCAGTATGGCCGCCGTCACCTCGGCTTCTACAATGCAATACCGACGTTATATTTGATCTTCTCCCTCAGAAATAAATGAGAATTCCTTTCTCTGCGAAGTTGTAGTATTCCTGGAAAATAGTGTGATGTGTTCTTCCGTCTTCGGCGATGTCGTTCTGTGATTGTTTGTTGGTGCAGTGTTCTGTGTTTAATTATGTTGAATTTGTGTCCTGCTAATATGGTTTAAAATTTCCTCAAAATGGTGGTTCCTTTCTCGTTCTTGTAACTGGTATTATTATTGTAGTTGTTCTGGATTAGTTTGGTGTTAGTTATCAAATGTTGGTGTTAAATTTCACTTGGTAACCTCTGTTACACTTTTCGAGGTTGCTCACAATGTTTTTTCACTAATTTATATTTTTTGGTCTTCCATCAGTAATTTCTGAACTGTTCACATTAATGATTAACAATAGACTGATGACTGAAAGTCGTCGTTTTGGGGTAATTTATAAAATGTCTTTTTCCTCTTACCATTGTCTTTTTATAAATTTACATGTCTTGGATTTGATTTCAACTCATAAACATACATAACAAGTTTTCCTATTTATTGCTGTAACTCAGTTATTTATTAATTTTACGAAAATCTAACTATTCAGCAATATTCTTAAGTTAATTTTACATAATTTGATATATAACTGGGTCTGTTTTAAGTTCAGATAAGCCTAAAATTTACAATTTTTGATATTTATTGTAGGCCTCATATTTTTTACAAATTTAGTATTTAAATGGTTTACAAGTGTTTTTATGTTAATATTTCCATGAAATAATATTACTCACTCCATAATTATTGCTTGTTGTTAATAATTTGTTGTTATAATACACTAATATTGATTAATTTACTTTTTATTTGAGTTGAGTACTCTTTAGGCCTAGTTTTATTTATTTCCAAATAAAGTTAATTTTCTTCTTTTGTTATTACATTTGTCATTATTTGTATCTGTACTGATTACATTTTCATATTTTTGTGTGGTATGGACTAGATTCTATTCATTATATTATTATGTAGTTTGATTGAATTTATTTATTTGAGTTTGACTCTATGATAGATGATTTTGATTTACAATGCTGGTTTGTTTTTCTATTGTGGTGTGTTAGTTAGTTTGCCTTATACTTTTTATATGGTTTACAATTTAAAAAAAATATATACAACATTCTATTACCTACTTGCCTTCTCTGCTTTAACAAACTTGAAAATTATTTAACATTATTTTGAATACAATAGAACATCTTATTATCTACTAATTTTTTATATATCCCTTAATTATAATAAAAATATCTTATGCCTATTTTCCTTAATTGTCTTATCTAATTATAACAAAATACCTTATCTATCCTTATTTATCTAATATATAATTTGATTGATAAAAAATAAAAACATCTTATTATTAGTCATACTCTCAGTTATGAACTGTCCTTTGGTATTTATGTCCTTCTTATAACTTATTTAACTGCAATTAAAACATATTAGTAATAATATTTCTTATATATAATTTTAAACACTCTCATTACTAATAATATTGTCAGTCATTAGGCTGTCTTTGATTCTTATGTTTTTTCTAGTATCATTCTACACTCATGGTAGTCCTTTTAAATCATTTTTTTCAACTCCTTCATTGAATACTTTTTATAGATTTTTAACTATGTTGTTCACTATACTCACTGTAAGTTCTAACTTTCATTATATCACTTCACTTTATATTTTCTACACTATGGTAGTCTTTTTAGTGGTTTGTTTTTACATTAGACTTATCCTTAGTTTACAATTTAGTTTTAATTGTATTGTATCCTGTAACTTGAGTCACTGGGTCTAGTTAGTTTGCCTTATACTTTTTATATGGTTTACAATTTAAAAAAAATATATACAACATTCTATTACCTACTTGCCTTCTCTGCTTTAACAAACTTGAAAATTATTTAACATTATTTTGAATACAATAGAACATCTTATTATCTACTAATTTTTTATATATCCCTTAATTATAATAAAAATATCTTATGCCTATTTTCCTTAATTGTCTTATCTAATTATAACAAAATACCTTATCTATCCTTATTTATCTAATATATAATTTGATTGATAAAAAATAAAAACATCTTATTATTAGTCATACTCTCAGTTATGAACTGTCCTTTGGTATTTATGTCCTTCTTATAACTTATTTAACTGCAATTAAAACATATTAGTAATAATATTTCTTATATATAATTTTAAACACTCTCATTACTAATAATATTGTCAGTCATTAGGCTGTCTTTGATTCTTATGTTTTTTCTAGTATCATTCTACACTCATGGTAGTCCTTTTAAATCATTTTTTTCAACTCCTTCATTGAATACTTTTTATAGATTTTTAACTATGTTGTTCACTATACTCACTGTAAGTTCTAACTTTTATTATATCACTTCACTTTATATTTTCTACACTATGGTAGTCTTTTTAGTGGTTTGTTTTTACATTAGACTTATCCTTAGTTTACAATTTAGTTTTAATTGTATTGTATCCTGTAACTTGAGTCACTGGGTCTAACATATATGGGTTTTAATTTAGTTTCAATCGGGTATGTATTCCTTTATCAACATTTTGGGAATAGCTCTTCTTATTTCTATGTTCTTTTTAGGAACCTTGACATATTTTGTCTCTTCTTTCTTATTATATAAGTAAATTCCTCCTCTTGTGTTTTCAAGTCTTTGTGGCATTAATTCAATGCATCTTATTTGAATATTCGGTTTCATTTAATGTTTATTTACAGCTCTTCGTTAACTTGTTATTGGTTTCGTGTCTTGGGGTTCGTGTCTCTGCTTCTTAATTTAATAAATTTCCCTTTTGTGTTTACCTTTTTATCTTTTTTCTTTCCTTTTTACTGCTCCCCCAACCTACTGGGTATACTGCTGTTTTATTGGGTTTCTATATAGTTGGTTATTCGTATATGGACCAAGAGTTTTCTTTGTTATTTAGTTTGATTTTATTAACATTTTACCGACTTAATGTACAGTTTCTTTAGTTTAATCTTTAACCATTTATTGTTCTCACTCACTATTGACATTTTCTTCTTTATTCATGTTGTATTAAATTAAAATTTTAATGTGATAATTCTGTTATGCTACAATATATATATATATATATATATATATATATATATATATATATATATATATATAATTTGTGATGATTTGTTCAATTTACTTAGAAACCTCTGATGATACTGATATTTTTCAGTGAAACGTGCGTCAGGTGTTAAAAAGAATATACAATTTTATCTACTTGCAGAAGAAACAAATTGAACAAATCATCACAAATTATATAATTACTGCAAGAAACATCGAGTTACTTATATAGAAAATGATATATATATATATATATATATATATATTCAATCACTTTCTGCTACAGTCCATTTCTTGATGTATATAATACATTTAATATTTATAAATAAATTTACCTCAAGATATACCTTTTTTTCCTTATTAGGAACATGTTTCTGGTACCATCTTATACCCATCCTCAGCCTTCGGGTTTTTGTGTCTGGTGAAGTACATATGTGTTGGTTGACTATTACTGTGGCTTCCTGTTGGCTTTTGGTACTTCAAATTGGTTTTATTGTGTGTGATTGTGGTGTATGTGTTAGTTTTTTGTGTATTTTCGATGTTGAGTGCTTTGAATATTGTGTCATGTTTTGTACTGATTTGTATTTGTTCAGGTATTAGTTTGTTTTGTGTTTTATGTTTGTATATTTGTAAATTTTCCAAAATGTTCATTATGGTGCTTTTGTGTGGTATATGTTTTATTAGTGTCACATTGGTTATGTCTGGGAATTCATGTCCTGTGTTTATTGCATGTGTGGCTAAATTGGATTTATATATTTCTGGTTTTTTGTATGCGTTTAGGTGTTCAAAATAACGTTTTTCAGCTGTATTTTTGTTTGTCCTATGTAACATTTATTGCAATCTTGGCATTCAATTTTGTATATACTATTAGTTGTTGTATTATCTTTGTTGTGTGGGCTATTTAGTTTTTGTAAATTATGTTTATTAGTTTTGTATGCTATTTTTATATCTGTGTTTTTAAATAGTTTTTTTAGTTTTGTCATTTTATTATTTATGTATGTGAACGTGGCCCATTTTTTGTTGTTGTTATTATTTATGTGTTGTTCATTTTGATTAATTCTTAATTTTTCAGTTTTTATTTTATATTTGATTTTATTTTCTATTTTGTTTACAGTATTTTTATTGTATCCATTTTCATAACCAATTTGGTATATTATATTTCCTTCTTTGTCAGTTTCTTGTTTGTTTAGGAAATTTTGTACATTCTGTTAAACAGCGACTAGAATGCTGCCATTTTATGATGTGGCGGGTGGTCAGAATGGTTAGGTATAATGATGTTAGTAGAAGTTGGTTTTCTATATATTGCATATTGTATGTGGTTGTTGTATCTTGTGATGGTTATGTCTAAATAGTTGATTTTGTTATGTTTTTCTTTTTCTTCTGTGAATTGTATTTTAGGATATACGTTATTGATTTGTTTCAGTATGTTCTCTGCATTTGTGTTTTTGTTATTTGATACATATAACCAATCATCTACATATCTTATCCATATGCCATTTGGATCATATGATTTTATAATATTTTGTATGTTGGTGTCTATGTGTTGTAGGAATATTTCTGCTATTATGCTAGATAATGGTGATCCCATTGCTAAACCTTCTTGCTGTTGATAAATTTTGCTATTATATTTAAAGTAATTTTGTTTTAGTATTAGTTGGAGGCTATTTTTTATTTCGGTTATATGTTGTTTGTTTTCATTTTGTTCTTTAAATTTGTTTATTATTGTCTATTGTTTCTTCTACTGGGATGTTGGTGTACATGTTTGTGATATCATATGATGTGAAAAATGTATTTTCATTTATATTTATTATTTTTTGTTTGTCTATTAATTCATATGTATTTTTTATGTTATGATGGTTATTTGTTAGATGGTTACTTTTTAGTTTTTGTGCTATTATTTTTGCTATTTTGTACGTAGGAGCTTTTTTGAACAGCTCCGAAGACTTCATCAACAATAATAAATGCATACAACTAAATAAAGACCCAACAGAAAACTATCTTAAACAAACAATAAAACTAATAAAAACAACTAAAAACATTTTCAACAATAAAAACACAGACATATATATTGCAATGAAACATAGGATCCTGATAAGCAGTGCAGGCTTGTGTAATACGCAGACGATAAACATTCATGTTTCAATTGGTAGTTTGTTAGGTTTGGTTTTTTGTGGTATAAGTTTTGTATTTTAGAACGGATAAGGAATTAGGCTTAGTCAAACTGTGTATTATTTTATGTGTTATTTATTCATGTTCTATGTCAGTGGAAATGTGCGCGCATGCGCAAGTGATAAACGTTTTCCCGGATGTGCATGACATAATTATCGTATCGTTGTGACACTTGAACTGAACATAAACTACTATATTAGCTACAGTTCCTGTATATTTCCTAAGCTTAAAATGACGTTAAAATATGATTTCGTTAAAACATAAAGCTTGTTGTAAAACGCATTTCTGTGTGAGATAAAGGCATTCAGAGATTACCATCTATGCATGCTCTTGCAAATTCGATGCACTTTATGGCATGAAACACTGCCGAGTCATGTGCAAAGTAACCATGTGACTTCCTTCCACCAATAAGAAGCTGGAAGGCAGTCGGAATTTTCTTAAGCCTGTGGCTGCACAGGGAGTTCTTCTCATCTAGCTATCACGATCGGAACGTGCAATTCTTGTGCAAGATTTTTCGCTTGCAAGAATTTGTTGTCTTTTCAGCGGTAGTAACTAGTGCGAACGCTCAGAACTGTTTGTTTAATACATCTTTACACACGGTATTGTTATTGTAACATAGCGTGTATAAATAAGTTAACTTGAACTGTGTTACTGTGTGAGGTATTCTGCAGTACCAGTAGTATTTCATAATTTACTTATTAATAAAATATTGTCATCATTAGTTTTCGCGTGAATGGAAGATTTCCGCATAGGGAGGTCTGCTGATCGTGGTAGACCCAGTGTTACGCGTGAACATTTGAAGAGTCCGGATTGGTATAAGCCTAATATACTGTTTCTAAGTAATACCCACTGTGACCTGAGATACTTATGAATTATAAATACTGTATAAAATTTCAGAAGTAGTATCCCTAGAACAGGTGTTTGTGTGCAAAGCGTCAGTGTCAACGTTGGAACTCCAGGACACCAGCCCAGCTGGAAGCGTCACCACGGTGAACCATCTGTCATTGTACGCCACGCTTGACGACTCCACGACACAGCAAAGCCTCCCTTTCCATCAACATCGCCGTGGGAATCATCATATATGTAATGTACCACAACTCGTATATGAACAATAATTAACACTTTACAAGACTATATCTGAAACACTATCATTATTATGCTTGTCAAATGTATCGTATAAACAATTGTGACTTCTCATAAATATAGTCACTGTTCCAGGCGCAATTTGTGACTTCTCACTTTATTTGAATAATAATGAATACTAATGTATTTATAATAGGCAATATCAAGTAACCTATATTCAGATCTGTTTACATTACTTGTATGAAGCACGTATGTCACGCGCACCATAATTATGGTACTTACCATAATTTGAGAATCTGGTTATTTCGATCTTGTTGTTTTTACAATTACCTAAGGTCCAAGGATTCAACTCAGCGAGATTGCTGACAGAGATGGTCACAGAAATGAGAATACGTTTATTTGAGGCAGTTACCATTAATCTGAATTTATTCAGTAATTCAATTAAACGTGTACATAGGATAACATTTTAACATGGCGGCCATTGCTTATATCGGCCCTTTGCTATAAAACTCCTTTATATTTGATTAAACATTAATTAATCCAATTCTGTTTACTGGCTATGCATTAGTTTCATGATTACTTGACTTTTATTATATTTGTTTATCGCTAACGCAAACCAACCCCCATTTAGAAGTCGACTTTTAACATTCACACCACTATCTCTCTCACATCCATACAAATAATTTTCAATTTACGTTTGATTGTGTACACATAATAACTGTAATTTTTAATTAAAAGAGCTCTTTAAATAAAATTTTGGGTTTGCCACTTCCCTTGTAAGTAGACTAGAAGTTCTCGTAGCGGGTCACATGCTGATTCCAAAACGGAGTGGTTACATCTTTTAAATACACTGATTCTACTTATACTTTTGACAAAATTTTACTTCACACTGTCTAGATTTTTGTAGTTAGCACTGGTTTACATTTTGATTACATGATTAACTCTTTAAAAGCACTTAAGCTGACTGTTTTAGGCCAGCACACTTCTAACGTATTGCTGCCATGGCGATGTTCTGCAGACTGGGTAGACGTTTTGTATCTAGCTTTCGTCTGTCCTTTACACTGAATTTACATGATGGTTATAATTACTGGTTAACACTGTTACTTGTGATTACATTTTGTTAATTCAAATAAAACACTAGCTGACTATTTTATGCCAGCACAATTTTAACGTGTTACTGCCATGGTGATGTTCTGGCGACTGGGATGAAAATTATGCAAATTTTACATATGTGTGTGTGAGTAAACGTCATCGTTCTTTGTCTCTTGTTATATAATCGCCTTGTTAGTTACATATTTTAATCACGTCATTGTTGTTTTAATGACGTCTGGCGTTGTTGGCCAATGCAACGGGAGCATGTAGCGCCGTTATTAGTGGCTGTAACCATTATAAGTCTTTTTATCTGCACGTACACTGCTGTCCTTGAAATTATTTTGTTGTCTCGGAACTGCGTCGTTGTAGGCAAAACCAAGGGAAATTGTATTACCCATAGAAATGACTTTAAAAACATCGAAATACCATAATTTACTACCTTGCATACCATACTTTTTATATAAGAATTTTTGTACTGTCACAAAACCCCCTCAATGAAAGGTTTTGTGTCGAGACACAAAAACTTTCATTGACTCATTCACACCTCTCTAAAAGGATCAGCTCAGATATGGAGCCACAACCCCCTGTAGTGTTACTATAAAAATTTTCGATCACTTACCCCTGGTCCAATGATGAGGTTCGCACCCTCTGACCTTACTGGACTTCTCTAGAGAGATCCCTACACCATAAGGCCATGAGGCACTTTACGCTCCTGTTCTGACGCACCGGCCAGCTCAGGACCGCGGTCACCACACCATAAAACTCTGAAACATTCAATACAAATTTTTAAAATAGTGGCCTTCTCTATATCCATATCCATAACTGATATGTTTCCTCTTAGTACGTTGGTTTGCGTTTTGGGGCATTGGTTTGCTTAATTATACAAGTTTCAAATAATGTATATCAAGAATTAAGATAGAAAATTCCTTCTCTTTTTAACAATCCGGTATCTAGTACACCCTTCTGACCTCTGTCAATTAGATCCACTCTCTTTACCACATGGAAACATTTGTTCTTAACCTAAACAACAATATACTTTACTGTTTTAGCAACAACCATTAACCCTAATATTTTACTTCATATAATCTTACAATATCTATATCATGGCAAACAACTTTAAAGCTTTATAATTTCTTTACGATCTTTTCTTATGTTTAATTTTCTTTATAACAGAATCATTTCTAGAGAATGGACAAACTTTACAAAATTTTAATATTATAATCGTTACTATTCTGGTAGTAACCTCGTATCCACACACACTATTGTTGTCATAGGGATGGACTGTGACGCCCATTTGCCTTCACAAGAACTGTATTATTTTAGAGGAATCTATCGCCTCTGTGTTCTTGCTTTGGCGTTACATTGAAAAGTTAGGTATCAGCATACCTCTGCTTATAGTTACATGCCCTTAAAGCGGGTCTGCCACCTGGCTTTGCTGTCCCTACTCGGACAGAGTGACAGCCGCTGTTCCATAGTTCCGGGGGATTTCCCCTAGCTTCACCCCCCATTAATTTCTATTATAGACCAATTTCAAGCCATCTATGGTCAAGGGACTTGATATGACCATAGCTAACCACGAGCCAAAGCCACGATTAGTGCTGGTAAGGCAGTAATCGCCCAAAAGTCGGGGAAATCTACTTCACCTTCAAACATGTACTACATTATTTCAATCATACACTGCACGGTCAATAATCACATATAACACAAAATTATATAAATTTGTGCAGTGTACTTACGCCTTATTTAGGCCTCCGATGATGGCAACGCTCTGTACATCACTCATCAACCCAATTCGCCAGTTACAATAGCACATGCCACTACTGCACTAGCCCGCTTACTTCTAACTTAATTCCACCTACATATACTGTTCATACAGTCCATTTTGACTTACTTTTCTAACACCAGACAACTATAAAACACCCTTTTACCTTGCTCAAAAACAAGTTCGTTAGTTATTTAAAATATTTCTTATATAGACACTTTACAAGTTCTAGCTTTCACTTTCACTGACAATTTCTTTTGCTGTGACTTAGGAACTACAACAATGCATCACTTGATAAGATTACATAAAACAAAACGTATTCCTTTAACTTCTTTCTCTCTCTCTCTCTCTCTCTTTTTTTTTTTTTTTTTTTTTTTTTTTTTTTACACATCAAGCTACATTCATTTACTCTCATTAGTATGCAAATCTTATTTAAGCTCTAAGAAGACCAATATCGTTTTAAATTCGTGGCATTGTGCGATCCTATCACCTTCCCCATATCTATGTCCTGCAATACATACGCATTTTCCATCTTTATCCCTACTATCTCGTAAGGTCCTTCATAAAGTAGGAAGAATTTCTTTATCTCCTTCTCCTGAGCACTTGACAGATCGTGCCTCCTCACTAATACCAATTGCCCGATTTCATACTTCACCCACTTACCTCTTGTGTCATGTCTATGTTTCCTGCGTTCACCCTTGCTTAATAAATTCTTGTTGGCCATCCGGATCTTAATGCTCATATCCGTCCGCTCGCTCTCCTCTGGATAATCAAAAAACTGCTCTAAAATTCTTGGGGGGGGGCGTGTTCCCTTTACTAACTCGTGAGGTGTATAGCCGGTGGACTCGTGGGTGGTACTGTTCAGCCAATTTTCTACCTTCGTTACGTATAACGGCCACTCGCTGTGCTTAGCGTGACAATAGGCTCTAAAAATCCTGCCTATCTCTCTCATTACACGCTCAGCCTGGTTTGACTGGGGATGATACACAGCCGTATGCTTCGTGAGGATTCCTTCCCATCCTAAGGTCTGGCACCATTTCCCACTGATGAACTGTGGCCCGTGGTCCGACAAAATCACCTTCGGCTTACCCACGTTAATCATGTAGTCCTTAGTCACCTTCTCACTCAATACCTTACTGGTAGCTCTCTTTACGCTATACAATTTCACATACTTCGAAAAAGTGTCAAGTAATACAAAAATATACACAACTCCGCCTCTACCCTTCGGCAATGGTCCAAACAAATCTACCGCCACTAAATCAAATGGTCTCTCTACACTTATAAAATTCAACTCACCTTCAACCCTATAATTTACCACTTTTGACTTCTGACATAAATCACAACTCCTCAGTAATCTCCTCACTCGTCTCTCCATATTCGTGAAAACACATGACTCCTTTAATACACTGACACACTTCTTCGCCCCAAAATGACCGTATCTAATATGACAATCCCAAATGATCTTCTCTTCCAATCCTTCTGGTATCACCAACTTCCAATCACGCTCACCCCCTACTACCCTTTTAAACAATAGTCCTTTGTATATTTGGAAAAACTGGTTATACTCTGATTCCTCCAATTCCGTTTCCAAGCTGTTGATTATCCTTCCCAACTTACCATCTGCTCTTTGCATGGTGCTGATCTCTTTTAACTCTTCTCCAAATATTTTATCCTCCCTGGTTATCTTGAAAATCTCGATCTCCTTTAGATCCCTACCTGTCCTGTTGGTTTCGCTGTCTACTCTGGAGAGAATGTCGGGTACCTTGTTCTCTTTTCCTCGGATGTATTCCCATTTGAAGTTGTACTCCTGTAGTATGAGCACCCATCTTGTAAGACGGCTGTGAGCAAGCTTGCAAGTGTTCAAAAAGGATAGCGCCTTGTGGTCCGTTCGTATGATGGTTCTGTTTCCCAGTATATACGTTCGAAATCTTCCAACGGCGAATACAATACTCAATAACTCTTTTTCTGTTGTCGTATAATTCTTGTATGTCCCTGTTCGGGCGCCATTTGTGACTTCTCATAAATATAGTCACTGTTCCAGGCGCAATTTGTGACTTCTCACTTTATTTGAATAATAATGAATACTAATGTATTTATAATAGGCAATATCAAGTAACCTATATTCAGATCTGTTTACATTACTTGTATGAAGCATGTATGTCACGCGCACCATAATTATGGTACTTACCATAATTTGAGAATCTGGTTATTTCGATCTTGTTGTTTTTACAATTACCTAAGGTCCAAGGATTCAACTCAGCGAGATTGCTGACAGAGATGGTCACAGAAATGAGAATACGTTTATTTGAGGCAGTTACCATTAATCTGAATTTATTCAGTAATTCAATTAAACGTGTACATAGGATAACATTTTAACATGGCGGCCATTGCTTATATCGGCCCTTTGCTATAAAACTCCTTTATATTTGATTAAACATTAATTAATCCAATTCTGTTTACTGACTATGCATTAGTTTCATGATTACTTGACTTTTATTATATTTGTTTATCGCTAACGCAAACCAACCCCCATTTAGAAGTCGACTTTTAACATTCACACCACTATCTCTCTCACATCCATACAAATAATTTTCAATTTACGTTTGATTGTGTACACATAATAACTGTAATTTTTAATTAAAAGAGCTCTTTAAATAAAATTTTGGGTTTGCCACTTCCCTTGTAAGTAGACTAGAAGTTCTCGTAGCGGGTCACATGCTGATTCCAAAACGGAGTGGTTACATCTTTTAAATACACTGATTCTACTTATACTTTTGACAAAATTTTACTTCACACTGTCTAGATTTTTGTAGTTAGCACTGGTTTACATTTTGATTGCATGATTAACTCTTTAAAAGCACTTAAGCTGACTGTTTTAGGCCAGCACACTTCTAACGCATTGCTGCCATGGCGATGTTCTGCAGACTGGGTAGACGTTTTGTATCTAGCTTTTGTCTGTCCTTTACACTGAATTTACATGATGGTTATAATTACTGGTTAACACTGTTACTTGTGACTACATTTTGTTAATTCAAATAAAACACTAGCTGACTATTTTATGCCAGCACAATTTTAATGTGTTACTGCCATGGTGATGTTCTGGCGACTGGGATGAAAATTATGCAAATTTTACATATGTGTGTGTGAGTAAACGTCATCGTTCTTTGTCTCTTGTTATATAATCGCCTTGTTAGTTACGTATTTTAATCACGTCATTGTTGTTTTAATGACGTCTGGCGTTGTTGGCCAATGCAACGGGAGCATGTAGCGCCGTTATTAGTGGCTGTAACCATTATAAGTCTTTTTATCTGCACATACACTGCTGTCCTTGAAATTATTTTGTTGTTTCGGAACTGCGTCGTTGTAGGCAAAACCAAGGGAAATTGTATTACCCATAGAAATGACTTTAAAAACATCGAAATACCATAATTTACTACCTTGCATACCATACTTTTTATATCAGAATTTTTGTACTGTCACACAATTTCATATGTCTTGTGTGCCATAAATAATCTTAAACCCTCCAATATAGACTTTTGCATTAAACCACACATATTACCATATCCTATGCACCAATAGTTAAGTTATTTGTGTTGTCGCAATATAAATAATAATCCAGAACCACCTAAAATGAATAGCCTAATAAAAATACACAAATTTAACAACCCAATACGTCCATTAATCAACTTCAAAAAAGCTCCTACATACAAAATAGCAAAAATAATAGCACAAAAACTAAAAAGTAACCATCTAACAAATAACCATCATAACATAAAAAATACATATGAATTAATAGACAAACTAAAAATAATAAATATAAATGAAAATACATTTTTCACATCATATGATATCACAAACATGTACACCAACATCCCAGTAGAAGAAACAATAGACAATAATAAACAAATTTAAAGAACAAAATGAAAACAAACAACATATAACCGAAATAAAAAATAGCCTCCAACTAATACTAAAACAAAATTACTTTAAATATAATAGCAAAATTTATCAACAGCAAGAAGGTTTAGCAATGGGATCACCATTATCTAGCATAATAGCAGAAATATTCCTACAACACATAGACACCAAAATACAAAATATTATAAAATCATATGATCCAAATGGCATATGGATAAGATATGTAGATGATTGGTTATATGTATCAAATAACAAAAACACAAATGCAGAGAACATACTGAAACAAATCAATAACGTATATCCTAAAATACAATTCACAGAAGAAAAAGAAAAACATAACAAAATCAACTATTTAGATATAACCATCACAAGATACAACAACCACATACAATATGCAATATATAGAAAACCAACTTCTACTAACATCATTATACCTAACCATTCTGACCACCCACCACAACATAAAATGGCAGCATTCTATTCGCTATTTAACAGAATGTACAAAATTTCCTAAACAAACAAGAAACTGACAAAGAAGGAAATATAATATACCAAATTGGTGATGAAAATGGATACAATAAAAATACTGTAAACAAAATAGAAAATAAAATCAAATATAAAATAAAAACTGAAAAATTAAGAATTAATCAAAATGAACAACACATAAATAATAACAACAACAAAAAATGGGCCACGTTCACATACATAAATAATAAAATGACAAAACTAACAAAACTATTTAAAAACACAGATATACAAATAGCATACAAACTAATAAAAATAATTTACAAAAACTAAATAGCCCACACAACAAAGATAATACAACAACTAACGGTATATACAAAATTGAATGCCAAGATTGCAATAACTGTTACATAGGACAAACAAAAATACAGCTGAAAAACGTTATTTTGAACACCTAAACGCATACAAAAACCAGAAATATATAAATCCAATTTAGCCACACATGCAATAAACACAGGACATGAATTCCCAGACATAACCAATGTGACACTAATAAAACATATACCACACAAAGGCACCATAATGAACATTGTAACGTGACAAATATAGGGGATTTCATTTATTTAAATTTTTGGGATGTAGAGAAAATATTTGTAAAGTTTATTTCCAACGGTGACCAGGCCGCGTGTTGTATGGTAATACCAGTGTTGTAACAAAGGCGAAATACATCTCAACAGTTGTGCAATCGCTAGCCAGGAATGCACCCAGCCTCAGTTTCTAAGAACTTTGTGAATGTGTGACAGTACGTCCGAGCACGTTACACAACCATGCGCGCGGACTGACGCCGGTGTGAAACACAAAAGATGGCTAAGAGTAACAATTTCTGTTCACTTAGTTTACCATGCTGCCGGATGTAAAGCTTAAGTCCCGCCTATCTCGTGACGTCAGCCAGTGCTGCACCAATATCTTATACGAACAGCCCACAAGCAACTGCATGGGTTGAATAGTACATACAAGCGACGAAGAACCAGGAGGCCTTGGGTTCCACCAAAAAAGACGAAATTGAGTTGGCTGCAAACATATAGCGGCTCTGCGCAGTTCACCTGGAGACTCTACCTGATCAGGTATTGCCCAAAGGGGCTCGTCAATATTTTCCAAGTTAAAAAATTAAAACTCGAGTTTTCCATTAACAATTATGTGGCAGTGAAGTGCATAATCAACTAAAGAACATCAACAGTTAATTCGGACACATTACCAAATCTTAAAAGTGAGAAATTAAGCGCTCGAGTGATCACCACGTGCCGGCAGGGAGGGGTATTTTTTAAAATGTTAAGGAAACGAAATGACAATTTTGAGAAACAATTTGACGAGGGGAATAAAAGGTTAGACGAGAGATTAAGTCAGATAAGGAATAATAAGGTAAGTAGCGGTGATAATATGACGAAAAATAAGGGTAACACGGTGAGTAATAATGATGATTTAAATAATGAGTTTACAAGTGATAACAATGATAATAGAAGTAAAAATATGGTGTTAGAAAATGATTGTGTAGATGTTGATAGTGATAACAAAATTGTAGAAAGAGTAGAAGTTGATAATAAGATGTTTGTGCGTGATGAATCAGAGAGAGAGAGAGAGAGAGAGAGTAGAAAGAATTTACAGGTAGAGTGGATGCAGGTGGTAGATTTTTCCCGTAATGTTGTAGTGGGGGGTGAAGAAATGGCTTCACGTGAGTATTTGAAAGACGATAGGTCTGCAGATAAATTTCCCTGGGTTTTTTGTGCACTTCATAGGTGGTGCCGTAATGATAAGTTAGTGTCCCCTGCATGTTTTGAGAGAGAGTGTGTAACTTGGCATGATGGTGAGGAATGTTTTGAGAGAGAGAGAAAGAGAGAAATAGAGATATTTAAAGTAAAGAGAAATTATGAAGAATTAGTAGAAAGGTTAGGCGTAAAGAGAAGTAATAATAATAATGAGTACTTACCGCATAGTGAAACTGAGATAGCAGTAGATGAGGTTACCGATGATAATATAACTCACCTGATTTTAACAGAATGTAATAACGGCGACAGGACGATACTCGAGCATGACCAGGTACATGGTAGAATAATATGGAATAATCATATTAATTCAAATGACATTGTAGAAGAATATGACAAGACAGATAATCATTATGTTGATAATCATGAGATTATGGATGTAATTGTAAATGAATGGTATAATCATAAGATTAGACTATTATTCGACGATGGAGGGTGATTGTTTATTGTTTATGAACATTTAATTATATGAATAATGTGGTTTTGAAGTGCATTGTCTTATGAAACGATTTGTGGTTGATGATAAGAAATAATAAGTTGGACTGTATATTCTTTTATGTGTTGATGTCATTATGTTAAATGTATTTGTGTACTACATTATGGTATACTATGTGTTAGGTAAACAATGTGTATATGTAGAAGAAATTGATAACATTAATTATCATTTAAATTAAATTTGCAATTAACCAGTATAAAGTAATAATAATTATAAAATTTGACAGACTAAATAAGCGAGGAAAGTAATTGTGAACTTTTAAATAATTGAATTAAATAATTGAAAATTAATTACTTAATTAAGGTTGTACAAAAGAAAGTTTGATAATGAAGTTAAATGATTTTATGAAATTAAGATTCTATAATGATTAGTAGATGATTAAACAGATAAAATGTTCAATTTGAGGTATATTATTGTAAGTGGAGAAGTGATGAATTTTCTAGTGTTATATCAAAGTGAAATGTTGTAAAAAGGGTTTGGGTGATAATGAAATAAGGCAGGTGAGTTGAGCAGAATTAAAGTAAAGGGGAGTTAGAGAGAATACGAATTTTGAAATACTGGTAAAACACAAAAATAGTGTTAGATATTTAGGGACACAGTAGTAGTGAGTATATGTAGAGAGATGAGTAAAGTGATTGGTAAATATATTTGTTGATGATGATATTTTGTAGTAAGGATGAGGTGGTAAGGTGTGAGCAGCGTGCGGCGTGGCGATCAACCAGTGTGCGGCGTTGTGGCAAGTGATAGAGTAGTTTAAGGGAGTGTTTGCCGATATTTTGGAGGGG